>CP129446.1:67001477-68203977 GCA_030445155.1 Quercus variabilis | reverse complement strand
GAGACTCCCTGAACACTGTGCTAACTACTTAGGCAGTGGTAGGTCCAGTATGCCCAACAAATTCTCTCCTAGGTCAGTTGTTGTTGTACCTCTCCAATCTAAAATCCCTTCAGTCTTAGGGAACTACCTCGGCCTTCCCCTTTCCTTGTTGTTGATCCTCCTTGACTCATTTATACTCATCAATATGATCCATGAGCTGACATATGCTCTTGGCAGGCTTCCTTGTTAAAGACTTCCTCAAATCGTGCTTGGCAAACAAGCCAACCTTGAAAGTCCTTATTGCCACATCATCAAAACTTCCATCTATCTCATTAAACATTTCCCAATACCTATTTGAATACGTCTTTAGGGTCTCTCCTTCTCGCATAACCATAGACAACAGGGAGTCCAAGGGATGAGGAACCTTACTACAAGTAAGAAAGCAGGCTCTAAAGGCCTAAGTAAGCTCTTGAAAGGAATTGATTGAACTTTCTTTCAAACCATCTCATCACAACTGGCCCCAAGCTAGATGGGAACATCTTGCACATCAATGTCTCATTCTTTGAGTGAACAGTCATTCTTTGATTGAAATAACTGACATGCTCCACAGGGTCTATCCTACCATTATACATGGTAAACGTGGGCCGAGTAAATCGCCAAGAAAGCTTTCCTCCTTCAACCCTCCGTGTAAATGGTGATTTAGAAATCTAGCACAAGGCCCTGCTTATAGCATCATCGCCCAGGCCCCTGCGAGATGGACTTTTACTTCTCTGCCTATAGTGGTGATCCTCATCACATGAAAAAAACTCACTAGGGGGAATCCCTGATCTAGGTCTATAGCTATCATCATTATCATCCTCATCCTCAGAGGGAAACTCTGAGCTTGAAGGAGTCCCTCTCCGTCACTTACGACGTAACTTCCTCCGTAAGTGGTCTATCTCCAACTGCATGTTCCTAGTGTCTTCTCCATGGGACACATGACTTCCACTTCTAGAATGACTCCTAGTTGTATGGGTGGTATGTACACTAACCTCGAGATCTCTCCTTCATTCAAGATCAAGAAATTGATCTTGACGTTGAAATCCCACAAATTGTTCACGGTGTGGCCCTGAACCTACCATGTGGTCGTGGGTTCGATTCCTACAAACGGTGCCAATTGTAAGTGCACGTTTCGCTCAAAGAGCCCAAAACAATGAATTAAGAAATTGATCTTGACGTTGAGATCCCACAAATTCTTCACAGTGTGGCCCTAAACCTACCATGTGGTCGTGGGTTCGATTCCCACAAACGACGCCAATTGTAAGTGCACGTTTCGCTCGAACCATATACCTTGGGTAAATTAACACTATTTAGTATCTCCTTATGTGTTAAACAAAACCTTGGTCATACTTGGCTCCTTCGACCATATATCTTGGGTAAATTAACACTATTTAGTATCCCCCTATATGTTAAACAGAATCTTATTCATGTTTGATTCCTAGGACCATAAACTATGGGTAAATTAACACAGCAGATATGGTCATATGAGAAGGAAAGCCCAAAGCATATCTGGTCATATGAGTTGTTTGTTTCGAAACATGTAAGGTACGTTATTGAATTTAAAATTACTCTTTATTAAAGATTGTAGACTTGGAAGGTTTAGCATGTTCTGTTGTTGATTATGTAAAGTGTAGCAACTATACTATCACTTGTAAAGATAATTGAATGAAATTATATCCCATTTTTATATCAGTTAAGTGTAAAGTAATGCAAAAGTTATGTTAGAATTTGCACAAGTACCACAAGCATAAAGGAAAGCTCATAATTTGCATTAAGTTAAGCCTAGGAAGAGACAAAATAAGTACAAGCTTTGAAAATGTAAACAACAGTTACATAAAAACAAAAAAGTCTACAAATTCTAGCTAAGGCCCTATTTGATCCTCAGTAGAGGATTGTCCTTTCTTATGGCCTTGATGGATTTGGCAGTTTTAGCTATTGTGGAGGCTGGACCTTTACCCTTGGGATCCTCCTTGGCAAGCATAGGCAGGGTTGCTAGAATAATCTCCAGGCTTTGAGTGGCTTCTTTACCCTTAAAGGGGTCCTTGGGCGCAACTGAGGGCTTAGTAGCTTCAGGGACCACTCCTTGGGTTGCATCTTTTTCTTTCTTAACAGCCTTAACTTGCTCTACCTCTTGGAAGGGCTGTTGAAGGAGGCGGGGTTGTCCTTGCCAGTATCTGTCTCTTTGGAGGCAATGTTAGCCTTAAAGCCCAAGGAGCTTGATGCACGGATGGCTGGGGGATAATAGACATTTTCTGTAATCCTAAGGGCAGAAAAGGCCTCAACCCTAGCTTGGTTGAGAGCCTCATTTCACACTTGGAGGCAGTAAATCCTACATACCTCAGAGATTTTAGCCCTAAGAGCCTTCTCAGTCTCTAATACCCCATCGTCGTAGCCATCTTGCTTTGCCTTTTCCATAGCCTTCTCCCCCTCATCCAACTTCGTATTCAAGGTCTTTACCTGCTCCTTAGCTACAGATAACAAACCCTCGATTAGGCGAAGCTGTTTGCGCTGAGTCTCAACCTGTTTCTTAGCCATGTTCAACGTAACCTCGACACTATTCCTCTCCTTGTCAACTACGGTCAGCTGATTATTGAGCTCTTGGATCCTCTTCTCAGCTACAGAAAGGCTTCCACAGCAGCTATTCACCTTCCTTCCTCGTCCTTCATTCGCCTGTGGAATTGCACACCAATTCCTCGACTCTGTGTGCAGCTTGAACAGCCTTTCAAAGACAAAGTATGATGGTTAGAAAAAGCAATTGCAACCTTAAACAAAAGAAAGACAATTGAGAGACTTACTAGTGCAAGGTCCTTCTTTAAGCTAAGAAACACTGCATGCTTCTTCATGGACCTCAAGTCAGCCATGTCCCCAGGTTACAGAAGGGTTTGCTCCATAGCGTTGGCCACATACCCAGCCTTCCCATGCTAGAAGTCTTTGATGGAAGCATCGGTGGGTAGGCTCTGTTTAGCACCATAGAGGGGTTCTAGGGTTCGACTTTGGTTTGCCATCTCCACAAGGGCTCTGTCGCTAGAGGACCTTGACTGCATAATCCTGGCTAGTTTAGCCCCTTTTTTAGGCCTTGGCTTCTTTGGATGGAATGTCCCTTCCTTCTTCCACCACCTCCTTCTCCTTTTGATCTCGCTTCGTTTTTTTATTTACTAGGTTAGGGTGGGGAACCTGGGTAGAAGGAGGAGTGGGGGATTTGGTTTAGATGGTCACCACTAGCACATTCCCTTCGGCCTGGGACTCCAATATATCCCGAAGGCTTGATTTGGTTTTGCGTTGCAGCACCATGGCGTTAGGAATAGTTGAAGCTTCCTGGAAGTGGCTTACCTAGGCTAGGGGAAGAAGGCTAAAGTCACCTACTGGAAATTCTAAGGACTGGGGCTGGTTGAAGACCTCGAAGTCGTCCTCGGAGTTTGAGACTTGGACCACTTCTTCTTCTTCCTCGATCGTTGGACAAGAAGGAGTTACGTCTTCCTTAGCTGTGTACTGGAAGGGAAATTCTACTTGTTGTATGACTTCTAGAGCAGGGCTTGGGTTAAGAAGGCCCGGTACGGTGACATTGATCAAATGTAGATGGTGGTCTTTTGCCTTTATCACGTACTTGGGCACTTGGAAGCTGGTTGATATTGGATCGTAGTTGAGGATGAGGTAGGCTGCTCTTAATTGCCCATCCTTGTAGATAAAGATCTCGGCCTTGAGTACTTTGTTCAAATCTACCTCGTTGACAAGGTTAAAGTTCAGGATAGCAAAGTACTTGTCTACAAACCCATCAAAAACAAAAAACACTTTTAGAAAGTATAGCAAATCAAAGAAAAGCTAAATTATAAGTACAAATAGGAAGAGTGAGTATAGAAAATGTTAGTGAGAAAAAAGAGTGTCATTAGAATAATAAACCTAGACCTAAGAACCCCACCTGGTGTCCCTTCTCTCGTCGAACAGTGAAGACCATCGTACCACTTCCCTCAAACGATTAGATAATCCTTATTCATACATTTGTTGGACTCAAGGGGGCACAATATGAGCCTGACCTCAAGAACCTTAGTTTTTAGGTAGTACCCCTGCCTTGTTAATTTTTGACGATTGTAAACCCAATTAATATCATGGCGAGTAAGATTATCGACCATCTTCTCATTGACTACACTACCTAAAATCCTAAACATGTTAGGGGCGCACTAGGTGGGAGAAAGTCTGCAAGCAATCAAGTAGTCCCTAGTCATTCTACTTATACGGATTCTCATCCCCCCCTCTATGAAGGCGATCATCGGGATTACCACTTCTCCCTCTCGCCTTTGAGTATACCATTCTCCCTGTTTACAGTACCTAATGGAAACTCCTTGGAGTATTCAGTATTAAGCCTTAAATTTCTCTATACCCTCTGGGTGTTTATTAGGTAAGCAAATCTACCCATGTGAAAGGAAAACTGAAGATAGTAAGGAGGCGAGGCGAAGTTACGGGGGGCGAGGAAAGAAAGGGCTCTAAATAAAAAGAAATAGAAAAGAAAATGAGAAGAAAAGAATATTAAAAACGACTTACAGAAGGGGAGTAGGACTCCTCAGACTAGTTCTGGATATTTGAGAAGTGAAAAAAAAGTAAAGCCAATGAAGTCTTTAAGCAATATATATGTGAGGAGAAAAAGCAAGCGGGAGAAATCCCGCTCAAGTTCCCATAAAATCTTCAGCCATTGGATCTTCATCGTACCGTAGAACATGGGATGCATGGAGCCGTAGAAATTAAATGCAAGCATGTCCCAAATGCCAAGACGTCAGGAGTGTGCTTCTAGGCAATTGAAAAGACATGCACAGGCAGGGATGATCTAAGGGAAGAGCAGAATTGTTATTATAATATCAAAATCCTCCTTTTTTCCCAAGGACCAAAAGAAGGGCCGTAGGCCTTGTCCAAAGACATTTAATATATAGGGATGAAAGGCCTATGAATATATATTGGGCTGTAGGCCTTGTCCAAAGACATTTAATAGTTCGAGGATAGGTAATTGTTAGCAAAGAGGTACAAATTAGTAAGTTATGGAAGGATCCTAGTCATGAAGGTTTGGGAAGATCGTCTGAGGAGAAATGCCTCATTGGCTTAACAGAGTAGAGGTCAAAGGAGTTGACCTGCCATTAAGGGCAATACTCTAGGCAATTCTACTAGTAAGGATAAACATCAAGAGGAAATATGACAAAAGGGAAGTTAAGAAATATTTAAGAGAAAACTGCTACCATCGCATTAAATGCTCTGTAACTAACTCTTTAGTTGCATTAATGTGGAGGTAATACCTGAATAGTGATATATAGTCTTACAGCTATTTCCAAAGAATTCAAGAAGGTGCTGATGGGACAAGGATCAAGACAGGCAACTTGACCTACACGTGGAGGGTGGAGATGAAGCAAAACAAGAGAATGTAAGGAAGAAATACCCCATTACAACGGGACAGCTGAGAATTTGTAGAGAAAAACAAGGTAGCAATAAGAACTATAATTGCAATCAAGTTTAAAAGAGAGATATACAAGGGTTATTTTCCTTGGACTTTGCCAAGGAAGATTTACTTTGCACACCACCTATTTATCTTTGTTTTTCTTGCCATCTTTAACCCATTATAATTGTTGTCCAACTCATTGAAATCTAGTTTCAAGTCCACTCTCTATAAATTCATTATGTTGGGCTCTTTGAGCCTTATTCTTTTTATCTTTTGGGCTCAAGATCCAAAACGTGCCCATACAGGTATCTTTTTAATTGAAAGAGCTAGAAAATTTATTAATGAAGATTGTGGTCATTATCTCTATACTATTCTTTTCTTTTCTCTTTCATTTTTTCTTTTCTTTTTTTTTTTTTTTGTGCAATAAGGTCTTGAATTTGATCATTTGTATTATGTGTGTAGAGTGGTGGGAACTTTGAAAGTTAGATGGTTCTCATTGGAAATATTGGTGTTAATTTATTGACTTCTAGGATCATCATGGCATTGTTAATTTAGTGCATTCTTTTGGAATTATATTATCTCAAACTCCTCCATTTAGGGAGAGGATGGGTTAGAAAATTTACGTTTAAATATGTTTGGTGACATTGCCCTCTCTAAGTGATTGCTCCATCAACAAACAGCTTAAGATGGAAATAGGAACAATCTTATACTCAACTTATTCCTTCCCTTTTGTCTTTGGTAAACCAACAATTCAATTTTTTTTTTTTTTTTGGCTTTCAAAAAGGTTAGTTTCTGTAGCACAATTTTGTACCTTTATATTCTAAACACAAAGAATATTTTTCATATTGTGTTTTTGAAACTTCAAATTATTGTTAAAATAACTAGTGTATATTGCAAGAAAAGTAGAGTTACATTGGAATATGATGCATAAATTGATAGGAATTCTCCTTATGTTGCTTGTATAATCAAATACAGTATTTTGGATACCCTTTGAGCAATTAAATGCATTGATGTATGATTGAGATTTTTTTTTTTTTGGTTCGAAGCAATGCTTGAAATTAAATGCGATTGATACAACTCCACTATTTGCTATGGCTATCTTCACGAACACAGCCATGGATTATTGTTTTAAGGGTAACCAATCTTTCACCTATATTTCTCTGTTGTGTAGTCATATATTTCTCTAGGGTCTAAATCTTTTGATTTCAACAGCTATAGTCAAGGATTATTCTCTCGAGTGTACCTTATCTCTCTTTCTCTCTCTTCTATTTATTTGTAGTGTGGTCTTATATATTTTTTTTTTTTTCAATAATTTTTAGGCTTTAAATCTTCCGATCTGTTAATTTTTATGGCCTTTTGAAAGTTGAACTTCTAAATTATTGGGTTCATTTTTGTAACATCTTAAATTGGTCTTTTATCTCTTATATTTCTCAGTTGTGTAGTCATTTTTTTTTTCAATAATTTTTGGTTCTGAATCATCTTATTATTTATTATTTTTTTGGACTTTTGGAAGGCTTGACATTGGGTTCTTTGATTTTCCACTTTTTTTTTTTAATTCTTTTGAGGTAAGACGTATTTCTCTATATTTCTATGTAGAGTAGAGTAATCACAATCAATAATTATTATTTTTTTTCTTTGTTTCAATAATTTCTAAGCTTTGTATATTTAATTTCTTTTATATTTTTAGGTTTTTGGAAGTTTTGACAATTGAATTTTTGGGTTCATTTTTTGCAATAACTAAACCTGTCAACTATAGCAAAATAGCAATGTATTAATCTTTAGAGGATAACTCTATCTTTCTCTTATATTTTTCTGTTGTGTGGTCATATATTTTTCATTCTATTTTGATAATTTCAGCATTGAATTTTATAATGATACATTATACCTTTATGTAAAATTTCCGTGTGCATTGTATGAGATTAAGAAACATGAATTAAACTTAGTCTAACCTAATAGATTTTACTTTTCCTCATGTCGTGTTAGTAATTGAGCCAAATTCGACATGATCTATAGGCCAAATCGTAGAAGCTTATTTATTAAAACTTATTAATTAATATATAATTTATTTCATAATACATTATACATTTATGCAAAGTTTTCCCAACATCGCACAGGTTAACTACTAGTTATATTTAAAATGGAATTAAAATAAAAGATGCCAACTCTATGAAGTTAAGGATGAAGTAAAAGAAAATCAAGCATAGGATGATTTATATTATGTAGCTTGAAGTTGGATAGGGTGGATAAGGGAGAGATGGTGATTAATCACTTTAGGTGCCAAGTTTAGGACTAAGAAGTGTTCAAGGATAAATTCTATAAGAGAGTGGCTACATACTTATGTGGCTGATTGGCAAGATTGAGCCTCAGGTTTAGGAACTAGAGCTGTTGAACCCCCAAATCGGTTGAGCTAGTTTTGTGAGGCTAGAGACATTGGCCTTAAAGATGAGGTATTGAGGATCTTTACAAAGCTCGAAACCCAAATTTTGCCTTGGCAAAAGGAGCATGAGGAACACGAGCAACACAAGGGAACAAGGACAAAAGGAAAACGAAAAACAGAGGTTTTTTTTTTTTTTTTTAATATGATTATGCTAGATAAATTATTTGTCAATTTTTAGCTTTTTTTTCCCCCCCAATTGTTTTTCTTCCTTAACTAGAGCATATGGTATACATATGTAGATATGGATTAGTTAATCAATTCTTTTGTAGATAGTCTTAAATAGGGTTGTCTAGTGATCTGGACCAACCGACCCGCCTACCCAAACTAAAGGTCCACATGCGGCTTCGAATTTAATCTACAATCGGTCATAAGTTGTCAATAAAAATAACCGAATAATTTGGTTCGGGTTCGAATTTTAAAATATTTCACCCGAAAACCCAAACCGACCGAATTATATATACCAAAAAAAAATTTGATTTTCACATGCCTACCCACTTTTGCCTTTTTGGTATCTGGGAAATGTGTATCAGAGCATTCTCAGCAATGAAGCGAAATTGCTATATAGCTATTTTAGCTTTACTAAAACACAAAAAAAAAAAAAAAAAAAAAAAAAAAAAAAAAAAAAAAAAAAAGCTCTACATCAATGTATGTAAAGCTAAAAATTTTTAGTTTCAAGCTTCTGTACAAAGCTACTTTTGGCTTTGTATGGAATGTGAAGCTAAAACATTAAAATACTTTTTTAATTCCTACACATATTAAAAAAATACTTCTTTACTTATTTTTTTATTCTTTATTTCTTTTCTCTTTCTGACCAAAAAAACAAGAACTAACCCATGCGAACCAAATCAAAGATCGTTGGCCTTAGACACGATGCAAAGCTAGCTCGGCATGGGCTCAAAGTTGGATCGCTAGCAAAGCTAATGCGAGGATGGGTGGATCGAAGCTATCAAGGCTCTCTTCACCCACTCTCCTTCCACACCTCCGATTCGAACCAGTGAGTTCTTCATCACAAATCTACGCATGTTGACCAGATTCTGCAAAAACGGAGCGTTGTGGTGGCTTCCGTTGTTGTGGCCCAAGTTCTTATGGAGGCTGCATCGAAACGAGCCTAAATGCAATGTAGGTGAACACATACACGTCTTCTTTGGGGTTGGGATAGCTCTGGTTTGGTGGCTTTTTGATATATTATTTTATTAATATATTATTTTATTGTAGTAGATATTATTTTATTATGATGTTTATATTATTTTATTATGTTAAAAACTAAAATAAATCCACTACTGCTAAATATTTTGTAAAATAAGTAGGTAAAATAGATAAAGCAGCTTTTTGTAATATCAAATAACTAAAAAAATAGCTCCTCTGATGTGGATGCTTTCAGCAAATTTTTTTTTTTTTTTTGAGGTGTTTTTTCGCACAAATTCCCAATTTACAAATCAACCGCTTTAATCATATTAAAATTCAAAATCTACAACGGTGGTGATTAAAGCATACAATACATTGAAGATCGAACAGTGATTTGAGGCTGAGCACTCTAAGTGATTTGAGCGGTGACTCAGAGGGCACAAGTACCAAATTTACAAATCAACCATTAAAATCAAAATAGAAGACCAAAATCTAATGGTCACAATTAAAAGCCTAGTCACTTGATCTGATATCTCATAGACTGGTCATATCTCTCAGACTATCTCTCTAATCTCTTCACAACTTCGCTTCACTCTTCATCCTACACTCTTATCTTAAGCTTCAGTCTCCTCAGTCCTCACCAATGCCCAAACCAGACTCTCTCAAACTCTCAATCTTAGTTCTCTCTTTGCCTCTCTCTACTCCAAACCCTAACCACTGTGCCGCCAACGCCATCACCCCACTACACTCTTTGTCGTCGATCAGTATAGGTTGAAGAGATCGTCCTTGTTTTTCCACCTCACTCAATTCTCACTCCAAATTGTCTTAAGTAAATATTGTTCGTTTCTCATCTCTCTTTTTTTCAATCTCTAATTGATTTTATATGTTATGGAAATCAACTATTCTAATAAAATAAATCCAAAGATTTGAATTAATTTATACTCATCACCTAATTAATTTTATTTGTTATCATGGATTTGACTTATGAAACTCAAAATGGAAACCCTAATTTTAAACCCAGACTAAAAAAAAAAAAAAATTAAACCCTAACCCATTTTACTCATTTACTATTCTTTGTTCATTTGTTTGACTAATTTTGTTCCTATTTTAAAATTACTACGGAATTACTCGAATCCCTAACACACAGTTTCTCTAAGGTATAATTTCTGTTTTCCTTTGTATTGGTGTTTAGAATTGGGATTTTGTTCTTCTTTATTAGAGTTGATGTTGAAGTTTGATACTGCTTCTGCTGCTGTGGTTTTTATTATTGTCGTTGTTTAATAAAATTTGAGCATCCTTGTTTATGTTTTAACTTTTAAACCCCAAACCTGCCCCTTGGGCCTCGTGGCAGGCCCACGTGGGCCTAAGGGCAGGTTTGGTTTTTAAAAAAACCAGCCGCATGGGCCCATGGAGTTGGTTTGGTTTTTTTCTTAAACCATTTACTAAATGGGGCGGGTTCATGTTTAGGGGTAGGCGACAGGTTGTCATTCCAAATCCAAATCCATTCGGTTGTCATTCGTAACCAAAACTTTTTTGTTAGAAGATCATGCCAAACAATATAATTTTTTGAATAGAATTGTAACACTAATTGCATATATTCTTTGGTATTGGGGGGGCGGGGGATTATGAAAGAATTGTTATGTTAACTAGAACATTGCAGTACACACCCCATTTCATTCAGTATTTGGCAAGCTCTTTGCTTTCAATCTTTCAATCTACTGGTAAGCGTCTTTCACTAACTTCTATCTTTAATTATTCTTTTACTAATTAGTAATTATAGAGCATTATTATACATTGAAATTATACATTATTATCTATGCATTGAAATGTTGCGTTGATACTAATAGTTGACAGATTTATTTGTGTACGCTGCTATGCTATTATTTGTGTTCTATTTGTTTGTGATTTTGTGTATGCTGTGTTAATGGATTTTGTTAATGAATTTGGATATGGTTTGTGTTAATGAATTTGGTTGCTACCAGTCTAAAATTGTGTTTTAAGCCCCTAACCTGGCTCTGGGCCCCCATGGCAGGCCTGTGGGAGCCCAAGGGGTAGGTTTGAGGTTTACAAAAACCATTTACTAAATGGGGTGGATTTGTGTTTGAGGTTCCGACTTAAAGGAACCCGCTCTAAACCTAGCTCATTGTCATTCCTAGCCAAAACCTTTTGTTAGAAGATCATGCCAAACAATAGAATTTTTTGTATAGAATTGTAACACTAGTTGCATATATTCTTTGGTATTTAGGGGGCAGGGGATTATGAAAGAAATATTATGTTAACTAGAACATTGCAGTACATTATGTTCAGTTTTTTTTTTTTTTTTTTTGGGCTGCGAATGGAATAATAAATTTTACACTAAGGAGGAAGAGAAAGTATCTTTGAACAGAATCATACTTGTTTTTGAAATGCAAATTTTGTTGATACTTGGAACGTTACACACTTTCCTATGCACCTCACCACTCTTTTCACTTCTTCTATTGCTTCTTATAATTACAAGCTTCATAAAGAATACAAGAAAGATAACCAACCTATATACTATTGACATTCATGTTTGAAGCCAAACTTATTTCACAATTTGCTCTCATTCACTACTTCATTTTATTTATGAATCATCTCTCTCTCTCTCTCTCTCTCTCTCTCTCTAGGTTCCTGTTGCGCACCATTACATTTAGTATTTGGCTAATTCTTTGCTTCCAGTCTACTACTGACTTTCACTGACTTCTATCTTCAATTATTCTTTTACTAATTAGTAATTATAGACAATTATTATACATTGAAATTTAAGTGGCAAACTATGTTTACTTTATAGAGCATCATAATTTATTATTTATGCATTGAATTGCTATGTTGATATTGATAGTTAATGGACTTATTTGTGTATACTGCTATGTTTTTATTTGTGTTTTATTTGTTTGTGATTTTGTACATGTTGTGTTGACGGATTAATTTGATAATGAATTTGGATATGGTTTGCGTTGATGAATTTTTTTGTTAATGAATTTAGTTGCCACCAGTCTGTTGAGTGGAATGGAGTCTGCATCTGTATCTAGGTCTAACGCTAATAATTCTTTTAAAGTAAAATGCTAAAAACGTATATTTTTTTTATCATGTCTCGACCTTTAGGTGACTTTCTTTATTTTTTATATTTCGTTTGAAATTAATGGTATTGACTTTTAAGTTTTTTTTTTTTACACTTTCTTTTTGATATTCAAAATCTAATGTTTGCATTTTTTTGGCCAGACTTGACTTTTCAAATTATTTATTGTTGGAGACATGCAAAATTATGTCCTAGTAAAGATTCTAGCAAAAACACCCAAGTATGATATTTAAATTATTTTATATTAAACATAACCAATTTTAATTAATTCTTCTAAATTAGGGGCATGTGTTCTTGAAGGATTTAATTTGTTTAACTTGGGTGGGTTGGTGTTTTTTTCACAAGATAAAGTGTAGCTTCAAGACTATACACTCTTGAGGTCAATTATCAAATTGAAGCGCGTGCTTTTGAATGTGTGTACCATGGAAGTTAGGTTGGCCTTCCCAAAAAGAAAAGAAAAGAAAAAAAACCATCAATGAAGAGAAAATGTCATATTGAAGTATTCGACAATAAAACTGAAGCTCGTAGGAAATTTTGCTACTTGGACAATCTTGACAATGAATCTCTTGCAAGGCCATATTTCCTCGAAGAGTCCACTAAAGAGGCATTTGCTGTCGGAGAGCCAGTCTATGATGGGCTCCAAAAATGGATTGAAAGGGATGATTTTCGAATTTGGGACTACAAATTTGATGCAATTGGAAAAGAGAAAGCGGCCTTGGAGAAGACTTTCAGAAAGTCTCAAGGTACAATCTACGTCTTTCGAAATTTGTAGTTGTTTGATTATTGTATATTTATTTATGTTTATATTTGTTCTTCTACTTTTTGTACTTATACGAGAGAATTCTTAGTGGATTGGAGCATCTGCATGAGCAGTAGAAGTATCATGGAAACCTCTTGGAAGGAATTACAATATCTAATTTTCACAAGGTTAAACTTGTGCGGTTTGGAGATAAATGAGTTTCTTTGTTTTCTGCATGCAAAGCAGAAAACAAACAAACTCATTTATCTCCAAACCGCACAAGTTTAACCTTGTGAAAATTAGATATTGTAATTCCGTCCAAGAGGTTTCCATGATACTTCTACTGCTTATGCAGATGCTCCAATCCACTAAGAATTCCCTCGTATAAGTACAAAAAGTACAAGAACAAATATAAACATAAATACATATACAATAATCAAACAACTACAAATATCGAAAGACGTAGATTGTACCTTGAGACTTTCTGAAAGTCTACTCTAAGGCCGCTTTCTCTTGCCCAATTGCATCAAATTTATAGTCCCAAATTCGAAAATCATCCCTTTCAATCCATTTTTGGAGCCCATCATAGACTGGCTCTCCGACAGCAAATGCCTCTTCAGTGGACTCTTCGAGGAAATATGGCCTTGCAAGAGATTCATTGTTAAGATTGTCCAAGTAGCGAAATTTCCTCCGAGCTTCAGTTCTATTGTCGAATACTTCAATATGACATTTTCTCTTCATTGATGGTTTTTTTCTTTTCTTTTCTTTTTGGGAAGGCCAACCTAACTTCCATGGTACACACATTCAAAAGCAAGCGCTTCAATTTGATAATTGACCTCAAGAGTGTATAGTCTTAAAGCTACACTTTATCTTGTGAAAAAAACACCAACCCACCCAAGTTAAACAAATTAAATCCTTCAAGAACACATGCCACTAATTTAGAAGAATTAATTAAAATTGGTTATGTTTAATATAAAATAATTTAAATATCATACTTGGGTGTTTTTGCTAGAATCTTTACTAGAACATAATTTTGCATGTCTCCAACAATAAATAATTTGAAAAGTCAAGTCTAGCCAAAAACATGCAAACATTAGATTTTGAATATCAAAAAGAAAGTGTAAAAAGAAAAAACTTAAAAGTCAATACCATTAATTTCAAACGAAATATAAAAAATAAAGAAAGCCACCTAAAGGTCGAGACATGATAAAAAAAATATACGTTTTTAGCATTTTACTTTAAAAGAATTATTAGCGTTAGACCTAGATGCAGATGCAGACTCCATTCCACTCAACAGACTGGTGGCAACTAAATTCATCAACAAAAAAATTCATCAACACAAACCATATCCAAATTCATTAACAAATTAATCCCTCAACACAACATACACAAAATCACAAACAAATAAAACACAAATAATAGCATAGCAGCATACACAAATAAATCCATCAACTATCAGTATCAACACAGCATTTCAATGCATAAAGAATAAATTATGATGCTCTTAAAAGTAAATTCAGTTTTCCACTAAAATTTCAATGTATAATAATGCTCTATAATTACTAATTAGTAAAAGAATAATTAAGATAAAAGTTAGTGAAAGATGCTTACTAGTAGATTGAAAGCAAAGAGCTAGCCAAATACCGAATGAAACGATGAGAAACAGGAACCTTAACAGAGAGAGAGTTAAAGTTGGAGAGATGATTCATAAATAAAATGAAGTAATGAGGGCAAAAGGTGAAATAAGTTTGGCTTCAAACATGAATGTCAATAGTATAGGTTGGTTGTCTTTCATGTATTCTTTGACTTTGTTTGGATTTGGCTGCATTTTCCAAGTCTGCGTTTTTGGCTTTTTTTTTTTTTTTTTTTTAAGTCCAGCACCCGTTGCACTGTTCATAGGACATGAACAGTGCAATCAGGCATATGAACAGTAATCAAAGCTCAAACAGTAACCTTTTTATTATTTTTTTTAATGTTTTCAGTTTTTAGTAAAATAAGCAAGTATCTAAACACACACTTAGCATGTAAAAAATAATAATCTTTGGTTACTGTTCACTTTTTAAATTATTGTTTATTTGCCTATTTGCACTGTTCATGGGTCATGGGACCCCATGAAAAATGCAAGCGGCGCTGAGCTAAAAAAAGAAAAAAAAGAAGGCAAAAATGCAAACGCAGCTGACGTGAGACGTGATCCAAATAGAGCTTTTATGAAGCTTGTAATTATAAGTAGCAAAAGTAGAGGTGAAAAGTCTGGTGTGGTGTAGGAAAGTGTGTGTAATGTTCTAAGTATCAACAAAATTTGCTTTTCAAAAACAAGTGTGTGTATTGCAATGTTCTAGTTAACATAACAACTCTTTCATAATCCCCATCCCCCAAATACCAAAGAATATATGCAACCAGTGTTACAATCCTATAAAAAAAATTATATTTTCTAGCATGATCTTCTAACAAAAGGTTTTGGTTAGGAATGGCAACAAGTTGGGTTCGGAGCGGGTTTCTTTATGCCCGAACCCAACCTGTCTCCCGCCCCCAAACACGAACCCACCCCATTTAGTAAATGGTTTTTTTTTTTTTTTTTTTGATAAGTAAGAAAGAAGTATATTCAAGAAACTACCTCTTGAAAACAACATAAGGCAGACAAAGGAAACAAGGGAGGAAACAAAACAGAGAAACAACAAAACAAACAACAACCAACAATAAACTAAGAACAAAGAAGAGAATTGAGGAACAAAGGGAGAGAGTCACTAGAGGTGAGTCTCCAAGCCCTAGACCAATCAAATAGAGAGCCACTAAAGAAAGCTAGCAACTGATCATCGAATTTATCCTTATCTTCAAAAGTTCGCCAGTTTCGCTCCCTCCAAATACACCACATTAGACAAAGAGGGACTAAATTCCAAATGCTAGAGGAGTGCTTTCCCAACCAATTCCACCACCCAAAAAGCGTATCTGCAACTGATCTTGGCATAACCCAAGAGATCCCTGAAAACCAAGCTCCACAGTTGATGAGCTTTGACACAATGGAGAAGCAAATGATTCACCGTCTCCCCGCTACATCGACGCATAATGCACCAATCAACAAAATCAAAGCCTCTGCCCCGCAAATTGTCCCCTGACGGATCTTCTCCCAAACTGCAGTCCAAACAAAGAAAGAAACGCGCGGGGGGGCCTTAACCTTCCAAATACCTTTCCAAGGAAAGATAATAGGCGAGGGACTCCGAACCTTATCATAGAAAGAGCGGATGTTAAAATCCCCCTTCTTCGACAACTTCCACCTCATACGGTTTCCGTGCTCTGATTTAGGTAAATTAGAGCCCAAGGTTCGAAAGAAAGCCTCCACCTCACCTGTCTCCCAATCATTTGGGTCCCTGGGTAATCGAACATTCCAGCTTCTCCTATCCGCAGACCCTAACCTTTCTAGAAAAGAGGCCACAGATGCCTCTCTATAATAAGCAATCCCATACACAGCCGGGAAGGAAATATAGAGTGGTGATTCCCCACACCACTGATCTGTCCAAAATTTCACTCTATCCCCTACCCCTACCTCGAACTGAATGAATTTTCTAAACACCTCCCAACCTTTCCGGATGCTTCTCCATAAGCCGCACCCGTGGACACCCCTACCCAACTTGGAAGACCAACCCCCCCACTCTTCCCCAAACTTTAGAGCTACAACCCTTCTCCAAAGACGATTCTCTTCAACCCCAAACCGCCACAACCATTTTCCTAGGAGAGCCTGGTTAAAAGTAGTGATCTTCCTTACTCCCAAACCTCCGTTCGCCTTAGAAGCACACACCTTATTCCATCCCACCAAATGAGCTTTTGAATCCCCCCACAAGAAATCCCTTTGCATCTTCTCAATCTTATTAGCCACATGCGAGGGGATGGTAAAGAGAGATAGATAATAGGTAGGAAGGCTAGCAAGAGTGCTCTTAAGCAACGTCAGTCTTCCACCTTTTGACAGATACAACTTCTTCCACCCAGCCAACTTCCGCTTAATTTTCTCCAATATAGAGTTCCAGATAGAAGGGGACTTATGAGAAGCCCCCAACGGCATACCGAGGTAGGTCATAGGCAATGTCCCAATCCTACAATCTAGAATCTCAGCCAAAGCTTGCAAATTATACACCTCCCCAATTGGAACCATCTCACTCTTCGAGACATTAACCTTCAAACCTGTCACTGCCTGAAAACAGAGGAGAAGCATTCGGACATGAAGGATCTGCTCCACTTTCGCATCACAGAACAGAATAGTATCATCCGCGAACAAAAGATGCGATACACATTCCCCTTCCCCCCTTCTAAAAACCAAACCCGCCGGTCCCGCCCCTTAGGCCCACGTGAGCCTGCCACAGGGCCCAAGGGGCAGGTTTGGGGTTTAAAATGCTCAAATTTATTTAACATGAGGCTTGAAAGTTTATTAAACAATAAAAGCAAAAACAAGGATTCTCAAATTTTAGTAAACAACCGCAAAACAACAGCAATAATAAAAACCACAGCAGCAGAAGCAATATCAAACTACGACATCAACTCTAATAAAGAAGAACAAAATCCCAACTCTAAATACCAACACAAAGAAAAACATAAATTATACCTTAGAGAAACTGTGTGTGTTAGGGACTCGAATAATTCCTGAGTAATATTAAAATAGGAACAAAATTAGTCAAACAAATGAACAAAGAACAGTAAACGAGTAAAACAGGTTAAGGGTTTAAATTATTTTTAGTCTGGGTTTAAAATTAGGGTTTCCATTTTGAGTTTCATAAGTCAAATCCATGATAACAAATAAAACTAATGAGGTGATGAGTATAAATAAATTCAAATCTTTGGGTTTATTTGATTAGAACAATTGATTTCCATAACATATAAAATCAATTAGAGATTGACAAAAAGAGAGATGAGAAACAAACAATAAGTACCTAAGACAATTTGGAGTGAGAACTGAGTGGGGTGGAAAAAGTGGAAAAACAAGGACGATCTCTTCAACCCATACTGAGGGGGCACATAAACAACTTTACTTTTTCTTTTTCCCAATTCCCACAGCAACTTTTCTTACACCACCTACACTCTTACATAAACTCTTATATTAAAATAATGGGTCTACCTAGTCATGATAAAAATAAACTCTTTTTTTTTTTTTTTCACCTGTTGGTACTAGCCTCTTTCAGTCTAAAACCTAGAGATTCTCTTAAATTTTTAAAACCATTCAAGCCATTGATTCAACTATAAATATTCACCAGTATATTGACACTCTTAATAATTTTACATTGATTTATTTATTTATTTATTTTGAAGAATCAAATTATATGTTTAATCTTGCCCCTAACTTAAATTCCTGGCCCCACCATTGAATCTAATGATGAATTTGTTCCAATAAATAATATGGATGGTGTAATTGCTTAAAGCTACATTAAGTGTGTTTAAAGTTACCGTAATGTGTGTGTGTTTGGAGAGGAGCTAAAGTCTGACTATTTTGCAAAATCCTAAATTTACACAGTGATATATATCTATATATATATATATATATATATATATATATATAAGAATGTAAAGCTTGATTATCTACCCAAAAAAAAAAAAAAGCATTTTAAAATATAATTATAAAATTGCATTATTAATATATTATTGTACTTTTCTTGCGGTTTAAAAAATAAAAATTCCTTCTAAAGACACTAAATCAGATAAATAATAATAATAAGTTATGAAGTTCACTATACTAATTCTTAACGTACCTTAGGAAGGAACTTTTGAGTTAGATGGGGAAAAAAAAAAATCTCACTTTGACCTTCTTTGATGCCCCACTCGATTCCTTAAAGATTTTTTCCCTATATTTCTTGTTTAAAATTTTGGCTTTTGAAGTAGAGATTGGATGGGTATTCTTTTGAGAGAGAGAATTGATGTATAAACATAATTTTTTATATATCATAAGTGTTTACATCGCTCCATAAAATACGATGGTAGACAATTTCTCATTCTTACTTGCATTGGGTAGTAAAATGCTATATGTCTTTATCTATATTTGTCTGTTGAATAGTAGTTCACACACAAATGATTACCGTTACAGTCCAATTGGGCTGGACGCATTGACACACATATTGAACTGAATCACAAACACGGCTATAGCTACTTGTTTACACATCCCAGTTTTCAACAAAGTATAATCACAGAGAAAATAATAAGAATAAGAAGAAAAAGGGTGTACCTTGTAGTTAATCAGAAGGATTGTATTTGTTTACGTATTTTGCGTTAGATAATATAAGCTCTAGGCCTCTTTGGCGCACAGAGAGACGAACAAATTAGGAACATGATCTATTAATCAAGTTAAAAAAAGATATTTCATTGTATCCTAATGTTTATCACAAATCAAGGGGAATTTCATTTCTGCAAAACTTTGGGGTCATTGTCATTTCTAACCTCAAGGGAAGTGAGATAATTTTTTCAAAGATTAAATTATTTACTAGAATAATCAATTCTAACTAAATTTACTCACATTTGATTTACTAAACAAGAACTATTAAATAGTATATATTCTAACAAACTTAACCTATGAAAATTTATCTGACCTTGCCCACACTTAGTTAAGAAAATAACATACAAACACCCCTCCAAAAGTTGAAAATTTATCTAACTCTTACCAAATTGCATACACACAACAACAACAACAACAAAACATCCCAATATAGAGAAGTAAAAATCATACCTTCTTTGACAATTTGGGCCTTCTTTTCAAGGACGTCGTTTTCATCAATCACACCACAAACACAACAATAGTTATTAGTCACCTAGGTAATCTTGAATATCCAGGCTTGTCACACCAATTCTTTTAAATAACAAATAAGCCCCTAGTATAGACAACAAAAATTGAATAGTTAGACTTTGTTAGGGTGAAAGGTAAGATCCATGGGTTAAGCAAGCATCAATTCTATTAGATAAGGAGTTATCACAGTACCATTTTGAGAAAATACTAGTACCAAGCTTGAAACAAACAAGTAGTAGAAGTGGATGAGAAATTACAGATGTCACCTACTAATATAAGGCAAACTGAAAATACAGTACCAACTAGCCCAAACAAAAATATTGTGGTGAAATTCTTGAAAATTTTGCTTTTTCTTGGCCTAAAAACAGGAAACAAATAAAGAACCCATATCAAAATCAGTACGATGCAAGATTCAGTACATAATTCAGTCAGAGGACATTACATTTTCATAGAAATAGCATATAAAAAGAATCAAAATTAAGCAGCTAATGAATCTCACAAATATCAAGACTGATAAATCTAAATTCAATACGATTCAATTATTTGTTCGTAATTCACATCATCATGTAACACCTTTCTTGCTGCATTACTGTAGCTAGCTTGGAATCAACATTGAAACTGGCATTTGGAGGGGGTACATTCAACTCAACATTGGATACTGTTTGATCTCTACTAAATTTATAGGGAGAGAGACTAAGAAGAGAGGAGAGACAACGGTGCCTTGAGAAGAGTGAGAGAGAGAGAGAGAGAAACATATTAAGATTATGAAAGTTGGTTAAATCAAAATTACAATAAAAACAATATACAAATGTTAAATTGGTTGTTCAATTATGGAATATAATAGTCCATTTCAGCAGGTCATGACAAATAACTGAAAAATTACAATACAATTATATGTTGGAGCAAGAAAGACAATTATAAAAGTCAGGACTGAACTGAATAGAAGAGAATGCCATATATGGTCCACCATGAAAATCCTATTCTCACGATTAAGTAAGACTGTGAGTCATAAATTAATAAACATAAAAAATAATTAACTATGATATATAAATAAATGTCCAAGTCAAAACTTGATCACCAGCCACTTCAATATATATGATAATAGATTAAAAAGTATGATCACACAAAATGTGTTGAGCTACATAAAACCGGTCGTAGAAAATAGGATACACACCTAAACTCAGAAAAGTTATGTTTAGAAGAGAATATGTAAATTAGTGGTTGAAATGAACTTACGAAGAGAAGAGATTGTTGGAGATTAACATCCAGTTACCAGTTGTTAGGTGGCTGAACATGAAGAGAAAAGAACTTGTTACTATAGCCGAGTTGGGGGGCTTTAGTATTGGTTCCTTGTTCCTACCACCCACCAGTTAACTAAACCTGCTCCTGCTATGACTACTCAGTCTGAACATTAATTTTGGACGGGATGGGATCCAATAATCTAATTATTGCTTTTGGGTTTGGGTTGGTTTTATTTTAGGAGAAGTTGAAAAAAGCATCACGCATAATAATTACTATATTTTTGTCGCTTTCATCTTATTTCATGGTCTCACATATACTACCCATGCATCACCATTATTAATTTTAAGACATCCCTGGTGGACCACAATTCATTGCATTTTCTTTTTGGTCATTGCTGTTGTTATCATTGTCAATAATCAGTGGGGTTTAGCAATTTCTATCCAATTAATAAAAAGTATATATATAGAAATAAAAAATAAAAGATAGAAAAAGGGTTTAGTGATACAACATTTATATATGGTTGTAGACTATTGAGATTGATGCAAATAATACAAAACAAAAGTGATGCTAATTGATAAGTAAATAAAATAATACTACTTCAAATACAACAACTTGCAATTTTAGCAAACTCTAGCCAATTTATTTCTTTAATGCTAAATGGCATCAATCTCTCTGACCTTCTAGGCCTATTCCAACAATATCTACTAGATTGGCTTTGGCACAAAGATTATATTTATTCCTCAAACTCCAGAAATTGCAGTATATAACTGCAATCTCTGCACCAAAGCCAATCTAGTAAATATTGCTAGATAGAAGGTCAGAGAGATTGATGTCAAAGCATTATATATATATATATATATAATCCTAGGTATGAGTGATTATGTAAAAACTATGTAGTTATACTGAAAAAGGTGATTGACTTCAACATTAAAGAAACTTAGGTCGACATTACACTAGTGTCATCTAGGTCATCTGATTTCTTCCTTTGACTATGCAGGCTCAATATTAAAGATAATCCAAGCTAGTCAAATAGTCTGATCATTGCTACTTCATCAGATAATATGAAGTGATTTATCATGGTGATGGAAAGAAGAAAAACATTCTAACGTGTATATGCAAGTAAAGTGTGGTGCTTTATGAGGCTAACCAAAGGAGAGGATCACTATGGCTACTATAAGTTACTGTATGATTAGCTTAAAACCAGAGAGCTGTAGTGACAGCCAGTCAAAACCCGATTACTCCTAGACATATATCTATTTGAAGACCTCCTCAGCAATTTAATCAGCCATTAGAGTTTTGTTTGCTCTGTAGAACCTCACAAAACCCCCCAAATAGAAGTCTTGAAACAGGTCATTTTCAACTAATCAAACTAACGTTCTTCTATAAGAACTTAGCACAAATACATAGACTACATGTCATAACATCACAAGCTTTCAGCCATGATTTTCACCAACAATCATAAACTTCTTAATGGGTTTTTTCACAAAACAGTGACAATTAAAAACCCAAAAGCCGTGAAAAATAGAACTTTTAAAAGAGGAATAGTAACCTTGAAATGCCGGGAAAACCCCCAAATTGAAGGGATATCTTGAGGCGCTTGCAGAAAGGATCAACTAATCTGAAAGAAAGAAGAAACTAAAAGAAAGGAAAGCTAATACGTATTAGCTAAGCATATATATATATATATATATATATATATGTAATTATCAGAATGAGACCTTTTTCGAAACGGACGGTTTCTGCAAATGGAAATGGAAAAGATGGGAACAGAGTCTGCGATGGCATGATGCTAACTATGAAGAAAAACATAACTGAGTTATTACCAAAATTGATGCTAACTACGGTATGACTAAATTTTTCACCTAATTATTCTGAAAATAAATTTATGAAACCATTAGAGGAATTTCCTCAACCCAGACCATCAAAAATTACCAATCACAAACGAAACTTCAAAAAATTTAGGATCTTTTCAATAACCCCAAAGCAGAATCAACAACAACATAAACAAACACACACAAAGACCCAAATGCAAATTGAGAAAACGGGAAAAGCTGAGAGAAAGTACCGGTAGAATGATGAATGAATGGGTGAGGAGGATTATCCGATGGGTCGGCGATGGTGCGTGAGCTTCGGTGCGATGGAGCGTGAGCTTCGGTGGCAGCGGTGAGGACGATGACGAATCGGTGAGGATGATGGATGAATCGAAGGTGAGAGCTTGATGAGAAGGATGAGAAACGGGTGAGTCTGAGAGATCGGGCTTTCAGAGATGGAGGCTGATGTGCTATTGCTGAGGCTAGGGTTGAAAATTTTTTAGATTAGTATTTATACAAAGCTTAAAGCCGCGTTTCTATCATGCGGCTATAGGCAAAATCTGGGGCCGCGTTTAAGAAATGCGGCCCCATCCCAAACTAAAGCAGCGTGTTTGAAACGCAGCTTCAGACCAAATTTAAAGCTGCGTGTTTAAAACGCGGCTTCAGACCAAAAAAAAAAAATATGTTTGCCAAAAAAGACGAAATGGGAAGGTCCTCCCTTTCATGTAGCCAGCCCATCAACCTTATGCTTTAGGCTGGACCCTCTCCACAGCCCTTGGGCCTCCACAATCACTACACTCTTGTACTTGGCCCAAACTCCCTTTTAAACCAATCTCTTGTTTTACACACTTTCAGCCTACCTTTGGTTTTAATCCATTTCATGTTTTAAACACACCTTTAAATAAAAGGGTCCAAGCATGTTTTCCATCAATTAATAAAATGCCATCTTATTTTCCGTATTTGCATATTCACATATTTTTGCCATATTTGCATTTTAATTCATATTATCATGTTTGCATCTAAATACGTTTTTTTTCCCATACTTGCATAATCCCAACATTCCCAAAAATCATGTTTTAATTCATAAATTCTTAAAATCATGTTTTAATCCCAAAAATTCTTAAATTCATGTTTTTATCCCAAATTTCCCTAAATCTTGTTTTAGTCCATAAATTTCCCATATTCATATTTTTGCCCCCAATTCTTCTCCGAAATTGCATTTTGACCCAAAACTTTCCAATATTACATTTTGACCCCAAGTCTCTCTAAAAAAAAAAAAAAATTGCGGCCGTTAGATTTTGGTCCTTTATTTTGATTTTAATCGTTGATTTGTAAATTTCGTACTTGTGCCCCCTAAGTCACCGCTCAAATCACTGTTCAATCTTCAATGTATTGTACACTCTAATCACCACCTTAGATTTTGAAATTTAATTTGATTAAAGCGGTTGATTTGTAAATTGGGAATTTGTGCGAAAAACACCTCCAAAATAAAATTTGTTCGGAAAAAGTTGACTTTTATTTAATGAGAGCATCCACAGTAGTAGAGCTATTTTTTTAGCTATTTGGCATTACAAAAGGCTACTTTATATATTTTATCTACTCATTTTACAAAATATCCAACAACAATGGATCTATTTTAACTTTCAACGCTATAAAATAATATAAACATCACAATAAAATAATATATCTACTACAATAAAATAATATATCAAAAAGCCACCAAACCAAAGCTATCCCAGCCCCAAAGAAGACGGGTATGTGTTTGCCTACGTTGCATCTAGGCTCGTTTCAATGCAGCCTCCACAAGAACTCGAGTCACGACAACGGAAGCCACCACAACACGCCATTTTTGCATAATTGACTAAACATTCATAGATCTGCGATGAAGAACTCACCGGTTTGAATCGTAGGCGTGGAAGGAGAGTGGGTGAAGAGAGCCTTGACAGCTTTGATCCGCCCATCCTCGCATCAGCTTCGCCAGCAATCCAAGTTTGAGCCCACGCCAAGCAGACTCTACGTCATGTCCAAGGCCAACGATCTCTGATTTGGTTCGCATAGGTTGGTTCTTGTTTTTCCAGGCAAAAAGAGAAAAGAAATAAAGAAATAGAAAATAAGTAAAGAAGTATTATTTTAATATGTGCAGGAATTAAAAAAAAATATTTTAAAGTTTTAGCTTCACCTTCTGTACGAAGCCAAAAGTAGCTCCGTACGAAAGCTTGAAGCTAAAAAAATTTAGCTTTACATACATTGATGTAGAGCATTTTTTGTGTTTTGGTGAAGCTAAAATAGCTATATAGCTATTTAGCTTCATTGCTGAGAATGCTCTGATACATGTTTCCCAGATACCGAAAAGGCAAAAGTGGGCTGGCATGTGAAAATCATTTTTTTTTTTGTATATATAATCCGGTCAGTTCGGGTTTTCGGGTGAAATATTTTAAAATTCAAACTTGAACTGAATTATTCAATTATTTTTATTGACAACCCGTGACCGACCGTAGACTGAATTCAAAGCTGCATATGGACCTTCAATTCGGGCGGGCGGGTCAGTTGGTCTGGATCACTAGACAGCCCTATTTAAGACTATCTACAAAAGAATTGATTAACTAATCCATATCTACATATCTACATATGTATACCATATGCTCTAGTTAAGGAAGAAAAAAAATTGGGGGGAAAAAAAAAGCTAAAAATTGACAAATAATTTATCTAGGATAATCATATTGAAAAAAAATAATAATAATAATAAAACTCTGTTTTCCGTTATCCTTTTGTCCTTGTTCTCTTGTGTTGCTTGTGTTCCTTATGCTCCTCTTGCCAAGGCAAAATTTGGGTTTCAGGCTTTGCAAAGATACTCAATACCTCATCTTTAAGGCCAATGTCTCTAACCTCACATAACCAGCTCGATCGATTTTGGGGGTTCAACAACTCTAGTTCCCAAACCTAAGGCTCGATCTTGCCAATCAACCACATAAGTATGTAGCCACTCTCCTATAGAATTTATCCTTGAACACTTCTTAGTCCTAAACTTGGTACTGGATTTTCATTTCCAGGATTGTAAATACTATGTTTTTTTTTTCCTATTATCATCAATTTTCAATTAATAGTCTACCTCTTGGTATCCATGTTTACAATTTTTCTTTACATCATTGCATCTCGAGAAAATGGTAAAAATGAAAAAAGAAAACCAATGATGAAAAATTCGAGTCTTTTGGCTTTTAAACTGTTGATATTATGATTTTTGTTTGGTTTCTTTCGTTTTTTGGCGAATTCTCGACTGTCAAACGGTGGGATTTAGTGTACCCTTTATGCTCAACGGGATAAGTCTTTTCTGTCATAAATGGTGAATGGAGGTCGGGTAAATCTCCTCGACATCTCTGTACATTCTATTTCCTCGAAGAAAGATGAGCAGACCGCCCTCCTCAACGCTTGGCTCATTGCGTTGAGGGCCGCATTATGATAACAATGCCGCCCATGTCAGGGAGATTCACTACGTCGCTCCGCTGTCTTGCGAGACCTTTCTCTTGACTAGTAAAACCCACTACCTCGGGATGATGCCCTCGGAATGTAATCAGGGTCATGTGATGACTCGTCCCGTTCCTTTCTTTGGTGCCAACCCCTAAGCTCAATTTCCAAGTCATTCACCTGCTTTCGCAGGTTCTCTAACTCCCTTTCACGACCACCTTGACAAGAGCGCTCGGGTATGTTGGATGGATTCCATAGTTCTGTTCCCCAAAGAAGGTACCTTGCCTGAAGAAAAGAGAATGGCAGACAAAGTACAAAGGAAAGGTCCTCGTTTTTGGTTGTCCAATGATCAAAAGTTGTACAAACATTCTTTTTCTGGGCCATACTTGTTATGTGTCCATCCTAAAGCAGTGGAGCCACTATTGGAGGAGTTACATGAAGAAATTTGTGGAAGTCATATAGGGAGCATAAAGGTATTGACCTGATTGATTATTTCAATTTTGGTTATATGGTCTAGTTTCTAAATGTTTCTTTATTTGAGAGTTTCAAGGAGTTAAGAAGACTTGATTTATCTTATAATGCAATTGGTGGTTGGATTGAGCATAAAGGTATGTTAATATATATATCCTTTCTGTTTCTTATTATCTGTAATGACTGTAATTTATCCTATGTTAATATCTGTTTTGGCCAACAAACGGATCAATATCGAAGAAAAAATAAAACACTCAGAAAACTGTAATTTTTCTCCCCAAATTTCAGGATTCACTTCCACACCAAACTATACATTCAAGACATTTCAAACTAAAACTTTCTCCTTTAGTATGAGGGGTGTGTATAACCTATTAGGCCCAAGTGACCCAAATCAATTGTAGCTACAACAACTTTCACATATATAAAGAAGAGAAATCTAGAGAAGGGACTCAGCTGATAATAAAATTCCTTGTTTTAATTTCCTTGGGAAATTTTAGCATTATAGTTGTCTTGGTGACTAATACAAGAAACACATTGCATGACTTTTTCTGGGATTAATCCAATCCACTCAATATAGGACATGAATGTTTTGTTGTAGGTTAGTAGGTTACGTAATTCCTAGCATACTCATCTAAAGTCTAAAGGAAGTTATATTGTTACCTACAATTCTACCATTCTTCTCATAAATATTAACATAATATAATGCACACATGTAGAGTGAGGCTATATTTTTTAGTACAAGAACAACTCTACAACAAAGCCCACTCTGAGCAACTCCTGTACCGTAGCCTTCCACTGCAAGATCCTCTCAGCAGAAACAATATCAATGAAGTTGTGCTTAATGTCATTAATCACACTCCCCAACAACTTTAAGAAATGCTCTCTCACAAAACGGCTAAGAAGAAATCCCAGCATAAAGTCCCCGCAACTCTTATAGACTGCCTCCAAGTGAGAAGCACACTCCTTAGGAACTCTGAAGCCATGGAAGTCAACATAAGGAAGCCCAGCACCCCAGAAGTCCGCAAGATCAAGATCATTAACCTCGGGCTGGTCAAAGCAAGTAAAGAAGGTTGCAGCCTCGCTCACGGGGTCTAGAACCGTGGCAAAATTATTGCACACCTCAAACTGAGAAGGGGTAGTAAGAATCGGACCTGAAAGAAGGTATGAAATGCGATAAGGAATCCATGAAGTGAAGAGAATGAATTTATAACAAAGATAAGGAAGAGGATGGAAGAAAGAAAACATTCCAGGACCCGTAGGAATAGCGGCTGTGGGAGTGGCAGAATAGAGGTCAGCGACATGGCTACCATAGTGAACTAAACAAGTGGGCAGCCTTAATAGCACATTAGATTTAATTTAACAACTTCCCTTGCATATATACAGCACCAATTGACCAATTCCATGATTGTGCAGCCTGTCAATGAGCGTTCCTTGAATGAAAAACATGTTTACATTCTCAGTGTTGATCTGAAACAGCTCAATTGACATGGTGAAGAATAAGAACTTTAAGGCTTTGCATTAGCCTGGAGGAGTAAAAACAGTGGCTGTGGTTCTTGAAACCAACATAAAGGGAATTATTAGTGGTAATGGGGCTACTCTTATACAGAGAGAGAATTTTTTGGTGCCAATAAGTTCCAAAAGGCACCTGCTACTTGCAAAAAAACAAAATTGCTTGCCTATATTCACTCTTTCATCAAAAATCTCTGTAGAAAATTATTGCTTGTGGTAATCTTGATAGGCAAAATTACATAGTCATGTTCTGAGCCTGATCATGATTTAAATTGAACCTAAAAATTATTCAAGAAGATTTTTATTAGTATTGTCTTATAGGTTACAATTAATTGTTTTGATAAATTCCTTGTACATATGTCAGAACACTTAAAAATTATTTTTTGTGCAAGCAAATAGATGATGATTTTGAATTTTATGTCAGAACATTTTTTTTTTGTACATATGTTAGAACATTTTTTTTTTCAATCTATCACGATCTTATTTCCCCTGTGAATTGTTGCTAAGTTTTACTTCAAATTTCCAATCGACCTGAAGTCGTTGATGATTTTAAATTTTATCCTACAAAGGTAAGGATTGCATTGGAGTACCTTCACTGTCAAGGTAATCTAATCTTGATGATGTCTAATGTGATGAATTTCATAAGTGAGAATTCAAAACATATTCTAAGTTAATAATTGATTTGTTGAAGGAACGTTTCCTTAGACAACTTGACTAATATAGTACCTGCGTAATCATACCTCAGATAACAAAAATATTCTAAATATTGCAATTCCTGCTGCTTAAAATTTGCTAGCATATTTTAGATTCAATTTCAATGTTTGGTTGCACAAGCATCTGTAATGTAAAACGTGGAATTATACAGACTTACATCTTCATGCTTTTACTGAATCTAGAACTGATTTCCTCACAATGGTATTTTACAAGGTTTTCGAGCCTAAAAATATTTTACGCTTGAAAAACAGGCACATTCCTTGACAGATTTTTATTTTTCCTCTTGACATTTGAAAGCCACAAGTATTCTAGTTATCTATTCTTCTTAAGCATATATAGTCTCAGGGAAAGGAGGAAAATAGAGATTTCGAAACAAAGGAACTGCATAAATCCAATATTTTGAGATGTATTAGAATAAATCTAATAAAATCAAGTGCTAATGTGCGCATTTTTGTTCTACATCAAAATACTATTAACAGGTAGTGGTGGCAGTGGTGATAGGGCAAGAGGGTAAAGATATGTTGGGGGACAATAGTGATGTCAAGGTTGTAAAGAACGCACTGTTTTGGTCATGGATGAATTGGTGAACATTTCTATTTCTTAATGTTAACCACCTCTCATTTGAGTCCTAGGAAAAGTAACAATGCTTTCATCATTTTCTTTGACACCTTGGCTACAATTACTATTTAGTTTGAACTTTATCTTGACATGGGATTATATATTTAAATGTTAATTTTCAAAATTACAATAGAAAAACAAATAACTTGTTTTATTCAATGTCTCTATGGGGTAAAGTGGGGGGGGGGGGGGGGGGGAATTCCTTTATTCTCTTTATTAACAATGAATAATAAAAGGATTTTTCTTTTTTGGAATAAAGTATATCCAATCAGTATTATTAATATAGGAAAGATGTCGCGACCCTTTATTACTATTACTCATTTTGGCATTATGAACACTTTTTTGTATCCCCATGAATTGGATAATACTATGTTATTTTCTATGTTTGTATTAGGTGTATTTACTTTCTTCGTTGGGTCCATAGGAATCCCTTTTCATCAACTCAATCAACAGAGAGGATTTGGATATATTATCCAAATTTTTAAGTCCAGATATAAACCTTTTACATCAAAATTCAAACAATTCAGTGGATTGGTAAGAATTTGTGACAAATGCAAGTTTTTTGTTAAGTATTGCTTATCTCGGAATATTTATAGCGTCTTTTTTATATAAGCCTATTTATTCATCTTTACAAAATTTTAACTTTAAAAATTCATTTGTTAAAAGTGTACCTAATAAAAATAAATTTGTTTTTGAAAAAAAAATGTCATATATGCTATTAAAATCTCAAACAAACCTCCGATAGAAGGTTGCTAATCCATAGAAGCTTCGCACATCACTCACTGTCTTTGGGGTTAGCCATTCTCTAATTGCACGGACCTTGTCCTCATCAACATGAATCCCATCCACACTGACCACATACCCTAAGAACAGCAACTTATTAATCAAGAAGTTGCACTTCTTCAAGTTGATATAAAAAAAAATTACACTTAAATTGCTTTTACTCTTACTTAATCAAACTGCGGAACAAGAGTAAATGTGCACAATGAAACCATAAAAATGACCAAAAATACCCTCTAAGCCTAAAAAAAAGACTTAGAGGGTATTTCAGTCATTTTCTTTTATGTTTAGGGGGTATTTCAGTCATTTTTTAGGTATAGGGGTATTTTTGGTCTTTTTTCTAGGTTTAAGGGGGGTATTTCAATCATTTTTTAGGTTTAGAGGACAAACAAGCAATTGGAATAGGTTAGTTTAAAAAATAATAATAAATATCTTATTTATTAGACATTACTATTTACCATAACTATAAAAATTATCCAATAAAAAAAGAGAGGATTTTTTTGTTTTGTTTTGTTTTGTTGTTGTTAAGCTCTTCCAAGCATAATGTACATGGATGATTGATGAGAATTATTTTGGATTAGTGACTAGCATTATTTTCAGGAGATGTCACATTATAATTCTGTTCCCCTAAGGAGCTATTTGGTTTTTGCATTTTTATCTCCCATAACTCTGTTTTCATCACCCATAACTCAAAAATAGTGGGACCCATGGAGAGAAAGCTTGTTTGGATGTGTTTTCAAATTTTGTTTCTATCACTCAATTTTCTTATTTTTGAATGATGAGTTATAGAAACTAAAAACACATTTTAGGTAATTTTCGGTATTTTCAAGTTATCAAAACTCAGTTTCAATGGCATTTTCATAATTAAACACACACTGAGGGACCCACAGTCAAAGGTCTAGCCGCAACTTTTGTCTAACTGATTTTTTTTTTTTTAAAGTGAAACCAGACTGACTTTTTATGTTTTGGCCGCAACTTTTGACTTTTAATCTTTTTAAGTTTTAAAATTGAGTAAGGAGTGATGATTGATGGTTGCACAAAAACCAAACAGCCCCTAAGGATGTTGCTTGACGAGAAATCACAAGAGTTCTTCAGAACAATAAGTAATTTTTGGTTAAAATATCATTTAACATGTTCAAATATCATTTCCTCTATCTTTGGTTCCTTTTAACTATAGTGGCATCATTGCTGTAAGATGAGAATTTTAAGCATGGCAGTGATGCAATTGCGCTCTATGGTTTGATGACTGTACGTGGAAGCTGTTATATATATGAGTAGCAACTCTACTCCAGATCATATTGAGCAAAGTTTGTACTAGGGGAGACGGAAAGCCTTGAGATGGAAATTCATGGTTTCTCTACTTTAGAATTGTTATATCTTGTCAATAAAACAAGCATTATTAACATCTTGTCATCAAAGTCACCATAAAGGTTAGTATATGGATATGACGAAAGAAAAACATAGTTTTTGTTTCTTCTTCTTAATTTGATGAAGCCATTACTGGATCATTCCGAGATATTAATCGAGCATGGCCGAATTGAATCCGTGTGAAATAAAACGAGCGCGGTCTAGTTAAATCTCGAAAAGATAGATATGACTAAACGAGCATGGCCGAGTTGAATCCGAGTGAGGTTAAACGAGCGTGGTTGAATTGAATCTCGAAAAGATAGATAGGATTAAACGAGCGTGGCTGAATCGAATCTGCATTAGATTAAACAAGCACGGTCGAATTGAATCTCAAAAGGATGGATAGGATTAAAGGAGCACTGTCAAATTGAATCTTGAAAGGATAAGAGACTGGTTCGTCCAATTGATTTGATGGGTAGGAGCAAGAGAATGTGATGAAGAACAGCATCAGGAAGATCAATGATCCAATTGATGCCATTTTCAGCAATGTGGGAAGGCTTCTTGCGCCTTATAGATCTTGTTTCCATTAAAATTTGCTGGCACTTTTCTTTGTTTCTTTGTTTTTCAGTAGACTCACTAGTGTAGTTTGACTGTTTGAGTAAGATGGTTAAGCCATGATTTTGGTAGATTGTAACTAGGACTCAAAGCCATGTAATTTTCAATTTTTCAAACATATATTTTTTTTCAATCAATGAGAATGGAAGAGTGTTTTAGTTTTTAGAAGATTTGTGATGAAGAAAAAGTGGCTTTCGGATTGCATACCCTAGGGGAAAGTATAGTCATTATAGTACTAAGGTGAAGAAGAAATAGCAACAGTTCTTTTCTTCCTACGAAAGTTATTTTTTGGGTAAGTTTCTCCCAACAAAAATCACTATATGAAAAACTCTGATGATGTAAGCATCCACATCCGGAAATCTTATCCCATCCTATTTTACCATCTCAAAAAGTAACTTTATCAATTATAACATACCATTTTTCAATACACCAGCATCCCAAAATTCTATTTTTTTCCCAATTTATTTAAATATTCTTTTTTATTATTTTTTTACTATTTCTCTCTCTCTCTCTCTCTCTCTCTCTCTCTCTCTCTCTCTCTCTCTCTCTTTTCCTTTTCGTCTCTCTCCCTCAACCTCAGGCACAAAACAGATAAGGAAAAAAAAAAAAAAAAAACACAACCAGCAAACCTATCCCTCACGCCGATCCCAAACCCACCCCACTGATCCAAACCCAGCTCGCCGATCAAACAACGCCTCCACCCTAACTCCGATCCAAACCCAGCCCTCACTCCGATCTAAAAAAATCACCAGCAAAACCAGCCCTCACGCCGATCCAAACCCACCCCACCGGTCCAAACCCAACCCGCCGATCAAACAACCCCCCCTAAATCCGATCCAAACCTAGCCCTCACTTCGATCCAGAAAAATCACCAACAAACCCAGCCCTCACGCCGATCCAAACGCAACCCTCACGCCGATCCAAACCCACCATCAACCACTCCCAACCAACCACCATGCCCAGATCAACCCAAAACCCTCACGCCCAGATCAACATAGAAACCCACAAATCCATAGCAACCTCATCAAATTCCATAACAAACCCATCGGAATCCATAGCAAATGAAGCAGAAAGCATAACGAAGCAACAACAATTCTGAAGAGAGCAATAAAAGGGATGAGAAAAGATCGGAGAGAGTATTGGGTCTGAAAAGAGCACAAAGCAGAGGAGAAAGAGAGAACGAAGAGAGAGAAAAGATGAGAAATAATGAGAGATGAGAGAGAAATTTCAGGTTAAAAAACATTTTAAAAAAAAAATTTATACCATTCAGCTACAGTACCATCTTACATTTGAGATGGTACTATAGCTAAATCTCAAAATTTTTTTTTTTTTTTGCATATGGGATATGGCCTTCCCATTGCTGATTAGTTTTGGGGCTTAAATGCCAAATGTTCCTAACATTTGGCATATAGAAGCCCCACTACTGATGCTCTTAAGTGTTAAATGATTTAAATGGAATAGAAACGCACGTTGAGCAGTGAAGTTGTGGCAGACAACGCCAAGCCACTGACAGCAATCCCCATCAAAGGGACAAGAGGAAAGACAGCCGAAGGTTAAGTCCATAGACGAGGACAATGATGCCAAGCCAGATTTTGTATCAACAGAGGAGATAAGGAATGAGGTTGAATTAACCTTGGATGAAACAATTGATCTTTTAAACAATTATGATATCTGGTGTGGAAGTTTGGATTTGGGATCATGGATGAACCAAGCAACCAACACCAATACATCCTACAGTTCTACTTCATTTTCTCTAGAAAACTCAAGTAACCCTTCCATGGGTGAATCCCCCTCTCTACAATAGGTTGAAAATTGTGGATTCCATGCTTTCATGGGATGGCTTTAATCATCTGGAACAAGACCTGTTTTTCTTGGAAAATAGCCAATGAACATACTCTCATCTGTCTCCCAAGTTTCTTTGGTTTCTTTTTGAATGAAAAGTGTCTTTTAGTTTAATTAACACTGGAGCAATAAATTTGTTTAAAAAGTTAGTGTGAAAACGATTGTGATTGACAAGAAACTCCCTAGTCCTTTCCATTTCTTCCTTGGCCTTCTTGTTGTGTTCAATACTTAGAACTAATTATAATCTATTATGATGGTGTCATGTTCATCCATATTTGATCATTGTAATTTCTTGCTTTCACTGTTGGGATTGGTCAACTCGTCTAACCAAAACCAGTGGGGCTTAAAGCCCTGATCTATGACCCCTCGTGTTGATGGAGTAGCTCTTTTTTTGTTTCCTTTGTAATTGTAAAATTTTCCCCTGGTCTCATTCATCATTATAAGTGTCCAAGGTTACTTCTTGATATTCTTCATATATGCAGTCCTTTTATTCTCCTATTAAATGTGACATCATAATAAGGACAGCCAAAGGAAACCAAAAATTGCTAGATGACCATGAGTGTCTGCCAAGCTCAAGCTTCTTTTAATCATTCTAGGATATATTATTTAAGCTTTCTGATTTTTATTGAGCTTTGTGTTGGGACTGATTGCAAAAAAATATATGGAACTTTTAAAGCTTATTTGAAATTTTTTATTCATTTGGACCAGGGTTATTGGAGGCAGGTTGCTAAGCACTGAAAATGAAGTGGAACCTTATTAGCACTCTTGTTTATTTAGTGCATGCACCTGCATATAAATATATAGGGCAAAGAATTCGACATGGAATCCCATATATGATCTCCTCCTACCAAAGTTTGTGTCTCATTCCGGAACTACCTAAGGCATGGTCTCCTAAAACCACTCTTTGATACTAAACTAGGGCTAGTTCATTGATTTTGTGGTTGAGATGGCCATTAAGCCCAACTCATTAGAAAATAGTTCAAGAAATTAAGTAAATAGCGTTATTTGTAGCTTAAACTATTACATAAAATAAATAAATAAATATTGTAATCAATGCACAAAACTCTTACTTTTACAGAGTCCGTAAAAAGTTATGATAGACAATCTTATCTCTAATTTATTGAAAACATTGATTTTCAGAGTTGAACCGTAACTTATTGTTTTTCTAGTAAAAGACACTTGTCATCACATCAAGGCTTAACGTCTATATAGTCATTAATTTGTATTGTCCAGCCTAATGCAATATTGATTTGCATTATACATCCCAACATTCAAAATAGTGTAAAATTAGTAAAGTAGGATGGGATGGCCATTACAAATAAACATGTACTATGTTATGTTTGACAAATTGGTGCATCCTACTATGTGACTTGCACATTAATTTGATAATCTTGACACGAATTTGAACGTTGAAAGACTTCATAATTAAAGTATTGAATGAAAAAATTTATAGTTTAGAATAGATATTACAAAAGACTTCATAATTTCAGGCAAATAACTGAAATTGATTCAAATAAATAAATAACTAAAGAGATGGGGCAAGCAATTTTCATCAAAAAAAGGGGCAAGCAATCAAAAACAAGTTAAATTCCAGCATGTTCGATGGACTGTCCTCCACATTAGCTGACAAAATCACACCCCAACTAATAAACACCAACTTGGTGATTAGTCATTTTAATTAGACGGTTCAAGCAGGTGCATTGCGTCATCTCACTCCTCACTATCGTCAATATCAAAACCATCATCATCATTGCTTAGTAGTATTAAATTCATAAGAATAATGATGCATACTTTGAGATCATTTAATATAAGAGAAATTGATGTTAAATAATTAATGCTCATTAGTCATTATTTTCAAATATATCATCATCATTGCTTAGTAGTATAAAATTCATAAAGATACTTAGCAATATTAAAATTCATAAAGATAATGATAGATACCTGGAGGTCGTTTTATATTAATTGATGTTAACTAGTGCTCATTACTTTCAAGCAAGTTGTGTCCTATTATGTCAATTGCTACTTTCAGTATTAGTTTGATACAGTGCATAAACTAGAAAGATAATGACTGAGAATATGAAGTTAGTTATGATGAGAGAGGATCAAGGTTATAGGTGGGAGGAAAAAACAAGACTTATTTATGGTCATCTTTTATGTTATCTTCCTTTACTAAGATGATACCTCCCCGAAAGAAAGTTATCTTAAAAGACATGAGACCTCATATATTAGGTGGTGGAAAAAAAAAGACTTATTTATGGTCATCTTTTATGTCTAAGTTATGTTTTCATTTACTATAATGATGCCTCCCCTAAAAAAAAGTTATCTTAAATTACACTCATAAGATCTCTTTCTCATAATATGTGTGGGTCTCTTACTCGAGAAATTGGTCTCATCAAACAGTCTCATAAGATAACCCTTGTGTATCTCCTCTCCTAGGGCAGGAATTTGAAGCACTTAGACGGAAAAGCAAATTTTGATGCAGAAGTTAACGCAATTCTGCTAAAGATCATCCAGGGTCCATGACAAAACTGAAAAACGTTGGAGCCTAAGAAAGATGGCCATACTTCTGCTAAGTGATGATTCTTTGTCATAACTAGAGGCCTCAGACCAAGACAACGAATGTGTTGGTGGCATCCCTCCAGCATCTTTACAGAAAATGGGATAGGATCATCCTTAGTCAATGATTCTTCCTGTTATACATTTCTACCCTTGTTAAAAACAAAATGTAAAAGCTTTCTGTGATTGTGCAAGGCTAATAGCAGAAAAATTCCAAGCCATGGCAACCCTTTTTACCAATAGGTAGCAGGAAAGTAGCTCTTATATAGTGAATTTAGCTATTTAAAATGCATTCACGCATATCCTTCTAAGCAGAAGTAGCACAAACAGCTTTACACAAGGAGGGGATCAAAGAAATCTTTATCAAGTTAATCAAATTACCTGACAGTTGCATTGTTAAATCTTGCTTCTCTACATTCAGACTATTCAAAATTCAAAAATGCAGATAATGGAACAAGAAATATCAATTGATTTTTAAATTGTAATGATACAATACATCTCCTCTCATTCTCTCTCTCACAGAAACCAATAGAAAAAGAATCAGGTATCATGGTTTTTGGGAAAATTACCAACTACAAGGGTTTTTTCTTTTGCACACTTTTTGAGATGCGCTTCAGCTGTACCATTCCCCCTTTCATTCCCCTGCAAAGTTAAATAACAAACATTGTGAATCCATTTGAAAAGCTTCCATAAACAGGGAAACAAAGAAATTAGAGAGTAAATACCTCCGGTGCATATAAATGAAGATGTAGAAAAGTGGCAACAGCATCATAGTCAAAAGGGAAACAATAAGGTAGGACACATTTCTAGTCTTCTACACGTATGAGAGAGCATGGATATAAATAAATAAGAAAGAACCAAAAAAACTTCCAAGTTTTAAATTTAAGGATAGCTTATATACAGTTTAGCTGGAATCAGCCTCTTAAAAAATAAAAAAGGGGTAAGGGCATAAGGCTGCCTACCAATCACCTCCCAAACTCCGCAAAAGTGGGAACAATGTGCATTGGGTACAACCTTTTTTTCTGTACACAGTTTAGGTTTATCAAATGCAAAAAATGTGTAGGATTCCAAATGTAGCATGAGCATGCTTGAAGCTAACTGCAGTCTGATTGTAAGGGGCGTGTATCACAGAGAGCTCCCTTTAGAGAGACGAATTAATCTGATTTACTTCAATCATCTGGTTTTGATGAGTTTTTTATTGCAGAGTTTCCTAAAATCTAAGATCTAACTTACCAAAAAAAGAAGGTTAGACCGTAGTGGCAGAGGAACATAGAAAAGAAGAAGGATATCTATTTTCCTTCTATCAGACTTTTAGGAGATCAATGACAAAATGTAGAGCCATATGGTTTGGTACTTGTTTGCATGCTTGGAAAGTATAATTGATCATAAAACAAAGTAAATGTGATGGTGAACTTTACCCTGTGCCCCCTAGAGAAGGGTTTCTGACCACCTTTACAAGTATGGGCATCACAGAATTGCTGTAGGAAGAATTCTGTCACAATTGGATAACATCAAAATGCAAGATCACTGCCTGGTAGGACTGTTTATGAGATCGTAAAGTTTCAATTATGACAAAGTCACAATTACCATGAAGGCGGCTTGCTGAAGGACCCTCATTGACTGGAAAACAACTGTCAGCTAGGCTCTGCACAGAATAATTAAAATATGACTACAAGGAATGCTAGAATCAACAATTTATAAGACATCAATCATAGGCCACCTCACACAGATGTTGATTCCTTGAAACAGCTGCAGGATTGCACTTAGTTTTGCGAGGAGTGGAATCCATCACAAGGTCATAATGCAATGCACCACATACATCTGCCAAGCACCTGTTGTGATTCTGGATTCAGCACAAGTATCCCATGGTTCAATTACCAATGTACCATTTAAACTTAAGACAATGGAAGGACTATGTTTGACAAAGTCCCGGAGGAATTTTGATTACCAAGCAAATTAGAAGAAATGCAATCTAAACGTGAGACCATGAACCAAAGATGTGGGATATTAAATCAAATAGACAGGCCAAAGACATCAACAGAAGAGAGAATGATAAGTGAAAAAAAAAATGCAGCTCCATAGAAGTGTTTAGTTATTAAGACATTAAAAATGAGATGACAATGATTGTAAAGTGAAATTTGAGGCACAAACAAAAATGAAAAATTATCAAGATAACCCAAAAGTACCAGGTTAAAAAAAACGGATATAAACTTTGACCAATCAAAATTGGAGTCTCTATATTTTGTGTGTCATACTTGTGATGATGCTAGTATAGTCTGTTCATAAAAAATACTCTGTATTATGTTTTCTTTGTCAAGCAATTGTCTATAATAGATCACTGATATAATAGTTGTCTGGTTTATGGAATGTCAATGAATATAGGCCTTTTAGAGAGAACATTCAAAATGACTTTTAGGTTAAAAGCTTTGCATAGGCATGCAAGTTAATCTCTCTTTCTTTTTTTGGTTTTCTTTGGGTCCTAGGGATCACTTTTATGCATAGTCTTCTACAATCAAAATCATATATACACCTCCTGCTGCTACAATCATTCAAGTAAAATCCACCTGTAGGACACTACAAGGCTTATAATGTGTACCAGAAATTCCTGCTTTTTTGGGTTTGCATTTCACTGGATTGTCCAACAAATGAATTAAAAAAACATATATCAAGTCTCCTTATCACAACCGATTCTACGTCATGTAAATATTTTAAAATGAGGTACCCATGGCCATGTCAAGCACACCATGTTATACAGACACCTCATATTACCTTGAGATGATTGATTGGAAAAATATAAAACATCACAAAATCAGCCACGTTCCCTCATCCTAAATTCCATGGATTGATAATCCAACACCTCCACAATTTCATCTAATATCCATACTCAAGTTTATTTTACATACTGTAGGTTATGCCATAGGAGAGTAAGAGAGGTATCATTTCACTTACCAGAGAGACCAAGTATAACTAACATCATCACCATTATCATCAGAATCATTATGAATTATCTCAACTACTAGGGTCAATATTACAATTCCAAAGCCTCTTAATCTTACTTTCCAATCCAAGAAAATGAAGACCCACAAAATAACCAAATGGGACATTACTTGTATGATTTGTCATTTACAACCCAACCATGTTAAATTTTCTAAAACAAAAAATAGATCAATTACCATCAATTCTAGGAAAAATAGCACCACATACATACCACATTCAGCAAATCATAATGTCTATTGTCAAAATGCTGATCAAAGTGTTTCTCTTCATAAAACCTTTTTCTACAGTATCTACATTTCCATTCATTTACATCTACACGGATCTTGTGTTGTTCCTGATCTCTGTAAAGGTCATTGTCTGAGTGAAGCCTACACCTTATTGACATTTGATATCGTTCTTTCTCCACAAAGGGCATTAGATACTGCGCCCATCACGAGATAACATTATCAAATTAAGTACCACGGATACTGTCTTTTAGAAATTTTAATCAGAATCTTCTGATACCTCCTCAATTATCTTCTGTGCAGCCCTACTCCTTTCTCTTGAACAATGTACCTCATGAGCAGCATTCCCCTGCTCTAGCTTTAGAGTTTTGAACATCAAACTTAAATATTACTTATAAACATTGACAAATCGACCAAGGCAGATAATATATGCCACCAAAACACAATCATTTAATACTTTTTTGCTGCTATAAATTTAGGGTGTTATCAATGCCACATTTTTCAGGTTGCATTCACGATTTAGGTTCCCCTTAATTAAAGAATCTATGTCAGGAAAATAGGTAACACTAAGACATGGACACCAAAAATTGCTAGCCTAATCCAAATTTTCAAATCCAACAATCTAAACCACTGCAGTTTCAGACTCTTTATAACCCTGGGGCAGCAAATAATAATGGAAGGGGTCAGTAATATTGCAGAATAAAAGGCACATTCCTTATACCAAGAAAAAAGATAATGTTGTTATAAAATATTGCAGAAGAGCTTCAAGAAAGAACCATAAAAACGATGGCTAAATACAAATTACACTTTTTATGCTAGGGTGAACTGTCAATTTCATCCCTAAAGTTTACTTTTTATCATTTTAGTGCTTAAAATTTTACATTCCTGTCAAGTTGGTCCTTCAGTCCATTGACGCTTATAAAATTGACACTATTCACATATGTGATGTGACATCATTTTACCGGTCTTAACAGTAATTTTTTAGATGGTAATGGATGGAATGACCAATTTGACAGAAATGTTAAAGTTTCGGACTAAATGACAAAAACTAAACTTTAGGGATGATAATGGCAATTCACCCAAACTTAAATGGTGTAATTTGGATTTTGGCCAAAATAATAATAATTTTGTTTTATAAACACAATCCATCTAAAAGCACAATTTCTGATATAGAACTAAATCAATAAACAAGCAAAATTGAGCTGCAATTGAGATTATCCTACCTATAGGACAATTAAAAAAGGGCCATTGGAGAATATCGGTTTACTCCAAAATAAAAACCAAATCAGTTCATAAGTAAACATAAAGTCATTATAGTATTGTCTGGTGTAGATTTAGCTAAGAGCAAGACATTTACTTCACTGTACACTGACTTGAGTAGACTAGCACGTGTTAATGAACTCTACCCAGTGTCAAAAGCCACAGTAACTTTATTTTCATCCCTCTATATCAAAAAATTTTGCATACACAAAACATTAGGTTATGTTTGCTAACCGTTTTTGTTTTCTATTTTTAAAAATTTGTTTTGGAGAATATAAAGAAAAAACAATTTTCTTATATTTTTGAAATAAAAAACATGTTTAGTTAGGTGAAATTAAAAAAATATGTATATAGTTTTTTGAAGAAAAAAATAAAAGTACTAAAATATGTTGTTATTAAGATTTGAACTTTAATGCTAACTCATTAAATGAGACAGATTCATTAAATCAAATTCGTGTTTTTTTTTTTACTTTTGAAAACTAGAAGCTAAAAACAATCTTTTACATATTTTAAATTTTCTTCACAAATTGAGTTTTGAGAATAGTTTTTGTTTTCTATTTATTTTGAATTGCCAAATAAGTTTTTTAGTTTCACAAATAAAAAATTATTTTTGAAAACAAAAATTAAGGAAAAAAATAGTTACCAAACATACCTTACATTTTGGAATTTATCTTGAATTGTGATATACAATCTTTTTTTTTTAAATATTAAGTATTTTTAACACACACAGAGAAAGGCCAGAAAGTTTTTTAAAAAAAATTTACAGTTGTATATATCTAAAAGGCCTAATAATTGTAATACACAATTCAAATATGAGTTTTTGTTATAAAAACAATAAATTTAACAAAAAATTAACTAACCCAAGGTATACATGGAACCCACCACAATATCGATTCACGGGTTTTCGAAATATCTCATAGCAACTAAATAACAAGTTGCTGGGACACTCCGTACTTTTTTATATTATTAAAAAAAAAAACGTTTATATATAGAAAGACCGATACGGGTTTTGCACATATATACATATAAATATCAAAAAAGATACCTAAATAATCTGCAGAGAAAGCAAGTGGCAAAAGCAAAGCGCGACCCATTTGGAATTGGAGAACCTTCATGTCCCAATCTTCATTTCTGAATTCTTGAGTTTTCTTTCCTCGAAGAAGAGAAGACTATTAATAGTATACTGCCACTCCTCTGCTAAGGCAAATGAGAAGTTGCCACATGGGATCTCGGCCTTTTTGACCTGCCACTTGACTTTTCTTGACGTGGCTAAAGCTAGTCCCTTTTAAACCAAAAAAAAAAAAAAAATCTAAAACTAGCCCGTATGATAATCAACTTCAACACTCTTCTTTTTCTTTTTTTCTCTTTAACAAATTAAATATTAGAGTTTCAAAAACAATAAATTAAGCCTCAAGCCTCTAAGATTTTGTAAAAAAAATTTCACTCAATTACATTAACCGCCGAGTCGTTTACAGTGACTCGGCTGATCCACCCGTCAGCACAGCCCGTGTAGATGACTCCTGACTTGGCATCATAAGCTACATCTTCTGGAGCTTTCAAGTTCCCAACACCCACAAACTTAGACACTCGGAGCATGTGGTCATTACGTGCTGGCACGGTTATGACGTGCCGAGTCAACTCGTCAGGTGGCAGAGGAGCCGGGTCGAATGAGTCGAGTTGGTAGAGCAATGTCGCCGCCACAACGGGGACCAATGCTGTGACTAAGAAAGTGAAGGGCCATGAGTTTTTCTGATTGGTAAAAGTGGGTTTAGAGGGTCTGGGTAGGGAAGCTGAGTCGGGGTTTTTTGACTCGTCCATAGTTTGTGGAACTCGGTGATTGACTTTGTTTTGTTTCAGAAGATAGTAGTAGTACTTTTCATTAGTGTGAGAGAGTTTTTCGAGGAGGTTCCTGTTTCGCACCATTGCATTTAGTATTTGGCTAATTCTTTGCTTCCAGTCTACTACTAAGTGACTTTCACTGACTTCTATCTTCAATTATTCTTTTACTAATTAGTAATTATAGACAATTATTATACATTGAAATTTAAGTGGCAAACTATGTTTACTTTATAGAGCATCATAATTTATTATTTATGCATTGAATTGCTATGTTGATATTGATAGTTAATGGACTTATTTGTGTATACTGCTATGTTGTTATTTGTATTTTATTTGTTTGTGATTTTGTACATGCCGTATTGACGGATTAATTTGATAATGAATTTGGATATGGTTTGCGTTGATGAATTTAGTTGCCGCCAGTCTGTTGAATGGAATGGAGTCTGCGTCTGCATCTAGGTCTAACGCTAATAATTCTTTTAAAGTAAAATGCTAAAAACGTATATTTTTTTTATCATGTCTCGACCTTTAGGTGGCTTTCTTTATTTTTTATATTTCGTTTGAAATTAATGGTATTGACTTTTAAGTTTTACACTTTCTTTTTGATATTCAAAATCTAATGTTTGCATTTTTTTGGCTAGACTTGACTTTTCAAATTATTTATTGTTGGAGACATGCAAAATTATGTCCTAGTAAAGATTCTAGCAAAAATACCCAAGTATGATATTTAAATTATTTTATATTAAACACAACCAATTTTAATTAATTCTTCTAAATTAGGGGCATGTGTTCTTGAAGGATTTAATTTGTTTAACTTGGGTGGGTTGGTGTTTTTTTCACAAGATAAAGTGTAGCTTCAAGACTATACACTCTTGAGGTCAATTATCAAATTGAAGCGCTTGCTTTTGAATGTGTGTACCATGGAAGTTAGATTGGCCTTCCCAAAAAGAAAAGAAAAGAAAAAAACCATCAATGAAGAGAAAATGTCATATTGAAGTATTCGACAATAGGACTGAAGCTCGAAGGAAATTTTGCTACTTGGAAAACCTTAACAATGAATCTCTTGCAAGACCATATTTCCTCGAAGAGTCCACTGAAGAGGCATCTATTGTCGGAGAGCCAATCTATGATGGGTTCCAAAAATGGATTGAAAAGGATGATGCCTATATTTGGGACTATAAATTTGATGCAATTGGGCAAGAGAAAGCAGTCTTGGAGAAGGCCGCTTTCTCTTGCCCAATTGCATCAAATTTATAGTCCCAAATTCGAAAATCATCCCTTTCAATCCATTTTTGGAGCCCATCATAGACTGACTCTCCGACAACAAATGCCTCTTCAGTGGACTCTTCGAGGAAATACGGCCTTGCAAGAGATTCATTGTCAAGATTGTCCAAGTAGCAAAATTTCCTTCAAGCTTCAGTCCTATTGTCGAATACTTCAATATGACATTTTCTCTTCATTGATGGTTTTTTTCTTTTCTTTTCTTTTTGGGAAGGCCAACCTAACTTCCATGGTACACACATTCAAAAGCAAGCGCTTCAATTTGATAATTGACCTCAAGAGTGTATAGTCTTGAAGCTACACTTTATCTTGTGAAAAAAACACCAACCCACCCAAGTTAAACAAATTAAATCCTTCAAGAACACATGCCACTAATTTAGAAGAATTAATTAAAATTAGTTATGTTTAATATAAAATAATTTAAATATCATACTTGGGTGTTTTTGCTAGAATCTTTACTAGGACATAATTTTGCATGTCTCTAACAATAAATAATTTGAAAAGTCAAGTCTAGCCAAAAAAATGCAAACATTAGATTTTGAATATCAAAAAGAAAGTGTAAAAAGAAAAAACTTAAAAGTCAATACCATTAATTTCAAACGAAATATAAAAAATAAAGAAAGCCACCTAAAGGTCGAGACATGATAAAAAAAAATATACGTTTTTAGCATTTTACTTTAAAAGAATTATTAGCGCTAGACCTAGATGCAGATGCAGACTCCATTCCACTCAACAGACTGGTGGCAACTAAATTCATCAACACAAACCATATCCAAATTCATTAACAAATTAATCCATCAACACAACATACACAAAATCACAAACAAATAAAACACAAATAATAGCATAGCAGCATACACAAATAAATACATCAACTATCAGTATCAACACAGCATTTCAATGCATAAAGAATAAATTATGATGCTCTTAAAAGTAAATTCAGTTTTCCACTAAAATTTCAATGTATAATAATGCTCTATAATTACTAATTAGTAAAAGAATAATTAAGATAAAAGTTAGTGAAAGATGCTTACTAGTAGATTGAAAGATTGAAAGCAAAGAGCTAGCCAAATACCGAATGAAACGGTGAGAAACAGGAACCTTAACAGAGAGAGAGTTAAAGTTGGAGAGATGATTCATAAATAAAATGAAGTAATGAGGGCAAAGGGTGAAATAAGTTTGGCTTCAAACATGAATGTCAATAGTATAGGTTGGTTGTCTTTCCTGTATTCTTTGACTTTGTTCGGATTTGGCTGCATTTTCCAAGTCTGCGTTTTTGGCTTTTTTTTTTTTTTTTTTTAAAGTCCAGCACCTGTTGCACTGTTCATGGGACATGAACAGTGCAATCAGGCATATGAACAGTAATCAAAGCTCAAACAGTAACCTTTTTATTATTTTTTTAATGTTTTCAGTTTTTAGTAAAATAAGCAAGTATCTAAACACACACTTAGCATGTGTTTGGATTCCGCTCATTTTGCTGAAAACTAAAAACAATAAAAAATAATAATCTTTGGTTACTGTTCACTTTTTAAATTATTGTTTATTTGCCTATTTGCACTGTTCATGGGTCATGGGACCCCATGAAAAATGCAAGCGGCGCTGAGCTAAAAAAAGAAAAAAAAAAAGAAGGCAAAAACGCAAACGCAGCAGACGTGAGACGTGATCCAAACAGAGCTTTTATGAAGCTTGTAATTATAAGTAGCAAAAGTAGAGGTGAAAAGTCTGGTGTGGTGTAGGAAAGTGTGTGTAATGTTCTAAGCATCAACAAAATTTGCTTTTCAAAAACAAGTGTGTGTACTGCAATGTTCTAGTTAACATAACAACTCTTTCATAATCCCCATCCCCCAAATACCAAAGAATATATGCAACCAGTATTACAATCCTATAAAAAAAATTATATTTTCTGGCATGATATCTAACAAAAGGTTTTGGTTAGGAATGGCAACAAGTTGGGTTCGGAGCGGGTTTCTTTATGCCCGAACCCAACCTGTCTCCCGCCCCCAAACACGAACCCACCCCATTTAGTAAATGGTTTTTTTAAAAACCAAACCCGCCGGTCCCGCCCCTTGGGCCCACGTGGGCCTGCCACAGGGCCCAAGGGGCAGGTTTGGGGTTTAAAATGCTCAAATTTATTTAACATGAGGCTTGAAAGTTTATTAAACAATAAAAGCAAAAACAAGGATTCTCAAATTTTATTAAACAACCGCAAAACAACAGCAATAATAAAAACCACAGCAGCAGAAGCAATATCAAACTACAACATCAACTCTAATAAAGAAGAACAAAATCCCAACTCTAAACACCAACACAAAGAAAAACATAAATCATACCTTAGAGAAACCGTGTGTGTTAGGGACTTGAGTAATTCCTCAGTAATATTAAATAGGAACAAAATTAGTCAAACAAATGAAAAAAGAACAGTAAACGAGTAAAACAGGTTAGGGTTTAAATTTTTTTTAGTTTGGGTTTAAAATTAGGGTTTCCATTTTGAGTTTCATAAGTCAAATCCATGATAACAAATAAAACTAATGAGGTGATGAGTATAAATAAATTCAAATCTTTGGGTTTATTTGATTAGAACAATTGATTTCCATAACATATAAAATCAATTAGAGATTGACAAAAAGAGAGATGAGAAACAAACAATATTTACCTAAGACAATTTGGAGTGAGAACTGAGTGGGGTGGAAAAAGTGGAAAAACAAGGACGATCTCTTCAACCCATACTGAGGGGGCACATAAACAACTTTACTTTTTCTTTTTCCCAATTCCCACGGCAACTTTTCTTACACCACCTACAATCTTACATAAACTCTTATATTAAAATAATGGGTCCACCTAGTCATGATAAAAATAAACTCTTACATAAACTCTTTTTTTTTTTTTCACCAGTTGGTACTAGCCTCTTTCAGTCCGAAACCTAGAGATTCTCTTAAATTTTTAAAACCATTCAAGCCATTGATTCAACTATAAATATCCACCAGTATATTGACACTCTTAATAATTTTACATTGATTTATTTATTCATTTATTTTGAAGAATCAAATTATATGTTTAATCTTGCCCCTAACTTAAATTCCTGGCCCCGCCATTGAATCTAATGATGAATTTGTTCCAATAAAAAATATGGATGGTGTAATTGCTTAAAGCTACATTAAGTGTGTTTAAAGTTACCGTAATGTGTGTGTGTTTGGAGAGGAGCTAAAGTCTGACTATTTTGCAAAATCCTGAATTTACGATGGTAGACAATTTCTCATTCTTACTTGCATTGGGTAGTAAAATGCTATATGTCTTTATCTATATTTGTCTGTTGAATAGTAGTTCACACACAAATGATTACCGTTACAATCCAATTGGGCTGGACGCATTGACACACATATTGAACTGAATCACAAACACGGCTATAGCTACTTGTTTACACATCCCAGTTTTCAACAAAGTATAATCACAGAGAAAATAATAAGAATAAGAAGAAAAAGGGTGTACCTTGCAGTTAATCAGAATGATTGTATTTGTTTACGTATTTTGCGTTAGATAATATAAGCTCTAGGCCTCTTTGGCGCACAGAGAGACGAACAAATTAGGAACATGATCTATTAATCAAGTTAAAAAAAGATATTTCATTGTATCCTAATGTTTATCACAAATCAAGGGGAATTTCATTTCTGCAAAACTTTGGGGTCATTGTCATTTCTAACCTCAAGGGAAGTGAGATAATTTTTTCAAAGATTAAATTATTTACTAGAATAATCAATTCTAACTAAATTTACTCACATTTGATTTACTAAACAAGAACTATTAAATAGTATATATTCTAACAAACTTAACCTATGAAAATTTATCTGACCTTGCCCACACTTAGTTAAGAAAATAACATACAAACACCCCTCCAAAAGTTGAAAATTTATCTAACTCTTACCAAATTGCATACACACAACAACAACAACAACAACAACAAAACACCCCAATATAGAGAAGTAAAAATCATACCTTCTTTGACAATTTGGGCCTTCTCTTCAAGGACGTCGTTTTCATCAATCACACCACAAACACAACAATAGTTATTAGTCACCTAGGTAATCTTGAATATCCAGGCTTGTCACACCAATTCTTTTAAATAACAAATAAGCCCCTAGTATAGACAACAAAAATTGAATAGTTAGACTTTGTTAGGGTGAAAGGTAAGATCCATGGGTTAAGCAAGCATCAATTCTATTAGATAATGAGTTATCACAGTACCATTTTGAGAAAATACTAGTACCAAGCTTGAAACAAACAAGTAGTAGAAGTGGATGAGAAATTACAAATGTCACCTACTAATATAAGGCAAACTGAAAATACAATACCAACTAGCCCAAACAAAAATATTGTGGTGAAATTCCTGAAAATTTTGCTTTTTCTTGGCCTAAAAACAGGAAACAAATAAAGAACCCATATCAAAATCAGTACGATGCAAGATTCAGTACATAATTCAGTCAGAGGACATTACATTTTCATAGAAACAGCATATAAGAAGAATCAAAATTAAGCAGCTAATGAATCTCACAAATATCAAGACTGATAAATCTAAATTCAATACGATTCAATTATTTGTTCGTAATTCACATCATCATGTAACACCTTTCTTGCTGCATTACTGTAGCTAGCTTGGAATCAACATTGAAACTGGCATTCGGAGGGGGTACATTCAACTCAACATTGGATACTGTTTGATCTCTACTAAATTTATAGGGAGAGAGACTAAGAAGAGACGAGAGACAACGGTGCCTTGAGAAGAGTGAGAGAGAGAGAGAGAGAAACATATTAAGATTATGAAAGTTGGTTAAATCAAAATTACAATAAAAACAATATACAAATGTTAAATTGGTTGTTCAATTATGGAATATAATAGTCCATTTCAGCAGGTCATGACAAATAACTGAAAAATTACAATACAATTATATGTTGGAGCAAGAAAGACAATTATAAAAGTCAGGACTGAACTGAATAGAAGAGAATGCCATATATGGTCCACCATGAAAATCCTATTCTCACAATTAAGTAAGACTGTGAGTCATAAATTAATAAACATAAAAAATAATTAACTATGATATATAAATAAATGTCCAAGTCAAAACTTGATCACCAGCCACTTCAATATATATGATAATAGATTAAAAAGTATGATCACACAAAATGTGTTGAGCTACATAAAACCGGTCGTAGAAAATAGGATACACACCTAAACTCAGAAAAGTTATGTTTAGAAGAGAATATGTAAATTAGTGGTTGAAATGAACTTACGAAGAGAAGAGATTGTTGGAGATTAACATCCAGTTACCAGTTTTTAGGTGGCTGAACATGAAGAGAAAAGAACTTGTTACTATAGCCGAGTTGGGGGGCTTTAGTATTGGTTCCTTGTTCCTACCACCCACCAGTTAACTAAACCTGCTCCTGCTATGACTACTCAGTCTGAACATTAATTTTGGACGGGATGGGATCCAATAATCTAATTATTGCTTTTGGGTTTGGGTTGGTTTTATTTTAGGAGAAGTTGAAAAAAGCATCACGCATAATAATTACTATATTTTTGTCGCTTTCATCTTATTTCATGGTCTCACATATACTACCCATGCATCACCATTATTAATTTTAAGTCATCCCTGGTGGACCACAATTCATTGCATTTTCTTTTTGGTCATTGCTGTTGTTATCATTGTCAATAATCAGTGGGGTTTAGCAATTTCTATCCCAATAATAAAAAATATATATATATAGAAATAAAAAATAAAAGATAGAAAAAGGGGTTTAGTGATACAACATTTATATATGGTTGTAGACTATTGAGATTGATGCAAATAATACAAAACAAAAGTGATGCTAATTGATAAGTAAATAAAATAATACTACTTCAAATACAACAACTTGCAATTTTAGCAAACTCTAGCCAATTTATTTCTTTAATGCTAAATGGCATCAATCTCTCTGACCTTCTAGGCCTATTCCAACAATATCTACTAGATTGGCTTTGGCACAAAGATTATATTTATTCCTCAAACTCCAGAAATTGCAGTATATAACTGCAATCTCTGCACCAAAGCCAATCTAGTAAATATTGCTAGATAGAAGGTCAGAGAGATTGATGTCAAAGCATTATATATATATATATATATATAATCCTAGGTATGAGTGATTATGTAAAAACTATGTAGTTATACTGAAAAAGGTGATTGACTTCAACATTAAAGAAACTTAGGTCGACATTACACTAGTGTCATCTAGGTCATCTGATTTCTTCCTTTGACTATGCAGGCTCAATATTAAAGATAATCCAAGCTAGTCAAATAGTCTGATCATTGCTACTTCATCAGATAATATGAAGTGATTTATCATGGTGATGGAAAGAAGAAAAACATTCTAACGTGTATATGCAAGTAAAGTGTGGTGCTTTATGAGGCTAACCAAAGGAGAGGATCACTATGGCTACTATAAGTTACTGTATGATTAGCTTAAAACCAGAGAGCTGTAGTGACAGCCAGTCAAAACCCGATTACTCCTAGACATATATCTATTTGAAGACCTCCTCAGCAATTTAATCAGCCATTAGAGTTTTGTTTGCTCTGTAGAACCTCACAAAACCCCCCAAATAGAAGTCTTGAAACAGGTCATTTTCAACTAATCAAACTAACGTTCTTCTATAAGAACTTAGCACAAATACATAGACTACATGTCATAACATCACAAGCTTTCAGCCATGATTTTCACCAACAATCATAAACTTCTTAATGGGTTTTTTCACAAAACAGTGACAATTAAAAACCCAAAAGCCGTGAAAAATAGAACTTTTAAAAGAGGAATAGTAACCTTGAAATGCCGGGAAAACCCCCAAATTGAAGGGATATCTTGAGGCGCTTGCAGAAAGGATCAACTAATCTGAAAGAAAGAAGAAACTAAAAGAAAGGAAAGCTAATACGTATTAGCTAAGCATATATATATATATATATATATATGTAATTATCAGAATGAGACCTTTTTCGAAACGGACGGTTTCTGCAAATGGAAATGGAAAAGATGGGAACAGAGTCTGCGATGGCATGATGCTAACTATGAAGAAAAACATAACTGAGTTATTACCAAAATTGATGCTAACTACGGTATGACTAAATTTTTCACCTAATTATTCTGAAAATAAATTTATGAAACCATTAGAGGAATTTCCTCAACCCAGACCATCAAAAATTACCAATCACAAACGAAACTTCAAAAAATTTAGGATCTTTTCAATAACCCCAAAGCAGAATCAACAACAACATAAACAAACACACACAAAGACCCAAATGCAAATTGAGAAAACGGGAAAAGCTGAGAGAAAGTACCGGTAGAATGATGAATGAATGGGTGAGGAGGATTATCCGATGGGTCGGCGATGGTGCGTGAGCTTCGGTGCGATGGAGCGTGAGCTTCGGTGGCAGCGGTGAGGACGATGACGAATCGGTGAGGATGATGGATGAATCGAAGGTGAGAGCTTGATGAGAAGGATGAGAAACGGGTGAGTCTGAGAGATCGGGCTTTCAGAGATGGAGGCTGATGTGCTATTGCTGAGGCTAGGGTTGAAAATTTTTTAGATTAGTATTTATACAAAGCTTAAAGCCGCGTTTCTATCATGCGGCTATAGGCAAAATCTGGGGCCGCGTTTAAGAAATGCGGCCCCATCCCAAACTAAAGCAGCGTGTTTGAAACGCAGCTTCAGACCAAATTTAAAGCTGCGTGTTTAAAACGCGGCTTCAGACCAAAAAAAAAAAATATGTTTGCCAAAAAAGACGAAATGGGAAGGTCCTCCCTTTCATGTAGCCAGCCCATCAACCTTATGCTTTAGGCTGGACCCTCTCCACAGCCCTTGGGCCTCCACAATCACTACACTCTTGTACTTGGCCCAAACTCCCTTTTAAACCAATCTCTTGTTTTACACACTTTCAGCCTACCTTTGGTTTTAATCCATTTCATGTTTTAAACACACCTTTAAATAAAAGGGTCCAAGCATGTTTTCCATCAATTAATAAAATGCCATCTTATTTTCCGTATTTGCATATTCACATATTTTTGCCATATTTGCATTTTAATTCATATTATCATGTTTGCATCTAAATACGTTTTTTTTCCCATACTTGCATAATCCCAACATTCCCAAAAATCATGTTTTAATTCATAAATTCTTAAAATCATGTTTTAATCCCAAAAATTCTTAAATTCATGTTTTTATCCCAAATTTCCCTAAATCTTGTTTTAGTCCATAAATTTCCCATATTCATATTTTTGCCCCCAATTCTTCTCCGAAATTGCATTTTGACCCAAAACTTTCCAATATTACATTTTGACCCCAAGTCTCTCTAAAAAAAAAAAAAATTGCGACCGTTAGATTTTGGTCCTTTATTTTGATTTTAATCGTTGATTTGTAAATTTCGTACTTGTGCCCCCTAAGTCACCGCTCAAATCACTGTTCAATCTTCAATGTATTGTACACTCTAATCACCACCTTAGATTTTGAAATTTAATTTGATTAAAGCGGTTGATTTGTAAATTGGGAATTTGTGCGAAAAACACCTCCAAAATAAAATTTGTTCGGAAAAAGTTGACTTTTATTTAATGAGAGCATCCACAGTAGTAGAGCTATTTTTTTAGCTATTTGGCATTACAAAAGGCTACTTTATATATTTTATCTACTCATTTTACAAAATATCCAACAACAATGGATCTATTTTAACTTTCAACGCTATAAAATAATATAAACATCACAATAAAATAATATATCTACTACAATAAAATAATATATCAAAAAGCCACCAAACCAAAGCTATCCCAGCCCCAAAGAAGACGGGTATGTGTTTGCCTACGTTGCATCTAGGCTCGTTTCAATGCAGCCTCCACAAGAACTCGAGTCACGACAACGGAAGCCACCACAACACGCCATTTTTGCATAATTGACTAAACATTCATAGATCTGCGATGAAGAACTCACCGGTTTGAATCGTAGGCGTGGAAGGAGAGTGGGTGAAGAGAGCCTTGACAGCTTTGATCCGCCCATCCTCGCATCAGCTTCGCCAGCAATCCAAGTTTGAGCCCACGCCAAGCAGACTCTACGTCATGTCCAAGGCCAACGATCTCTGATTTGGTTCGCACAGGTTGGTTCTTGTTTTTCCGGGCAAAAAGAGAAAAGAAATAAAGAAATAGAAAATAAGTAAAGAAGTATTATTTTAATATGTGCAGGAATTAAAAAAAATATATTTTTTAAAGTTTTAGCTTCACCTTCTGTGCGAAGCCAAAAGTAGCTCCGTACGAAAGCTTGAAGCTAAAAAAATTTAGCTTTACATACATTGATGTAGAGCATTTTTTGTGTTTTGGTGAAGCTCATTGCTGAGAATGCTCTGATACATGTTTCCCAGATACCGAAAAGGCAAAAGTGGGCTAGCATGTGAAAATCATTTTTTTTTTTTTTGTATATATAATTCGGTCAGTTCAGGTTTTCGGGTGAAATATTTTAAAATTCAAACTCGAACTGAATTATTCAATTATTTTTATTGACAACCCATGACCGACCGTAGACTGAATTCAAAGCTGCAAATGGACCTTCAATTCGGGCGGGCTAGTCAGTTGGTCTGGATCACTGGACAGCCCTATTTAAGACTATCTACAAAAGAATTGATTAACTAATCCATATCTACATATCTACATATGTATACCATATGCTCTAGTTAAGGAAGAAAAAAAAATTGGGGGGAAAAAAAAAGCTAAAAATTGACAAATAATTTATCTAGAATAATCATATTGAAAAAAATAATAATAATAATAATAAAACTCTGTTTTCCGTTATCCTTTTGTCCTTGTCCTCTTGTGTTGCTTGTGTTCCTTATGCTTCTCTTGCTAAGGCAAAATTTGGGTTTCAGGCTTTGCAAAGATACTCAATACCTCATCTTTAAGGCCAATGTCTCTAACCTCACAAAACCAGCTCGATCGATTTGGGGGTTCAACAACTCTAGTTCCCAAACCTAAGGCTCGATCTTGCTAAGGCTTGATCATTTGTATTATGTGTGTACAGTGGTGGGAACTTTGAAAGTTAGATGGTTCTCATTGGAAATATTGGTGTTAATTTATTGACTTCTAGGATCATCATGGCATTGTTAATTTAGTGCATTCTTTTGGAATTATATTATCTCAAACTCCTCCATTTAGGGAGAGGATGGGTTAGAAAATTTACGTTTAAATATGTTTGTTGACATTGCCCTCTCTAAGTGATTGCTCCATCAACAAACAGCTTAAGATGGAAATAGGAACAATCTTATACTCAACTTATTCCTTCCCTTTTGTCTTTGGTAAACCAACAATTCAAATTTTTTTTTTTTTTTTTGGCTTTCAAAAAGGTTAGTTTCTGTAGCACAATTTTGTACCTTTATATTCTAAACACAAAGAATATTTTTCATATTGTGTTTTTGAAACTTCAAATTATTGTTAAAATAACTAGTGTATATTGCAAGAAAAGTAGAGTTACATTGGAATATGATGCATAAATTGATAGGAATTCTCCTTATGTTGCTTGTATAATCAAATACAGTGTTTTGGATACCCTTTGAGCAATTAAATGCATTGATGTATGATTGAGATTTTTTTTTTTTTTTTTTTTTTTTGGTTCGAAGCAATGCTTGAAATTAAATGCGATTGATACAACTCCACTATTTGCTATGGCTATCTTCACGAACACAGCCATGGATTATTGTTTTAAGGGTAACCAATCTTTCACCTATATTTCTCTGTTGTGTAGTCATATATTTCTCTAGGCTCTAAATCTTTTGATTTCAACAGCTATAGTCAAGGATTATTCTCTCGAGTGTACCTTATCTCTCTTTCTCTCTCTTCTATTTATTTGTAGTGTGGTCTTATATTTTTTTTTTTTCAATAATTTTTAGGCTTTGAATCTTCCGATCTGTTAATTTTTATGGCCTTTTGAAAGTTGAACTTCTAAATTATTGGGTTCATTTTTGTAACATCTTAAATTGGTCTTTTATCTCTTATATTTCTCAGTTGTGTAGTCATTTTTTTTTTTCAATAATTTTTGGTTCTGAATCATCTTATTATTTATTATTTTTTTGGACTTTTGGAAGGTTTGACATTGGGTTCTTTGATTTTCCACTTTTTTTTTTAATTCTTTTGAGGTAAGACGTATTTCTCTATATTTCTATGTAGAGTAGAGTAATCACAATCAATAATTATTTTTCTTTTCTTTGTTTCAATAATTTCTAAGCTTTGTATATTTAATTTCTTTTATATTTTTAGGTTTTTGGAAGTTTTGACAATTGAATTTTTGGGTTCATTTTTTGCAATAACTAAACCTGTCAACTATAGCAAAATAGCAATGTATTAATCTTTAGAGGATAACTCTATCTTTCTCTTATATTTTACTGTTGTGTGGTCATATATTTTTCATTCTATTTTGATAATTTCAGCATTGAATTTTATAATGATACATCATACCTTTATGTAAAATTTCCGTGTGCATTGTATGAGATTAAGAAACATGAATTAAACTTAGTCTAACATAATAGATTTTACTTTTCCTCATGTCGTGTTAGTAATTGAGCCAAATTCGACATGATCTATAGGCCAAATCGTAGAAGCTTATTTATTAAAACTTATTAATTAATATATAATTTATTTCATAATACATTACACATTTATGCAAAGTTTTCCCAACATCGCACAGGTTAACTACTAGTTATATTTAAAATGGAATTAAGATAAAAGATGAGAACTCTATGAAGTTAAGGATGAAGTAAAAGAAAATCAAGCATAGGATGATTTATATTATGTAGCTTGAAGTTGGATAGGGTGGATAAGGGAGAGATGGTGATTAATCACTTTAGGTGCCAAGTTTAGGACTAAGAAGTGTTCAAGGATAAATTCTATAAGAGAGTGGCTACATACTTATGTGGCTAATTGGCAAGATTGAGCCTCAGGTTTAGGAACTAGAGCTGTTGAACCCCCAAATCGGTTGAGCTAGTTTTGTGAGGCTAGATACAATGTCCTTAAAGATGAGGTATTGAGGATCTTTACAAAGCTCGAAACCCAAATTTTGCCTTGGCAAAAGGAGCATGAGGAACACGAGCAACACAAGGGAACAAGGACAAAAGGAAAACGAAAAACAGAGGTTTTTTTTTTTTTTTTTTTAATATGATTATGCTAGATAAATTATTTGTCAATTTTTAGCTTTTTTTTCTTCCTTAACTAGAGCATATGGTATACATATGTAGATATGGATTAGTTAATCAATTCTTTTGTAGATAGTCTTAAATAGGGTTGTCTAGTGATCTGGACCAACCGACCCGCCTACCCAAACTAAAGGTCCACATGCGGCTTCGAATTCAATCTACAATCGGTCATAAGTTGTCAATAAAAATAACCGAATAATTTGGTTCGGGTTCAAATTTTAAAATATTTCACCCGAAAACCCAAACCGACCGAATTATATATACCAAAAAAAATTTTGATTTTCACATGCCTACCCACTTTTGCCTTTTTGGTATCTGGGAAATGTGTATCAGAGCATTCTCAACAATGAAGCTAAATTGCTATATAGCTATTTTAGCTTTACTAAAAAAAAAAAAAAAAAAAAAAAAAAAAAAAAAAAAAGCTCTACATCAATGTATGTAAAGCTAAAAATTTTTAGTTTCAAGCTTCTGTACAAAGCTACTTTTGGCTTTGTATGGAATGTGAAGCTAAAACATTAAAATATTTTTTTAATTCCTACACATATTAAAATAATACTTATTTACTTATTTTTTTTATTCTTTATTTCTTTTCTCTTTCTGACCAGAAAAACAAGAACTAACCCATGCGAACCAAATCAAAGATCGTTGGCCTTAGACACGATGCAAAGCTAGCTCGGCATGGGCTCAAAGTTGGATCGCTAGCAAAGCTAATGCGAGGATGGGTGGATCGAAGCTGTCAAGGCTCTCTTCACCCACTCTCCTTCCACACCTCCGATTCGAACCAGTGAGTTCTTCATCACAAATCTACGCATGTTGACCAGATTCTGCAAAAACGGAGCGTTGTGGTGGCTTCCGTTGTTGTGGCCCAAGTTCTTATGGAGGCTGCATCGAAACGAGCCTAAATGCAACGTAGGTGAACACATACACGTCTTCTTTGGGGTTGGGATAGCTCTGGTTTGGTGGCTTTTTGATATATTATTTTATTAATATATTATTTTATTGCAGTAGATATTATTTTATTGTGATATTTATATTATTTTATTATGTTAAAAGCTAAAATAAATCCACTACTGCTAAATATTTTGTAAAATAAGTAGGTAAAATGGATAAAGCAGCTTTTTGTAATGTCAAATAACTAAAAAAATAGCTCCTCTGATGTGGATGCTTTCAGCAAATTTTTTTTTTTTGAGGTGTTTTTTCGCACAAACTCCCAATTTACAAATCAACCGCTTTAATCATATTAAATTTCAAAATCTACGACGGTGGTGATTAAAGCATACAATACATTGAAGATTGAACAGTGATTTGAGGCTGAGCACTCTAAGTGATTTGAGCGGTGACTCGAAGGGCACAAGTACCAAATTTACAAATCAACCATTAAAATCAAAATAAAAGACCAAAATCTAATGGTCACAATTAAAAGCTTAGTCACTTGATCTGATATCTCATAGACTGGTCATATCTCTCAGACTATCTCTCCAATCTCTTTACAACTTCGCTTCACTCTTCATCCTACACTCTTATCTTAAGCTTCAGTCTCCTCAGTCCTCACCAATGCCCAAACCAGACTCTCTCAAACTCTCAATCTTAGTTCTCTCTTTGCCTCTCTCTACTCCAAACCCTAACCACTGTGCCGCCAACGCCATCACCCCACTACACTCTTTGCCGTCGATCAGTATAGGTTGAAGAGATCGCCCTTGTTTTTCCACCTCACTCAATTCTCACTCCGAATTGTCTTAAGTAAATATTGTTCGTTTCTCATCTCTCTTTTTTTCAATCTCTAATTGATTTTATATGTTATGGAAATCAACTGTTCTAATAAAATAAATCCAAAGATTTGAATTAATTTATACTCATCACCTCATTAATTTTATTTGTTATCATGGATTTGACTTATGAAACTCAAAATGGAAACCCTAATTTTAAACCCAGACTAAAAAAAAAAATTTAAACCCTAACCCATTTTACTCATTTACTATTCTTTGTTCATTTGTTTGACTAATTTTGTTCCTATTTTAAAATTACTATGGAATTACTCGAATCCCTAACACACAGTTTCTCTAAGGTATAATTTCTGTTTTCCTTTGTATTGGTGTTTAGAATTGGGATTTTGTTCTTCTTTATTAGAGTTGATGTTGAAGTTTGATACTGCTTCTACTGCTGTGGTTTTTATTATTGTCGTTGTTTAATAAAATTTGAGCATCCTTGTTTATGGTTTAACTTTTAAACCCCAAACCTACCCCTTGGGCCTCGTGGCAGGCCCACGTGGGCCCAAGGGGCAAGTTTGGTTTTTAAAAAAACCAGCCACATGGGCCCATGGAGTTGGTTTGGTTTTTTTTTTTAAACCATTTACTAAATGGGGCGGGTTCATGTTTAGGGGTAGGCGACAGGTTGTCATTCCAAATCCAAATCCAATCGGTTGTCATTCATAACCAAAACTTTTTTGTTAGAAGATCATGCCAAACAATATAATTTTTTGTATAGAATTGTAACACTAGCTGCATATATTCTTTGGTATTGGGGGGGCGGGGGATTATGAAAGAATTGTTATGTTAACTAGAACATTGCAATACACACCCCATTTCATTCAGTATTTGGCAAGCTCTTTGCTTTCAATCTTTCAATCTACTGGTAAGTGTCTTTCACTAACTTCTATCTTTAATTATTCTTTTACTAATTAGTAATTATAGAGCATTATTATACATTGAAATTATACATTATTATCTATGCATTGAAATGTTGCGTTGATACTAATAGTTGACAGATTTATTTGTGTACGCTGCTATGCTATTATTTGTGTTCTATTTGTTTGTGATTTTGTGTATGCTGTGTTAATGGATTAATTTGTTAATGAATTTGGATATGGTTTGTGTTAATGAATTTGGTTGCTACCAGTCTAAAATTGTGTTTTAAGCCCCTAACCTGGCTCTGGGCCCTCATGGCAGGCCTGTGGGGGCCTAAGGGGTAGGTTTGAGGTTTACAAAAACCATTTACTAAATGGGGTGAGTTTGTGTTTGAGGTTCCGACTTAAAGGAACCCGCTCTAAACCTAGCTCATTGTCATTCCTAGCCAAAACCTTTTGTTAGAAGATCATGCCAAACAATAGAATTTTTTGTATAGAATTGTAACACTAGTTGCATATATTCTTTGGTATTTAGGGGGCAGGGGATTATGAAAGAAATATTATGTTAACTAGAACATTGCAGTACATTATGTTCAGTTTTTTTTTTTTTTTTTTTTTTGGGCTGCGAATGGAATAATAAATTTTACACTAAGGAGGAAGAGAAAGTATCTTTGAACAGAATCATACTTGTTTTTGAAATGCAAATTTTGTTGATACTTGGAACGTTACACACTTTCCTATGCACCTCACCACTCTTTTCACTTCTTCTATAGCTTCTTATAATTACAAGCTTCATAAAGAATACAAGAAAGATAACCAACCTATATACTATTGACATTCATGTTTGAAGCCAAACTTATTTCACCATTTGCTCTCATTCACTACTTCATTTTATTTATGAATCATCTCTCTCTCTCTCTCTCTAGGTTCCTGTTGCGCACCATTGCATTTAGTATTTGGCTAATTCGTTGCTTCCAGTCTACTACTGACTTTGACTGACTTCTATCTTCAATTATTCTTTTACTAATTAGTAATTATAGACAATTATTATACATTGAAATTTAAGTGGCAAACTATGTTTACTTTATAGAGCATCATAATTTATTATTTATGTATTGAATTGCTATGTTGATATTGATAGTTAATGGACTTATTTGTGTATACTGCTATGTTTTTATTTGTGTTTTATTTGTTTGTGATTTTATACATGCTGTGTTGACGGATTAATTTGATAATGAATTTGGATATGGTTTGCGTTGATGAATTTTTTTGTTGATGAATTTAGTTGCCACCAGTCTGTTGAGTGGAATGGAGTCTGCATCTGTATCTAGGTCTAACGCTAATAATTCTTTTAAAGTAAAATGCTAAAAACGTATATTTTTTTTATCATGTCTCGACCTTTAGGTGACTTTCTTTATTTTTTATATTTCGTTTGAAATTAATGATATTGACTTTTAAGTTTTTTCTTTTTACACTTTCTTTTTGATATTCAAAATCTAATGTTTGCATTTTTTTGGCTAGACTTGACTTTTCAAATTATTTATTGTTGGAGACATGCAAAATTATGTCCTAGTAAAGATTCTAGCAAAAACACCCAAGTATGATATTTAAATTATTTTATATTAAACATAACCAATTTTAATTAATTCTTCTAAATTAGTGGCATGTGTTCTTGAAGGATTTAATTTGTTTAACTTGGGTGGGTTGGTGTTTTTTTCACAAGATAAAATGTAGCTTCAAGACTATACACTCTTGAGGTCAATTATCAAATTGAAGCGAGTGCTTTTGAATGTGTGTACCATGGAAGTTAGGTTGGCCTTCCCAAAAAGAAAAGAAAAGAAAAAAACCATCAATGAAGAGAAAATGTCATATTGAAGTATTCGACAATAAAACTGAAGCTCGTAGGAAATTTTGCTACTTTGACAATCTTGACAATGAATCTCTTGCAAGGCCATATTTCCTCGAAGAGTCCACTAAAGAGGCATTTGCTGTCGGAGAGCCAGTCTATGATGGGCTCCAAAAATGGATTGAAAGGGATGATTTTCGAATTTGGGACTACAAATTTGATGCAATTGGGAAAGAGAAAGCGGCCTTGGAGAAGACTTTCAGAAAGTCTCAAGGTACAATCTACGTCTTTCGATATTTGTAGTTGTTTGATTATTGTATATGTATTTATGTTTATATTTGTTCTTGTACTTTTTGTACTTATACGAGGGAATTCTTAGTGGATTGGAGCATCTGCATGAGCAGTAGAAGTATCATGGAAACCTCTTGAAAGGAATTACAATATCTAATTTTCACAAGGTTAAACTTGTGCGGTTTGGAGATAAATGCATCATTTATCTCCAAACCGCACAAGTTTAACCTTGTGAAAATTAGATATTGTAATTCCTTTCAAGAGGTTTCCATGATACTTCTACTGCTCATGCAGATGCTCCAATCCACTAAGAATTCCCTCGTATAAGTACAAAAAGTACAAGAACAAATATAAACATAAATACATATACAATAATCAAACAACTACAAATATCGAAAGACGTAGATTGTACCTTGAGACTTTCTGAAAGTCTACTCTAAGGCCGCTTTCTCTTGCCCAATTGCATCAAATTTATAGTCCCAAATTCGAAAATCATCCCTTTCAATCCATTTTTGGAGCCCATCATAGACTAGCTCTCCGACAGCAAATGCCTCTTCAGTGGACTCTTCGAGGAAATATGGCCTTGCAAGAGATTCATTGTTAATATTGTCCAAGTAGCGAAATTTCCTCCGAGCTTCAGTTCTATTGTCGAATACTTCAATATGACATTTTCTCTTCATTGATGGTTTTTTTCTTTTCTTTTCTTTTTGGGAAGGCCAACCTAACTTCCATGGTACACACATTCAAAAGCAAGCGCTTCAATTTGATAATTGACCTCAAGAGTGTATAGTCTTGAAGCTACACTTTATCTTGTGAAAAAAACACCAACCCACCCAAGTTAAACAAATTAAATCCTTCAAGAACACATGCCACTAATTTAGAAGAATTAATTAAAATTGATTATGTTTAATATAAAATAATTTAAATATCATACTTGGGTGTTTTTGCTAGAATCTTTACTAGAACATAATTTTGCATGTCCCCAACAATAAATAATTTGAAAAGTCAAGTCTAGCCAAAAACATGCAAACATTAGATTTTGAATATCAAAAAGAAAGTGTAAAAAGAAAAAACTTAAAAGTCAATACCATTAATTTCAAACGAAATATAAAAAATAAAGAAAGCCACCTAAATGTCGAGACATGATAAAAAAAATATACGTTTTTAGCATTTTACTTTAAAAGAATTATTAGCGTTAGACCTAGATGCAGACTCCATTCCACTCAACAGACTGGTGGCAACTAAATTCATCAACAAAAAAATTCATCAACACAAACCATATCCAAATTCATTAACAAATTAATCCCTCAACACAACATACACAAAATCACAAACAAATAAAACACAAATAATAGCATAGCAGCATACACAAATAAATCCATCAACTATCAGTATCAACACAGCATTTCAATGCATAAAGAATAAATTATGATGCTCTTAAAAGTAAATTCAGTTTTCCACTAAAATTTCAATGTACAATAATGCTCTATAATTACTAATTAGTAAAAGAATAATTAAGATAAAAGTTAGTGAAAGATGCTTACTAGTAGATTGAAAGCAAAGAGCTAGCCAAATACCAAATGAAACGATGAGAAACAGGAACCTTAACAGAGAGAGTTAAAGTTGGAGAGATGATTCATAAATAAAATGAAGTAATGAGGGCAAAGGGTGAAATAAGTTTGGCTTCAAACATGAATGTCAATAGTATAGGTTGGTTGTCTTTCATGTATTCTTTGACTTTGTTTGGATTTGGCTGCATTTTCCAAGTCTGCGTTTTTAGCTTTTTTTTTTTTTTGCACCTGTTGCACTGTTCATGGGACATGAACAGTGCAATCAGGCATATGAACAGTAATCAAAGCTCAAACAGTAACATTTTTATTATTTTTTTTAATGTTTTCAGTTTTTAGTAAAAATAAGCAAGTATCTAAACACACACTTAGCATGTAAAAAATAATAATCTTTGGTTACTGTTCACTTTTTAAATTATTGTTTATTTGCCTATTTGCACTGTTCATGGGTCATGGGACCCCATGAAAAATGCAAGCGGCGCTGAGCTAAAAAAAGAAAAAAAAGAAGGCAAAAACGCAAACGCAGCAGACGTGAGACGTGATCCAAATAGAGCTTTTATGAAGCTTGTAATTATAAGTAGCAAAAGTAGAGGTGAAAAGTCTGGTGTGGTGTAGGAAAGTGTGTGTAATGTTCTAAGTATCAACAAAATTTGCTTTTCAAAAACAAGTGTGTGTACTGCAATGTTCTAGTTAACATAACAACTCTTTCATAATCCCCATCCCCCAAATACCAAAGAATATATGCAACCAGTGTTACAATCCTATAAAAAAAATTATATTTTCTAGCATGATCTTCTAACAAAAGGTTTTGGTTAGGAATGGCAACAAGTTGGGTTCGGAGCGGGTTTCTTTATGCCCGAACCCAACCTGTCTCCCGCCCCCAAACACGAACCCACCCCATTTAGTAAATGGTTTTTTTTTTTTTTTTCTGATAAGTAAGAAAGAAGTATATTCAAGAAACTACCTCATGAAAAATACATAAGGCAGACAAAGGAAACAAGGGAGGAAACAAAACAGAGAAACAACAAAACAAACAACCAACAAAAAACTAAGAACAAAGAAGAGAATTGAGGAACAAAGGGAGAGAGTCACTAGAGGTGAGTCTCCAAGCCCTAGTACAATCAAATAGAGAGCCACTAAAGAAAGCTAGCAACTGATCATCGGATTTATCCTTATCTTCAAAAGTTCGCCAGTTTCGCTCCCTCCAAATACACCACATTAGACAAAGAGGGACTAAGTTCCAAATGCTAGAGGAGTGCTTTCCCAACCAATTCCACCACCCAAAAAGCGTATCTGCAACTGATCTTGACATAACCCAAGAGATCCCAAAAGATCTGAAAACCAAGCTCCACAGTTGATGAGCTTTGACACAATGGAGAAGCAAATGATTCACCGTCTCCCCGCTACATCGACACATAATGCACCAATCAACAAAATCAAAGCCTCTGCCCCGCAAATTGTCCCCTGACGGATCTTCTCCCAAACTGCAGTCCAAACAAAGAAAGAAACGCGCGGGGTGGCCTTAACCTTCCAAATACCTTTCGAAGGAAAGATAATAGGCGAGGGACTCCGAAGCTTATCATAGAAAGAGCGGATGTTAAAATCCCCCTTCTTCGACAACTTCCACCTCATACGGTTTCCGTGCTCTGATTTAGGTAAATTAGAGCCCAAGGTTCGAAAGAAAGCCTCCACCTCACCTGTCTCCCAATCATTTGGGTCCCTGGGTAATCGAACATTCCAGCTTCTCCTATCCGCAGACCCTAACCTTTCCAGAGAAGAGGCCACAGATGCCTCTCTATAATAAGCAATCCCATACACAGCCAGGAAGGAAATATGGAGTGGTGATTCCCCACACCACTGATCTGTCCAAAATTTCACTCTATCCCCCACCCCTACCTCGAACTAAATGAATTTTCTAAACACCTCCCAACCTTTCCGGATGCTTCTCCATAAGCCACACCCGTGGACACCCCTACCCAACTTGGAAGACCAACCCCCCCACTCTTCCCCAAACTTCAGAGCTACAACCCTCCTCCAAAGACGATTCTCTTCAACCCCAAACCGCCACAACCATTTTCCTAGGAGAGCCTAGTTAAAAGTAGTGATCTTCCTTACTCCCCAAACCTCCGTTCGCCTTAGAAGCACACACCTTATTCCATCCCACCAAATGAGCTTTTGAATCCCCCCACAAGAAATCCCTTTGCATCTTCTCAATCTTATTAGCCACATGCGAGGGGATGGTAAAGAGAGATAGATAATAGGTAGGAAGGCTAGCAAGAGTGCTCTTAAACAACGTCAGTCTTCCACCTTTTGACAGATACAACTTCTTCCACCCAGCCAACTTCCGCTTAATTTTCTCCAATATAGGGTTCCAGATAGAGGGGGACTTATGAGAAGCCCCCAACGGCATACCGAGGTAGGTCATAGGCAATGTCCCAATCCTACAACCTAGAATCTCAGCCAAAGCTTGCAAATTATACACCTCCCCAATTGGAACCATCTCACTCTTCGAGACATTAACCTTCAAACCTGTCACTGCCTGAAAACAGAGGAGAAGCATTCGGACATGAAGGATCTGCTCCACTTTCGCATCACAGAACAGAATAGTATCATCCGCGAACAAAAGATGCGATACACATTCCCCTTCCCCCCTTCTAAAAACCAAACCCGCCGGTCCCGCCCCTTAGGCCCACATGAGCCTGCCACAGGGCCCAAGGGGCAGGTTTGGGGTTTAAAATGCTCAAATTTATTTAACATGAGGCTTGAAAGTTTATTAAACAATAAAAGCAAAAACAAGGATTCTCAAATTTTATTAAACAACCGCAAAACAACAGCAATAATAAAAACCACAGCAGCAGAAGCAATATCAAACTACAACATCAACTCTAATAAAGAAGAACAAAATCCCAACTCTAAATACCAACACAAAGAAAAACATAAATTATACCTTAGAGAAACTGTGTGTGTTAGGGACTCGAGTAATTCCTGAGTAATATTAAAATAGGAACAAAATTAGTCAAACAAATGAACAAAGAACAGTAAACGAGTAAAACAGGTTAAGGGTTTAAATTTTTTTTAGTCTGGGTTTAAAATTAGGGTTTCCATTTTGAGTTTCATAAGTCAAATCCATGATAACAAATAAAACTAATGAGGTGATGAGTATAAATAAATTCAAATCTTTTGGTTTATTTGATTAGAACAATTGATTTCCATAACATATAAAATCAATTAGAGATTGACAAAAAGAGAGATGAGAAACAAACAATATTTACCTAAGACAATTTGGAATGAGAACTGAGTGGGGTGGAAAAAGTGGAAAAACAAGGACGATCTCTTCAACCTATACTGAGGGGGCACATAAACAACTTTACTTTTTCTTTTTCCCAATTCCCACAGCAACTTTTCTTACACCACCTACACTCTTACATAAACTCTTATATTAAAATAATGGGTCCACCTAGTCATGATAAAAATAAACTCTTACATAAACTCTTTTTTTTTTTTTTTTTCACCTGTTTGGTACTAGCCTCTTTCAGTCTAAAACCTAGAGATTCTCTTAAATTTTTAAAACCATTCAAGCCATTGATTCAACTATAAATATTCACCAGTATATTGACACTCTTAATAATTTTACATTGATTTATTTATTTATTTATTTTGAAGAATCAAATTATATGTTTAATCTTGCCCCTAACTTAAATTCCTGGCCCCGCCATTGAATCTAATGATGAATTTGTTCCAATAAAAAATATGGATGGTGTAATTGCTTAAAGCTACATTAAGTGTGTTTAAAGTTACCGTAATGTGTGTGTGTTTGGAGAGGAGCTAAAGTCTGACTATTTTGCAAAATCCTAAATTTACACAGTGATATATATCTATATATATATATATATATATAAGAATGTAAAGCTTGATTATCTACCCAAAAAAAAAAAAGCATTTTAAAATATAATTATAAAATTGCATTATTAATATATTATTGTACTTTTCTTGCGGTTTAAAAAATAAAAATTCCTTCTAAAGACACTAAATCAGATAAATAATAATAATAAGTTATGAAGTTCACTATACTAATTCTTAACGTACCTTAGGAAGGAACTTTTGAGTTAGATGGGGAAAAAAAAAATCTCACTTTGACCTTCTTTGATGCCCCACTCGATTCCTTAAAGATTTTTTCCCTATATTTCTTGTTTAAAATTTTGGCTTTTGAAGTAGAGATTGGATGGGTATTCTTTTGAGAGAGAGAATTGATGTATAAACATAATTTTTTATATATCATAAGTGTTTACATCGCTCCATAAAATACGATGGTAGACAATTTCTCATTCTTACTTGCATTGGGTAGTAAAATGCTATATGTCTTTATCTATATTTGTCTGTTGAATAGTAGTTCACACACAAATGATTACCGTTACAGTCCAATTGGGCTGGACGCATTGACACACATATTGAACTGAATCACAAACATGTCTATAGCTACTTGTTTACACATCCCAGTTTTCAACAAAGTATAATCACAGAGAAAATAATAAGAATAAGAAGAAAAAGGGTGTACCTTGCAGTTAATCAGAAGGATTGTATTTGTTTACGTATTTTGCGTTAGATAATATAAGCTCTAGGCCTCTTTGGTGCACAGAGAGACGAACAAATTAGGAACATGATCTATTAATCAAGTTAAAAAAAGATATTTCATTGTATCCTAATGTTTATCACAAATCAAGGGGAATTTCATTTCTGCAAAACTTTGGGGTCATTGTCATTTCTAACCTCAAGGGAAGCGAGATAATTTTTTCAAAGATTAAATTATTTACTAGAATAATCAATTCTAACTAAATTTACTCACATTTGATTTACTAAACAAGAACTATTAAATAGTATATATTCTAACAAACTTAACCTATGAAAATTTATCTGACCTTGCCCACACTTAGTTAAGAAAATAACATACAAACACCCCTCCAAAAGTTGAAAATTTATCTAACTCTTACCAAATTGCATACACACAACAACAACAACAACAAAACATCCCAATATAGAGAAGTAAAAATCATACCTTCTTTGACAATTTGGGCCTTCTTTTCAAGGACGTCGTTTTCATCAATCACACCACAAACACAACAATAGTTATTAGTCACCTAGGTAATCTTGAATATCCAGGCTTGTCACACCAATTCTTTTAAATAACAAATAAGCCCCTAGTATAGACAACAAAAATTGAATAGTTAGACTTTGTTAGGGTGAAAGGTAAGATCCATGGGTTAAGCAAGCATCAATTCTATTAGATAAGGAGTTATCACAGTACCATTTTGAGAAAATACTAGTACCAAGCTTGAAACAAACAAGTAGTAGAAGTGGATGAGAAATTACAGATGTCACCTACTAATATAAGGCAAACTGAAAATACAGTACCAACTAGCCCAAACAAAAATATTGTGGTGAAATTCTTGAAAATTTTGCTTTTTCTTGGCCTAAAAACAGGAAACAAATAAAGAACCCATATCAAAATCAGTACGATGCAAGATTCAGTACATAATTCAGTCAGAGGACATTACATTTTCATAGAAATAGCATATAAAAAGAATCAAAATTAAGCAGCTAATGAATCTCACAAATATCAAGACTGATAAATCTAAATTCAATACGATTCAATTATTTGTTCGTAATTCACATCATCATGTAACACCTTTCTTGCTGCATTACTGTAGCTAGCTTGGAATCAACATTGAAACTGGCATTTGGAGGGGGTACATTCAACTCAACATTGGATACTGTTTGATCTCTACTAAATTTATAAGGAGAGAGACTAAGAAGAGAGGAGAGACAACGGTGCCTTGAGAAGAGTGTGTGTGTGTGAGAGAGAGAGAGAGAGAGAGAGAGAGAGAAACATATTAAGACTATGAAAGTTGGTTAAATCAAAATTACAATAAAAACAATATACAAATGTTAAATTGGTTGTTCAATTATGGAATATAATAGTCCATTTCAGCAGGTCATGACAAATAACTGAAAAATTACAATACAATTATATGTTGGAGCAAGAAAGACAATTATAAAAGTCAGGACTGAACTGAATAGAAGAGAATGCCATATATGGTCCACCATGAAAATCCTATTCTCACGATTAAGTAAGACTGTGAGTCATAAATTAATAAACATAAAAAATAATTAACTATGATATATAAATAAATGTCCAAGTCAAAACTTGATCACCAGCCACTTCAATATATATGATAATAGATTAAAAGGTATGATCACACAAAATGTGTTGAGCTACATAAAACCGGTCGTAGAAAATAGGATACACACCTAAACTCAGAAAAGTTATGTTTAGAAGAGAATATGTAAATTAGTGGTTGAAATGAACTTACGAAGAGAAGAGATTGTTGGAGATTAACATCCAGTTACCAGTTGTTAGGTGGCTGAACATGAAGAGAAAAGAACTTGTTACTATAGCCGAGTTGGGGGGCTTTAGTATTGGTTCCTTGTTCCTACCACCCACCAGTTAACTAAACCTGCTCCTGCTATGACTACTCAGTCTGAACATTAATTTTGGACGGGATGGGATCCAATAATCTAATTATTGCTTTTGGGTTTGGGTTGGTTTTATTTTAGGAGAAGTTGAAAAAAGCATCACGCATAATAATTACTATATTTTTGTCGCTTTCATCTTATTTCATGGTCTCACATATACTACCCATGCATCACCATTATTAATTTTAAGACATCCCTGGTGGACCACAATTCATTGCATTTTCTTTTTGGTCATTGCTGTTGTTATCATTGTCAATAATCAGTGGGGTTTAGCAATTTCTATCCAATTAATAAAAAGTATATATATAGAAATAAAAAATAAAAGATAGAAAAAGGGTTTAGTGATACAACATTTATATATGGTTGTAGACTATTGAGATTGATGCAAATAATACAAAACAAAAGTGATGCTAATTGATAAGTAAATAAAATAATACTACTTCAAATACAACAACTTGCAATTTTAGCAAACTCTAGCCAATTTATTTCTTTAATGCTAAATGGCATCAATCTCTCTGACCTTCTAGGCCTATTCCAACAATATCTACTAGATTGGCTTTGGCACAAAGATTATATTTATTCCTCAAACTCCAGAAATTGCAGTATATAACTGCAATCTCTGCACCAAAGCCAATCTAGTAAATATTGCTAGATAGAAGGTCAGAGAGATTGATGTCAAAGCATTATATATATATATATATATATATAATCCTAGGTATGAGTGATTATGCAAAAACTATCTAGTTATACTGAAAAAGGTGATTGACTTCAACATTAAAGAAACTTAGGTCGACATTACACTAGTGTCATCTAGGTCATCTGATTTCTTCCTTTGACTATGCAGGCTCAATATTAAAGATAATCCAAGCTAGTCAAATAGTCTGATCATTGCTACTTCATCAGATAATATGAAGTGATTTATCATGGTGATGGAAAGAAGAAAAACATTCTAACGTGTATATGCAACTAAAGTGTGTTGCTTTATGAGGCTAACCAAAGGCGAGGATCACTATGGCTACTATAAGTTACTGTATGATTAGCTTAAAACCAGAGAGCTGTAGTGACAGCCAGTCAAAACCCGATTACTCCTATACATATATCTATTTGAAGACCTCCTCAGCAATTTAATCAGCCATTATAGTTTTGTTTGCTCTGTAGAACCTCACAAAACCCCCCAAATAGAAGTCTTGAAACAGGTCATTTTCAACTAATCAAACTAACGTTCTTCTATAAGAACTTAGCACAAATACATAGACTACATGTCATAACATCACAAGCTTTCAGCCATGATTTTCACCAACAATCATAAACTTCTTAATGGGTTTTTTCACAAAACAGTGACAATTAAAAACCCAAAAGCCGTGAAAAATAGAACTTTTAAAAGAGGAATAGTAACCTTGAAATGCCGGGAAAACCCCCAAATTGAAGGGATATCTTGAGGCGCTTGCAGAAAGGATCAACTAATCTGAAAGAAAGAAGAAACTAAAAGAAAGGAAAGCTAATACGTATTAGCTAAGCATATATATATATATATATATATATATATATATATATATATATGTAATTATCAGAATGAGACCTTTTTCGAAACGGACGGTTTCTGCAAATGGAAATGGAAAAGATGGGAACAGAGTCTGCGATGGCATGATGCTAACTATGAAGAAAAACATAACTGAGTTATTACCAAAATTGATGCTAACTACGGTATGACTAAATTTTTCACCTAATTATTCTGAAAATAAATTTATGAAACCATTAGAGGAATTTCCTCAACCCAGACCATCAAAAATTACCAATCACAAACGAAACTTCAAAAAATTTAGGATCTTTTCAATAACCCCAAAGCAGAATCAACAACAACATAAACAAACACACACAAAGACCCAAATGCAAATTGAGAAAACGGGAAAAGCTGAGAGAAAGTACCGGTAGAATGATGAATGAATGGGTGAGGAGGATTATCCGATGGGTCGGCGATGGTGCGTGAGCTTCGGTGCGATGGAGCGTGAGCTTCGGTGGCAGCGGTGAGGACGATGACGAATCGGTGAGGATGATGGATGAATCGAAGGTGAGAGCTTGATGAGAAGGATGAGAAACGGGTGAGTCTGAGAGATCGGGCTTTCAGAGATGGAGGCTGATGTGCTATTGCTGAGGCTAGGGTTGAAAATTTTTTAGATTAGTATTTATACAAAGCTTAAAGCCGCGTTTCTATCATGCGGCTATAGGCAAAATCTGGGGCCGCGTTTAAGAAATGCGGCCCCATCCCAAACTAAAGCAGCGTGTTTGAAACGCAGCTTCAGACCAAATTTAAAGCTGCGTGTTTAAAACGCGGCTTCAGACCAAAAAAAAAAAATATGTTTGCCAAAAAAGACGAAATGGGAAGGTCCTCCCTTTCATGTAGCCAGCCCATCAACCTTATGCTTTAGGCTGGACCCTCTCCACAGCCCTTGGGCCTCCACAATCACTACACTCTTGTACTTGGCCCTAACTCTTGGTGTAATTTGGATTTTGGCCGAAATAATAATAATTTTGTTTTATAAACACAATCCATCTAAAAGCACAATTTCTGATATAGAACTAAATCAATAAACAAGTAAAATTGAGCTGCAATTGAGATTATCCTCCCTATAGGACAATTAAAAAAGGGCCATTGGAGAATATCGGTTTACTCCAAAATAAAAACCAAATCAGTTCATAAGTAAACATAAAGTCATTATAGTGTTGTCTAGTGTAGATTTAGCTAAGAGCAAGACATTTACTTCACTGTACACTAACTTGAGTAGACTAGCACGTGTTAATGAATTCTACCCAGTGTCAAAAGCCACAGTAACTTTATTTTCATCCCTCTATATCAAAAAATTTTGCATACACAAAACATTAGGTTATGTTTGCTAACCGTTTTTGTTTTCTATTTTTAAAAACTTGTTTTGGAGAATATAAAGAAAAAACAATTTTTTTATATTTTTGAAATAAAAAACATGTTTAGTTAGTTGAAATTAAAATATATATATATATATATATATATATATAGTTTTTTGAAGAAAAAAAAATAAAAAGTACTAAAATATGTTGTTATTAAGATTTGAACTTTAATGCTAACTCATTAAATTAGACAGATTCATCAAATTCGTGTTTTCTTTGACTTTTGAAAACTAGAAGCTAAAAAGTAAAAACAGTCTTTTACATGTTTTAAATTTTCTTCACAAATTGAGTTTTGAGAATAGTTTTTATTTTCTATTGATTTTGAATTGCCAAATAAGTTTTTTAGTTTCACAAATAAAAAATTATTTTTGAAAACAAAAATTAAGGAAAAAAATAGTTACCAAACATACCTTACATTTTGAAATTTATCTTGAATTGTGATATACAATCTTTTTTTTTTAGAATATTAAGTATTTTTAACACACACAGAGAAAGGCCAAAAAAATTTTTAAAAAAAATTTACAGTTGTATATATCCAAAAGGCCTATTAATTGTAATATACAATTCAAATATGAGTTTTTGTTATAAAAACAAAAAATTTAACAAAAAATTAACTAACCCAAGGTATACATGGAACCCACCGCAATATCGATTCACGCGTTTTCGAAATATCTTATAGCAACTAAATAACAAGTTGTTGGGACACTCCGTACTTTTTTATATTATTAAAAAAAAAAACGTTTATATATAGAAAGACCGATGCGGGTTTTGCACATATATGCATATAAATATCAGAAAAGATACCTAAATAATCTGCAGAGAAAGCAAGAGGCAAAAGCAAAGCGCAACCCATTTGGAATTGGAGAACCTCCATGTCCCAATCTTCATTTCTGAATTCTTGAGTTTTCTTGCCTCGAAGAAGAGAAGACTATTAATAGTATACTACCACGCCTCTGCTAAGGCAAATGAGAAGTTGCCACATGGGATCTCGGCCTTTTTGACCTGCCACTTGACTTTTCTTGACGTGGCTAAAGCTAGTCCCTTTTAAACCAAAAAAAAAATCTAAAACTAGCCCGTATGATAATCAACTTCAACACTCTTCTTTTTCTTTCTTTTTTAAACAAATTAAATATTAGAGTTTCAAAAACAATAAATTAAGCCTTAAGCCTCTAAGATTTTGTAAAGTTTTTTTCACTCAATTACATCAGCTTGTGCATAAGATTCCATCTATTTTACACTTAAAAACATTTTTTTTTTATTTTATTTTACATCATCACTTTTACAAAACATTCACATCAGCTTATCTATTTTACAAGATATTTTAAAAAAATATTATTTATTCTCAATTTTTTTATTATTTCTCTCAACTACCCTTACATTCTCTCTCTCTCTCTCTCTCTCTCTCTCTCTCATGGCCAAATCTCAAGCTTCCACCATTCCAAGCTCCACCATGACACCCACCCACAGACTTCCACCATCTTCGATCTTTAAAGGAAACAGAGCTTCCAAGCTCCACCGTGACACCCAAAGACTGCCACCGATACTCTCTACTCTCAAACCACTCTCCGATCTACAAGCCTTGAACGGTGCATGAACCACAAGAAGTCAAGCATCGATCTATCTCTCTGTTGGTTTGTCTGTGTGGGTTTGTCTATGTGTGGGTGTGTTTGTGTGTTGATTTGTCTGTGTGGATATGTTTGTGTGCATCTGAGATAAAAAAGATGAGGAGAGGAAAGTCACTGAGTTCGTTGAGCACGGAGAAGAGAGAGAAAAAAAAGTGCGAACGGAAATTAATAAAATAATAAATACACATGCTATAGTAACCATGCATATATGCACGGTTACTATAGCAATTGTGCATAAATGCACAATTATGTCCAAACTGATGTAATTGCTCTTATTGTAATGAAGGAGGCGCCTTGATATTTCTATTGAACCATAAATCTCATGATAATCAAGGTTTTTAGGTCGAACGGTTCATTGAACTGTAAAATGGAGAAGTTAAGGTTTTTGAGGTCGAACCAGAGTCGAACCATAATGACGTCATAATTAATTTAATAATTAATTAAAGCTTAAATATAGATATTAAATTTATAAAACTAGAAAACTTGACTAATATATCTATATATGTTTAGGAAATTTAATGATTTTCAAGCATATATTTAGTAATTAAATAAGAAAGTTAATAAAATAAAATAATAACCATAAAAAAATTAAAATTTATGATCAATTTTTGAAGTAAAGTTGAATATCTTTGAAGGATTTTAATTATTATTTTTTTTTTGCAAAAATGCAAAACTGACTCTCTAACTTTCATTCTTTTTCATTTCAGTCCTCTAATTTTCAGTTTTGTCAATTCAGTCCTCTAACTTTCAATTTTTGTCAATGCATGATTCTGTTAAGGCTGCCGTTAACTTTCAGTTTTTTTTTTTTTTATTTTTATTTTTTTTTATTTTTATAATAAATTTCGGAATTAAAAGAAAAAAAGAAAAAGTTGTTAAAAAAAAAAAAAAAAAACCTTAGACTTGATAGCATTGAACTTGATGCTGTGATCGACAGCTAGTATTTTGGTTTCACCGCCAACATAAATGAGTTGGTTATCGTGAGGCCTAGGTTGAATCTTACCATTATAACTGCACATGAATTTGACTTTGTAGTTGGAATAAGCACGTTTTTCAAATTTTTTTTTTTTAGCATCTTTATTACTTTTGCTCTTGGGGAGGTGGGTTCATCAAATTTTAGATCTCACCAAATTGTAGCAACAGAGAGATTGAAAGCTTTTAGGATCACGTGGTGATGCCATTCACTTGCAATATGTTGTGATTCCTTGGTTTTGGTTTCAGGTAAAGGGAACGACCTTATTTTTTTATTTTTTTTTTTACAAATTTTTTTCTTTCAATTTCGAAATAAAAAAAAAAAAAAAAAAAAAAAAAAAAAAAAAAAAAAAAAAAAAAAAAAAAAACTAAAAGTTAACGACAGCCTTAACGGAATCCTGCATTGACAAAAATTAAAAATTAGAGGACTGAATTGACAAAACTAAAAGTTAAAAGACTGAAATGAAAAAAAGTTAAAGTTAGAGGGTCAGTTTTGCATTTTTTTTTTTATTTCTTGTAAGAGATGGATAATTTAATTAAGTAAAATAAAATTGTGTTAAGTTGTTTTTATAAAAATAAAAAAAATTTTAAAAAATTGCTAAGGGATGGACCACACAATTCTTGCCACTAGTTCGTGCGGTCCAACCCCGATTTTAGGAGTTCACAAAATTGCCACATATGCCCAGTTCTCTATGCTTAAAAAACCAAATTTCAATCCAGTTCTCAATTTTCACGGTCCGACTTTTCGGTCCGGTTCGGGTCTGAAAACCTTAATGATAATTACTAAGGTCACCCCAAACCATTATTTTGTTGCCGATGAAGAGTCAAATTTTCTTATTAAACCTTTTTTTTTTTTTTTTTTTTTGTCATTGCCTATGAAGAGTCATCAGTCATGGGCTAAACCTTACAATTAAGCATCAGTGTCATTGAGGAGCTCCCCTTAAAATTATAGTTTTTTTTTTTTTTTTTAAATCACTGCAGGGCTTTAGTATTGCAACTTAATTCTCTAAAGAAAAATGTTATATCCACAACATTTTCTTCACAAATCTTAAGTGACAAGTTATTATTGGTTGTTATTAGTAGGCATAAAAAAAAAAAAAATTCAATGGTGAATTTAAATTAGAATCAGTAACAATTTACTCCTTAGGATTTATTATAAAAATGTTGTAAAAATATTGTTGACATAATACTTCTTAAAAAAATTTTAAAAAAAAGATCCTTTGATCAAAACTCAAACGAGTTGGAAATATACCCAAAATTTCTATATTTGATCAAGTTGGAAATTTTTATTGTAAATAAAAAATAGAAAAGTTAACCAATGCTCTAACGGAAATAAATTAAATAATTAATTATTATGACCACTTTTTATATTTTTTATAAAAATAATGTGAAAACTTTTTTAAAAATGATTTATCAATAATTACCCTCAGGGCACCTATTAACATGAGGCAATAAGAAATAAAACTCTTCCTGGTGTATCCAAGAGTTAGGCTCTTTTGGATATATACCACTGTAAGTTAAAAAAAAAAAAAAAATATATATATATATATATATATATTTTCTCTCTTTTCATGTGTGTTAAAAATACAGTATTTTAGAAAAAAAATGCTTTGTTTTTTTTTTTTTGGGAGAATACTTAAAAGCGACAGCATCATAAATTTCCTTATAATCATCAACATTCACCGATCACAATCCAACGGCGGAAGATTGAGGGATACCAAATTGTAGTCGTCTGAGTACTCGTATGTAAAAGTGTAAAAGCTTCCTCACATTTTTTTTAATAAATTAAAAAAAGAATCCCTTGCCTCACAAACCCTTGTAGCCGTTAGAAAAGTTAAAACAGCATCTGATTCAAAAAAATCGACCGTTGGAAAAAATAATCCCCTACTTCCTTCCTACTCTGTCCCAACCTTTCCTTCTCTGCAGAATAGTACCCATTATCTTTCTTCTTTCGCTCTCACATCAAAAGCTCAATAATAAAAATTACTGCAGAAAATGGTTAGTGTAGAAGAACCAAAACAAAGTCCAAAAAACCCAGTTGCAAATGGGCAAAACGTGGACGGTGTATTCAGTCCCAGATTCAAATCTATGGCGGCCTTGGCTGGTTGGGATGAAGAGGCTCTCTTGCTTGCAAGCGTTGTCATCGAGGACACGCCCGAACGAGAGACTAAGAACAAGAAGCGCTCTGATTTACTTTTCAAGACTCCACCCAGCAATTCAAGAAGGTACAGCGTTCACAATGACAAACCCAATTATTAGTTTAGATTTTAGCATAAAGATTGCATATATTCTGTTCGATTAGTGAGAAAATTAGGAAGAGATAATTACTGGGATTTAATGCTGTTGGGGATATAGATTTTCTTTTTCGTTTTTCTTGGCAATTAAAGGGACACTATTGTTATGTGTTTTAGGAAACGTAGGGCTCAGAGAAAGAGTCCAATTTCAATCCCAGTTGCTGTTCTTGATCTAGATGAAGAAGAAACTACAAGAAAAGGTATTAATTTGTCTGAGTTAAGATTATGGATTACAGGGTTTCTTTTTCTTTTAATAGTATCTTGTTTATAAAGGAAAATGAAATGACTGATTTTGGGTAATATTCAGGCACAGAGAGCGAGAAAAAGAATTCAGAAATGAAAAATGTTGTGAATGATGAAAAGAAGAAAGGAGCAAATGAATCACCAGAGCAAAATTCTAGTGTTTCATGCTCAAGTTCAGGTCTTCCTTGTATGGATAAGCTTAGAGAAGAGCTATCTTGCGCAGTAAGAATTTTCTTTTTTATGATAGTTTTGTTGACTAGTTTAAATTGACTATATTGGTTTTTTTCCCTTATAATTTTAATTGGGTCTAATTTGCTTACAGATTTGTTTGGAGATTTGTTTTGAACCTAGTACTACTCCTTGTGGACACAGGTAAACTCAAAGTAAACTTAACAAAACCTAATATTTGAATGTACTACCATATAGACAAAAAGGATCTTATTTTTGTCACAATGAACTCTTGTTTCATTTCACCATGTCGTGGCTTTCCACTTGAGTCCAATTTGACTTGAATCATATCACTGTTTAGTAATAGTGCATTTGTTGGGCAATGACATGCTACCAAATATACCATGCATTTGTTTCCCTAATTTCTTTCTTAGTGTTGATTAGTTTCTTTGATTTCACATTCTTAAGTCCAGTAGTGGATCAATTGGTCCTGATTTTTTCTCTTCAATTGTAGTTTTTGTAAGAAATGTCTGCGATCTGCTGCGGATAAATGTGGGAAAAAGTGCCCAAAGTGCAGACAACTAATAAGGTAATTCTTAGCTACAATTATAAGCCAATAGCTCAGGGAAGTTTTATATCATTGAAATATATTTTTGGGATTTACTTTACACCCCTTTACTTGAATTTGCAGCAATGGAAGATCTTGCACCGTGAACACGGTTCTTTGGAACACAATACAGCTTCTCTTTCCACACGAAGTAGAAGCAAGGAAGGCAGCCGGCGCCTTGAATAGTCGAGAAACTGGGCGTAAAATACTAGAAACAGCCTTTTATAATAATCTGAGGAATGAAAGTACCAGAGCATCCGGTGTATCAAGCAGAGATACAAGTTCAAGGAGAAGAAGAGGGACAATAAGCCATGTTGAGAATGCTGCATTAGCTATAAGGTCTCAGAGAGGAGATGAGGATCAAAGCCAGGAAAGAGGGGTTGATAATAATGTGAGGATTCGAAGTAGCCAACCTGGGGTTTCAAGTAGAGATACAAGGGTGAGAGCAAGAAGAGGGATGTTGAGCCAAGATGAGGATGCTGCACTAGCTCTAAGGTTGCAGAGAGAAGAGTTTATGGATGCTTTTAGGGAAACCAGTGAGCAATCTAGCAGCTCTCTTTCCTTAGCCAGAGCAAACTTAAGAGCCATGGCATCTAGAGCCATTAACCTTCGTATTAGAGGCCGCACTAATATGTAGTCTAGGGTATGTCTGAATTAGTACAATGCACTTTTATACAGATGATAGGGTATGTCTGAATTAGTACTCAATCCTATTGAGTGCGACAAGATCCTAAGTTGTATTCTTTTGTTCTCAATTCATTGTTTTGTTTCACGTAGTTCTTATTACGAAGAAGAAGATTGTTCTTATTTTGCATAAGAAAAAACTAGACTAATCATTGTTGAGAAAGAAGAGAATGAGAGAGAACAAATGTTTGTGTAATGTTTAGTCATTCAACTGCTGTTCCATACAGCACAAAACATTTCTGTTTGCCACCAGTTTTCACAAGTTGTCACTACTTCCACTTCCACATGGACTTTTCAGCTTCAACACACTATGCATTAATAATTCACTTTTCATACACCAAAAATTTCTCTTGCTGCAAAGACCTTTCCTTGATGAGACAGCCAGCTTGAAAATCCAATTCTAGGTCTGTTTGGCTTGGGGAGGGGGGGGGGGGGGGGTTGGTGGAGGGGTGTGGTGGAATTATATTATCCCTCCAGCGTATGCCATTGCCCTCTCTTGTATACATGTGATAGGGAACTATTGCAAGGACAAAGTAGAAACCGACCTAGCCAACAGAAATCAAAATGAATGGTTAAGTGTTTTTCATCTCTCTCTCTTTTTGCGGTTTTCAATTCTGTCATGTAGGTCTGATACACCTAGGCCAGTGTTGAAATCAAGAGGGACAAACAGTAGTTGTCGATTTGCTGGATCCTAATATAGAATGACATTACTATTTGGAGATGTTAAGATTATTTATATCTGTAAGTCCAAGAAAATGGCAGTTTGTTGTTTATCAAATCGAATTGGACATGAATGACACAAACACAATCAACTCTAATGAGCACAAATTCCCATTAATAAAATATAGTTTATTAGCATAACCTCATCAATAGTCAACAAGTTAGCATTTGACTAAATTAAAATTATAAGCAGCAGCAACATATGTTTCAATATCTGAGGAATTTATAATTCTATTGTAATCATAGAATGCACTACATTGATCTGTTACAGGCTGTAAATGGTCTCTTTTGTTGTAGGCAGCCTCATGCCATATAACAGGTTCTTGGCTGGCCACCATGTAAACAGTCTCAAGTCTATGGTGATACAAGAAATATTTTTATACTTCATTTTCAAAAGGCAGGAGTTAAATATTGACTCTAGATGTGTCATGAGAATGTAATCTTGGACCGACTAAAATGATCTCGGACTAACTAAATAGAAAAAAAAAAAAAAAAAATTGAATCTATCTAATTGATTGGGTGGTTGATTGACTAAATCAATTATTCTAATAATGCCTTGTTTAATAAGCAAGCTCCTACAATAAAGAAGATTAGGGCAGAGGACATGGCACATCTACAGTGGTTGATTGACTAAACCACTATGAGACACTAGGCTCACTCATTGCCTGAACTCACTTGACATGGCAACTAGAATGCTTCAGATTCCACTGGCTTCAATTTGCATGATGCTTGCAGTGCTTGTAGCAGTGGTTATGTGTGACACTGGTTGGACATACACCCACTCACACATAGCAGCTTCATCTCCTAAAACTGACACCAGAGATAGCAGCTCTGCTGCTGCTGGTTTCTCCCCTCATCTGGTCACAACAACATTGTTCGCATCCTTAGCCTTCCTATACCATTTGGCCTCTTTTTCTTTTACTCTAGTGATGTGATAGAAGTAAATGTTAGAACTTGTCCTGTGCCTCCATGCTGTTTTGTGTTGATGGATGCGTATTTGAGAACAAATTTTTCTTCTTTGCTAGAATAAGTTGTTATCAGACTCTTTACTTTGGATGTAGTTTTATTCATAGTAACATGGGAATAATTCTGATCACAATGTGATAGTTGTCAGTCTAATTCACTTTCTTATACCAATTCGAACAATTTTATTTATTTATTTGTCTGAAACATGAATAGAAAATTTTATTCATGGTAATATGCTGAAGTTGCAGGCATAACAATGGAACTCATTAGCGTTGATTTCCACTGGAAATTTTCTTGTGAAATCTATTTCTTTTTATTATAGGAGAGAGATTAAAACTGAGTACCCTCTATAAGAATGGGAAGAAATTCTAGAAATTGGAATTGCATGGGAGGATATAGATTTAACTGTCTCTTCAAGGACCATGAATAAGCAATTATATGAAAATAACAAATAGCTAATACTGGTTGTATATATACTCTTTTTTGTTTCCTAATAAAAGACCCAAATTTAAGAATTGGGTGTCAATTCTCAAATGACTTTCACCACTCAAGTGGAATAGCAAATATTGTTGCAAGGAATATACATTTAACATGCTAGGTTATCAGACCCTTTTGAATATCCCAGTCTGAGTACCACATGCCAAAGCCACCTTAGTTTTATGTTAGCTTTTCATTGCAAATTCCTTTTACTTCACAAAAAGCCCCTATGGTCCATCTGTTTTTCTTTTTCGCTTTCTCCCACAAAACCAAATGATACAAGATAGCCTATCAAAAATGACTTCAAGGACAGGCAGAACAAGAAGATGGTGGCTAAGAAAAGACTCCACACTTCCACAAAAATCTTTCCTTGAAGAAACATATATAATGTCCTGAGGATCACCATCATTTTGGCCAAATGAGCTCCTAGAATTCTATTCTTCTTTTCTCAATTAATTATCATGGTTTTCTTAGTTCTTGTTGATGAGGTAAAGTTGTATAAAGTACAGGTGTAAAGTACTTCCAGCTTTTGTCTTAATCAAACAAAAATTAGGCTATAATTGTGAGGAAGGAGAGAATGTGAGAGAACTTAGAGAAAGGACATAAATGGTGTGGTGATTCATCCCAACATTTGACTATTGATAGGCTGGAATACTAGAATGATTCATGTTGCTATTCCAACAACTGAAGAAGTATTTCTGTTACAATATGCTAAGCAATACTCCTATGGATATTACAGCTTTGTACTGATTCATTTCTTTTTCAGCTTGGCTTCACACAGTTCTCACAATTATAATACTTGAACATAATTTGCACAGTACTTTTGAAGAAGCAAAAAATGACAAGAACTATGTCGGGTGCAAGATGGAAAGATTCTAAGATGATAAACTGCCACAATTCAATGCTTTTATGAATTTCTAAGCACTTGAGGTACAATATACTGGCTTGCCTTAGACTTTCAATCATATGTGTAACTTAAGACATCCTCTGCCATTTACTTAGAAGGTCTTTGGCATTTCTACAATGATACAGCTATTTAGCTCATAATCTTCAAATGAATAGAAATACAAATTGAGTGCTAAAATTCTTGTTGAATGACAAGTTTATTAAACTATTAACCACCTCTGACTATTTGACTTGCAAGTTATTATATTTTTGGTTACAAATTACATCTCTAACAATCTAAAGTCCAGCAATGCAAGATCCTTTTATTTTTCTTTCTCCATCTTCTCGGCAATTAGATAGGGGTGTGGGATTTGACAAATGAAGATTTTAAGGCATATGGTAGCATAAGGAATTAGTAGGAACAAGCATAAAGCAGTAATTACTAGCAACATCATCCCAGCATAAGAAGAAGGCTATTTAGAAGCGATTTCATCTTTGTTTCTGTGTGTGTGTGTGTTTTTTTCACATCTCTGTCACATTGGTCTAATATACCTAGGCCAACCAGTACAAGTTGACTTTGTTGGATCTTTCTGCATTCATAAATCTTAAGAAGGTTCCATAGTTTATCAATTTGAAAGTGCCTTGGACTCACTCAAATAGTACATACAGAATCATGTAACCCTATCAATCATTCAACAAATTGCTAATACCAAAAAAGTATAACCTGGCGAACAATGAAGAAGTTAAACACATGGAAATTCTTTATCAGCTTCAAAAAACTATGAGCAGCATAACATATACAATTCTGTCATAACTAATTTCATATTGTGCAGCAATGAACTGCTTAGAAATTCAGAATTCCATTGTACTTCCTTAATTGACCTGCATCAAGCCATAAATTTTTGGTTGTAGGCTGGTTTGTCCAATGAGCAATGTAAACATGATGGAGTTCTTGGCAGCCCACCACGTAATTTGATCCAGACAGTCTCAAGTCTATGGAAATACAATAAATATTTTTAATTTCTTTATAGTTTATCTTCCAAAATGCAGAATATTCATTCTTTATTGTTGTGTGAACACTAGCGTGCTAAATATTGACTTTTTAAGGCACATTGACTTCTTCCTCCATATTCTCTTTATCAAATACCATGTAAGAGATCATAATCTTGGACCGATTATTTTTCCATGATTAATAATATATAATATGTATTATTAATTATTATAGTAGTTGTCAAAAAATTAACAAGAATTCCATCATGAAATAGCTAAATAGAACTAAACAAAATGTTTGAACCTGACTGGTGGATTACTAGATCGACCAATGCCTTGCATAGTAAGCAAGTCGTTAAAGCTACCCTATATATGACCTTCCATCACCCTGCACTTCTATATATAAAGCTGCCACTTCGAGATACAAGCCTTACTCATTGCCTAAACTCACTGGAAATGGCAACTAGAGTGTTATGGGTTCCCTTTGCCTCAATTTGCATGATATTTGCAATGCTTCTATCAGTGGTAATGTCTGACTCCGTTTGGAGTTATGTGCACTCATCCATACCAACTCCATCTCCCAACACAGGCACTGGAAATGGTGTCTCTGCTGCAGCTGATTTGTCTCCTCATTTTCTCACAACAACGTTATTTGCCACCATAGCCTTGTTATTACCTTTCTGCCTCTCTTTCTTTTGCTAGTAATTTGGAAGCAGTGAATGCTTAGATCAGTGGTTGTGGTTTGCTGTATTTTTTGTCTTAGGGTGCATGGTTGAGATTTTTTTTTTTGTTGGGATTATTTAGTTGTTGGAAGTTAAACATACTATTTAGTTAAATGAAGTTTAATCATGTGAGGAGTTCATGAAGTAAATAAACTTGCATGAAAGTTAAGACAAACGAAAAAATTTATTAAGAGAGTGAATGAAGGCTATTTAAATTCATGTATTGTTCCATTTGTAACCAAGCGAGTAGCAAAATACGAAGTAGTTATTCTCTTCCTCAGTAGTTCATCTTCATTTTCCACTTCTTTCCCTTTGTGTTTGTGTGTATAAGCCCTCTAATTTCTAAGAGATTGAAACATTTACCCTTCACAACAAAGACAGAAGGAAAAGTTTGGGGAAGGGAGGGAGAGTAACATGCAGAGTATGCGTATTGTGTAACAAATTCTTATCAATTTCCTAACCTTTCTCAGAAAGTTGCACCTAAGTAACATAAAGAGGTTGCATTCATGACATGAAATTTGAAATCTACTAGAATGAGGGGAAACTAGTTGTGGTTTCCAAAGAAATCTGAAATCTACTCTAAAGATAGAAAAAGGAGCCTCCCCTCCCATTTTCTATATTGTTTTATAACTAGAATGGGATAGGAAACTAGACTTTAAAATTTAAAGGGAATTGCAAAGGAGGAAATAAAAGAACCATTTTCAAACTGCAGGTATAAGCACTTTATAATGAAATTAAAATCAAAAGGCAACCCGCAATTTAAGTTGACAAATAAAGAACCTTCCTCAAATCTGCAGACGGTATGGTACCAATATCAAAAAAAGGAAAAAGCTCAATCCAAGGGCAAACCTATTCAGGAAGCAAAAAAAGAAAAAGAAAAATGGTTACCAGAAAAATGCATTTGTTGAGCCTGCCTTAGGACTACAAATGGTGGCTAGGTTAACAAAGAGACCAGACAGAGTTACACACTCTTTGTCTTTGCTGTTGAGGTGTACAATACATGCAACTAAACATTTCCAGCTCTACAAGTTGTATCCATGGTCGATTTCTTTTTCTGGGCTGAGTAACTGATTTCTTAAATGTCAAATTGTTATTTTAGTTTGTATTTTATGAAGATTATATATCACATATTTATTGAAGCACTTTCTAGGGTTGTGGTTTATATTATTGTTATGAAGAGCATATCTCAGATATGTATCATGGGTTAATAAAAGATCTTGAACTCCCATGGATAAATCTACTTCCCTGCTTATAGTTTGGCCAAAAATCAGCTTATGTTTAGTCAAGGGTCTTACTCATACCATTCCAATTGTTGAACACAACTCAGTTATCCTCATTCAAAGAATACCATTGTAACACAGAGAGTAACTATCAAATTGACACGATATTAAACATAGTTAATAGTTATGTGGACATAACCATGTGAGAGCCGAAATATCATATCTCCAACCTTCACGGCTTGCAAGACATTGAAAATTTCACAGCCCAGACCCAGTAGACTATAGTTTCCCAGGACCCAGTAATCACATTGTACAGATATTTGGAAGCAACAATAATCTTCTTCGGCCCAAAGTAGAGCAACACGCACTAATTATAGTGGGAGGTTCATGTTCAGCCAGGGCCTCCCATTTGTCTAAACTAGGTCATAAACCTCGGCCCAAAAAGGGTGAAAAGGATTTAGACGGTGGGCCTCAAAGGCACTTTTATACCGTGGGCTTCAGCAGAGGTGGTATTCCATGCAGTGCAAGAGAAAAAAGCAAGTCTTTTCATAGTTGACATGACAAGTACTAAGTCCTTTCCTTTCACCTAGAGAAAACAAAAGGAAGAGGGAAACTTTGAGTAGCAGAGAGGCCAGCAGTGATCGTAAACTTTTTTTTTTTCAGTCTTTGACCATCTATTATTAACAACTTTTTTCAGTTTTCATCACTGCCCGTACCCGTAGGTAGGAAGATCCAAAATCACATAAGGGTCTGACAAGTATGAATCTCACTCTCGTGACTAAAATGAGATAAAGGTATGACAGGTTCGAATCTCTTTAGTTCTGTATCCCAGAATTTGTTTTTGTCTCTGTATTAAACCCGGACTTCAAATCTTCTTGAATCAAATTTCAATTTTCGTCCTTCTATTTCTAAGCCAAGCTCTATATATTATATCTCCTGTTCTTGCGCTAACTCACTCCCCCAGAACCAGTCCCACTATTTTAGCTGATCAAATTTGGCGTGGAATTCTTCTGCATCATATCTTCTTCTTTTTCTTTACTCGAAGGATTTGAAGCATACAAATACCCCGTTATGGAGAGATGGCATTGGTATGGACACAGTGCCATCGTATATAATCTTGGGATGGGCGGAGTTGGTAAGAAGGTAAATGAATATTGATTTGATTTTTGCTAAATATTCTGTAATATGTACACATTCTCACTTCTGTTATTCTGGTGACTGAGTTGGATGTGTTCTTTAATTTATTAATGAATTTAGAATAGATATCTCCAATTTTCTGCGCGTGACCTCTCTTTAATATGTTATTCTAAAACGAAATTCTGATGAGGCAGCCATAGGTAGAGTGGTTCAAACTAAATTCTGATGGAGCATTCTTTAGGAATCTAGGGAAGGCAAGGGGGAGGGCTTATTCGTGACTCTCATGACAGATGGGTAAAAGATTATATGAAATACATTGGAGTAACTACGAGTATCAATGCTAAATTCTGGGCTCTTATAAATGGTCTCAGGCTTGCCTCAAAGATGGGAATCACACATTTTGCTGTGGAATTGGATGCCAAAGTGATTGTAGATCTTGTTTTATCAAGGAAACTCCTAACAATTCATACACTTCACTCTTAAATGATTGCAAGTACTTACTCAATCAGTTTCAGCGGACCAAGATCAGGCATGTATATAGGGAGGCCAACAGAAGAGCAAATTGCCTTGCCGAGAAAGCTTGTGACTTGGTTAATGATGTTGTTAATGATTTTGTTGTTTTAAATGCTCCCCCTTCCCCTGATCTTGATGTAATTTTGAGCTCTGATGTTCAAGGTCTGTACTCTTTAAGTCTCATAGCTAATACGCTGCCTTTTGTAACTAGTTAATCTAATATAATTGTTAGTAGTATCAATTAAAGATTTTTTTGGTTAAATATTGGCACTGTTTAAACTTATTTGAAAAAATGAAGGAAGAAGTGAATTTTGGTAATACCATAGCCAAAATTCTAAGAAAAAGTAGGAGAGAGGAAAGAGAAATGATGTGATCGTAGGGAGAGAGAAAAATGAATTTTGGTGATGTAGTTGCCGAAATGCCTATCCAACATGAAAGCTGCCTAAAATAGAGGAGTGCTCGAAAAGGAGGAAAGAGGAGAGAGAGAAAAAAAAAAAAGGGCAATTGTGGCAATGTATTAGCCAAAATTGGAGGAGAGTGGAGAGAGAGAGAGAAAAAAAAAGGAGGAGAGAGAGAGATAGGTAGTCAGATTTGTACATTATAAAATAAATATTTTACTGGAGATCTATGTAACATTTCAAATGGTAAAAATTATTCTTATTTTTTGCAAAATTCTTATTCTGTGTACTAATTTGTGAATAGGTTGCGGAACCTATGCATGCATGCATGCCGAAGGGAGAAAGAATTGTGAAAGAAAAAGATGATTGATTTGTTCACACACTGTTAAAAACCAAAGAAACAGAAACTCGTATGATTTGCCCAGTAAACCAGTGAAGAACAAAGATTTTTTTTGCGTTTTGCATGTGTGTATGATTACATGTGTAGAGATCCTTTTTTTTTTGGTAGAGATTCTTTGCCAACACACTAAAAAAACAAAAGTAAAAATAAATGTGTGTACAGTTAACTAACTTGTTTGTATCAAAGTATTGTCCCATCTCAGTCTTTGTTGTGTTGTATTTGGTCAATTGGCATATATAGTTAGACAGTTTAAAATCTAAGAATTTAACTTATATGGAACTTACATCCTATTTAAATAGCACTAATGCTGACTGAAGTCCCTACTTCTTATTCTCCACTTTTTTTCCCCTAAAAATTCTATCAACCTTCTTCTCCACTCTTATTCCCCTCAAAATTCTATCAACCATCTTCAATTCATATGTGTTATGCATTCTACAAACAACTCTGAGAACAACACTTGAAAATATTTATTTATTCTTTATCTCTCACAAGATGAATTACATCTCTTAATTAGCTACTTTTCTTTTTATAATACTCATATTGATATGTTTTAGGGACGTGGCTAAGTATGACAATCTTGTTTTTGTATCATGTGTTTTGCAACATGAACTTATTTGTATAATATGTTTTAAATTATTTGTCACAAATTCTTGTCTAAAATTTCATATAGCAAAAATATATTTTAAAATTGACATCAATTTTCCTTAAAGAAACACTTACTTTGTTAGCCTATAATAAACATGTGTGATTCAAGAAAACCAAAAAAAAAAAAAAAAAAAAAAAAAAAAAAAAAACAAAACAAAACAAAAAAAAAAAAAAAAAAAAAAAGGCTAGTATATGCTCATAAATAAAATAAAATAAAAATCTAAGTTTTAGGGGTAATAATAATAACAAAAATTGTACGATAATAGACATATTTATTTATTATTGCATGGATGCTTGAGAATACTACTATTGTATACATGCTTTGTAAATATTATACACTAATATGTTGTCTTTTTTTTAGAAGAAAATGCTATTATATTGTAAATATTATATATGGTTATATTATAGTTAATAGTAATTATTGTGTGTTTGATTATTTTTATTAAAACTATTACTATTATTAAAAATTTAGCTTGAGAAATCCTTTATTTGAGTTTCTTCCAATTCCCACTAAAAAAAAAAAAAGGAGTTGCTTTCAATTTCATTATGAACTACAAGCATTATAAGTTATATTTAATACTTAGCATAAAAAATTGTAGTAATCACTATATATGAATTTTATTATTTTTTATTTAAGATTTTTTTTTTTTTTTTTTTTTATAGAAGATTTTTACGATTATCTTATTGTGTTTTTTTTTTTTTTTTTCCTTTCTTTCTTTTCTTGCAAGTATCACTCTATAATTCCTACATTCCTTTACTTCGTATCGCAATTGTAGTAAGCTTCTCGGCCATCTAATTTAATTGGAAATTATTTTCTTACACATATGGTTTGTAAAAAATATACCTTCATATATTGTAATTTTTTTAATCTCAATGTTTCTATAATAAAGATATTGTGAAAACATATATTCTCTTATATTTTACTTTGAATTATGTGTGTATGAATTTAAGAATACGAAAATTAGGGTTGATTACATTCCAATAATGAGTATGATTATGATTACTTTCATATATTATATTTAATTTAGGGTTTACCAAGATCTTAATATTACTTTATTGTCAATTCATTAATATTATAAAGGTTCTCTTAGTAAAAAAAAAAAAAAAAGGTTAATTCAGTTTGATTTATAGACAATTTCCTACTGATATAGAGGTAATGGATGTTGCCAAAGTATCTTCATATTCATGTTTTTAACTCATTGTACCATTTAATGTAGGATATACTTGAAATGGAGCCTAGGCCATTCAATCATTCTCCGCTAATCTAGCAACAATCTCATATCTCTAATGATGATTTGGAAGGCAATGTGCATTGCCAGCTCAAAATTTATTAATGTCCTAATAATATCTATAATTATTCAATTTACATGAAAATAAATTCAGAATTACCAATATAACATTGTACCTTTTTTCTAACATTTTAGGTTTCCTCTTTACGAGTGCAACTTGAACTGTTTGCACCTCCCATGCAGTTAGGCGAGTGTATTGCCTCATATTTGCATTCATGTAAACTATACCGTGTCACTTGCCTACCACATAAATATTGACTGGGGTCTTATCACTTCTATGGTGAAGCGGTGGCAATCAGAAACCCATACATTTCACCTTCCTACTTGTGAAATGACGATCACCTTGTAGGATATAGCAATCATGATAGGATTGCCTATTGATGGCAATGCAATGTGCGGGCCTACTAATTTGGACTAAGGAACTATTTGTCAGAATTTACTTAAGGTTAGACCACCTAAAACAACATTGAGCTATGGTAGCCTTAAAGTAACATGGGTATGCAATACATTCTCAAACCTACCACAGGGTGCAAATGCATTAACAATCCAACAGTATGCTAGGGAATACATGTTCCATCTTCTCTTACATTGCCACAATTCTTTTTTTTCTCTCTCCTCTCCCCTACAATTTTAGCAACTTCATTACCACAATTCCTATTTTTTTCTCTATCCTCTATCCTCCTTTTTGGGCACTCCTTTGTTTCAGGCACTCCTTTATTATTGGCAGCTTTCATTTTGGGCAGGAATTTCTGCAACTACATCATCGAAATTCATTTTTCTCTCCCTCCCCTTTCATCAAATCACTTATCTCTCCTCTCTCCTACTTTTTCTTTGAAATTGGATAATACCATTGCCAAAATTCCCATCTCCTTACTTTTCCAAATAAGTTTGAATAGTGCTCATATCATAAGTAAACTTCATTTTATGCAATATTTAGCCAAAAGACTCATCAATTAAATACCAAAACCTATTTAAAATGTTGTTGTTGTTGTTAGTATTAGTTTGATGCCTAATGTTATTCTGTTTACCAGAATTGATAGGTGTGCTAAAATGTCATCATTGCTTCATGAAATTACTACAGCTTGCAGATGTGCTTCACGGAGTCCCAGATATACTTATTGATCATACATTGATCATTGCTTAAGTTTGCACCATCAATGTTTTTTTTTTTTTTTTTTTTTTTTTTTGGGAAAGAATTTCAACTTATAATGTTCGCTCCTAATAATAACTATTTATTATCAAACCAAGACACCAATCAGTTTTTGGTGTAGGCAGAGATTGAACCCCAAATCTCTTATTCAACCACCAGAGACTTTACCAGTCTGCACCATCAATTTTGGGTGTGTATCTTATGTTATGTTTAAGTTTATTTGTGCTAACTATGTATCTTATGTTATGTTTAAGTTTATGTCAGTATTATCTTATGTTGTGTTATTTTTATATTAAATGTGACACCACTACAAATTATTTCTTTTTAAAATATAAGAATTCTATAGCGTATTGAACTTTTAGTTTTAAATTTTATTTATTTATTTTAATACAACTAGACAATTTTTTTTAAACAACCTTATCATTTGAAAGAGGGAGTATTGTTTTTAATATAAATTGAGCAATATAATTCAATAATAAAATCTTGAGTAAATTGCAAATTACACCCCTTAAGTTTGGGGTTGACAGGATTTTACACCCCAAAATTTCAAAAACTTGATTTTACACCCTAAAGTTTTATTTAGTTAGCAAGTCACCCCCCGCGGTTAGTTTCAATTGTTAAGTGACACATTATCATGCTGATGTGTTTTATTTTTGTACTAATCTTACCTTAGCCGGCATCTAAAATCATTAGAAAGATGCAATCTCTATTTTTTTAATTACTTCAAAGTTGTGAATTGGTTAACTGTATTTTTAAAAGTTGTGTAAAGATGCATTGTTTTTTTGTTTGTACAGTGTATTGATGGAGAAATTTGTTCCAGTGCTAAGCAAATTAATCCTAGATTATTATGAAAGGCTAGCAAGTTGGAAGCTACAATTGTGTTGTTAGAGAAGGATAATAATGCACATCAGATAGAAGATTATTGATTTAGAAGATAAAAAGACTTCTATGGACATACAGTTGATGCATTTGAATAAGGAGAACATGATGAGATGAGACTACTTTTTTGCCTTGCATTAAGTTCATTTGTTGTTGTGGTGGTCATTTTAGTTTTTTAGTGAATGTAAAGGCCAAGGAAAGAACTTGTATTTAGAATAGGAGAATTGTAGTTTAGTCATTGTAAAAGATTGTAGTGACAATCGGTTTAGGAGAGTATATAGTTTCTTATCTTGTTTAATTTAATGACAATTGTAATAGCCGCTGGCTTTATTATGTTGTAATGGATTTTTTTTTTTTTTTTTTGAGGAAAATGTTGTAATGGAAATTGAAATGCATTTCTTGCCATGGAAATTGGCACTTAATTTTGTCTCTTATTAGAATATTGTTTATTATAATGGAAATTGGCTGAAGTTTATTAAATGTGGCTTTTGCTCCTGTTTAAGTCAAGGTTAGGACTTATTCTGAAATCCAAGTTCACTTGCAGACTTAGAACTTAGAAGAAGTCTACCAAAACCACATTACCAAATTAACTCATCAACAAGAAAGTATCATGGTTTTTATTATTATGTAGCATGATGATGTGTCCCTTAACAACTGAAACTAACCATGGGGGGTGACTTGCTAACGAAACCAAACTTCAAGGTGTAAAATCAAGTTTCTAAAACTTTGGGGTGTAAAATCCAGTCAAACCCAAACTTCAGGGATGTAATTTACAATTTACCCTTTATTTTATTCTAGTGACTAAGTTGGATGCATTGTTTACTAATGAATTTAGAATACATATCTTTAATTTTATGTCGTGACCTCTTTTTAATATGTTGTGTTGAAATGAAATTTATTATTTTTATCTTAAAATAAAATTTCTTCTTTCCATTTTCGAAAATCACAAAACAAAATAATAATAATAATAATAATAATAATAATAATAATAATAATAATTATTATTATTATTATTATTATTCTAATCTAAATAATATTCTAATAAAGTAATGAGTTATAGTTAGTGGGTAACATTTTTGTTGTTAGTAGTATCAATTAAATACCAAAACCTATTTAAAAGTTTGCTGTTGTTGTTAGTATTATTTTGATAAAGCTCTATTGTTGTTGCTGAAAATGATATTAACATATTGTTATTCCGTTTATAGGAATTGCCAGGTTTACTTTAATGTCATCGCTATTTCATGAAATTATTACGAGTGTGGTAGATATACAGATTGCTCATTATCACGGAAATATGGCTGAAATGGGCTTTAAAGCGTCCCAGGTATTTTTGTTGATTAAGCACTGATCACCGCTTTAGTAGAGCGATGGCGTCCAAAGACGAACGCATTCCACCTACCACTTGGTGAGATGACATCACCTTAGAAGATATGGAGGTGATAAAGGGGTCAATTGTAAATGGGTTTCCGGTGGTGGGGAAGATAATGTCAAAGGAATGTTAATGTTTGCTGATATTACTCGGAGTATTTTTGGTGGGTCTTGTTTCACTTAACAAGCTAAAGCGCAACACAGAGAAATAAAAAATAAAGGCGTGCAATGAAATGAATACGTAACGGGAATAATTTGATATTACTTCGTAGATCCCGATAGAATATGTTGTAGTTTGCAGAAGAGCTAGCCACAACCACCAGTAGACAATTCACACCCCGCGAATGAAACAATGTCTTAAATTAGGACCCATACCTAATAAAATTGTTAAAATATCTTTATGACAATTTATGTTGGCACCTTTATGGCCTGTTTGGGAGTTTAGAGAGGGAGGAGAGTAGAGGGAAGTAGAGGGGAGGAGAGTAGTGGGGAGGAGAGTAGAGGGGAATGGTTCCCCCTCCATCTTGTTTGGATGTTTTTAAAATTAGTAAAGGGGAAGGGAGTAATTACCCCTTCCTCTTGTTTGGATGTTTTAAAAATTAAGAAGGAGATGAGAGGAAATAATTTAAATAGACAAATTTACCCTTATTTGAAAATTGACTTACAACATTAGTCTATGATTAATTTGTTATATTAAATAATTATGACTATAGCATGCAATATTTTTTTTTGATAAATTTTTTTTTTTCTAATGTGAATTAAATAATCAACATTGGTCTATAATTAAATATTTTTTCTGCATTTTTATTATATTAAAAAAAACATTCTTAATTGATAATAATTAAAATAAGAAAAAAAATGTTTGGTTTATTTGTTTACTGAAAAATAATTTAATTGAATCAATCACATGTCACACACACTTTCATGGAGATATTTCAAGTATTTCACTCTATATTTTCCAGCAGTAACTGGCGAAATGAAAATAGGAGCCAATATAACAATTACACGTTGAAGGCCCAGTGGTCTATGATCTTGCCGGAATTTATACAAGTACCAAATGGGCCCCCTCATGCATTCTCTTTATTGTAGTCCTAATAAACAAAAAAGTTAAAAAAATTGAGACCCCAAAAAAACAAAAAAGCTAGAGAGAGTAACTCTATAAATTCTCAGTTGCATTCTCTTTTTTTTTTTTTTTGACGTTAAAATACATTATAATTTTTTTAATATAATAAGGGTAAATGAGGAAATTTACACATTTAATAATTTATGTGCTCTACTCTCCCTCCAAATCTCTCCAATTTGGAGGAATTAAAAATGGAGGGTTGGAGGTAGTTGAAACCCCTCCAAACCCCTCCCCCTCCTTCCTTAAAAAACTTCCAAACAAGGTAATTAGATTACTCTCCCTTCCTCTACTCTACTCCCCCTCCATTTTTAAACATCCAAACAAGCCATTAGTGTTGAGTGTGCATCTTATGTTATGTTTAAGTTTATTTGTGTTGATTCTATATCTTATGTTATGTTTGAGTTTATTTGTGTTGAGTATGTATCTTATGTTATGTTTAAGTTTATGTTTATGTTAGTATTATCTAATGTTATGTTAGTTTTATACTAAGTGCAAAACTTAGATATAATTTCTTAGGTACGGTTACTTAAGTTCTCCTCTTATATTTTAGATATGTGTCTAATTAATAGATTCAGCAAACAGACGTTAACTTTCTCTGTTTTCTTTCTTTTCCTTATGTTTTTCCTTCCTTACCAATGAGAAAGCCAGATCCATTCAACTCTTCGACTAACCCACTAAATAGTCTCAGACTCTAAATCTTATAAATGAAATTTAACTTCATATAAAACTACAATTCCTCAAAAATTTCAACTTCTTTTTATTTATTTATTTTTACCTCTATTTTCTCAGGAACCAACCAAAATTTCAAACCATGTTTTGATTTGGAGATAAACTAATCTGAGATGCAAGAAACTCAAGAGGAAAATCCCAAATTCAGGAAATTATTTAGAAAAATTCAAAGAGATTGAAAGAGGTTGAGAGATCTCCAATGGTAACCAAAAGACAAAGATTTAAGGAGTGAGGAGCCAAACTTGCACTCAAAATCACCAATGCATGTATGATTTTCTCCCCAAAAAAAAAAAAAAGAAAAAGAAAAAGAAAGAAACAACAACTACAAGGAAAACATTTAGAGAGAGAGCTTTAGAGAGAAAAAGTGTGGATTGTTGGTAAGCCATAAAAGATGAGAGGATTTTGAAGAAAAAGAAAAAATAAGAAAAAAAACCAAAGAATTATTATACTGAAGTCTTCTCAGGTTTAGTATCGAACAGGTCTAAATTGAAGAAGCTTTCTTAGATTTGTAACTTAAAGAATTTGTCTGCTCTCTCGCGAGCCAAGGGAGAAAAAGAAGGAGAAGAAAACAAAAGGAGATGAGTCTTGTAACGTCTGTTTGCTGAGTTAACTAGTTAGAAATGTATCTTAAATATAAGAGGGGGAATCTAAGCAATTGTATCTAAATAACAAAAATTCTATATACTGACTGCTAAGTATCATCACACTATCCTATAGATGACATAGTTTGATGACATAATGTAAGTATACATGGTTCAGTTCTTGCAAACGCAACAAACATAATTTTAAATAAATTTATTTTAAAAAGCCATTTTAAAAACTTATTAAGTTCACATACATGATCAATATTTATTTATTTATTTATTTGAGATGAGAGGAAAAAATTATATTAAAATAAAATTGGGAAAAAAAAATATTGATTTGAATGTAAATTTAATAAGTTTATTAAAATAACATTTTAGATCAAATTTATTTTAAACTATATATATTATGTAAAGTTTGCTAGCATACTACTAACTTAGGTAAATCACGTATGATTCATATAATGTCGTCAACTATATCATTTATTGGATCAAGTGATGAGAAATCTTCAACACTTAAAATCCGTGTCAATAGTCAGTATATAAATTTTTTGTTAAATATATTTGTTGTCATCTTAAATCTTTACTTGCTGAATTTTGGATTAATAATATTAAAATCTCGCATATTTGTGGGCTATTAGGTCGGGTCATGAACTATTTGGGGAATCTTAATATATTATAAATGGCATTGTACTTTTCCATAATATTGTGTACAACTAAACTAATGGTAATATCCACATTCTTGTAACATTGTAGCAATGTTGCAACATTTTGCAAGCCAAACAATCCTTTTTTGGTAGCTGATTTAGACCTTCAAAACTCATGAATTGGATCTTTCACATAGATGTATCATCACATCTATCTAGAACAGGCATTCTAACGTATGCCTTGCTGTTCATAACAAAGGCAAGCATCAGTGGAGTTAAGTTTCAATTTCTGTCTACCACAAGTACCACAAGTACTGCTCGATCTTATAAACTATAAAGTAGACGTGGACAAGCAAATATGTAAACAGAATTTAGATAAATAATTAAAAAAAGAATGCAAAGTAGTTTTTTTTGGCTAAATAAAAAGGGGGTTTCCGGTGTGAGCTTATCAACCCCACGCTATATGACGGCAATAGGTCATACTACGTGTACCACATAGGTCTTACTTGGGCTATCGCTCGAACTCCTCTTTGCGTGCTGGGACAAGGGCTCCTACCATCAAGTCATACCTTGTGTGGTGAATGCAAAGTAGTTCTGTCATTATGTCCTTCAAAACATATATGAATGACATAAAAATTTGTTAAACATAATTTAGATACAAAAATTATCATTAGTTATAGGCGTAAATGCACTTTTGGTCCCTACATTTTGGGTCCATTTCCATTTTGTTTTCTATTTTACTGCTTTTAGTCCCTAAATGAAAAACACGTTCTATTTTGGTGTTTACCGTCATCTCACTAATAAAAATTGCTGACATGGCAGACAGAGTGCACTATTGGCACAGTAAATGCTAACGTAACCATTAAAATAATATTTTAAAATTTTTATTTAAAATTTAAAATATGCCACATCAACACTTTAATTTTTTTTTTTTAAAATGTCACATTAGATAAAATAATTAAGAAAAACATTTCTAAACTTCTTATTTTTTTAAAATTTAAATAATTAAATATTTTTTTTTTTGGGAAGAACATGAAGAACTTAAGACATGATTATTCTTCTCAAGTCAATCATATTCTTTATTTTCTTCCCCAGTTACCATGTTTGGTTTCCCATATAATTAAAAAATAAAGATTTTCTTTTCTTTTCTTACAATTTCATAGCAACTAAACTCATAAAATCACTCAGATTTACCAAACATAAAGACATATCCACAATTACACATACAGAATTTCGGAACCTAAACCCAAAACTCAACCCAATTTTTTTCAACAATTACATAGAGACAAAACTCAAAGACATTCAACAATTACACAAAAACAAAACTCAAACCCAGATTTTTGGCCCACAAATAGAAAACTCAACCCAAACTTTTAGAGAGAGAGAGAGAGAGAGAGAGAGAGAGAGAGCTAGGTTTTCAGCCATGGGTTTAGAGAGAGAGAGAGAGAGTTGGGTTTTTGGTCAAGGTTTAGAGATAGAGAAAGCTAGGTTTTCAGCCATGAGAGAGAGAGAGAGAGAGAGAGAGAGAGAGAGAGAGAGAGAGAGAGAGAGAGAGAGAGAGAGAGAGAGAGCCCTCCTTCAGTCAACCCCTTCAACTGAATCCCACCTTCAGGCATCTCCACGACTCCACCTTCACCTTGAGCTTGGAGACTTTTGTAGAAAGAGATAGCTTGGAGAGATAGCTTGAGATTTTCGTAGAGAGATAGAAAGCTTGGAGATTTTGTTTGAGTTTTTAAGATTTAACATTTATGTTATGTTTGATTGCCAAGAAAGTTTAATAGAAATTGAGAAAGTTACTAAAAAAGATCTCAATCTCTAAAATTCAAAAAGTAATTTTTTTTTTCAATTTAAATTAAAATTGATAAATTATAAATTCTTTGTTTTAAAATTTAAATTAAAATGCTGAAGTGACATATTTTAAATATCAAATAATTTTTCAATATTACTTTAATGGTCATGTCAGCATTTACTATGTCAACAATGCACTATGTTTGCCACATCAGCAATTTTCATTAGTAAGATAACAACAAGAACCAAGATGGAACACGTTTTTCATTTTAGGGACTAAAAATAATAAAATAGACAAGTAGAGACCAAAATAGAATTAGACCCAAAATATAAGAATCAAAAGTGCATTTACACCTTAGTTATATCCATCATAAAAATAAAAATAAAAATTATAAAATTGGTGCGACCCTGCAAACAAAACACGTTACACCATTACAGATAGTTTCACATTTGAGCTACACATATAATTTAAGGAAATAAAAGTAATAAAAATCCAACCAAGTGAACAAAAAAAGTGAAATTTAATCAAGTCAGAATCGAACAAAAAACAGTTCAAATATAACCAAGTCAAAATTGAACCAAAAACTTATGCCTTATTTTCATTGGGAAAAAAAAAAATGAAGAAGAAGAAGAGAAGCAATTATGCATGCAAATATACAAGCTTGAAGGAAATAAACCTTGTTGAGGTAAATATTGACTTTTGAAGGCGACTCTCAAAAAATGGCATCTTGACTTCTTCCTCCATGTCCAATCTTGGACCGGCTATTTTTCCACAAATAAATCATACTATAATAATATAACTATTACAATGGTAGTACGGTACTTATCAAAGAATAAAAATAATTTTATTATGGATTGACTAAATAGAACTAAAAAAATGTTCGAACCTGACCATATGGGTGATGGGCTACTAGTAGATCAATCAATGCCTTGTATAATAAGCAAGTTGATCATGGCTTTTAAGTAGAGTTATAGTGTGTCTTTATATTAAAATCTCTTTCCCTCTCTCTCTTGTGTGTGTTTGTTTCTCCAAAAAAAAAAAAAAAAAAAAAAAAAAAAACCAAGTTGATCAATTAAAGAAGTTTGGGCTGCAAGCAAGGCCTTAACAACCCTATCTATTACTTTCCATTAGCCTACACTTCTGTTGAAGCTACCATTTTGAGACACTCATTGCCTGAACTGAACTCGCTGGAAATGGCAACTAGAATGTATGGCTTCCCTTTGCCTCAATTTGCATGAAATTTGCAATGCTTGTGGCTTTGGGTATGTCTGACCCCTCTTGGACATATGTGCACTCAGACACACTGACTCCGACTTCATCTCCCAATACAAGTACCGGAGGAGATGGTGGCTCTGCAGCTGCTGCTTTCTCTCCTCCTTTTCTGACCTTTGCCTCTCTTTTTTGTGCTAGTTATTTAGCAGCAGCCTTTATTAGAATCAATGTGTCTGTGTTTGTGCTTTTGTTCTGTTTGGGTCTATAGGTGCATGGTTGAGATTAAATTTTCTTAGTTATTTCGTTGTTGAAAGTAAAACATGTTTTTTTTTATTAGCTCATTTCATGGGAGGAGTTAAAGAAGTAAATAATCTAGCATGTGATGAAGAAATTAGTTGATGTAACAAATATGATGTGAGGTTGGGAGAGTGTATGAAGGCCATCTAAACCTCTGCACGCCTCTTTGTAAATTGTGACCGAGTGAGACAAAGAATTTCCTTTCCCTTGCTTTTGTGTGAACACGAGTCTCTATGTCACTATGAATCTGTGTGAGCCGACTAACTTAGAAAAAACTTAAAACATGCCTCATTCACACAGCTAGACAAAAGGGGGAGTGGCTAACGGCAATAGCTTCAGAAGTATGTTCAATAAATTTATCAATTTTCTAGCATAAGTTTTGTTGGGGTGTACACGCAGCCAATAATAGCGACAGCAGCGTAGCTGTCCACTTGTGACCTAGTGTTTTACTGATTTAAGTTTTACAGGTTGCCCTTTTGATTCACGCAAGAAATGTATCATTTTGCAGCCAATCAACAGATGCAAATAAAATTACAGTCGGATCTAAAACTTCAAAACCGATGAATTGCATTTTTCAAATAGATATGGCTTGTTTTTAAACATGAAATCCCAAACTAATGTCATTCTTCTCCGCAGAGTACTGTTCACAAGCCAAAACCTCGTTCCCACTTGTAAGACAAGCTTCTTTTTTCTTTTTTTCCTTCATTTGATTTTCAAACAAGTTGCTCACAAATGTTTCTGGATATCACAAAAACGGCCCTAATACATGAAAAAGGACCCCGACCATAATCACACCGATACAATTTTGATAATTTTTTTACATCTTTCACCTGTAAAAAAATGTCACCTCCATGTGATGATTCTGATAGCAAAACTGTGGTTACTGGAGTGCTCTCAGCAGCTCCTCATTCAGTATGGACACATCACTACTATCACTCAATCAGCATAGATGCAGGACCTTCTGAGGATTGGGCCGCCAAGTTTACCAAAAAATGATCTGACTGCCTAGTAAATTTGTTTAGGTAGAAAGCTCTCTAATGTCTGTGCGAATGTTTTCGGCTCACCATATAGACCTCTCCCTTCTCGATGTTCCTTCTGTGTACAATTCTCAAAGCAAAGGAAATGATGCCAATAGCGGCCATGATATAAAACACTCTGTCTGGAACCAAGGCCAGGCCACACAGAAAGGAATAGTATCCGGCAACCAGATAGATAAAGTCAAGTCTCACTTCCGTACTTCGGATGCTAGGGAAAGAGAACAAGAAGCAATTAAACTCTGGCTTTGTAAGGCAAATTCCATGAAGGATGACACCACTGCAAAGAGCCGTATCCAGGAACCAAGGAAAGCTTTGACCCATCCCCATTCTCTGCAACCAGGACAAATGCCTAGTTAAGGCTAGCCAGAAACTCAAGTTATATATATATATATATTAAATGAATTTTCTTCTGTAGCTCAAAGCAACATCACACCTTGGTAACTAGGTAGAAGGTTTTAATTCTAATATAGCTAGGAATTTCACATGCAATATTTATCCAAGAGAAAAGCACCCATTTTATTACTATATTGCCTGTATGACAGAATTTGTGTGATATACATCGATCATCATGTCTATTATGACCATCAAGTTACCCATTTTATTACTATATTGTCTGTATGACAGAATTTGTGTGATATACATGGATCATCATGTCTATTATGACACAATATCAAGTTAGGTCTTATAAATCAAGATTAAGAACGATAAGACACATTCACAAATGAATTTGATTGCATGTTGACATAAAACTAAACCTATCAGAATTTGTTAAGTTTTCAAACAAAACAGAAAAGAAAAAATATATCAAGATTTTTGGTCACTGCTTGCGTACTTGGGAGGGAGCCTTTAGTGTCCCATTAAATATATGTGTGTGTATGTGCACGCGCGTATATACATATGCATGTATATATGCATGCATGCATGTGTGGTTATTTGCAGTTCGTTTTAGATGCATTCCGACATTTACATACATTTTCAAAAAACTGTTTGAAACTACAATGTACTTATAGAAGTGATGATAATGGCTCAAGTTTCATAACAATAAACCATGGTAATCACATGCTAGACAAGGAAATGGATCATCTGATACCTGCAAACAAGCCACAAGCGAGGGAACAAACATTAGTGCTGCAACAAGATGCAGAATCAACAAGCCATGCCGGTGATGAAAGACCTCCAATTGTGTGTCACCAAAGCTTTTTGAAGAGTCTGGACTATTGGAACTGTTCTCTTCCAGAGGCAATCTCTGGTTGGATCTTCCATCAGATTTGGATGTAAACTGCCGAGACCCATCATTGCCTTTATTCTTATAATCACATAATTCCTTTCTCCGTGCATGACTGCGAAAGGAAGCCGTCAAAAAACTGTTACAAAAACATCAAGCAACACTTAGGGTCATCATAGTAACAGGCAATGATGCACATCTTACAACAATACATACACAAGGTTTGATTATAGACTTTGGCAACCTATATGCAATAAGCAATAAAATTTATACATTTCATCTGTTAATGAAGTCAATGCTTCCACGAATCCCTATATACTCATCAGACTTTTATAATTTGACTTAAGTATAAATTTGGCCAAAATAAAAAACAAAGGAATAAAAGGACATGATAGGATCCACTGATGACTCAAGTCAGAAAACAAGCCCTTATGTGCACATTCTCCATCAGGATCGATCCTATTCAACATTTCCTTGTGGTTGTAAAATATTACTGTCACTACACTAATGCCAAATTGACTGATGACCATCAAATACCATTTAAAAATCAATAATGCTATTAGGAAGAGAACCAACAACCATATATTAATGCTTGATTCAGTATTCACATGACTCTTAGTGTATGTTTCATGCTGCTACATGTGCAAGCAGTATTCCACCATTTCAAGGTTTTGAAAACTACTTTTATTTTTATTTTGAGCTAGTTCTCATTAGAAATATTAAGTTTTATGTATCCTGTGCACTAGGGATCAGCCTCTTTTCCAGTTGCATCATAATTTCCCCAACAGTCAAACAGATTATAGGAACAAATTTTTCCCTTTACATTTCCGGTATCTTGCACATCTTATCAAAATTTCCTAGCCAGGTTGGGCCCAAATCCCATTCATATTCAATGCAGCATTTGGAGGAGAGAAGCTAATGCATTTTTAATTTAATGACTCATTTAGGCAAAGTTTTTTAAATTTTAATTTTAACCTTTTTTATTTTCTTTTTACCGTGTGATCACTTTTTAGATAAGTTGGAGGTATTAGACTCACTTGCCAAGGCATTGAAATTTTATTGATATGTGAGCATAAAATATTATTTGTTTGATATTTCTTACAGATACATTTGCCACTCTTTTGGCAAGCAATTTTTCCTTTAATAAAAATCAAAGCAAAGGAAGTAAAGGTAGTGCCTAGCATATTGTTATGCAAATCCATGAATAGGCCACAAATTTATTTCCTTGATTTATCCAAATATCATAAGAACAATCAAGAAAAGAGTTTAAACTTGAACCATACCAGCACAGCATACTGTGACAGCACAGAGAGTGAGAGAAGAGAAGTACAAATAATCCCAATGCTGGATGAACCAAGAATACCAAGATAATTGCAGCTAGTGCTGTAACAAGTGACGGATTGCCCTGTAGAACCCTTACTACCTGTTTCATGATTGGATTAGATCAAAAGGAAAAATCCAACATGCAATGAGTTTTAGCTAGGCTGACACTAAAAATATAACATGTCAACATTTGCCCATTAAAATAGAAGGAAATATTTTCTCAAAAAAAAAAAAAAAAAAAAAATAGAAGGAAATAAAACACACAAAACAAAAAAAAAAAAATAAGGATAAATTTTTTTCTTTCCTACTTGTTTCAGCATGGCAGCAGAAATGAACATAAAATGATAGTACACAAGAAATTTCAGTCCTCTAGTACATAACCAATTTCTAATTGCACATTTGTATCAGAAATTAAGGTTTACCTTTAATGAGAAAAAGCTGGAGGACAGATTAATAAAGCAGCGAACAAATGCAAAATTAACTTTTCCTTCCCACACTTCCCACCTGCAAAACATTAATCCCTACCATTCAGTATACAAAGTGGTATTCCTAGCAGCCAGACGAATAGCTCATGTAGAAATAAATAAGATACAATGTAAAGCTGTTCAGAGAAAATATACATTTTTATGTGGCATTCCCATGAATAAAAGTGACACAGTTAAGGACGTAGAGTGAAATAGAGTATAAAGTTTATTACAAAATTTAAATTAAAAAAAAAAAAAAAAAAGAGTTAATTTTAAAGATGACATTCAGCATTTTAGTCATTCAATAATAAGGGATTTCTAAATTATCTATAATAAAACCATGATGGCATGATTTTAATCACTAAGGACTAAGGAGATAATGCAGAAACCATGTAGCAATAAGCCAATAACTGAGCAAACCAAAAGATTCCAAAAATTGTTTTAGAGATTCTCCTCTTCTTATTTTTGTTTTTTTTTTTTTTTTTTTTGGGGGGGGGGGGGGGGATGTGTTATGGCAGGGTGGGGGGAATGTAGTTTTGAAAATATCTATTACTTCCTCCATCTCAATTTGTTTGTCCTCTATTTCATTTTAGAATATCTCAAAATATTGTCCTGTTTCTAAAAATAAAACTCATTAATTTACTAATATTCTTATTATACCCTTACTTTATTTCAAATCTATTTGAAAAGAAAATTAATAAATATTTAAAAAATCAATCTAATTGAGACACCTTTTTAGTTGCCTCATTAAGAATAACTCTTTAAAAAAAAAAGCTGATAACTTTATTTAAGAGTAGTTTTGTAAACTTATACATTTTTATAAGGCAGACAAGACAATAAATGATGTTCCCTTAAAAAGTTTGCACTTTCAAACAGGACAAACAAATTGAGACGGAAGGAGTATGTTAAATTTCTAATTTGGTCCTTTGACTTTAGGGTAAAGTCTACTTTGGTCCAATAATGGTGTCGATTTAATCCCTCAACTTTCAAATCAAGTCAATTTGATCTTTAGATCTCCTCTTCATTTCAATTTTAACAAAATTTGTTGATGTGATAAATGGAACATAAATTAAAAGTTATTATGGAAAGTGTAAAAAATTCAAAATCAACTCAATTCAACTATTAAATCTGTTAAAATTTAAATAAAGAGAAGACCCAAAGATGACATTGACTTGATTTTGAAAATTCAGGGATTAAATCGTCACAATTAATCATTAAGGAACCAAATTGAACTTTGTCTAATAGTTGGAGGAATAAATTAATTGTTTAACCTTTCTATTATTTAAAGTGATGAACACATTATCTCACATCTAGTTGCATTATATAACATGATCGGTAGAAAGATCCTACTAACCTTGTCTTAATAAAAATATGTACAATGGCAGCCACATAGAAGACCAATTGGGACACCAAAACGAGGATGATAACGGACCCATTTGCAAATAAATAACAAATCACTGAGACAATGATGAAGCTAGCATATGGAGGAAATGGTTGTGACATTAAAAAGGACAGGAACAAAGAGACTAAAATTGGGACGATGGCAAGGAGAAAAAATGGCAATGGCATTCTCAAATTGGTTTCCACAGCTGTTACCATCGATGGCATGGGTAGATCAAGATCCCAAGCCCGTGCTTGTCGCATCAGAGCAAATAAGATTATGGCAATGGAGAAACCAATTATCTGCATGAATATAATTCAGTAACATGATAACTATAATTGGATACAATCATATGAAGCATAAACATCCACAAATTCTAATTCAAAAAAGAAACAGCAAACCAGACATAAGAAGGAAAGGGGGAAAAGAGAGATATAAAAGCCTTATTAACAAGCACATACCATCTATCATGGAAATTCAATAATGGATTATGTCGGACCGTGAGCTATGTCATTCCACCTCAAAACTAATTAGTAATGAGAATGACACTCAAATCTTTTATGGCATTCAACATCACACCCCGCGGGCTTGTTTTTAGAGGGGATGTAGAGAGTCAAATTATGGTCCCTCCAACAATCCCTCCTTCACAGTGACACCCCCGTGACTTGAACCCACGACATTGGCTTTAATACCATTTGTCGGACGTGAGTTATACCATTCCACCTCAAAACCAACTGGCGATGAGGAAGACACAATCAAATTTTTTTATGGCATTCGACATCACACCTTGCGAGCTTGTTTTTAGAGTGGTTATAGAGAGTCGAATTGTGATCCCTCCAACAGATTATAATATACATTTTTATATTATATGATATAACAAATCATTAGTTGTTTCTCCTTTTGTTCCATGCTAGAAACAATCACCACACAGATTCACAAACCTTCACATATAACATGTATCAATGTATCTTAGTTTGCTTATCTTGATTAATAAAAGGACTTGGGTAGAAAGAAGAATATGCATCTAGGCATTATATTGCCCTTGTGCTATGAATTCAGGGCAGTTCATAATGGTGAACTACATTCAGAAAAAGTATTAGTTGCCTCCTGTCAAGCCCTCTATTGAAAACAATAAATTTGAGAGACCATAAATACAAGTGTATATAAACCAAGTTTTGGGTTGATTGGCTTCTGATGTGCATCTGAATTAAACATTCAATTTACCCTTCATTATTGCCAAACCCAATCAATTTTGTTGTTTGGACATCACTGTCTGGAAATTCCTCTATAAAAGAAAAGTCTTCCACATCATAAGTTGTGTGTGTTTCCCAAGGGTTTCATCCACAATCACTACAGTTGGACGTTTATAGTTTTCTTGGAATCTTTGGATGATTCTTCTATTTTTTAATAGATTTTTTAATAAGCAATGTATTTTATTGCAAAAGAACTACATCCTGCATGGAAAATATCTTCCCATAGATTGTTGCAGTTAGATATTCAAATAGTTCATTGTCAAAACTCTATAAAGGAATTATAATCACAAAATTATAATGAAGTATATAGGGTAACACGGCTACTGGAAATTCTTCTTACCTACCAGTCTATTCCATATTACCTAAATGGCAGAGTTTGCCTTTGTGTGGTTATGTCGGGTAAATCCATTCCCTTTCTTTATATTCATAATCAATTTTCATAAGAATTATTCGACCAGAGCTTAATTCAAACCAGAACTGGAAAATAATCTAAGAAACCATAAAGGTGAACATAAAGATAAGACACCAAAGTAATCAGATAAGAGTATGATGTTTTCTAAATGAGCATTAAAACATAAAAATCACAGTAGGCAAATGTCATGCAGAAAATTAGAATATACATCCACAAGAACACTGTCAAAACTATCACCTGTGGACTATACAAAAGCAAAAATCTGCCAGCAGCTGCAGTGGCAAAGACAGCAATGCTTGTTTTATACGAACAATGTGGGTCTACCTGCAGAGCAGCAGACCAATGCAAAAGAAAAAACCTTTGATTATTAATTATGAATTATGAAAACAAACTATAGTCAGCTACCATTTCATACCAATATCATATTAAGTGACCAAGAAACTTATTTAGATGACCTCATACCAGCAACAAAACCGTGGTTTTGTCAGAACCCCTAGTTGAAGTCCAAAGTGCTGGTGAGGAGTCGACAACAATTTTCTTACTGTACATATTCGGAAATATGTGAAGACCAGATGTTTCATCCCACACAAGTGCTACAGGGGGGAAACAGCGTAGTTTACAAAGCCCTGCAATAAAGGGCTCACTCATAAAAATTGTTGGTCAACATAGCCAAATTATAGTCAAATTCATCAAATAATGGAAAAACCAAACAAAAACAGCCTTAAATTTAGGACCATTTAATCAAGGGTCAAACTTCTATGAGTTTGGACTACAGTCTCTCAAGAAGTAGAATCAACATAGATGTTAGTTTCAAAGCTAAAAACACCACAAATAAGTCTACAAAGTTTTACCCAGGTTAAAGCCTCAAGCACTCTGGAAGTGGAATAATGAGTTTTAAAAGAAGCTTAAACCCAGGATATGTAGGGACCTCCCCCAAACAGAAACTAGTCAGGCACCTTTTATGTGGGATACTCAAGTCGACCTCCTCCAATAACATTTTTTGACAATTGTGAAGATTAATCACCTTTACTCTTTTGAACACGTAGATGACATTTAAGTCTATCAGTTAAGGTTTTCTTAGCCTACCACCAACTTAAGTGTATAACGTATTTTATCTAAAAATTGCTGTATATCAAATAATTCTTTCATTATTTTACTCTCTATTGTCTTCCACAATACGAACTAATTCAAACACAAAATGCCACACACATATTTGCACACATACAAATGAGACAATGAAATATTGCACAGGAAAAAGTTGTCATGGTAAATTAATGTAAAGCTCTTCAGAACCCTAACAGATTGTTTGTGGTGCAATGGCATTCCTCATATTTATTTCTTCACTAGAAAATTCATAAAAAATAAATGTATTGTGCTTGATGCGTGGTTCAACTTTCAGAAACCAGGACATACAGTGAACACAATCAAACAGTCACTTTATGCACTGTTCAACTTTCAGAAACAACTATCTAACATCTGGCATTAAAAACATCTTACCATCACACTGAAGAGATTTGGCAATGCTTATCTATACATAATCAATGTAAACATAACAAAGTAAATGTGTGAACCTATTCAAATAAAGGATTCAGCAATCCATGAACATTAGCAAACCTTAGAATGAGGTCGATAAAGTTCCATATAGTTCACATCCACACAAGCACACCCAAGAAAATCAAACTATTACAACAGAATCATAAAAACAGAAGGAAAAATAGAATTTTAAACTAAGTATTGAAACACGGATGTATATTCCTTACTGCTGTTTTCTACATCTCCAGCCTCATCTGGAAGCCCAGAATTTTTAATTCCACAGCCTGCAGTTTCCAAAGACAAAGTAGCAGGTAGAAGGCCTAAGCTAATGGTGAAAGACAGATTGAGAACAAGAGGGTGATCCTCCTTCACAAGCATATCCTGCTTCACATTAAAATTTTAAACAGTGAAAGCTCAGTCAGCTAAGTTAATGGAACTGATATACAGCAAGGAAAGATATATTTTCTAAGATTTCAGATTCCCAGAAGTAATGAAGCTGCTTCATGAAGATAATAACCTTCTGAGAATAGATAGATTGAAGCATCAACAAGGGAGGTAACTCTATCTTTCCTTCCTCTGGATTAAAGAACTGCCCAACTGCCATGGATGCTGCTGGTGGAGGTCTGCCTGAAACGGTCTGCATACCCAATTGTCATCACACATTTCACTCAGACTACTTTATAGTATCATATCCAACAACAAAGCACCATTACTACAGAAACAATCCGTACCAGCAATATGCTTACTTGGACAAGTTTAAATTTATGTTGAAAAAGATAAAAGTACTCAATTCTCTCAATTGATTATTTTATTTATAAGAAAATGACGAATTCTCAACAAAAAAAAGATGTTAATCAATAATGTTGAAGATCAAATGGTATGTGTTCAAGTGGATTGAGAATGAACAAATCCAGCACTGCAACAAATAAAAATTATTTAAGATGAGGCAAGAATAGACATGCCTAGCATACCGGAGAAAACAATGCTTTATTGCAATATATGAGAACAGGGTATTGTCATAAGAAAATACAACCACATTTTTTCTTAGAACACAAAAGCATTCCATCATTAAGGAGCTTATCTCAGCCATGTGCCAAAATGGTCCTTGAATTTAGTTGTTCCCAGAAATTATTTCATTATATTCTTTTTATTTTGAATGGTAAGGTCTATATACACCCAATGGGCCTTAAACCCACAACAAAAATAACATTCACTATAGATTCAAGAAGGAAAAGGCAAAGTTAATAATTTTTAAAGTTTGACGCATACCCATCATTTTGTAAAGAGGCATTTAGCTTTTCCTATGTTTATTTACACTTCCATTACTGAAAAATAAAAGGTAAAAGTCGTTAACAATGTAAAAAGCAAAGGCATTGCATGGATTTTTTTTATTGATGCTCAGGAAAAGGCATCCATGGATGAAAATAAGTATCAAATAGACAAGTTGGCCAAAAAAAAGTATCAAACAGGCAGAAGAAATTTAGAATTACTTCTCCAATGCAGTACACGTGATGTAATCGAAAGAGAAAATCTTAATAAAAAGAATGAAGGCCAGTAATACCGGGCGGGGTGCAACTGAGATGGTCAGAAATCTGAATCCATGCATATCCTCTGGCCCCAACCGAAAGACAGCCGATGGAGGAGGTTGCTCAGTCTGACTCCCAGGTTCAATCTGATAAACATAAGCAGGTTTGGAAACATGAGTATGCCAATCACATCAGAAGAATAAATCTATCAGTCCTACCAGCCCATGATGGCAACAAATGTTAAACCTCCCACTTTGTAAAGTACATGTTTCACCCAGACTAGACATAAAATCCACTTCAAGTAGGGAAGAGGCACATGTTATAAAAAAAATGACTGAGTCCTAAAAAATCATCATGAACACAACAGTTAGTACCTGTGTTGGTGCAGGTCCTGATGGAATAGGCACCATTTTTGAAGTCACCTCGAGAACCCTACTACTCAGAGGCAAGCTTGAAGTTGATAATCCCTTTTCAGGCCATAGATGAAGTCTAACCCCAGAACAAGGAGCAAGGTTTGTCACGAATATGAAGTGGCTTTTCCCATTAGACCCCTGCATCACACAGATGAACTATTAGCAACTTTTGGCTTAGGAATGCAAAGAAACAAAATAATGAATGATACTACAAACATGATTAAATATAAGATAAAAATTATCTTTAAACGCGGCAACTAATATAATTTTTTTTCCCCCAGGTTAAAAACATAGCACAAAAGTTTACTGTGGAGGGGATTACCTTGGAAGCATGAATCATGAAAAGGGGGTCAATTTTTTTTATTTATTTTTTAATTGGTAAGTTACACACGCATTGAGTGGGCTTTGAACTCAGAACCTCATCCTCCATCAACTGTTGTTGAAAGAGGAAGTGCCATTTGGGCCAAAGCTCATTAGCATGAAAAGGGGGACAGTTAAAATTGAACTCCAAAAAATCAGGTCTCTAATGAATGAATTACAGGGAAAAAAATAAAAACAGTGAATTAATATTTATTTTATGACAGTAGATTAATGCTCTGGAGAAGCTGACCAGTTTCTGAATGTCCAACCATCGCCTTCGACCATCCATTGCTAAAACAGTGACAGTGGTTGTCTGGATGTATATATCCCTCTCAAAGCCATCAGCACCCCAATAAACGTTTCTGGGACATGCTGTTGGTGCATGCACCAGAGATCCTGCAAGTATTTAACCCATAAGATTTTGCAACTGATTTGTATTTCATAAACATTAAAAAAAAAATTTTTTTTTTTTTTGGTGAACAAAATTTTATATTAATACAATGTAACTTTGACTGTTCTATCTTATGCATGCTATGGAACTTAAGGCTATGTTTGGTTTGAGGGAATGGGGAAGAAAATAATAGAAATGGACAGAAGGGAAATAAATTCCTTTGTTTGGTAGGATGGATTGGGTGAAGGAAAGGAAAATGGGGGATCCATTTTCCTCCATGGCCCACCATATTCTTTCCTGGCAAATTGGGAGGAAAAGGAGAGAGTTTTGATGGTGGGACCCACCAATATATTTCCTTCCATTTCTCCCATACAAACCAAACAAGTGAAAGAAAAATTTTTATCCTTTCTCTTCCCTTCCCTCTCCCTTGCTTTTGCCAAACACAGTATAAGTTTTAATGAATGGTTATACATCACAAAAAGCATATCTTATATTGGGGAAGAAAAAAAAGTAATTATTTGATAGTAACAACAGGTTACATCAAAACTCTTTAAGCTGAATGTAGAGCATAATTTCAAATCATTGTGGTTTCTCAACACAGAGAACTATATGCATATACTTTGTCAGCTATCACATGGGTACCACTATGCCAGAAGTTTAAATTATTCAAAATTGCATATGCCTTGTCTTTTTTTATTTCGGTAACAGGAACTGAACAATGTTAAGGTCTCTTTATCCTTCAAAGCAGTATAGACAAGATATGGGACCAAATTTCTTCATGCAATTAGAAAGCTTGAGATAATTGTCAACATGGTGCTACTCATAGTGTTAACTGAGCATCAACAAAAATTACATATTCATGAGCCACCCATTAAAAATTCAAATTTGCTATTTTGGATAGGAATAAGTTTAACAAAGGAGAAATATTAGAGGAAAAAAAAGGAAAAGAAAACACCATCAGAATAAGGATATATCAAAGGTGCTAGGCATTAATTCCCAATCTATACGAAGACTCTTGCCTACTATATGTGTGTGTGTGTGATGTGATCCAATTAAGCACTCAAATCACTTCTATATGTTCTCAAAATGTCTGAATACAATAGCTAAACAAAACAAGATGCCCAAATGACATCCACAGAATCTCATTTGGCTAAATGATTTAATTACGGTAATTTTTTTTATAAGTAATGATAATTACTCGAAATAATAAACAAAAGGATTTCTCTAATTTCAATGTTTGATAGCTAATATCCATAAAATATGGGCAATACTGGATATATAAAGAATTTTCTATATCCTGGTTTTTGTCTCCATGAAATAAAAAATTAAATATTAAAAGATATTTTAGATATTCCTGAACAGCAGCATTGTATGATTTATAATGTTTGTGTAGAAAACAAATAGTAACTTCAAGGAGGAGTTTTAATTCAACCATGTACTAGAAACCAGCAGCTTACCATTAAGAAAAAACAACAAAGCTAAAAGATATTTGTCTTTGTCATTTACTAAGTTATTGCTTTCTTCCTCACCCCCTATAGAATTACATAACATGAAGAAATGACCATGACACTTTTTTCATGACAGATTGAGTACAATACCAGAAGCATCTTTGACATCCTTAACCAGAACATGTTTCAGCTCCTGAGATGCTAAGTGTGATTGCATCATCCAATTGAAGCTCTGTGGTATGCCACTACGAAGCATTCTTGTCAATATTGTTAGTCTCTTTTGAGTGTCAGGAAATGGTTGGCCTGTTCTGGAGTCTATCAAACTCAGAATAGTGTGTGACACCTATATAAGAACACAAATGTTCAGGACCATATATAGAAATATTAAATTCGAATTCAAGAAGGGCGTTCTACCCACTTGGACAACTAGCTGATTACACCATAGAATAGCCTGATGTTCCATTGACAACCACACATTTTTCATGCCAGTACTACTGATCATAAAGCCATTGGTAGGAGGCACAATACCATCAAGGGATTCTAATTTCGTCCTCACCTAACAAAAAAAATGCAAAAAAGTTCACATAACCAAGTTAAGGTAAATATAAAGCATTCATACAAAATGAAGTACAACAACAAAATCATAGCAAACTTGAGCATAAAATAAAAATATAAACCCACTCTTGCTGTCACCAAAGTACATTGTTGATCTGAAATCTCATATACATACCAAAACACTTCAGCATGGACAACTCAATTAAATTAAAGTTTACTTGGTTCATCAACCAAATAAAGACGATAAAAAAAGAAAAGAACAAACTTTCATTCACCATGTTACATAAAGCATCCACAAGTATGAAAAACAAAAGGAGAAACTGAACTAGCAAGCAGCTACTTTAGAGTATTTAAGAAACAACTTCATGCCTAATCGACTTGCCACATCCTGCATTTCAAAAATTGTTTATACTCACCACTCTTCAATGAATTTGTGAAATCAATTTGCTCGACATTATGCCAACCAGAAGAGACCAAAGAGTTATAAGAACAAATTTATGTATAACGTAGGACTGACTCTTACATGAAACATTAAGCCAAATCTTCATGAGATCCACGTTAGACACAGTACAATTCTGTGCCACAAACATATAGAGCACCCTTTTTAGTTTAATCAAGCAAACATTCTTGCAGCCACCATACCAGCAAAAGATGCAAAGATATATGTACCTGATAATCATTATAACCACCAGAAACAGACACAACAACAACATGAGAGAGTATAGGATCAGACACATAATGTCCTGTGTGACTGGTTTGGACTTCATATCCCTTTTTCCATTGCTCATTTACGTGTGCAAAATAGTGACCCAAGGAAGGCTGCAATGCCACAGGAGGTGATCTGAAAAAAATAGATGAACCTTTTAAAATTAAATCAATACACTACTTATAAAACCAAACCATTTTTTCTTCATTAGAATAAAATATAATAAAACATGGAAGCCATAAGACTCACTGGTGTGGACTTGAAAGCGTAAGAATAGTTGCAACTGCTGCCTTCCTCAAACGAGGATGGATAATAGCAGCTCTAGCAACAAAACCACCCATAGAGTGACCAACCAATATCACACTTTTTGGCAAATTCCCAGAGGTTGCAGCTCCTTCTTTTGCTCGAACATCATAAGATTCTTTGTACTGATCCAAAACCTGCAAGCATGGCCACACAATGGTTATTGATTCATCAAAAAACATGAACAAAAAACCCTGTATCCAGCAAACTAAATATATCTTCAAGCCTGTGTATTTAGTGAAACTTACAAGTATCCCCCAATTGAGGACAAGATTCAACAAAATCACAAGGGCCAATAAGGTTTAATGTAATTGATGTTAAGAGTTAACATTGATGAGAAAATAAGAGGAAGACAAATGAGCGTTTGGTCTGAAGCTGTGGAAAGAGGTTATAGTGGCCATTAAGAAGTATATACATCTTAGTTCGATTTAAGGTTTTCAAACCAATGATCTTAACATTGAGAAGTACTATGGCAAGGTTCCATGTCCTCCAACGTTGATAGATGCATATTGTTAATCCAATTCCAAAGTTATATGCCTTTTATCTCTGTACTAACCAACAAAAAGGTCCAAGACCATTTAAATCTCAATTGACCTCATTATTGCCACTTGAGAAAATCAAAAAATAAAAATAAAAATGGTGAAAGTAATACCCTGTGAATGGCATTTACAACATATTCTGTGTGCTCTTCGAGTATTCCACCATCCATTGCTGAATGTTCACCTTCAAGATCAACAGCAAACCAGTCCAGCTTGCTAGTATATTGGTTGGGTAGTTGAAATCCAGCTGAATCGAAATCTGCCCCTCCCTCTTCACGAGTTAAGGAGGCTTCTTGATAAAATGTACGCTCAAGAGGGCCTCCTTGATAAGCCCTATCAGATTCTGCTGCCAAGGATCGTACCTGTAAATTGTAACAAGGACAAAACAACCAAAGGAATCATGTAAAGATAAACAATCTCAACAATAAAAATTGCATACTACAATTTCATGATAAAATTGAAAAGCAGATTTTTTTATACATAAAAATTGAATTGCAGCCATATCCAACTACTTCATTTTCATGGCATTATAAAGATTCAAATTATGATTGAATTTGTCGACAAGACCACACACTGAACGAGAAACTCGAGTATCTAGAAGGAATGCATTGAAACAATCACCATCTCCTAATGACTTTTATTTTTTACTTTTATAGGTACGTTACACGTGCACCTAGTGGGTCTTGAACACGCGACCTCACGGTCCTCACCCTCCACCTAAGCATTTCGAGCACATTGTAATCAAATTCAAAGAGAAACTGAGGAGGACCTTGCCTGTTTGTAGCTACCACCATTGCCCGGAATAAAAAGTACGGGCACGCCGCTTAGCTTCTTGATGTGCTCCTTAAAATCTATCTTTCTCCACCCTTCATGGTACAAATACAAGCCATACTTTGCCGATGACACGCCTTCCGATGCTGAGATCGGAATATAGGTCGGATACATGTATGTCATGATACAACCATTCGAAACCGGTCTTAACAAGTCATACAATGCAGCAAGTCCAATCCACATCACCAGAGCAATAAGAGCCACCACTCTAAATTTTGCTTTGAAACCTTCCATTGTGAGAATCAACCTATCACTCCTCACTTCGCAGCAATTCGCATATCTATCCGTCTACACGAAGAATTGAAATTTCTAAATGAAGATATCATAAATCTCAAAGCTTAACAGTTACAATCCAAAGCAAGAATTCACCATCTTGAGTAATTTATTATTTTCCTATTATGAAAAAACAAACACCAAGAATTTGCGTAAAATACACATCAGCAAAGCTTAGCAAAAGAATCTATAACTTTCCAAATTTGAAAAGCCGAATTCAAAAATTGCAACCAAGATTTTTTTAGTTCAGATCGAATTTCTTTTAAAGGCAAAGAAATCTGTTTGATTAACAATAATTTTTTTGGTCAAAATTGAGAGTAATGAGAGTGAAATTGAAGTGAACAGTGCGCGAGTGAATGTAATTTAGATTATAGCGAATGGATCTATAAATCTTGAAGAAGATAAAGATAAAAGAGAATGAGAATGTGAAAGGAATTTTACCTAATCGGAGAACCACTGTGAAGTTTGGCTGATTATAAAATTTAAAAATAAAAAAAGCTGTAAGGTTGAAATGGTGGAGATGGATCAGCTACTGAGAGGTCTACTGGAGTGTATTTTGCTCTTGAGAAAATAGAAAAAGGAAAATTCGAGATAAAGAAATAGGGGTTGTATGGAAGAGAGGTTGGGTCAGTTTCGGTTCGGAGCGAAAAGATGGTTATTTCGTGCAAGTTTTGGCGATAAAGTTTTTTTTTTTTTTTAACAAACACAAAAGGAAATGGATTCTAAGAAAGATTGCCATCACAAACTTAGGGAAAGTAAATTGTTTTGTAACTGAATTGACACTTATTTGTATACAAAGTAATCGAGAGTTTATAAGTAAAAAAAAAGAGTAATAATAATTTTTAAGCTATATTATACACTATATTTTCTTTAACAGCAATATGAGATAATTAGTGTTAAAAGTATTGTTAAAATATACGTGACTTAAAAAGTGTTGTAGAAATATGTATTGTGGCATTTAAGCATTGAGAACTATTATTTAAACAACAATACCAAATGAGCTCTTACCCTTTTTAAAAAAATAAAAACAAACACACACAAAAAGAAAAGGGAAAGTTGCAAAGCATTGTAGCATAAAGTTATAATCCTCACTAAAAAAGATTAATCGGACTACAACTTTTTAAAATTTAAAAGTTAAATTAATATTTTTATATTCTTAACCCACGAGACGTGGGCCACATCACAAATCAATTAGATATAATTTACTATTCAATTTATAAACTTATTTTTTAAGTATAATTTTAAATTACAAAAATTTAAATATTTTGATGATAACATAATAATTCTTGGAAAATTTTAAAAACATGTGATAATGCCGAAAAATCGTCAGTAAGTCACACGGTCCTCACGTGCTCCTGACAAGTACCTGCACAACAGAAAAGCCGAAGACCTTAAAAGGAGTACCGATGTGGTACCAGTCAAATACCCTCCGATGGTCAAGTTAGAGAATTCTCTTGTTCACAACTCTAGAGCACCAGAGCTGGAGTGAATTATGCGTACCTTGGTTTGTGAGGGTATTGAGACTTTTATAATAGTAGAGGGTTGACCTCTCTTCCTTGTGCTAGAAGTCTTTTCCTTATAGGAATCCTCATGAGCCTATATTGCAGAATCCTCATGTGCTCCTAACAAGTACCTGCACAACAGAAAAGCCGAAGACCTTAAAAGGAGTACCGATGTGGTATCGGTCAAATACCCTCCGATGGTCAAGTCAGAGAATTCTCTTGTTCACAACTCTAGAGCACCAGAGTTGGAGTGAATTATGCATACCTTGGTTTGTGAGGGTATTGAGACTTTTATAATAGTAGAGAGTTGACCTCTCTTCCTTGTGCTAGAAGTCTTTTCCTTATAGGAATCCTCATGAGCATATATTGCAGAATCCTTTTCTTGTAGGAGACTAACACTAAGCGTGGGATACAAGACATTTCCTTATATACTCATGTGTGGCGATCAAGACAAACCACGTTAGAGTCGTCAACTTCGCCTACTCCCTTCAGCTTTATTAGCGTCAACTACCTATCATCATTGCCTAAGGTCAACTTGTCGGCTATGCAATGAGCTTCGTGAACTCCCTAACATTGTCACTTACTAATGGATCCCGATGGAGGTTTGCTTACCCTCTTCAACTTGTTCTCATCAGCTTCCTCTTATGCTAACTGCCTTCAGCTTACTATTTTCAGCTTACTATTTTCAGCTTACTCTTTAGCTTACTCTTCAGTTTACTGCCTTCAGCTTACTGTCTTCAGCTTACTACCTTTAGTGATGGTTCCAACCCACAGCAAGAGAGACAGCACTTCATTGAATAAAACTCTATTGAAGAGTGATAGTACTTCAAAATACACAGAATTTTTTACAAGAAGGTCAAAATACTACTCTCGTTACTCGAAGAAAGGTAAATGCATCTCACAGGCTCAACTAAATCCTACTCTCAGGTTCTCTATCTTACAAAAAGAACAAAAGAGGACAATGAATAAATATGGAACTAACAAGCCCCCCAACAACTTAATGAACTAGATATACTAAGCGAACATATCTTAATCCCCAGGCAATGGCAGTGAAGTATTGATTCTTGCTCATCTTCTTATGGAAAACAAACAAAGAGAAATGATTATCCTGTTGCAATGTCATCTGATTTTTTGTATCCTACTTAATAAGAAAATTCATGACCTCGAAATGAGATGAATTTCTTGACCTAGATGACAATATCCTCTGCACTGGCCTGAGCCTGTGGGGTCTATAGAAGCATGTTAAGGGTTGCAAATTCATAAACTGCATCCTTATAATCAAGAACAGGAGCATCTACATTAACCTTTCGTAGCTCCTCTGGGTAAGCAATGGCCTGATCTCTCATCCAACCATGTTCTACCACCACTGTCAATGTTGGGGGCATGAGTTTTAAAGGAGGCCCCTGATCTGAGATAAGGGGGTTGGTAGCTGGGTGGTCTAGACCGAACTCTTCGTCGAAAAGAATAGTTTCCATGCAAACATGCACATAGACTTGACATAGAAGTAGGAGTTTGCCAACTTTAGCTCAAAATGTGTAGGGACACTTCCAATGAAGAATGGGTAAATCAAGACCTATGCCACAACTTTGGCATAAGTCCATGTGTCAAGTAAAGAAAGGAGTTTGAGGGTTGAGAAGAAGCAACCTATTTCCAAAGAAAATTTTGTAGGGGTTAAAAAAGATCAAGACTTGCAGCAAGTTATTGAATTGAAGATTAAAGATACAACTTGTCAAAAATTTGCTGAAGAGGTCAAAAACACAACGATTGAATTGGTTGTGGATGATGACATGAATGAAGATATGGTCATTATTGAGAACATTATGGAAGATTCAATTGAGATCAAATATGAGGATGAGTCCACAACTCACAATCCTGAGGTCCCAGTTGATTTGTTGAAGATGACTACACAATTTGTTGATTTTCTTGGAGTAGAAAATTTTAATTTTATTATCAACTCTTTTTTGATTGATATTGCAAATAAATTGAAAGTAGATGAGAAGAAACTTTATGCTACACTTTGTGAAGGATTCAAGTTTCAGAGCCTATTGAAGTTATTAAAGCATTCGAAATATTTGTTTATTTGGAGCGGAAGATTTCAGATTTCAAAGATGAACTCGAGGACGAGTTTGTTTCAAGTGGAGGGGTCTGATGTAGGACACAATTTACTATTTAATTATTGTAATTTATTATTTTTGGTAGTTTTATGTAAAAAAACGTTATTTTAGGTTTAGGTAATTTATTTCCTTATTTTTAGGTACATTTAATGGTTTTTAGGTCAAATTTGATTCCTGTTATGGTTAGGTATCAATTAGGAGTTAATTTAGATTATATTTTCTTGTCAATCAAGTTTTAAGGAGCCTTTAAATAGGCCCCAAAGTCTGTAAACGTTTTTCCATAGACTATTATCAATAAACACAGAATTTTGTCAAATTTTCTTCTGGTGGATTCCAGTTTATTCTCCTTGTGGATTCAGGGAAACCCCTCGTGGATTCGAGGTTTACTACCAGAAACTAACAGTTTAGTTTCTGTTCCATCAAGAGAGCATCGTGTGTGCTTCTCTTTAGGCTTCCGCGACATCACTATTCAATATCTAATCAACAGTAATACAACAACAACAACAATCAAGCCTTAGTCCCACAATCTTGGGGTTAGCTATGGATCATCAATAAACTAATCAGGGTCGGTCACATGTATTTTTTTCCTCCATTCTATTTTATCCGAACAATCAAGCCTTAGTCCCACAATCTTGGGGTTAGCTATGGATCATCAACAAACTAATTAGGGTTGGCCATATATTCTTTTCCTCCATTCTATTTTATCCAAATTCCTACTCTCTATTACCTCCCTGATTGGCATGTGCTTTTTTTACTACTTTTACTAATGTTATTTAGGACTTTTTCTATCTTTTTTTTTTTCATTTCTTCAACCAGAATCAACTCACTCTTCCTCACTGGTACATTAATCACTCTCATCTACACATGAACAAACTATCTCAAGCAATTCTCCCTTATACAAAATTCAAGTATGTTTTGCGGCTGTATTCTTCAACTTTACCATTTATGATTAAGACAAGAAAGCAGTAACTTCAGAAAAGTCAAAATCATCAAATATCTAAAAAAGGCAAGAATATCTCTTCTTCTTTTTTATGTTTTTAATAATAAAAGTTATTATGCATTCATTATGTGGTTCGATGCAACTATGCAAGTATTACAAATTGTACGGGAAAACTTTTACATATGATTTTTAATAAATCCATGCAATGCACAACCATAGTACTAATATATGATAAAAGGAGTTCAACATCAATGATCTTCGATATGCTTTAAACTTAATTCACCCTATCCGAAAAAGAGGGAGATGTCAGGGCATCCTGAATCAAGGAGAGTATAAACAAGTTTCACTTCTTAGCGTCATTACTAACGAGACAAAGTTGAAATTCCATAATAACTATATTTGAAACTCAAGGAGGGAATTACGTGCATTCAAAAAATTGAAGAACCATAGAAAAGACTTACAAGGACAATTTCCCTACAGAAAACCATCTATAGAATATCCTGATGACATGGCCACTTTCAAAGAACCTTGAACATAAGAAGATAATGGATTTGGGTGTAAATTATGTTGTACTTCTACTATGATAGAATAATACGCATCATTATGCTTAGTTTAAGAAAATAACCTCATCAAACTAATTATGGATTACACACTCAATTCTATAACAACTAAAATGATATCTCAAATATATTTGTGGACTTAAATGAATATTTTTCCCAAAAAAAAAAAAAAAAAGACGTGAGTTTTTTATATACATGATTTATTCAACTAAATAGGCAATTGCTTGTTCTCCTTTTATCTTCACAATAATTCATGCAAAAGGCACAAAAAGGCATGACATTACATTATCCTTTGCAAATTGCTTTCAACAAACCATGACGCATCAATTATAAGTATAACAAAAGGTGGCTATAGTGCTTTCTTACCAATCCTAAGTGCCTGGTTTCCTTCTTAGGACAAAGGCATCCCCAGCCCAAAGTTAAAATAGAAAGCAGCAAAAATGTATTTATTTGAGAAAATAGTTAGAAACCTAGAATAATGGCTCCTAAAAGGGCCCTCAAACTATGAATCTTTTTCTCCATATTCTGCCTTGGTTAACCATTCCTTTTGCAATTCTTTCATGCTTTACCATTTGCAAATTAAAGTGAATCCGACATAGTGTTGGAAGTAGCCCAACTCCCATGGAAAAAATTCTCCAAAGTTGACTCTTCGACTCAGAATGGGAGATCAACCTTGCACTTTCCAAGCTACAACAAATAAGTCAGAATTTAAGTTTATAAACATTGATCAATGGAATATAATAGCAATATGCATGCTTACCCCACACATATATATGTAAATAGCATAGTGAAGTTATAGTTAACGGAAATTCAAAAAGAAAATAACTCACATAATATGAAAAGAAAGCCAATAAATATACAATTAATCTATTCCTACGTATACAATGGGCATGAAGCTGTGTGATGAACTTGATGCAATGAGTGCAAGATTTTGGTGGGGCCAGGTTGGAAATATGAGGAAGATTCATTGGAAGGGCGGGAGGAAGATTCATTGGAAGGGCTGGAGTAAGTTGACTCAACCTAAGAAGGAGGGAGATATGGGTTTTCAGGATTTAAGGACCTTCAATCTAGTTATGTTGACTAAGCAAGGGTAGAGATTAATGCAGGAATGGGGGTCTCTTCTATGCCAGTGTTTCAAAGCCAGATATTTCCCATGGTGCAACTTTCTGGATGCATACAGACTCACCAAATAGCTCTTATGTTTGGAAGAGCATAATGGCAACAAAACCAATTTTAAATAAAGGCAAGGCTGCTGTTGGATGGTTGGAGATGGCTTGTCCTTTAGGATTCTATTAGATAAGTGAATTCCTAATTATCCAACAAATAAGGTGATCCATCCACTAGGTGAGGAAGAATGGGAATGGCGGGCATCAGATCTTATAAATGTTGGAGGTGTGAGTTCATTACTTCGACCTTTCATAGAGATGATGCATAGGCTATCCTACGCATACCATTAAGCCATAGGCCTATCTTGGATGCTATTGGATGGTTGCATAATAAGAATGGAAGGTACTCGATTAAATACTTTGTCATGAAATCCATCTCTTCCAAAAAAAATATATATATATATACACACACATATAAAAGCATTCAATTTTTTTTTTCAATGATTTTCTAGTTTTTTTATTTTTCTTGGATGTCAAGCAAAATTTTACAAAAGAAAAATAAATAAATAAATCATTAAAATGCATTATATATGCAAAAACATAGAAGTCAAAAGTATAATTTTGAAAAACAAACATGAGAAAGAAATATTACTATCAGTGACCTTAGTATTCTTCGGTTCCACAAGGACTATAGAAGGCTTGGCTCTCATTTTTTTTTTTTTTTTTGAACCTTCTTAGCTTTCATTTTGTTTTGAACCCCCTTAGCTTTCATTTTGTCTAAAACCCTCTTAGCTTTCATTTTGTTTCGAACCCCTTAGCTTTCGTTTTGTTTCGACCTCCCTTAGCTTTCATTTTGTTTCATTTTTTATTAGTAATTGGATTTCCATGTTGGGTATAGGCTATAGAGCTTGATGATTTGCTTGGATTTGAAAAATAGAGTTAGTGGGCCTAGCTGACCGACACGAAAAGGAATGGAATTTCTTTAAGCTTCACTCCGTTATCAGACTAGTTGCGAAGCGTTGGGATAACTAAAGTGGAATATGCCTCAACTAGTTGCCCAGGATGAGGCCATTGCAGCCACTAGCACGGCCAAGTCACCAACCTATGGCTTCGGGGAAGCCGGCAGGGAGGAAGGATGATAATCCAACCAAAGGAATTAGCCACTTGTTCTATCAATAGGTGTCATGGGCCTATGAGCTTCTGGGCCTGTACGATTTCCTGTCCTCAACAGTTCAAAACGCTTGACACTGAGAGCTTTGGTGAATATGTCGGCAAGCTGATCCTTGGATGAGATAAACTTCATTTTCAACTGCTTTTTTTGGGAATGACCTGCATGAATTTAAGAGTCCAAAAAAGTGAGAGACTTGGAGAAGAAGAAATGGAAGTTTGAAAGAAGTGGGGTAGGGGTATGAAGTATTTACTTAATGGGAGTACCTCTCTCTCCTTCCCTTTTAAATGTCTGCTCTTCTATTTCTATTTTTATGTATGTGAATAAGTATATGAACAGAAGTATATGAATAGAAGTATATGTCTGTGAGAAGAAGAAATGGAAGTTTGCAATAAGTTTGAAATAGACTGTACAACTATAAGATTTTAGACTTAGAACCTATGTTCGCCAAACCATTGATTTGCATTTTTGAGCCCCAGCATTGTAGCTCTGAATTACACTCCTAACTTTATAGTAGCAATGTCAATATACCATACTATAAAGAGCACATCAATAAATATGAATTAAAATCCCATCTAAATTCTATCATCTTTTGCAACATATAACATAAAATTCACCAATCATATCAATTTTCTAAACAATGCATCATCCAATTCCAAATGTAATAACCAAATAGAATTGCACAATGAAATCAAAATTGTAACCTTGATGGATCTTCGTGTGCCACCACCTCCTCAACAGTCTTTTCTTTTCATTGGTGTATCTGACACAGTATTGGAAGCAGCCTAACTCCCATGGAAAAATTCTCCACAATTGACTTTTCAACTAGGAATGGGAGATCAACATTGTGCTTTCTAAGCTACAACAAATAAGTCAGAATTTAAGTTTATAGACATTGAGCATTTAATTAGAAAATCACAGTGGTGATCAATGGAATATAACAGCAATATGCATGCTCAGCCCCACATACATATATGTAAATAACATAGTGAACTTATAGTTAATGAAAATTAAAAAAAAAAAAAGTAACTCACATAATGTGAAAAGAAAGCCAATAAATATACAATTAATCTATTTCTACGTACACAATGGGCATGAAGCTGTGTGATGAACTTGATGCAATGAGTGCAAGATTTTGGTAGAGCTTGATGGTTTGCTTGGGTTTGAAAATTAAATAGATTTTTTTTTTTTTTTTTTGGGAATGGGCATGAAGCTGTGTGATGAACTTGATGCAATGAGTGCAAGATTTTGGTAGAGCTTGATGGTTTGCATGTGTTTGAGAGTCCAAGAGCGTGAGAGACTTGGAGAAGAGGAAATGGAAGTTTGAAATAAGTGAGGTAAGGGTATGGATTATTTACTTAATGAAAGTACCTCTCTCTCTCCTTCCCTATTCAATGTTTGCTCATCTATTTCTATTTTTATGTCTGTGATTAAGTATATGAATAGAAGTATAAAAGTATATGAATAGAAGTATAGAAGTATATGTCTGTGAGAAGAAGAAATAGAAGTTTGAAATAGATTGTACAACCATAAGATTTTAGACTTAAAACCTATGTTTGGTAAACCATTGATCTGCATTTTTGAACCTCAGCATTGTAGCTCTGAATTACACTCCTAACTTTACAATAGCAATATCAACATATCATATTATGAAGAGCACATCAATAAATATGAATTAAAATCTCATCTAAATTCTATCATCTTTTGCATCATATAACATGAAATTCATCAATCATATCAATTTTCTAAACAATGCAGCATCCAATTCCAAATGCAATAACCATATAAAATTGCACAATAAAATAAAAATTGTAACCTTGATGGATCTTCGTGTCCGCCATCTCCTTAATAGCCTTTTCTTTTCATTGGTGGATCTAACACAGTGTTGGAAACAGCCTAACTCCCATGGAAAAAAATTCTCCAAAGTTGACTCTTCAACTCGGAATAGGAGATCAACATTGCACTTTCCAAGCTACAACAAATAAGTTAGAATTTAAATTTATAGACAGTGAGCATTTAATTAGAGGATCACAGTGGTGATCAATGAAATATAACAGCAATATGCATGCTTACCCCCACACACACATATATGTAAATAACATAGTGAAGTTATACTCAATGGAAATTCAAAAAGAAAATAACTCACATAATGTGAAAAGAAACCCAGTAAATATACAATTAATCTATTCCTACATATACAATTGGCATGAAGCTGTGTGATGAACTTGATGCAATAAGTGCAAAATTTTGGTGGAGCTTGATGGTTTGCTTGGGTTTAAAAAATGGAGTTTTTTTTTTTTTTTTAATGTCTTGCATGTGTTTAAGAGTCCAAGAGCATGAGAGACTTAGAGAAAAAGAAATGGAAGTTTGAAATAAATGGGGTAGGAGTATGGAGTATTTGCTTAATGGGAGTACCTCTCTCTCTCCTTCCCTATTCAATGCCTGCTCGTCTATTTCTATTTTTATGTCTGTGAGTAAGTATATGAATAGAAGTATAGAAGTATATGAATAAAAATATACGTCTGTGAGAAGAAGAAATGGAAGTTTGAAATAAGTTTGAAATAGACTGTACAACCATAAGATTTTAGACTTAGAACCTATGTTTGGCAAACCATTGATCTGCATTTTTGAACCCCAGCAATGTAGCTCTAAATTACACTCCTAACTTTACAATAGCAATGTCAACATACCATATTATGAAGAGCACATCAATAAATTTGAATTAAAATCTCATCTAAATTTTATCATCTTTTGCAACATTGAACATGAAATTCACCAATCATATCATTTTTCTAAACAATACAACACCCAATTCCAAATGCAATAACCATATAAAATTGCACAATGAAATCAAAATTGTATCCTTGATGGATTTCCGTGTGCCACCACCTCCTCAACAACTTTTTCTTTTCATTGGTGGATCTGACACAATGTTGGAAGCAGCTCAACTCCCACGGAAAAAATTATCCAAAGTTGACTCTTCGATTCGAAATAAGAGATCAACCTTGCGCTTTTCAAGCTACAACAAATAAGTCAGAATTTAAGTTTATAAACATTGAGCATTTAATTAGAGGATCACAGTGGTGATCAATGGAATATAACAGCGATATGCATGCTTACCCCCACACACATATATGTAAATAACATAATGAAGTTATAGTTAATGGAAATTTTTTTAAAAATATAACTCACATAATGTGAAAAGAAAGCTAATAAATATACAATTAATCTATTCCTACGTATAAAATAGGCATGAAGTTGTGCGATGAACTTGATGCAATGAGTGCAAAATTTTGCTAGAGCTTGATGGTTGCTTGGGTTTAAAAAATGGAGTTTTTTTTTTTTTTTTTTTTGGAATGTCTTATATGTGTTTGAGAGTCCAAGAGCGTGAGAGACTTAGAGAAGAGGAAATGGAAGTTTGAAATAAGTGGGGTAGGGATATGGAATAATTACTTAATGGGAGTACCTCTCTCTCCTTCCCTATTCAATGTTATGAATAGAAGTATATGTCTATGAGAAGAAGAAATGGAAGTTTGAAATAGACTGTACAACCATAAGATTTTAGACTTAGAACCTATGTTCGGCAAACCATTGATCTGCATTTTTGAACCTAGCATTATAGCTCAGGATTACACTCCTAACTTTACAGTAGCAATGTCAACATACCATATTATGAAGAGCACATCAATAAATATGAATTAAAATCTCATCTAAACATATAACATGAAATTCATCAATCATATCAATTTTCTAAACAATGCAGCATCCAATTCTAAATGCAATAACCATAAAAAATTGCACAATGAAATCAAAATTTTAACCTTGATGGATCTCCGTGTGCCGCCACCTCCTTCTCAGCATTTTCTTTTCATTGGTGGAATCGATGCAGTGTTGGAAGTAGCCCAACTCCCATGGAAAAAATTCTCCAAAGTTGACTCTTCAACTCAGAATGGAAGATCAACCTTGCTCCTTCCAATCTACAACAAATAATTTAGAATTTATGTAAATAATATAGTGAAGTTATTGTTAATGGAAATTCAAAAAGAAAATAACTCACATAATGTGAAAAGAAAACCAATAAATATACAATTAATCTATTTCTACATATACAATGGGCATGAAGCTGTGTGATGAACTTAATGCAATGAGTGCAAGATTTTGATAGAGCTTTATGGTTTGCTTGGGTTTGAAAAATTGAGCTTTTTTTTTTGGGAATGTCTTGCATGTGTTTGAGAGTCCAAAAGCGTGAGAGACTTGGAGAAGAGGAAATGGAAGTTTGAAATAAGTGGGGTAGGGATATGGAGTATTTACTTAATGGGAGTACCTCTCTCTCCCCTTCCCTATTCAATGTCTATGAGTAAGTATATAAATAAAAGTATATGAACAGAATAGTTGCTTTACCTTTGCTTGGTTAACAAGACATTTTTTGCTATTAAAAAAAATAATAATAAAGGATTACAAAAAGTTTTGGGTATTTGGTATTTTCTATTTATTTTTTATTTGTATACAATCATGCCTTTTTATTATTTATTTATCAGAATATACAATCATGTCTTTTTTGAATTATGGTCTAAAGTCTAAACATACAATATAGAATTGTAAAAAAAGGGAAAAAAAAAAAAAAAAAAACAAAAAAGACTCGAATAAAACAGAAAAGCCCCTAACTAACGAAGCCTATGAAAGTAATGGGCCTCAACTTCAGAGACCCACCCCTATCACATCTGAAACTGAAATTGAAATCAAGACCCTAGAATTTTCAAAATGCCTGCGGCAGCAAAATTCGTTGCCTTAAAAGGAAGAGGAAAGGGAAGCTAGTAATGGTTGGTCTGACAATCTTTATCGTCATCACGGTCTTCTCTCTCTTATATACTCATGCATGCTATGCTCAAAAAGAAAAATAAAAGCAAAAATAATCAAAATACTTTTAAATATAATTGCAAGCATGTTTCTAGGATATGTGGGAGTTATATGATGTACCTCGAAGGTGGTAGTCCCCATCAAGTAGTTATGATTATGTGAGTGTATTTGATTTTGTTAGGTTCTAAAGATTTAGGATTTAATGTATATAGAACTCTAATATGTATTGTTGGCAAATCATGATCAAAACAAGTTATTTAGTCTTGTTTAGACTTGCTCAAAGTTGTATTATTTATGTAAAGTTGGAACAAGATGATGTAGGAATTAATAGTGCTTCTCGGCCTGGTTCGATCAATCGAAGCTTGGGCTCGATCAATCGAAAATCGGGTCAAAAGCGTTTTTCTATAGAATTCCAACTCAGCCCTAACTCCTAAAACGTTTAGGGTTTTATGTTTTTGCCCTAGGTATATAAGGCAAACCCTAGCCACGTTTTAGAGGTTACTCATATTGCTGTTTTGTGTAAATCTTTTGTGAGATCTAGAGGAGCTTTCTTTTACACAAAACTTAAGATTTTCAAGGAAGAGATGTTATCTACACCTTGATGATCAACTCAGTTGCTGCCATTGGAGCTTAAAAATACATAAGTGAGAGTGCTTGTACTTGTTGGAGAATCCAAGAAAGAAGAAGTCTGTGGATTCAGAATTTACACGTGGTCGTGTCAGTAAGTTCTACTGGTGGATGGCAATAAGAAGTCAAGCATGGGGGCTTGTAAATCTTATTGTATGAACTTCAATTCTTTCAAGATAGTGGATTTAAGTTTACTTTAAGGATAATTAGGTTCAATCTTCTTCAGGTTTTTACCGTGTGGTTTCCTGGATCATCATATCATTGTGTTATTTACTTTTCTACTGCTATATACTTGATATGATTGTTTGATTGTGATAACCTAGATTTGCATAATTTGACCGAGTTAATCACTTGGCTAATTAACTAGGTTAATCCGGTTGTATTAAAGGGTCTAAAAACCATTCAGATTTTTTTCATATCTCAAATCTTCATAATATGAGACACTTATGCACTCTTACTATGTTTCACACACAACACGTAAACTCTTTGCTACTTTTAATACATGTGCAGGTACAATCTGATTTACCTATCATAAGGAATACATGTATTAATATATGCTCACTAAACTATCTTAACTTGCTTTTGAAATATAAATTTGGTTAGACTTGTTTGGTGTGTGTATGTTTTGGATATTGAATTTTTTGCATATATGTTGAGATATATTTTGAGAGCTAAATATGTTGATTGGATCTATATTTGAGTAGCTTGCTTGTTGCATTCATCTCTATGTGTTTTTCCCTTCTTGAAAAACCTCATTTCTTCAAGTTCGACAGCTTCTCGACTGATTCCCTTCTATCGAGCCCTTCTTTCTCCTTTTCTCAATAGATCTTGACGGATTCTCGATCCATCGAGATTCTTGGGTTTCTCCCAGATAGATTCTAAACAGCCTCTTTGATCCATTGAGCCAAATTTATGAGCTCTCTGTCTTTTCGATAGATTCTCGACAGATTCTCGATCCATCAAGGTGATTTTGCCATCGACAAATCCTTGAGAACACCTCGAACGGTTCATTTCTATCAAGATTTAGTGCTCGACAGATGACTCAATTCATCAAACTGCATTTTATAGTTAAAGCTGAGGCGCGAATTAGATCTCATTTTTCTCATTCTCTCTCGAAATAAATTCTTTTCTTTTGCCCCAAACACTTTTCTTTCACTCAAAACCCTCTACCCTTGTGATTTTCAGCCTAAATCAAGCCTTAATCACTTGGTAAGTGTTCTTAAACCCACGCATTCATGCATTTTAGACCTAGGTTTTGGGGTTTTTGAAAATTTTTGGGGTTTTTGAGATTTTTGTGAAATTATTGGGTTGGGTGTTGTTGATTTGATGTTATACGTTCATGCATTGCATTCTCAGTGCATTTCAACAATGTTTCATGCATTTTAGATATGCGTTTGTTTATTGTTGATTATGTGCTGGTAGGTTTGGATTGGGTTTTTACCTATGATGTCTTTAAATTTTGCACGTCACATGTTCATGCATTTTTCATTCATACGACTTTTCCTTTCTTTTTCTTTTCCTTCTTATCTAGTTGTGATGTGTTGCTCTCTCTCTCTCTCTCTCTCTCTCTCTCTCGGATAGACTGCACCATGGCACCCAAAGCGCGTAAATCCACTCTAGGTCGGAATCCTCTTGGTTTCAAGTCTTCTTCTTCTGATCTCATTCCCCCTCTTCACATTCGGTTCTATGATGAGAAGGCCCGAAATGACATTTTTATTAAAGGGAGTGTTTATACTTTTTAAGGGATGTAGTGAGGTTTACATGTACTTTTCTTTTCTTTCTTTACTTTAACCTCATGTATACTGGTCTTGTGACCATTTATTGACATACATTGTACTTATCTTTTCACATATACATGATGATGATGTATGTTTCTTCACCATCTTTACATATATTGTTTCTTTTCTCTCTTTATACACATATTTCTTTATGTATGCAATCTTTATTTCTGTTTCACACATGATATCTTAATAAGTCTTGTTTAAGTGTTTGTTGACACCCCATTTTGCAACCCGCATTTAACCTCACATGGAGGGTAAAATGGTACTTTCACTTTACAAATATGCATCTTGATTCTAGCCATTAGATCATTGGACTCATTTCACCAAAATGATCTTGACGTTGTAACGATCAAATCGACTGGTCATAAGCCCTAATCGGACCATTAGATTGAAAGTTATCATCAAATCAAGTTTTAATGGCTAAGATGTACTATCACAAATTGAGTCCGACTATATGTGATTACGAACAATTGATTTCAATTGGTTATAGGTGTAATCAATTTGAGAACAATGATGTGTCATAATTTAATTGGTTAGGACTACATTTTATGGTGAGGTTGCATATACCTAATTAATTAAATAGTTAAACATTAATTATTCAATGAGTAATTTGTGTAATTATCTTTTAATTAGAGTAAATTGGGAACCAATTAATTCTGAAATGGGAGTGATTGGAGCCATTTAATGTTAATTGGGAGTTAATTTGGGACCTATTAATGTTAATTGTGCTGAAACTATTTTCTAATAAATGACCTCTGCTCACTATGTCATCAATATCTCTCAGAATATTTTGAATCTGTGAATGAGGTTAATTTTCCCAGAAACTAGACATCCGGGGCTTCAATTTGAGCACAAGAACAAGACAATTTCGATCAGAATTGGGTCAGATATGATTTTTCGAATTTAGCTCTACAAGCTGTTACAGCAGCTACGGGAAAACCGAATTTTGGCTTGCTCCCCACTCCCACCAATCTCTCCATTTAATGCACCAGATTTTTCCCAAAGCTAAAATGAGGTCTAGGTTCATAATCCTTGTCAACCCTCATTAAATGGCTTTCCATTCATATTCCTTCCACTACCACTATATAAACCCTCCCCATCCTTCATTCCAAGACACCAAAAAAATCCCCTCTCTTCTCCTCTCTTGAGTTCTAGTGAAGTAGAGTAGTCTTGTCATATCTTGGTCTTCCTGAGACTCAAGGTATTGAGTGAGACTCACTCTCCCTCTCCTAGTTCTTCTTCTTTCCTCCACCCTTAGGATCTCCACCAAGAATCTCCTCCTCCACCGTATGGATCTTGCATGAAGGTATAATCTCTTTCCCTAACTTGTTTTTTTGTATTGCCATGATGAGAGTTTAAGATTAAAGCATGATAATAACTATTTAAATTCCCTCGAATATGTTTGAATGTTCTTAATTGTTCTTATATGTTCTTCATATGTTCTTAGTTGTTCATCACATGTTCATGCACATCACTAGTTTTAATCTTAAATCCACATCAAAAATATGAAAAAACATGTTTGTTTAATAATTCTTTCAAATCTTTGAATCTAGGATGTCACCATACACACACATTCACTAGAATTTTATTTTTCAATCCAAATGCAATGTTCAATAAATTGAATTAGGGTTTGTCACATGCACACACATTAAATTCAACATGTAAATTGATTGACATATTGGATGATATGATATGATTGTTGGCCACCATAGTCTAGAAGACCGGTTTCACCGGGCAAGGTGGGTGCCTAACACCTTCCCACCTTGTAACATAGCCTCCGAACTTAGATCAAGAGTCAGTAGATCAAATGCTTATCCTTGTAATTTTCAATTTCTAGATTGTAACTAGGAAACAAAGTCATGTACTTTATCTTAGATTGTATCTAGGACCAAAGCCATGTAATTTTCCTATGATCAATGTAAATTCAAATTTCAAATTAATAAAATGAGGAATTTTTCAACTATGGTTTTCTTATTTTTCCAACAATTAAATAAGTGGCGACTCCATTGTAAAACCCTTAATCTAAAGGGGAAAATATAACTAGTCGAACCTCCATTTTGAGGGGCAATAACACGACTCCACCCATTCACATGGGTTTGGCCCAACATTTCATTAAAACGGGCCGGGGGCGCGGTCTCTCACAGTGGCGACTCCACTGGGGACATTGAGGGCTAGGCTTCAATTAGGTTATGGTGGTCAACCATGTCATTGTTTGTTTATTGCTTTTTGTATATAATATGTCTAATATGTCATTATATTGTATGTCATGCATCATTTGCTTGAATGAAATTTATTTTATTTGTGTGCTAGCCCGGAAGCCCGGTAGTATTAGCTGTGGATTGTGGTCTTCCTGAGACTCACATACCCAGCAGTGAACCTACCACCCACCGCGACAAGGATCATCATGGTTATGCCATGGTGGTTCATAGGGACAAACTGTACCGTTCGGACCAACGCGGCGCTCCTGGCGTCACAAGTTGGGAGGTACGACGTCCTAGCTTGTGGGGACCTTTAACCTACCTTCTACCCATGTTGTAATGACCCATAGAACCTACCTTTAGGTCGGTCCATGTAAGTTGCATTGCATTATACATTTGTTTGGCCATTATTTGAACCATGATGAGACCAGGTCCAACGCTTGAGCCCATCATCATTGTTTGAACCTTGTATGCTATGAATGAGCTCAAGCCCAAAGGCTTGTGATTGAACTCTACTTGGTATGGAAACTGAAAATTGTTTCTTGAATCATTCTAAGCCCAATACTTGAGCCCATTGGAGGTGTATACGCATGATCAACATCAAAAGCCAAAAGCTCACAAGATGCATGCATTTCAAGTGCAAGCCCAAGCCATTTCAAGCAAATATCAAAAGATCATAATCAAGGTTCAAGCCTTCCAAGTGCAAGCCCAAGCCATTTCATCATAATCAAGGTTCAAGCACACCAAGCCTCAAGCATCCTAAATGGACCAAGAAGAAGCAAGTGACCCAACTTTGTCTCACTCCACATTTGGTTTGCAATATCATGGTTAAGCTTAAAGTTTGTTTATTTATTCCATGGTTCTATGTTTCTTTGAATTCTAAAAATCCATGAAGCATTTGGTGTACTTTGTTCATGTATATATTTTAAAAAATTTCAAAAAAAAATTCAAGATTTCCAAATCTTTCCCAAAAAAAGAAAAAAAAGAAAAAAAAAAAAATTCAAATGAAAAAAGTCTTTGGACTAGGGGCATTGAGCCCTTAAGTCATTTAAAAAAAAATAATTCTTTGAACTAGGGGCATTGGACTTCCTAGGCCCATTTTTTTTTCTTTTAAAGATTCTTTAAAATCTCCTTTTCAAAATGGTACATGAGGATCCCTTGGACGAAACATTTTCTAAATCTTGATGTTTAAAGGCTTGAGCAATCAAATTGTACCAAGGAATGATTAATTTCATTTAATCCATGTAAAGACTTTTGCTACTTGACTTAGAATATAAGAAGAAATGGTTTTAAAAGGCAATCAAAAAGAGTCCATCCATCGGAAAATCCCAAGAATCCATGCACTTGATCCAATTTTCAAAAGTCTTTTGTTTCACATCATTAGAGCATTCATACTTTTTCTTTTAAGGTGAATTTATTAAAAGAGCTTAAGTCATTGTGCCTACAAGCAAGCATTGCTAGGGATAGGAGGCCGTCTTTGGTAAAACAAGATTATACCTTAATACCTAGAATGATTATTATCCATTGCTAGCTCATTTGAGCCTTTAAACACTTAGCCTCTTTTCCGCATGAACCCACTAAAATCTAAATCTAGGGTGGGAAAATTCAAAGTATGCATGCTTAAATCTCATGTTAAAGAGGAGTTTACCTTGAGCTTTGAAGCTAATTGATAAATCTCTCCTAGAGCACATGAAAGACAAGTAGAGAATTCATTAAACTAAAGATAAGAGATCATCAAAGTAAAAGGAGTTTTCACTCAATCAAGGAAAGAAAAATGAAATTCCATCAATGTGAGAGAAAAAAAATGTGCATTAAGTTTGAAGAACCTAAAATTCATCATGCCAAGAAGAGTAGAAGGTTCATACAAAAGAAAGTTCATCAAAAAAGAAAAAGATTCATCAAGCATAGAAATGTGCAAGTGCATCGAGGCAAGAAAGATGTACAGAAAGTGCATCAAAATGACTTAAGCTGAAAAAAAAGGGTGGCAAAAGATCCCCAAAAAGTTCACTCAATCAAGAGATGAAAGATTAAAAAAAAAAAAAAAAAAAAAAGCTCGCTAGGCTAAAAACCCAACAGGGCGGTCTAGGCAAAAGTTAGGGCCAAAGAAAAGAAGAAAAAGAAAAGAAAAAAAAATTGGAAAATCCTACCAAGTTGGAAACTTGAGAATGCAACCTATAAGGAGAGGGATTTTCTAAAGGTATGATTCAAGAGGAATGAGCATAAAAACAAATGTTGATGGCAAAGAAGAAATGGAAAAACTACTCTAATACTTGATTTTTGAGTAATGCATACTTGGGGGAATATCATAGGGAATTTTGAGCCTTTTATATCTTTCATTTCATAACCCAAACCCGGCCTACATTACAACCCATGAGTAAAGACCTTCTTGAAGTGTTGCTAGTTGTAGGCACATCTTAAGCTCTAATATTATTTTCTCTTGAATTAAAAAGAAAAAATGCTTAAAATTGTCAAATCCCACAATATGATACGTTCGAGGACAAAATTTCTCAATTCCTCAAATCCTCAAAATGACTCAAAAGAACTTCCAAACCTGGAGCACTCTCACTGTTTGCACCCAACAATGTGATTCATAAATATTATCACATTTCATTTCTTGATTGCCTTTGGAGACTCAATCTGACGATGTTCAAAAGGATGAAGCAAATTTGATTACATCAGTTTAATGATCTTGATCCTTCCCAATCAAAGAGATTTGTTTGATTCTTAAACACTTTAATTTGCTAAAATGGTTGTTCAACGGATCACCTCTTGTTCAAAAAAAAAAAAAATCATTCTTTTTCAAAATCCAGTTCTCTTGAACTATGTCTTGACCTGATCCTCTACGAGAGAGGTACATAGGCAGCCTTTCAAAGGCCCGGTCCCAATCATCCAAACAACCTTGTGAAGCAAAATCAAAAAAATGTGATAAAATTGTTTGGGTGCATGCCTATTTGTTTGCATTAAGCATGTTTAAACTTGGAGTATTGACATATTTATATTGTGTGCAAGTTTTCACAATAATTGGTTTCTAACAAGCTAGAGAAAGAAAACCTTTTTGCAGGAACCAAAGATGGCGGACCATGATCTTCTTTCATGTACCTCAATGGTCACAACATCAAATAAATTCAGGTCCAGCCTAAGTATGGAATATGCCCCAAACTAGGGGCATTGGGTAAGTACTTCCAATTCATATCAATGAACAAATCCATTGCTAATTGAAGTTATCTTTTTGCAGGAATTAAGCAAGGACTTATCCAGCAATCCACATCAACTTCTAGCCAAAGTTACTCTCATTCAAATAATAGGTTTAAAAAAAAAAAAAACAAAAAAACAAAAAAAAAAATCATCATGAATTTATCTTCATCTTCATCTTCTTCATTTTTTTTTAATGAACAAATCTTCATATTTCCAAAAAAAAAAAAAAAAAAAAAAATCTTCATTAAACTCTTTTTTAAGAACAGAAAGCTATGATCCTCTTCCATATTCTCCAGTGGTGCAACATCAAGTCAACTATCTACCCTCGACAATCATCAAAGCATGGAATATGTCCTAAACTAAGGGCATTCGCCAGGTATGACGAATTCTTTTCAATGAATAACTTTGTTACTAATTGAAAATATTTATTTTGCAGGTACTAGGGTAAAAGGCCCACGCACATCGGCATGAGCCAAAAAAAATCCAAAAATCCTAGGTCTCTGAAAACATGAGTCAGGATCCAGAACCTTTGGTCCTCTGAAAACATGAGCCAAAGCCCTCAAAAACCCTTGGTCCTCTGAAAACATGAGCCAAGATCCAAAAATCCTAGGTCTCTGAAAACATGAGCCAGGATCCAGAACCTTTGGTCCTCTGAAAACATGAGCCAAAGCCCCCCAAAAACCCTTGGTCCTCTGAAAACATGAGCCAAGATCCAAAAATCCTAGGTCTCTGAAAACATGAGCCAGGATCCAGAACCTTTGGTTCTCTGAAAACATGAGCCAAAGCCTCCAAAAACTCTTGGTCCTCTGAAAACATGAGCCAAGATCCAAAAATCCTAGGTCTCTGAAAACATGAGCCAGGATCCAGAACCTTTGGTCCTCTGAAAACATGAGCCAAAGCCTCCAAAAACCCTTGGTCCTCTGAAAACATGAGTCAAGATCCAAACATCCTAGGTCTCTGAAAACATGAGCCAGGATCCAGAACTTTTGGTCCGCTGAAAACATGAGCCAAAGCCCAAAGAATCTTAGGTCCTCTGAAAACATGAGCCAAGATCCAAAAATCCTAGGTCTCTGAAAACATGAGCCAGGATCCAGAACCTTTGGTCCTCTGAAAATATGAGCCAAAGCCTCCAAAAACCCTTGATCCTTTGAAAACATGAGCCAAGATCCAAAAATCCTAGGTCTCTGAAAACATGAGCCAGGATCCAGAACCTTTGGTCCTCTGAAAACATGAGCCAAAGCCTCCAAAAACCCTTGGTCCTCTGAAAACATAAGCCAAGATCCAAAAATCCTAGGTCTCTGAAAACATGAGCCAGGATCCAGAACCTTTGGTCCTCTGAAAACATGAGCCAAAGCCTCCAAAAACCCTTGGTCCTCTGAAAACATAAGCCAAGATCCAAAAATCCTAGGTCTCTGAAAACATGAGCCAGGATCCAGAACCTTTGGTCCTCTGAAAACATGAGCCAAAGCCCAAAAAAAAAAAAAAAAAAAAAAACCCTTCGTCCTCTGAAATCACGAACCAAGATCCAAAAATCCTAGATCCTCTGAAAACATGAGTCAGGATCCTTGGTCTTCCATTTTTTTTGACCTCAGGTAAGCATGTCTTGTACTTATTAAAAAAAAGAAAAATTTGCATGCATGAACTACGTTTGGACTTGATCCTCCCACCAAGAGGTACGTAGGCAATCTCCCCCGAGATTCAGTCCACATTTTGATCCATAACATGACCATCTACATTTTTATCTACATGCATCATACATTCACCGCGGTTAAATGCTGATTGCAAACTTAGGTGTCTCTTTCATACATTGACATTCGCTTTTCAAGCTCTGGCAGTGAGGGGCATTCTGTTGACACCCCATTTTGCAACCCGCATTTAACCTCACATGGAGGGTAAAATGGTACTTTCACTTTACAAATATGCATCTTGATTCTAGCCATTAGATCATTAGACTCATTTCACCAAAATGATCTTGATGTTGTAACGATCAAATCGACTGGTCATAAGCCCTAATCGGACCATTAGATTGAAAGTTATCATCAAATCAAGTTTTAATGGCTAAGATGTACTATCACAAATTGAGTCCGACTATATGTGATTACGAACAATTGATTTCAATTTGTTATAGGTGTAATCAATTTGAGAACAATGATGTGTCATAATTTAATTGGTTAGGACTACATTTTATGGTGAGGTTGCATACACCTAATTAATTAGATAGTTAAACATTAATTATTCAATGAGTAATTTGTGTAATTATCTTTTAATTAGAGTAAATTTGGAACCAATTAATTCTGAAATGAGAGTGATTGGAGCCATTTAATGTTAATTGGGGGCTAATTTGGGACCTATTAATGTTAATTGTGCTGAAACTATTTTCTAACAAATGACCTCTGCTCACTATTTCATCAATATCTCTCAGAATATTTTGAATCTGTGAATGAGGTTAATTTTCCCAGAAACTAGACATCCGGGGCTTCAATTTGAGCACAAGAACAAGACAATTCCGATCAGAATTGGGTCAGATATGATTTTTCGAATTTAGCTCTACAAGCTGTTACAGCAGCTACGGGAAAACCGAATTTTGGCTTGCTCCCCACTCCCACCAATCTCTCCATTTAATGCACCAGATTTTCCCCAAGGCTAAAATGAGGTCTAGGTTCATAATCCTTGTCAACCCTCATTAAATGGCTTTTAATTCATATTCCTTCCACTACCACTATATAAACCCTCCCCATCCTTCATTCCAAGACACCAAAAAAATCCCCTCTCTTCTCCTCTCTTGAGTTCTAGTGAAGTAAAGTAGTCTTGTCATATCTTGGTCTTCCTGAGACTCAAGGTATTGAGTGAGACTCACTCTCCCTCTCCTAGTTCTTCTTCTTTCCTCCACCCTTAGGACCTCCACCAAGAATCTCCTCCTCCACCGTATGGATCTTGTATGAAGGTATAATCTCTTTCCCTAACTTGTTTTTTTGTATTGCCATGATGAGAGTTTAAGATTAAAGTATGATAGTAATTATTTAAATTCCCTCGAATATGTTTGAATGTTCTTAATTGTTCTTATATGTTCTTCATATGTTCTTAGTTGTTCATCACATGTTCATGCACATCACTAGTTTTAATCTTAAATCCACATAAAAAAATATGAAAAAACATGTTTGTTTAATAATTCTTTCAAATCTTTGAATCTAGGATGTCACCATACACACACATTCACTAGAATTTTATTTTTCAATCCAAATGCAATGTTCAATAAATTGAATTAGGGTTTGTCACATGCACACACATTAAATTCAACATGTAAATTGATTGACATATTGGATGATATGATATGATTGTTGGCCACCATAGTCTAGAAGACCGGTTTCACCGAGCAAGGTGGGTGCCTAACACCTTCCCACCTTGTAACATAGCCTCCGAACTTAGATCAAGGGTTAGTAGATCAAATGCTTATCCTTGTAATTTTCAATTTCTAGATTGTAACTAGGAAACAAAATCATGTACTTTATCTTAGATTGTATCTAGGACCAAAGCCATGTAATTTTCCTATGATCAATGTAAATTCAAATTTCAAATTAATAAAATGAGGAATTTTTCAACTATGGTTTTCTTATTTTTCCAACAATTAAATAAGTGGCGACTCCATTGTAAAACCCTTAATCTAAAGGGGAAAATATAACTAGTCGAACCTCCATTTTGAGGGGCAATAACACGACTCCACCCATTCACATGGGTTTGGCCCAACATTCATTAAAACGGGCCGGGGGCGCGGTCTCTCACAGTGTTTCAGAAAGACAGATTGTTAAAGTCTACCATGCTATAAACTCTCTTCTTACAAAGTTTTTCAAGAGTTTATATTAGGTTTAGATTTATTTTGTAACGCAACAAGTGGTTATGAGTTTAGTATTTTAAGACTTCTCTCATGATTTATTTGTTTGTTGTGGTTTTGTCACGGATTGCCAAAGGGGGAGATTATTAGGGACATATTTATGTAATTAGCTAATCCTTTAACAAAACGCATTTTACTTATAATTTGGTAAATCTAGGATGGGTTTAGTATTTCAAGGAATAGGTGCTCAAGTTTAGTATTGAATTTATGCAAATCTAACTAAGAAACAAGTGAAGGAAGTGTTGTTCATTAAAGTTTGACAGAAGTCTCAACAGAATACTTTCTATCGGGAATTACTACTAAAGCTTGACATAAGCTGTATCTGTTGAGAATTACGAAATCAGGTTTTCCAGATCTAATTATATGCATATCCTTGAGTATTTATGTAGGGTTTCTTTTCTCACAACATTAGACATATATAAAGATTATTTTAAGAGTTGTCACAAGGATGCAAGGTGATAAAAAGTGATAATACATACATATTATGATCGGAGACATAACTTGCTCTAGTTCATCATATTTTCTATAGAAGCTATTGCATCTTTATGCCAAGGGTTTTGTGACCAAGGAGCTTCCTAATCTTTATTGTTGATGAACTAAACAATTTTGCAACCAACATGTAATACCCACCAAAAAAAAAAAAAAAAAAAAGATTTAAAAGGAGGTTATTTAAGTAAATTTTTGTGAGGCCAATTTTATAATTTCTAATTATAAGGGAGGTTTTTAGAAAATAAGGTTGAAATCCTAACTATTTACAAGCTTATTAAGTCAACGTATATGGGAGATATTTTGAGAGAGGAGATTACCCAAAAGACTGAAGTAGAGAAGGATTGACTGAATCTTGAGGTGGGATCTAAGGATTTTAGAAGAAGTGTTAGGGAGAGGTTTCTTTTGGCATGGCTTTTGGAGGTAAGTAATCTTATCCTAATTGGTTTTATTTTGCGTATTTTAACTATTGAAAATTGTCTACAGTTGTTACAATTTTATTTCTATTTTATTACTAATTTCAAGTAAAAAATTATCACAAATATATCTGATTAGTGAATATATGATATATTTTATTTAATTGTTTTTGGCTATACTGATTCAAAGTAAAGAATAAAGAATTTTCACAAATATATTTGAGCACTGAATAAAAGATTTATTATATTTAGTTGTTTTTTTTTTTTTAGCTATATTGATTTAAAGTAAAGAATTATAGAAATATCACAAATAGATTTGAATATTGAATATATGATTATATATATATATATATATATATACATGTATGTATTTAAATAAGATATATTTTTGTTAGAAACTATGATTTCATATATATGATTATGAACAATTTGACTATAAATTTATTCTGATATCTATCTAATGGGGGTTATTTATTAGTACTTTGATACCCAAGCCAATGGGAGTTATTTGTTAGTACTCTGATACCCAACCAATGGGGGTTATTCATTGGTATTTTGATACCCAGCCAATGGGGGTTATTAATTGGTACTCTGATACCCAAACCAATGAGGGTTATTCATCGGTACTTTGATACCCAGCCAATGGGGGTTATTTATTGGTACTCTGATGCCCAATCACGGGGATATAGCGTGACCATAGTCATAAGATTGTTAAGAATATGAATTACGTTTGAATCTTTGAACTATTTTTTGAGTCCTTAAAACTACATATGTGATTTTGGAAATGTTTTAGTATTTGAACTATTTTGAGTCATTAAAACTGCTTATAAATTTTTGGAACCTATTGTAAGTTACAGATTTTGATAAATGAAAAACTGTCTGTTTTCTAAACCATATATGATATATTTGTAAGATTAAAGTATGTGCTCTATTTGCAATTTATTATTTTAAGACTACGAAACTACTTTAGTTATTTTTGAAAACCCATAGTATATTATAACTGTTGAAAACTCGTATTACATTTTATTACTTTACAATTCTATTACTTGATAGAACTTATTAGGATTTTAGTTACTTATTGAGTTGTTAGCTCACCCCCTTTTTCTCCTCTAGTTTTAGATTGTGATGAATAGCAAGTTTTAGGAGTTTTGATGTTCTGTTGTAAGCAGGAAAAGAAGCTTAGTGATTTTGGGATTGGATGGTCTTCTAATAGTTTTATTTTTATTGGCCAATTGGCATTATGTACAAGAGGTTTGGATTTTGTTCCTATTAAATTATAGAAAAATCTATTCATAAAAAAAATTGTTGAGGTATTTTGGATTTATTTGATTCAATTTTGAGGTTAATTTTTAGTTGCTAAGAAGGCTTTGCATACTTGTAGGGTGCTTACTTTATAAGCATGCGGCAATTGTCACGTGCCTATCTGTATAGTTGGGTTCAAGGCGTGACACAACATCTTCCTCAAGTTAGAATGTTAGTCACGTACTAAAATCCGTACATCATTAGTTAGTCATATACTGAGATCTGTGCATCATTGGTTAGTTATGTACTGGAATTTGTGCATTGAACGGAGAGATTGCCGTTACTATATAAGTCTAATTGGGTATTGGGGTAAAGGTTCAACTGTAGGTTGATATTAGATATTGGGATTCTTTTTATTTGTAATCGCTTGTTATTGATAATAGTGAATTCTCGGGAGTGGTGATCTTAAATTCACTTGGTGGGGTTTTGCCTCGGCGGTTTTCCCCATTCGTAAACAAATCACCCATGTCAAATTTAATTTCCGCTACATTTAGTTATTTGGTGATTTGTTTGTGCTACCATGCTATTACATGTTAAATTGACTTAATTAATTAACTTGGATAATTAATTAATTAATTTGCCAAAGGGGTTAATCTATTTTTGGCCTATCAAAATCATTTTACTAAGTAACTACCGTAGATTATTTCAATTGCTTGAATTGAACACTTGTAGATCTTTATAGATTCTTAATTCACCAAGTTTTATTTATTTAGTAAGGTTTTGTTTTCCCTGAGAAAGTGACTAATGAGTACTTTATATAAAACAATAATGTATTGATGATGTATATTTTACCTAGTTTGATTAGATTTCCAAATAATAAGTAAACGGCTATTACCAAAGACCCTCCAAAAATTAAGTTAGTGACTAAATGATCTCCAATAGCTCTAAAAGTACGAGAGCTAGAAAATTTTAGGAGAAGAGGGGGCTTGGTGCTGATATGGTGATATAGATCTGACCAAGATCCCGCCAACATATGCTCTTTCTTTACAAGGAGAGTGAGGAGTTAATGATCCGAGATTCTCGTACTTAACTTCTCATGTTAAGTACGACAATTTATATGAACCAATAACCCAGCAGCCGCTCCCATATCATTAACTTCAAACACCCCATCCAAATGAATGGGAGGAGGGTAAGAATTAGAATAACATTTTCTAAACAATTCTAGTAAATCTTTGACACATTCAGCTTCAATAGAATGCACTCAAGGAAGCTTCCAGATCAGATGCATGATGCCATCGGCACACTCATGAATATTACCATATATTTTAGCAGAAACTCATAAATGAGCAGTCCATATAGCCATTCACTAGATAAACAACCTATCTATCATTCATCAATTCTACTGTCTGACAGAAGGCCACTACTATATATGGGAAGTGCAAGACAAGATCCTATAGACATACAATCTCAGCTCCCTCACTACAAGAACCATAATTTTCAACAAGAAATTTGACATGCCATGATAGGAATAAGCCTTTTACCTTGAGCACAGCCTCATGTGCCCCAGCTCTGTATAGTGCACCTAACGAGCTCACTAAACCAAGAAAAGGCCAGCTACACCCCAGATATTTTTCTCCAAGTCATAACAGTTCTCACATGGCAGGTTAGGCAGTTCTGATAATATCAAAATCATATGTGACTGGCAAGAAATATGCAGAGAGATTCCACAACATCAGAGGAAAATGAAGCGAGTTGACAGATCATTAGAGATAAGGCCCTCACTATCTTTCCTAGCAAGTACTCTTACTGAATCTTGCTGGTTGCATAAGAAAATACGTACATGGAGTAAATTCCATATGAAGACCATGTTTCGGAGTGTCCATTTTGTCTTATTTTCTAGATACTGCTCACCTTTTGAATAGATTTATATTTTTAGTCAAGAATTTTGTACTAGACTGTCCCACTCCCTTTTCAAAAGAGTTCTCAACAAAGAAAAAAGAAAAGTGGAAGAATTTGTTTGTCTCAACCTAATGGGAGTTTGTGATAGAAACATAGTCAAATGTCCTGGAATGCATTAAGGAAATTGTCCTTTGCCCTACACTTTCAGCTTGCTATTAAAGCTTTCTTACCTATGATAGTTTCCGAATTCTTCTGTTAAATACTCTCAACAAGGTTGGTCTTTTTTTTTTTTAATTTTAAAGCAAACTAAAATATCTAGAATCTAGTTCAAGTAAGAATGTTTTATTACTATTTGCATTATATACTTTTTCGTTGGAAACACCAAGAAATGTCATTTGACCCAAAGATCATTGACAATATAAATTAGAAAAATGGTAGCAACAGAATCTAAAAATTTTTGTAACAATAAAATGAACATTATTTTTATTTGAAAGACAAGTGAATGTTATAAACAAAACCAACAGAAATGAATGCTATATAATTTTGATATTTATTGCTTGTGTAATACTAATTCGAGGTTAGGCATATTTTCAATTATATTTTGCGAATTGAATTTATTTCCGGTAAGTTTTAGTTTTTCATCACACAAAACAGAGACTTCCACTATACAATTAGGAACTTAAGTTAGTTCATGCTTAATATCTATAGGATACGCCCACTTTTATAGTTGGAAGAAAATTCCCTAAATACGAAGGCCCAGCTTATTTGTTGTCAAGAATGCCATTAGGTCGTTGAAATTCCAGCAATGCAATTCTCATGCCTGCCTCTATAAGAAAGTAGGAAATCCAAATATTGATTCCAAGCTATCTTCCCAGTTCTTATTATGTGATGCCGGCCTCTATATCTAATTTACTTTTTTGTTGTTGCCGCATTATTTGTATTCTGGCCAAAGGTAGGGCAGAATAGATTGCAATAATAGCTATGTGCCAAAGATGATCGAGCAGTTGATTAACACAAGGCACTGATGACCTGATAGGCCCAGAGCCATAGCCTAAAAGGTCACCATACGAACTCTTTCCCTCAAGCGCTTCCAGTATTGGGGGCATATAAGCCGAACTGGATTCACTGCATTGTACATGACCAAGAAACAGAGGCACTTCCATCTCTTGTAAGAGAATCTTTTGTATCTTCACTTGAGTTTATGCCTAGTATAGTTCCCAGAGCCATCCAAGAAGTGGAGGAACTAGAAAGTGGAACTGCTTAATTAAAGCCCCGAGGACTCATACAATGCAATTGCATATTTATAACTGAAAGGGAATTCTCATCTCCCTCCCTCGTAGAAAGCATACAAGGAGAAAAGAATAAAATTGTCGTAGTAGGAGAAGAGCATATAGAGCAAAACAAGGTGCACTAAGAAATATACATCCATTGCCCATAGGTAAAATCATACTACTTGGAAGTTCACTACTAGTCTACCCTTATTATTAGACTATGTGGTGTCACTGCCTGCTTGCTTTGATTCTAAATGGAAAGTCTTTCTCATTCTGAATTACCCATGGTTCAATAAAGTGCTCGCGAGGAAAAGGAGGGGAATTAGGATTGGACATAAATGTAAAGTGGGTTCCATCCAGTGATGGTTCCAACCCACAGCTAGAGAGACAGAATTTCATTGAATAGAACTCTACTGAAGAGTGATAGTACATCAGAATACACAGAAATTTTTTGACAAGAAGGTCCAAATATAGCTCTCATTACTCGAACAAAGGTAAATGCATCTCACAGGATCAACTAAATCCTACTCTCAGGTTCTCTATTTTACAAAAAGAACAAAACAGGACAATGAATAAATATGGAACTGACAAGCCCCCCCAACAGCTTAATGAACCAGATATACTAAGCAAACATATCTTAATCCCCAGGCAATGGCAGTGAAGTATTGACTCTTGCTCATCTTCTAATGGAAAACAAACAAGAGAAATGATTATCCTGTTGCAATGTCATCCGATTTTTTGTATCCTACTTAATAAGAAAATTCATGACCTCGAAGTGAGATGAATTTCTTGACCCAGATGGCAATATCCTCTGCACAGGCCTGAGCCTGTGGGGTCTTTAGAAGCATGTCAAGGGTTGCAAATTCATGAACAGCATCCTTATAATCAAGAACAGGAGCATCTACATTAACCTTCCGTAGCTCCTCTGAGTAAGCAATGGCCCGATCTCTCATCCAATCATGTTCTGCCACCACTGTCAATGTTGGGGGCATGAGTTTTAAAGGAGGCCCCCGATCTGAGATAAGGGGATTGGCAGCTGGGTGGTCCAGACTGAACTCTTCCTCGGGTAAGAATAGTTTCCAAGCAAATATGCACATAGACTTGTCATAGAAGTAGGAGTTTGCCAACTTTAGCTCAGAATGTGTAGGGACACTTCCAATGAAGAATGGGTACATCAGGACCTGTGCCACAACTTTGACGGGATCCAGCAGCTTGCCTGCCTCAACAGCTTTTCGAGCTACATAGTCTGCAATATTTGCACCACAGCTCACTCCAAGTAGAACACATCTGTTTCAATGAAATGAAAAAAGTTAGAGATTTGATGAATACCATTGCAAGTTCTTTTGAAAAGGTTGTTAACTTTCTAGATGGCTTAGAAGGGTCAATTTTTAAAATCTTGTGTGTGTGTGTGTTAGCATTAAAAGCTAATTTTTGTGGATGTTACCTTATATGCCATACCTAACCTAACTCTAGCAACATATCAGTGTACAGAATATCAAAAATGGCTTCCTTGTCCAGGAGCAAAACTACCAAATCCACCATACCATTTGTATTTAATGTACATCTTAAGAATATTTTTCCCATAAGCAAAAGAAGCACATGGTCAAAGGGGTCCAAAACCACAAATAAGTGCAGTTTGACCAATAGTTCCATCCAAATTTCCAGCTTTACTTCTAGAAGATACAGCAACACCATGCAGCTCTAGAACATCCAAAACATTTTTTTACAGTTTAAATGTTGGCAGCTTGGTGCACATGCAAAAGACCAATGGTGGAACCAAAATTGTCCTAAATAGCCAACATGCTTGAGGAAGAAAGATTGAGCAAATGGAAGTGAACTGTATTATACCTTTAAACAGGACACAAGGAAGCCTGAAATATACCACCTAACTCTTTTTCTATTCCTTTTTCCTTCTACAGGTTTTGACCCCAAGGGGAGGGGGTACCACTACCAGGTACCAACTTACTAATTTGAAGTTACAAGACATGCGTAAAATAATCTTGATAAATACTCAATCCATTGACATGGTCTTTTCTGTTAGTAGTTGCCAGAAATTTTCTATTTTGATAAGCTGTATTTGTCTATCTCCTGCCTATTCAGTATCTAGTTAACAGTAATACAATAACAATCAAGTCTTTGTGCCCATTTAGGAACAGCATATCCAGATTTTTATTGAAAACTTTATGCTGCAAATGTGTTAAAGTATACTTGTACCATAAAAATATTTGAAAAAGTGAGAAAAAGCGAGAAAATGTGAAGTTTTAAAAAACTGTACATAAAAACTAAAAGCTAAAAGCTGAAGCTAATGCCAAACAAGCTCTTAGTCCCACAATCTTAGGGTTAGCTACAGATCATCAACAAACTAATTAGAGCTGGCCACATGTATTCTTTTCCTCCATTCTATTCTATCCGAAATCCTACTCTCTATTACCTCCTTCATTGACATGTGCTTCTTTACTGCTTCTACTAATGTTATTTAGGTCTTTCTCTATCTTTTTTTCGTTCCCTCAACTGGAATCAACTAAATCTTCCTCACTAGTACATTAATCACTCTCATCTACACATGAACAAACTATCTCAAATGATTCTCCCTTATACAAAATTCAAGTATGTTTTGCGGCTGTATTCTTCAAATTTACCGTTTATGATTAAGACAAGAAAGCAATAACTTCAAAAAAGCCAAAATCATCATATATCTAAAAAAGGCAGGTATATCTCTTCTTCTTTTTTTATGTTTTTAATAGTAAAAGTTGGGTCTTACATTGTGCATTCACTACGTGGTTCAATGTAAGTATTACAAACTGCACAGTAAAACATTACATATGATTTTTAATAAATCCATGCAATGCACAGGTATAGTACTAACATATGATAAAAGGGGTTCAACATCAATGATCTTTGATATGCTTTAAAGTTAATTCAACCTATTTGAAAAAAGAGGAAGATGTCAAGGCATCTTGAATCAAGGGGAGTATAAACAAGTTCCAATTTTTAGCATATCATTACTAATGAGACAAAGCTGAAATTCCATAAGAACTATATTTGAAACTCAAGGAGGGAATTACGTGCGTTTGAAAAATTGAAGAACCATAGAAAAGACTTGCAAGGACAAGCTCCCTATAGAAAACCATCTATAGAATATCTTGATGAGAACTCTCAATCCTAATAGCCACTTTCACTAGAACCTTGAATTTTGGTGTTAATTATGTTGTGCTTCTACTATGATGGAAAAATACGCATCATAATGCTTAGTTTAAGAAAATAACCTCATCAAAATAATCGTGGGTTACAAACTAAATTCTATAACAACTAAAATGACATCTCAAATATATTAGTGGCCTTGCGAATATTTTTCCCAAAAAATTAAAAGACCTGTGAGTTTTTCATATACATGATTTGTTCAACTAAATAACCAATTGTTTATTCTCTTGTTATCTCACAATAATTCATGCAAAAGGCACAAGAAGGTATGACATAACATTATCCTCTGTAAATTGCTTTCAACAAACCATGACGCATCAGTCATGAGTATAACAAAAGGTAGCCATGGTGCTTTCTTACCAAACCTAAGTGCCTGGTTTCCTTCTTAGGACAAGGCCATCCCCAGCCCAAAGTTAAAATAGAAAGCAGCAAAAATGTGTTTATCTAACAAAAAAGTTAGAAACCTGGAATAATGGCTCCTAAAAGGGCCCTCAAACTAAGACTCTTTTTCTCCATATTCTGCCTGGGATTACCATTCCCTTTGCAATTGTTTCATGCTTTACCATTTGTAAATTAAACTAACTTGTTAATATATGAAATGTAGATGGAAACAAACAACCACCACTCCGGAACTGAACCCCCTAACTTGTTAAAAACCAAACTCATAAAATTAGAAACAAACAAAAGCCTGCACTAGTCTCAAATTGTGCTAACTCCCACTGGTGCATGGTAGCCTAAGCCAGTGACAGACTAACAACCAGCTCACCAAATAGAGTCATAGACCCAAATGAGACATCTCCACCTATTACAATCTTGAGAACAATGTCACAAACACTAAACCTCAGATGCAACATGCATCACCTTTCTCTAAATGATTAGGTATCCTAATTTAATCACTGGCATAACATGTCAATGGTTTTCTTCCTTTAGAAAACCAAAGTAAGCCTTGTTTACAATTTTATAATAGAATCCACTCATCAATACATTCAAATAAACTCCATTCTAAACTTGCAATATACACAAGAAACACTCAACACCGTTTTAACTCCTAGGTTCTCCCACCCCACGATTTCAAATTTAAAACCTATGTTCACCAAACCATTGATCTGCATTGTTGACCCCATCATTGTAACCTAACTTTATAGTATGTCTAAGTACCATATTATGAAGAGGAAATCAATAATATGAATCAAAATCCCATCTAATTCGATTTTTTAAATCTGCATTGTAGTATGTCTAAGTACCATATTATGAAGAGGAAATCAATAATATGAATCAAAATCCCATCTAATTTGATTTTTAAAACAATGCGCAAGAACTAAATAAAATTGCACAATGAGATCAAAAGTGTAACCTTGATGGATCTCCGTGTGCCGCCAACCACGGCTCCACCATCGAAGCCCCGAATGTGTCCACGATATGCGACTTCTTAAACTCGTTGTTGCCGCCACCACCGCCACCTCCGCCGCCTCTCGCGTTCCCCATCGACTTACTACACTCGGCCAAATTCGCCTGCTTCCCCAACCAATTCAACACCTTCAAACCGTCCTCAAAAGCCGCCGGATACCGATTCTCCGGCGCGAGCCTGTATCCAACCGCCACGACGATGACGTCGCATTGCTTCGCGATCCTCCGGCAGAACAAATCGTTTGCGGCCGAATCGTTACTCCCGCTGACCCACCCTCCGCCGTGAAATTGCAACATAACCGGAAGTTTCCGGCAATTATCCGGCGACGGAGAGTAGCCTCTGTAAGCACCTCCTCCAGCGGCGGCGGCGGAGGTCGACATCAAATTCAAACCTTCCATGTCATTGGAGGAACCGTAGCTATTCCTTCTAGACTCTTCGCTAGGGCTCAAAGTAACGTTCGGAGGACCATAGCTATTACGGCGAAAAGTGCGATTGGATCCGACTCCTTGATCCGGATCGGCTCTTTTCGTATGATTGGATCGGAATTTAGGTCTAGGAGGATAATTATGGTTGTTACTTCTCGAATCGGGTTCGGGCGGGTTGAGAGCCGAGTCCGGAAGGAAGATCCGAATAGTTAAAGAAGTGAAAGGATCGATATGGATATCTTTCGTGGCGACACCGTCTGTAAAAGAAGGGTTGGCGGCGGCGACGGTTTCTTCTGGTCGGGATGTGACGCCGAACGGGTTGGATTCGTCGGGCGGGGATTGAATCCGATTCTGCAACCGGTGCTTCAAGAGGAACTTGAAGAACACGCTGTATAGTTTCACAGCTACGCTTGGCATTTTCTGTTCACAACCAAAAAAAAAAAAAAAACCACGCGGTCTCTCGCCCTGCGATTTTTTCTTGAAAAAGTGCCGGTTCGTGTGGGTTTTTTGGTGAATTACGGTAAATTCATTGCCGAATTAGGATTGGAAGATGTTTAATTTCAGTAGTTTGTGTTTGAAATCGCATGGGATTAGAGTTTTTTGTAAATGGGAAGATTGGTTTTTTGCTTGAATCTGGTTGCTTCAATGGCGAAGTGAAGTTGGAGAGAGAGGGAGGGGGAGGCTTAGGTGCGTGATGGGCATACATGCATCTTTACGCTGTTTGTGATTTGTTTTAGTTGTTTTGGCTTTTTCAATGTGTGTGTGTGTTTTTTTTTCGTTTTTTTAGAGCGGTAGATAGTTTATAGCCGTCATGCAACATATAATCAAAATAATTAAAATAATATATTGAATTTTATTTTTAAATTACTTGATACTTTTAGAAATAGAATTCCAGCTGAACTTGAATTTTAAGAAATAATTACTTGATACTTCTAGAAATAGAATTCCAGCTGAACTTGAATTTTAAATTTCTTAAAACTCAACAAATAAAGTTTAACTGTTAGGTATAATAAATTATTGTTAGTTGAATTCTATTCTATATTTAAAGTTTTAATTAAAATATGAGTCCAGTCATACATTAATCATTCATTTTAGGAAAAATTTTATAAAAAATTAAAAAAGCGGTAAAATAGTTAAATCATTTTTTATATAAAAATAGTTTACTAATATATGTCCCAAGAGCATTAGCACTGGGAATCTCAAAATGGTATTTTATACCATCAACCAACCAAAATTAACCATTACCCAGAGTGGTGGTTGTAAAATATTTTACAACTCTGCTAAGATGGTACTGTAGCAAAATGGTATTTTTAAAAAATATATTTTATTGGGTTTTGGATTTTATTTGAATATTGAGTTATATTATTTTATTGTGTAGATATATTATTTTAATGTGTTGAAAGATAAAATAAAAGTTGGGATATTGAGTGTATTGTAAAATAGTATGGTATAATAGATAAAGTAACTTTTAAGATGGTAAAATATAATATTTTTAAAAAACCGAATGCTAATGCTCTAAGGACATACGCTGGTAAAACTCTTAAAATATTGCCACATATTTTCTTCAAATGGTAGAATAATAAATGCCTATTAGTTATTTCCATATTCAAATATAATAAATGTCTACTAATTATTACTATAATTATCAAATTTCATATTTTAACAAAATAAATATGAGAAAACAAATCATATTTTGTTAAACTTTTTGAAGGATTTTTTTGGTTACTAATTAATAATATACATAAATCAAAATTTATTTATGTACTGCTTTAATGAAAAATCCTTAAGATTGAAAGGTGCTTTTATTAGGAATTAAAAAAAAAAAATAGTTTATTTACCTATGTAAAATTTTTTAATACCTTGCATTTTTTATGCATAAGTATAACTACAATTCAACTAACTTTCAAAAAATCACTAATAATTTTTTAATTCAATTGGCATTTCATAGTATTTCTAATAGCAATGTTTATATTCAAATTCGTCCTCTCTATTGTATATATCAAAGTATTGAAAAAAAAAAAAAAAAAAGTACAACAAAACTGAAAGCCACATTCCTTTCCTTTCAAAAAAAGCTACATTTGTGCATTTTTTGTTTTAACTTATTTTCTTAAAAGAGAGACAAAAAGTATTTTTAAGTGAATAAGCCATTTTTGTATTCAAATAAAATTGTTTATTTATTTAAGTCTTGTTGTACGTGTATCACCTTTTGTAAAAAACTGGCCAAAAACACATACCAATTCCTCGAATGAAGAATAGCATCAGACTAAAAATAGATTATACAATTCCCAATTGACAATTCTTTGAATCAAACATATTATTAAAATTAGTTACATAATTCACCACTAATCTTATTTTATGACTTTCCAAACCAAACACATGGATTTTTTTTTAATTTTCGGCTTCGATTTTTGTTATCTTTTGGGCTAATGTGATGTGTCAGAGGAGCTTATCTTTGCCAGGTGTGAATTTGTGGTGGCTGGTAGAGAGGCGTAATCATGTGTGGTGAATATTCGTGCAACCACGCAATCCTTTGCTGATGTAGCTGTGCTTTTGTGATAGACGGTCCTCGTGAATTTGGATGAAAAGACTTCGCACTAAAATCTTGTCGGTGATAAATGATCCGTGTAACGCTAGAACCCTCCACAAGTTATCAATCAATTTTTGCTACAATTTATCGTCTGACGCCTTTTGAGCGATAAAAAAAAAAAAAAAAAAAAGACGGATTCTTGTGGGTTCATACGTACCTTTATTATTCATACCTTGTCATATGATAATATGCGATAAAAATTATGATTATTTATGGTTTTATCATTTTTCAAATGATCATATTTGAATTATATAAGAGCATTTGCATCAGTGTGTTTATTTTACACATTCATTTTTACACTAAAAACTTACTTTTTCTATTTTACACATTCACTTTCACAAAACACCCACGTCAATTCATTTATTTTACAAGTTATTTCAATAAAATATTCATTACACTCTATTTTTTTATTATTTTTTTTACCTACCTCTCTTAAATACCCGCGGCCTCTCTCTCTCTCTTTCATTTTCTGGTTCTTTCACGCTCTCACTCTCTTTCTCTCTAAACCCACTCTCTGGTTTCTCTTCCAACCCACTCTCTGGTCTTCTCTTCCAACCCATCCGCCACAGCTCGACCACCAAACGCCACCGATCCACCACCCTCCACCACCGAAGCTCCGCATCAACAATCTCCACAGCCCCGCATCACCGATCCACCATAAACCCATCCGCCACAGCTCCGACCACCAAACGCCACCGATCCACCACCCTCGAAGCTCCGCATCAACGATCTCCACAACCCCGCATCACCAATCCACCATAAACCCATCCGCCACAGCTCCAACCACCAAACGCCACCGATCCACCACCAAATCTCCACCACCGAAGCTCTGCATCACCGATCTCCACAGCCGCATCACTGATCCACTACCAAATCACAAAACCCATCTACCACAGCTCCGATCTGCATCGCCGATCTCCGATCTCTGTGTTTGTGTATCTGTGTTTTTTTTGTTTTTAAAGCAAGTGTATCTCTGTTTTGTGTGTTGATTTGTCTGGATGTGTTTGTGTTTTGATTTGTCTGGATGTGTTTGTGTGTTGATTTGTCTGGTTGTGTGCATCTGGAAAAAGAGGAAGATGAGATTCTGAGTTGGTTGAGCCGGAGAAGAGAGAAAAAAAAACGAGCAAAGGAAATGAATAAATTATTCTTTACACGAGCTACAATAGCCGTGTATATTTACACGGTTACTGTAGCTCGTGTAAAGAAATACACATTTTTATACAATTTTAGAAGAGCTGATGGAGTGCATTTTTGAGCAAAAATGTGAAAAAATTGATGTTTACATGATTTTACATGAGTTTAAACCCACTGATGCGAATGCTCTAATGCTAGAGACATGGTTTTATCATATGCACTTTCAAATGATTTCATCACATGTACTTGAAGATGTTGAAATCTAATTAATAATTGACACATAAGCAGAATGTGAATTGGGATGTGAGAGCATTTACATCAATTGATACAAAAATTTTGTAAATTTGCACATCTAAAATCAACTTTTTCTATTTTACAAACTTATTTTTACAAAACACGCACATCACTTTATCTATTCTACACATTTATTCAATAAAATATTATTTTTTCCCACTGTCATCTCTCTCACAGACCCAAGACAACACACACAGCCACCATCATCCAACCATCCAACCACCATCATCAAGCCACACAACAACCTAGCCACCATCCCATTCAACCAAGCTACCATCAATGAAATTCACATACCCATTCAACCGAGCCACCATCATCACCATCATCAAGCCACCACCATCAACCTACCCAAATCCAAAGATCCAAAAACCCATTTATCATAAAGAGTGAAGGACGGCGGTAAAGGTCAGAGAGAGTGAAGGACGGCGGTAAAGGTCAGAGAGAGTGAAGGACGGCGATGACCTGAGCAACAACGAGTGACGGCCTGAGCAACAACGAGATCAACACCTCCGGCCTGAGCAACAAGATTGAACCCACTAATCAAACAATTAGATTGACGCCTTGAGCAACAAGATCGAGCGACACCAACTTGAGCACTAAGAACTGATCGATGCCTCTAGCCTGAAGCTTAAGTTAGAGATCGACGCCTCCAGCGATTTATGAGATGAGAGGAAGAAAGGTGAGAGTTAGGTATAGAGAGGAGAGAGAAAAAGAGAGTTGATCTGTGAGAGAAATAGAGAGGAGAGAAAAAAAATTATTAAAATATTAAATTCACATGCTACAGTAACCGTGCAAAATAGAAAAAGTAATTGATTTTACACATTTTGAGTAAAAAAACACCCACATCAGTGGGTGTAAAATTGTGCATAAATGCACAATTGCCATAGTGACTAACTCATGTGAGAACTAGTGTGTCTTGCAATACTCGATTATATTATTATATATAATTATCAGGAAAAGTGATTAATGCCCTAAGAATGTTTTTTAGTGTGACAAAGTTTAGTTACAAAATTGGTTGTAATCTAAGGCTATAACCATACTTAATAAAATAGACATTACTACATATTTTGAAAATCTAATTGTTGAATTACATGTTCTTTACACTTTTAATACACATATAAAATTTTGTGTCAATCAGATATTATTTACTATATGATCTTAAACTTATATTTTATGCATAATTTAAAATTACAAAAATTTGTAATTTAAATAATTTATTGATAATATAACTAGTTATCTTTAATTTTATAGAAATTTTATAAGTATGAATAATATAAGAAAAAAAATGATATGTACATATCTTTGCTTTTGTTTCTGTGATAGTTCTGCTTTGGAAAATGATATGAATGAAACCCAATTATGCTGCACATCGATTCGTCATTATATTAGTCCTAAGATTCCTTTGTTTTTAACCACCATCTTCTTTCTTTTTTTGTCTTTTTGCTAGATTTTTTGGATGTGCTTATCATGAATTCCTGAATAATGAGCAGGAGTTCAAGAAAAAAAAAAGTTTTTTTAGAATATGTACTATTGTACTGTATTAAACTTTTAGTTAATGAAAACTTGGACCAGTTATTTGATAAATATCAATAAATTGCAGTGTTTAAATAAATGTGACTCAATCTAATTCTGCCTGCCTAGATTTGTCAATAATGTGACTCGATCAGTTTTGTCAGTTCTCTCGACACAAATAGTCACACAAAGTTCCTCTTTTCTCTTCATTCAACACGCAAAGTTTAGATATCAAAGTTGAGTTCTCATGTTGTTGGTTTTAACTTTCAAAAAATTGTCAACTTTATTGACATTGTTTAATCTCTATGACTAACTCTGTGTTTGGAAAGGTGTAAGGAGAAAGAAAGAGAACGAAAAATGAGAGGAAAGATAGTAATTCCTCTGTTTGGTTACACCGTGGAAGAAAAGAAAATGGTATAAACTATTTATCCTTGGGCCCATAGTTTTGCAATCCGCTTTGAAAATCGGATTTGAAGAGACAATGGTTTAAAGAAAGATATGGATCCACATAAATAATATATTATGACCTGAAATTACTTATCTATCCATCACTTTTATTTATCTTTCACATTTATATGGGCACAAAAGTAAAAGAAAGAATATACAATTTTATATTCACTTCCTCTCTCATTGCAAACCAAAACAAAGGAAAAAGAATCCCATTAAAGACAAAAACAAAAGAAAGAGAAATGTATTATTCTCTTTTCTTTTTCTCTTCCTCCTCTATTTCCAAACATACATTATTTTTATTTATTTATTTATTTTTTACCTTTTCATTTTCTTTCCATTATATCTCAGATTGGTCGAGGGGTCCACTCCACTCAGCATACAGCAGCATACTTCGCTGGCAAAAATAATATTGAATTGATTTATGGTTTTTTAGAATTTTGTTTCAATTTTGTTAACCTTCTTCAATTTCTTTAACTACACTATTTGTGGCGATTTTGGCTGTGTAGCCCTCTTTTGTGAAACTTTTAACCAAAAACCCCCTTATTGTAAAATATTTATGCATGTAACCCTTTTTTTACATCTCGATTCAAAATTCTAGTTCCACTAACAAATTTTTAAAATTTTCAGTATATTTCTGCTTCAATTCTTCCTTTAACTTTTGCCTCAACATCTTTAATTTCTTTCAATTGTACACTTCTGCTATTTGCTTTTTAGACTTTTGACCCTTACAATGGTAAGAATATTTCTAGCAAATTAATCAAAATTTTGAATTATTTGGAAAATGAACAGTGACTTTTACCTTTTAGTTACTCATTTTTTTAAATACATTTTCCAAAAAATTCTCTATCACATTCTTTATCTCATTTAAATATTATTTTTTCATTCATTATTTATTCTTTTTTTAACAACTACACATCTTCCAACATTTTTTTATTCAATACCTGATTATTATAATAGAAAATAACATTTGAAAAATGAACAGATTCTCTATCTTATTTAAATATTATTTCTTTATTCATTATTTATTCTTTTTTAACAACTACACATCTTCCAAGATTTTTTTTAATACCTAATTATTATGATAGAAAAAAAAACATTTGAAGAATGAACAGTAGCCCATCAGATTTGATGAGCTACTGTTCATGAGCCAAAAAAAATTCAAGATTTAGAGAATCTATTAGAGACTCTTTTTTTGTCTCATTCTCTATTATAAGGAATATTTTGCTTTTAGTTACACCATTGGAAATGCTCTAAGTGTCCCCCACTCGGAAGACATACCTAGATTAGGACTTTTAGGAGGGACTTTTTAATGACCTTTCTAGCCTTAATGTCCCCACAATTTCTTTTTTCTTTCTTTCTTTCTTTTTTCTTGTAATATATAGTTTTATAAATATTAAAGTTCGATCCCTAAAAATTATATTTGGCCCCAAAGATTCAATTGGCCTAAGAGTCCAAAAGAGGAAAAAAAAATGAAAACATCTCTAAAAATGAAAACATCTCTTTTATTTATTAATTTTTTTAATAAATAGTTTTTAAGTTTTATGCAACTACAAAAATTATGTTCCTGATCAATAGAAAATTAAGGACAAACCAAAAGCTTTCAAGTAAGGTTACTCTTTATTTTAAGTAGATATCTGCTCTTCGATATGTGCATTTGTATTTTTTCAATCAATATATTTCAAATAAATTTATTCTAAAAAATATTTCATAATAAATTATTTTACTTCAAAATTTTCATAGAGATGGTATTAGACTTGGAAACATAGTCCCTTTTTCTTTTTTTTTGAGCCAACAACCTACCAATTTGTTCAGAGTAATTATACTTTTCTATTTATGGAACTTTTAGTTATGAATATTATATCAAAATTAGGTTCATAACAAAATGGAAGATGATTTTCTAAAAACACTCAAATGACATGCAGATTAAATCTAGAAATCAATAACCTCTTTCAGATTGGAAATAAGAATGTCTACCAACTACCTCTCCTATTCACTATGATTTTTTTTTAAATATCTTTTAATCACAAGAAATTGCCCTTCAGGCAGAGCTTCCGGCTTCGGCCCCTTGTACTAAGAAGATAAACTACAAATACCATGTACTAACAGCAATTCTCAACAGATTTGGGTGGGTTGTGGTCATAAAGAATAAAACATTCTTACTTGAACTAGATTCTAGATTTTTTGTTTTTTTTTTTTTTTTGAGACAAACAATTTTTTTCACTTTCTTTTTCTTTGTTGAGAACTCTTTTGAAAGGGTAGTGGGACAGACTAGTATAAAATTTCTTGAAAAATATAAATCTATTCCAAAGGTGAGCAGAATCTAGAAAATAAGACAAAATGGACACTCCGAAAGGTGGTCTTCATATGGAATTTACTTCGTGTTCATATTTTCTTATGAAACCAGCAAGATTCAGTAGGGGTACTTGCTAAGAAAGATAGTGAGGGCCTTATCTCTGATGATCTGTCAACGCACTTCATTTTCCTCTGATATTGCGGAATCTCTCTGCATATTTCTCGCAAAGTCACATATGATTTTGATATTATCAGAACTGCTACACCTGCCATCAACCATGTGAGAACAGTTATGACTTGGAGAAAAATATCTGGGGTGTAGCTGGACTTTTCTTGGTTTAGTGAGCTCGTTTGGTGCACTATACAGAGCTGGGGCACATGAGGCTGTGCTCAAGGTAAAAGGCTTATTCCTATCATGGCACGTCAAATTTCTAGTTGAAAATTATGGTTCTTGTAGTGAAGGAGCTGAGATTGTATGTTTATAGGATCTTGTCTTGCACTTCCCATATATTTAGTGGCTTTCTGTCAGAGAGTAGAATTGATGAATGATAGATAGGTTGTTTATCTAGTGGATGGCTATATGGACTGTTCATTTATGAATTTCTGCTACAACATATGGTAATATTCATGAGTGTGTTGATGGCATCATGCATCTGATCTGGAAGCTTCCTTGAGTGCATTCTATTGAAGCTGAATGTGTCAAAAGGTTTACTAGAATTGTTTAGAAAGTGTTATCCTAATTCTTACCCTCCTCTCATTCATTTGGATGGGGTGTTTGAAGTTAATGACATGGTTTTAAAAACCGAACCGGTCATAGAACCGTTTTTTTTGTAATTTCCGGTTCAACCCCGATTTTTGACCGTTTTTGGCCGGTTTTTCGGTTGTTGACCGGTTATTGATCGGTTTTGGGGCTTTTAACCGGACCGGATTGACCCCCGATTCCCGGTTGAATCGGTTGGACTGGCCGATCCGGTCCGGTTTTTAAAACAGTGGTTAATGATATGGGAGCGGCTGCTGGGTTATTGGTTCATATAAATTCTTGTGCTTAACATGAGAAGTTCTTTCTCAAAAAAAAAAAAAAAAAACATAACATAAGAAATTAATTACGAGAATCTTAGAGCACTAACTCCTTACTCTTCCTTTAAAGAAAAAGCATACATTGGCAGGATCTTGATCAGAGGCCAAAATGGCCAAATACCACAATTTTTTGAAATTTTTAGCAAAAAACCACTGTTTCGGAAATAAATGGCAATTTACCACTTTTTCCAGTACTCGAGTTTGGTGAACTCGAGTACTCTATTTTATAGTTCCACCGTAGCTGCTGAGCTGGAAATTGCCGATTAAAAAAAATAAAGTGGTACTCGAGCTTGGTAAACTCGAGTACCATGCAACACAATACTCAAGTATACTAGACTCGAGTACCTTTTATAAAAAAAAATAAAGAAATTTTTTTTTCTACAGTACTCGAGTTTATCAAAATCGAGTACTGTGTAAATTTTTTTTTTTTTTTTTTTTTGCTTGAGGATAATTGACAAATAAACATAAAGATAAAAATAAGTAGCTTTTATATATTTTTATATATTTAAATAGAAGCATTGTAAGATATAGAGATTTTAATTTCGAAATATGAATTTAATTTCTACATTGATTAAAATTATTCATTGTTTTCTCATAAAAATTGTTTACTATTTTCTATATAAACTATTTCTACGATTTTACATAAAATTATTTTCTGTTCAGCATTATTTAAAAAATTGTTCACTCTCTTTTCTGCGTAAATTATTTTCTATTCACTATTTAAAAAAATTGTTCACTGTTTTCTCGTAAAACACCTAGTGAAATCGTGTTTTCTAAATTTAAACGTCAAATCTGAATGCTTTTTCATGTTTAAATTTCACAATAATTGAAAATCCAAATCTGTATGTTTTTTCATGTTCGAATTTCACAATAATCGAATTTGTTTTTCTGCATTGATAAAATCTATTTTGATACACACTTTGTCAAAATTATCCAACAATGATAGATTGTGATTGATTTTTTATCACTTTCTAATAAGCTCGCTATTTTTTCTACTTCACCTACAGTCTACCATGTAGAAGTATAGAACAAGTGCGACAAAATGAGTAGAAATTAGAGATGATTTGAATACAATGAATCGTAATGTATTAAAAATTTCCCTTTATTACATTTTATTATTATTATTATTACTCCTTATTTAGTTTATCTAAAAAGTTAAACATTTTTGGGTTTATCCAAAAATCTATGCCACAAAATACATTGCGGGAAATCTAGACCAAAGAACTGCCAAAATAAAAAATTGAGCGGCATTGTTGCTGTACTTAAATAAGTTGTCATAAGCAGCATAAATTACCAACCAACCAAAAAAAAAAAAAAAAAAAAAAAAAAAACAGAAACTACATCCACCTGATCAAATAAAGGTGGTAGGTTGGGTTTTCAGTTTTCACATACAACTTCGAAGTAGGTTCTTAACCAAATATTTTGTTTCTTTAAAGCCTTTCAATATCATATTTGTTATATACTTTCCCTCTGTCTAGGGGCTGAGAGAGAATAGAATTTATATGTCTGGAAAAAAAAAATGTTTGTAATAGAATCTATGTTGGTTTAATGGCTGCAATCATGCCTGAAAAATAAAATAAAATGTTGCTCAATAATCAATTTTCTATTATGACTTTTACCTCAGAGCATGTTTTGAGTGTCCATTTATGTGTGTGATTTTGAACTTATTTCTGTGTTTTTTTTTTTTTTTTTGGTGTTTGAAAGTAGTTGTGCCTGTTAAAAGTACTGAATGCTGATGTTATGATCCATAACACTCAAAACTGTTTGTAAGATGGATTTGGCTCAAGTATGACATGATATACTGTTCACTAATTTCTGCATAAACTAATTCTATTATTCTACAAAAAATTATTTTCTGTTCAGCATTATTTAAAAAAATTGTTCTCTCTCTTTTCTGCGTAAATTATTCTCTGTTCACTGTTTAAAAAATTGTTTGCTGTTTTCTCATAAAACACCTAGTGAAATCATGTTTTCTAAATTTAAATGCCAAATCTAAATGCGTTTTCATTTTTGAATTTCACAATAATCGAATCTATTTTTCTGCATTGATAAAATCTGTTTCTACATTAATAAAATTTACTCTCTACACATCATGTTTATTGTATATTCGAATCTGCTTACTGCATTCATAAAATTTATTTTTTGCATTAAGTAAAACTGTTCACTTTTTTCTCATAAAAATTGTTCACTGTTTTCTGCATAAACTGTTTTTAGCATTGGCGCAGTTATTGCACTTAAATGGTTTTTGTGTTTTTTTAAATATGTAACCATATGAATAATGGACAAACTCCATGAAAGAAAAATGAATGATTCGTATAAATAACCTAGTGATAAATCCCTTAAAAAATTCGAATTTGTAAAAAAGTTTGAATTAGTTGAATGTAGAAATTCGAAAAAATCGATGAAAAATCAATGAACATACCAAGTCGTGAAGGTGTACATAAGATGTACAATTAGTCTAGACTTGTTGAGAAATTTGATTTCGTTGAAAGTACAAAATAATGAAAATTCAATGAAAAAGTATGTACGTTAGATGTATAAATCATATGAATTTGTTTAAAAATTTGAATTCGTTGAATGTACAAAACTGTGAAAACTCAAGAGAAAGATTGTGTACATTAGATGTACAGATAGTATGAATTTGTTGAAAAATTCGAATTTGTTGAGTGTGTAAAATCGTGAAAATTCAAATGAAAATTGAAGAACATACTAAATTGAGTAAACTTAATGGAAAATTAATTACATTAGATGTACAGATCATCCAAATTTGTTTCCAAATTTGAAGTCGTCAAATGTACAAAATAGTGAAAATTCAATTTAAAACTATGTACTAATGTACTAATCATCCTGGTTTGATGAAAATTTCAAAATTGTCGAACGTACAAAATCATGAAATCTTAATGGAAAATCGAAATTGTTGAACATACCAAATCGTGAAAATTCAATTCTTAGAATCAATGATTAAATATGGTTAGAATTAATAGATTAATTTTAACAATTTTCTTATTTGATTTTTATGTTATATCAAATTATCAAGATGTTCTACACGTGTATTCTTTAATTATCAACTTTAATTTTAATTTATAATATTATCAAGATTATATTAATTTTAGATTTATCAATTGTTTAGTACATTTTTTTAAAAATAATTATCAATTTAAAATTCAATTTGGAATTATCAATTTAATTTAGTTTTAGGAAGAAATCTTACCCCTTATTTTAGTGAAATAATTATTTACACTTGATAATTTTTTCTTTTATCTTTATTGAATCTATTAAAATATATAATTATTTATACGTTTATTTTATAAACTTTTTCATAAAACCGTGCAACGCACGGGCCTATTACTAGTGCTTAAGTATTATATCGTGATTGGTGCTCTTTTATATTTTTATTTTTTCAACAAGTACCTATGATGATCTCTTATGTAAGTGTTGAACTCCAATTGCAAATTGACACATAGACATGTTATGTGAAATTTGGTGTAAGATTTATGGATAGATCGAAATATATGGATAGATAAGATTTTGAACATGGCATGGTTTAATTGGCTTCTCATATTTTTAAGTCCCTTTGTCGTGACATGTAAGTTGCCTTCATCTTCTCTCCCTCGGTCTCTCCTATCCCTCAAAAACATCAAAACGAGGTTAAGTGAGTATAAAATGACAAATAGAAAGTTGGAACTTCCATTTCATCCAAAGACCATATGTTTTAGAGAGAGACATATAAAAGCCATAATGAAGAATGGATGCCTCCACTTTGTTTGAATATGATCAAGCATCTGGCAAAGGTAGTTGTTACCACATTTTAATGTAGATAAGCATTTGAACATGACATCTCATATGCACCGAAAGATAAGTGTATGGACATAGCTACTATCAAGTATCACATGATCCAGGTTTCTTTACTCTCTTTAAAAATATCAAAATGAGGTAGAGTGACATATTATTTAAGGGTTATGTTAACGAGTGCCCTTAAAACAATATTTAATAATCATATTAAGAAAGTTTTAAACACCACTTTTATGGGAAATATAAAAATTTGACTAAAAAATTAAATTATTTTATCATTTCCCTATAAAATATTTTAAAAATAATTCTAAATCAATGCCTTTAGGGCATTCATTAACATTTCCCATTGTTTAAAGAGAGAAATATTAGAGACACTGAGAGAGAATGGATTCCCCCTATTCATTTAAGCTGTTGATCAAAGCATCTTATCTAGGGTGAGGATTATGGCATTTTGATGCTCATCTTTCTTTTTTAAATTATTCAATAAGATCATTGAGATCTTTTATTTTAAGGTACTCAATTTTTAATTCTTCATGGAGGTGATAATGAATATAAATCATTGCTTTTAAGTAATTCTGTAGGGAGTTTTGGTTGCCATCTTTAATAGTAGCTCCAAAGTTCATTGACTCATGGTAGATCTCAACAACAAGAATCTATAATAAATAATTCTTGCCCGAAATATCTAAATTGATGAATTCAAGTTTTGAGAGATTAATTGGACATATATTTATATCACGTGAAATATAATTAAGTAATGTTATATTTAATCTAAATTCTTGAAACGTTAACTTTTTATAAGAATCATTAATTAACCTACTTGAAACATATATAAAACATATGTATATAATATGTCTAGCCTAAAATTCATAAATTTTTTAGTCCATCAAATCAAAACTAAATTATATAGTAAAATTACTAATTCTTAAGGAAAATTAAGGTTGCAGGAAATTTACTAATTTCGTATTTCGAAATTAAAATCTCTATATCTTACAATGCTTCTATTTAAATAAATAAAAATATAGAAAAGCTACTTATTTTTATCTTTCTGTTTATTTGTCAATTATCCTCAAGCAAAAAAAAAAAAAAAAAAAAAAAAAAAAATTACACAGAACTCGAGTTTGGTAAACTCGAGTACTGTAGAAAAAAAAAATTTGTATTTTTTTTTATAAATGGTACTCGATCCTGCTATACTCGAGTACTGTGTTGCATGGTACTAGAGTTTACCAAGCTCGAGTACCACTTTATTTTTTTTAATCGCCAATTTCCAGCTCAACAATTACGGTGGAACTATAAAATAGGGTACTCGAGTTCACCAAACTCGAGTACTAGAAAAAGTGGTAGATTGCCATTTATTTCTGAAACAGTGATTTTTTGCTAAAACTCTCAAAAAATTGTGGTATTTGGCCATTTTGGCCCTTGATCGGATCTATATCACTATTTAAGCACCAAGCCGCCTCTTCTTCAAGGTATGTAAAATTTCCTAGCTCTCGTACTTTTAGAGTTATTGGAAATCATTCAATTACTAACTTAATTTTCGGAAGGTTTTTGGTAATAGCCATTTACTTATTATATATATATATATATATATATATATATTTTTTTTTAAAGAGAGTTTCAACATATAGCGTCCGCTTCTGATGATAATTTTTTATCATCAGACCAAGACACCAATCAGTTTTTGGTGTAGCAGGGATTGAACCTCATATCTCTTATACAACCATCAGATATTTTACTAGTTTGGAACCCACCGTTTACTTATTAAATTGGAATCTAAGCAAAGTAAGTAAAATATACATCATCAATACATTACAATTTTATATAAAGAATTCATTAGCCACTTTATCAGAGAAAACAAAACCTTACTAAATAAATAAAACTTGGTGAATTGAGAATCTATAAAGACCTACAAGTGTTCAATTCAAGCAATTGAAATAATCTATGGTATCTTCTCAAATAATAATAATAATAATAATAATAATAATAATAATCTATGGTAGTTACCTAGTAAAATGATTTTTTATTAAATAACAGATTTTCAATCAAATCTTGCTTACCAAAAAAAAGAAACTCATCGGTATTTTGGCCGATAGTAAAGAGTAATTATCATGGTCTATGGAGAGAATATCATAAGTTTATATATGCATGCATATAATTAACATCTTACTCTTATCAATAAACAAAATATTTCCGATGTCAGGTCACACTAGAAGTATCACATACATCTAGATTTACGCTCAGTTTGTTTTAATAATAATATTTTATAAAGAATGAATCATTTTCCAAAAAGTAATATTTTATAAAATTATCTCATTTTCTCATATTTTATAGTGACCTCAAAATGATATAGAATTGTTTTTAATAGTTTCTATATTGTCTCTTAAATTCATTTATTTAGCGTAGTGTGAGATAGAGCTGTTTTTCGAAAACTATTAATTGAAAATAATCTCTGAAAATAAGTTATATTTTTAATAAGATTTAATGTTGAACAAAGATAGTTTTTCTTTGAATTATCTTTAATGATACTACCAAACTATCTCTACATGAGGTTTTCCATTTAAACAAATGCAGGGCCAGCTCTAGCATATATGTGACTAAGGCAATCGCCTAAGTTTTCCAAATAAAAGAAGGCCCCTTCTTTTAACTAATATAATATAATATATTTATATTATATTTCAATTAAGAATTATGCACCCTTTTAAACAAGTATTGGAAGAAGAGGTGATGGTGAAAGTGCGAGAAGGTTCAAGCACAAAACCCTTTGAAGAAATCTAGGCCAAGTTAGGTATTGTCATTTTTCTTTACTTTCTTCCGTAAATATTTTCTGTAGGGGCTCCGTTTTTGGAAGGGCACCCCCAACAATAAATTTGTAGAGAGTGGGACGAAGGGTTTGGCTCCGGCCGGCCTCTCGCCGGTCCTCCTTGAGCTTTTCCTTAGTTTTTCTTCATCTGGGGTTGCTCCTCGGCGGGCGTCCGAGGAGGCCCCCCCTTCACGAGGGGGGCTCTTTGCCTTATATACTCCCTTTAGTTTGATCCTAGCCTTACAGCCGTTGGCCATCCAGGCTACTGCTCCAGAGCTTGTCCCATCAGGCATGTTCTCCACCATACTGTGGGTTGCGATCTCCAAGGTTGCACTGTCCAGGGGTCTTGTCCTCATTAATGTAGCCTGGAGGGTCAGGCAAACACATTAAGTGTGGATGTGACCACCTATTCTGGGTTTGCCCCCTACTCAGGATTAGACTAGGTATGCCAAGGAAGGGTGTGTCCTCGGCATGGGTCCGAAAAGGGCAAAAAAAACCCTTTGGACGACTATCTGGGACAATTGTCCTCCTCGGCTTGGGCCTTGGGCCAGCCTAAAGGTGGGCCGAGGATTCCGGGCCCACAGGCCCCACAATAGCCCCTCAAAATCCTGCTGCACGTTTCCTCGGACAGGGAGGAGGGTTTTGAAAACCTCGGCCCTTATGTTCCGAAAGGCCTTCCGCTGGCTGGTCCTTCCTCGAGTGGCTGGATCGACACTCAGACTCTTCAGTAGGTAGTCAGTTTCTCCACAAGACTGGGTCTTTGGGCCATACAGCACCTTGGCTCCGTCGTAAATGGCTAGCTCCCCATAGGCTTGAGTCCGAGGACCATGCAAGACTTAGGTGCAATTGCTGCCGACAAAGTAAGTGGCTAGCTCCCCGTAGGCTTGGGTCCAAGGACCATGCAAGACCTAGGTACAGTTGCTGCCTTCAGAGTAAGTGGCTAGCTCCCCATAGGCTTGGGTCCGAAGACCATGCAAGACCTAGGTACAGTTGCTGCCTTCAGAGTAAGTGGCTAGCTCCCCATAGGCTTGGGTCCGAGGACCATGCAAGACCTAGGTACAGTTGCTGCCTTCAGAGTAAGTGGCTAGCTCCCCATAGGCTTGAGTCCGTAGACCATGTAAGACCTAGGTACAATTGCTGCCTTCAATGGTAAGTGGCTAGCTCCCCATAGGCTTGGGTCCGAGGACCATGCAAGACCTAGGTACAATTGCTGCCTTCAGAGTAAGTGGCTAGCTCCCCATAGGCTTGAGTCCATAGACCATGCAAGACCTAGGTACAGTTGCTGCCTTCAAAGTAAGTGGCTAGCTCCCCATAGGCTTGAGTCCGTAGACCATGCAAGACCTAGGTACAATTGCTGCCTTCAATGGTAAGTGGCTAGCTCCCCATAGGCTTGGGTCCGAGGACCATGCAAGACCTAGGTACAATTGCTGCCTTCAGAGTAAGTGGCTAGCTCCTCATAGGCTTGGGTCCGAGGACCATGCAAGACCTAGGTACAGTTGCTGCCTTCAATAGGAGTTCGTCCTCGGATCCGAGAGCTTTGCTTTTAGTGTGGAGATGTCCACGGGTCGTTTTCTGGGAGCTGTTTTTCCTTAGGTCGGATTGTGACCTCATTCGTGAAGTTGATCTCGCCTCTAGTTCGTGTTCCCCATCTTTTTGGTTTACGAGGCGTCGCTTGGCCTTCCGCGCTCCGCGTTTGACGCTTCGGTGTACGTAACGCGCTTTCATTAATGCCCTCGTGAATTAACACGAATCAGGCGACTGGCAATTCCCTTGGAATTGGGTGAGAATTAATTCCCTTTGACAGTCCTCCCTTCGAATTCTGCGTGGCCCAACTCCCACCAGTTTTCGCCTTCCATAAAAGGCGTTCTAGGGAGAATGTTTCTCCTCATTCCATGAATCTTCCACCATAACCTGAAGCACATACTTTCACCTCCCTGAGCCCCTTTGACTTCACCGCCGGGATTGTAACCAAAGTTGGGGGATATGGGGTTAAGGGCCGCCGTGGCCGCAGCCCCCACTGGGCTTCCGGCGCGGCAGAGTTTAGGCGTAACACTGGCAGGGCCTTGTACGGTGGCAAGGAGGGACGTCGTTGAAGTACCTAACGTCTCTCCCCAGAGCGCACCTCCAACGAAGGAGACACGCGAACTCTCGTCATGGCTGGTGCCCGAGTATTGCCGTCTCCGACGGCCAATGCTCGTGCAGTTTGGAGAGGGTCGAGGAAGCATCACGAGGGACGGTGTTCCGAGGTCCCTGCGTCGGCTCCTCGCTTTGTTCAAGCTTCGGCTTCGAGGCGAGCCAGCCCCAGCCCCCCTTCCCGTGCTTTTACTATCCAGTTCTCCCATTCTCTGGACGCCAGTAAAAGCACGGTTGACACTTCCCTCATTCCTGATATTAATTCTTTGCGAGCCTCTTGCCCGGCTAGTTCTAGAATCGGTCCGCCTGGGCCTCTGATTGTAGGATTAGTTTGTAGGATTTTTTGTAAAACATGCCTGTCTGAGCCTCTGATTGTATTTGTAATCTTTTTATGAAATAATAAAGAACTCTTCTTTTATTTGCTATTGAATCTTCTTTTCGTACTGCAATTCTTCTCTTCTTCTCTCTTTTTTTTTTTTTTTTGATACACCACCAACTTTTGCGTAGTGACTACTTTAGAACGACCGCCGGTTGCGCCGGCCAGCGCACTAACCCTTCCCACAGACGGCGCCAATTGTAGAGGCTCCATTTTTGGAAGGGCACCCCCGACAATAAATTTGTAGAGAGTGGGACGAAGGGTTTGGCTCCAGCCAGCCTCTCGCCAGTCCTCCTTGAGCTTTTCCTTAGTTTTTCTTCATCTGGAGTTGCTCCTCGGCGGGCGTCCGAGGAGGCCCCCCCTTCACGAGGGGGGCTCTTTGCCTTATATACTCCCTTTAGTTTGATCATGGCCTTACAGCTGTTGGCCATCCAGGCTACTGCTCCAGAGCTTGTCCCATCAGGCATGTTCTCCACCATACTGTGGGTTGCGGTCTCCAAGGTTGCACTGTCCAGGGGTCTTGTCCTCATTAATGTAGCTTGGAGGGTCAGGCAAACACATTAAGTGTGGATGTGACCACCTATTCTGGGTTTGCCCCCTACCCAGGATTAGACTAGGTATGCCGAGGAAGGGTGTGTCCTCGGCATGGGTCCGAAAAGGGCAAAAAAAACCCTTTGGACGACTATCTGGGACAATTGTCCTCCTCGGCATGGGCCTTGGGCCAGCCTAAAGGTGGGCCGGGGATTCCGGGCCCACGGGCCCCACATTTTCTATAACTCTTTTTCCCCCTTTGGTTGCCTAGAAAATGTAAGAATTTAAAAGTATACATGCTTGATACTAGAACACAAATAATCAAAAAATCTATAAGGTTTAAGATGTACCTTCAAATATCATGACAAAACCAAATAGATTACTGTGGGGCCAGAGAATTTGACGACCCTAGCCCATTTTACACCAAGCCCAAGGCCCGCGCCGAGGAGGATGAAATGTTCGAGGATGAACGAAGGAAGTCCAATGTGCAAAGGAACATCGCCGAGGACAATCTTGTCCTCAGCCAGTCGGAATCACAAAAGGGAAGATCGGCACGCCATCAAAGGCAGCCTCCCAAAGCATCCCAAGGAAAAGGACAAGTACAATGGGTCAGTTATAGGAGTATGGTGGAGGAGCAATTCAAGGAGAAGTTGTCACTTTCGCATTAAATACTCACAACTAACGTCTTGATCGCATTAATGAGGAAATGACCCCTGAACAGTGCTGCCTTGGTTGCTGCAACTCACAGGAGGTTTGGGAAAGTGACTGATGGGACAAATACTCGAATGGTGACTTGCATGACCAACAAATCGAGGGCTAGGATCAACTGGAAAGGGGTATATAATGTAAGAAATCCTCCAGAAAAGGGGGACGGAAGACACAGAGAGAATACGGTAGCCGTTTGTATCATCTATGAAACCTTAGTAACCAAGCACGGAAGAAACCATAAGAACAACCAACTCCTCAAAGAAGGGCCGACCCACTCATAACCATGTCTTGCTGTTGTATGCCTCACTAAAGCCTAGTTCTTAAACCTACTCTCTATAAATTTATTGTATTGGGCTAGTTGGGCCTAAATTCACTCATCCAAAAGAACAACCAACTCCTTAAAGAAAGGTCGAGGACAGAGTTTCACACTTTAGCCCGTGTCTTTGTTATTCAACCCACTCAAAACCATGTCTAGTTGTTATATCCCTCACTAAGACCTAGTTCTTAAACCTACTCTCTATAAATTTATTGTATTGGGCTAGTTGGGCCTAAGTTCACTCATCTAAAAGCAAAAGTGCTTAAACCATGTCCCTACAATTGGAGCCATCTGTGGGAAGAACTTGTGTGTTGGTAAAAGTAATAATCAAGCATGGTAGGATCATGCCCTCATCAAGCAGGCCCCCATCAGCCTAAACCAGCTAGATCCCAGTAACAGGGCAACTTTCCCAACCCGAAGCGTGATCGAAATGAAGAGAATGAAAGGTTTCAAGAGGAAAGTGTGCACACTACTCAAACCAGCAGAAGCCACTCTCGTGTAGGTAGTCACATACTCCAGAGACAAAATGACAACTGAGTCATGCAACAAGAAGAAGTTAGGAGCCACGTACTCCAGAGACAAAATGACAATCGGTTCATGCAACAAGAAGAAGTTAGGATCCACGTATCCTAGAGACAAAATGATAATTAGGCCATGCAACGAGAAATAGAAGATTTGAAGAGAAAGCTGCGCCATGCACAAAGAAGGCGGCCTCATTCTAACCTTGACATGCCCTCCGATGATAAAAGCGATGATGACGATAGGCAAAGATTGAGAACTCCTCCAAGCGAGACATTCTCTCATGAAGAAGAGCATTATCGGAGGCGTAAATGTAAAAGCCCGTTCACTAGGGGCTTAGGAAACGATGCCATGAGCAGGGCACTGGATTAACTCTTCAAGTCACCCTTCACAGGCCACATAGAAAGGGCTACACTTCCTTGACGGTTTCAACAGCCAACCTTCACCATTTATAACGACAAAACAAACCCGGTGGAGCATGTGAGCCAGTTTAACCAAATGATGGCCATCCATTCTAAAGACGAGGTGCTAATGTGCAAGGTTTTCCTATCTAGCTTGGGACCGGTGGCAATGAGGTGGTTCAATGGCTTAAAGAAGAATTCCATAGATTTGTACAGGCAGCTAACCCAAGCCTTTGGTTCCCGTTTCGTTATAAACAGTAGAGCTCCTCGGCCTTTGAGTGCGTTATTGTCTTTATCCATGCATGATAGAGAAACTCTAAAGACCTACTGGGACAGGTATTGGGAGATGTATAATGAAATTGATGGTAATTTTGACGATGTCGCCATCAGCACCTTCAAAAATATTCTCCCCTCCGAGCACGGCTTGAGGAAGTTTCTGACTGGCAGGCCTACCACCAGTGTGCGCCAATTGATGGATCGGATCGATAAGTATAAACGAGTAGAGGAAGACCAACTGCCAGGCAGGGAAAAAGAGAAGGCTATCCCTCAGGAGAGGAGAGATTTTAGGTCGGACCGATATAACAGCAATCGCCCGAGGAGAGATTTCGTAGGACAATCTGGAGCAACCAACACACAAACTGTCAATGTTGTATTCCAAGAACAGTACACCAGGTGTTGGAGAAAATCAAGAACGAGCTATACTTTAAATGGCCAAATAAGATAGTGGGAAAGTCCAAGAGGCGCAATCAAAACTTTTATTGCCAATACCATCAGGACCACGGACATACCACGAAGAACTGCAAGAACCTCTGGAACTACCTAGACCATCTAGTTCGAGAAGGAAAGCTGAAGCACCTTCTGCATCACTCCAGTGGTCATCAGGGCCAGACTCATCAGAAGCCCTAGAGAGATACTGCCCTAAGGCCACTCATAGGGATGATCAATGTAATCTTGGCCACGCCAGGAAGAACAAGCACGCACCCATCACGAGTGTTATCTGTGGCTCAGCTGCCTACCAAAGAGTCCCAACCAGAGCCAAAGAGGGCTAGAATGAAGTCTCACCCAATCCTGAGTTTTTTAGAAGAAGACAAGATTGTAACCACCCAACCCCAAGATGATGAACTGGTGATCACTATCAGAATCGGGGACTACGATGTAAAAAGAATGATGGTGGACGACAGTAGTGGGGTCGAAGTTATGTACCCCGACCTCTATAAGGGGTTGAAATTAAAACCAGAAGATTTGATGCCCTATAGCTCTCATCTGATGAGTTTCAATGGGAAGCTTGTTATTCCAAGGGGCATGATTAGGTTGCCCATCCAAACTGGCCCGGAGATAGTGGAGGTGAACTTTATCGTGGTAGACATCTACTCCCTATATACGGCCATTGTCGGTAGACCCTAGCTCCATACCTTGGAGGCTGTTGCTTCCTTCTTGCATCAGAAGGAGAAATTCCCGTTAGAAGACCAGGATCTCGAAATCTGTGGTTGCCAATCCACGGCAAGGCATTGTATGGTGGCTGTCATTTCACATCCGCTCGATGCGGAGTCCTCGGCGTTTGCTGAAAAGGACTTATAGCAATCAAAGGCCCCGGAGTCGCCACCCGATACTACTGCCGATGGGGCAAAATGCAAAGATCTAGAAAAGGTGGTCATTGGTAATGACCTAGAGAAGTTCTTTCAAGTCGAAGCTTAGCTGCCTCTTCAGGAGAAGGAGGAGTTGATTAAGTTTCTCAAAAGAAATATAAACGTGTTAACATGGGACGCCTGTGATGTTCCGAGGATTGATCCAGCCTTCATCTGTCACCATCTCAGTGTTAACCCATCCATAACTCCCAAGAAGTAGCCACCTCGACGCCCATCAAGAAAGCACGCCGATGTAATTAGAGACGAGGTGAAGAAGTTTAAGTGTGCAGGAGCCATCAAAGAGGTCTTTTACCCCGAATGGTTGGCCAACACTGTGGTGGTCAAGAAGAAAAGTGAAAAATGGCGGGTTTGTGTAGACTTCACAAACCTAAATAAGGTATGCCTCAAAGACTCGTTCTCCATGCCTTGAATAGACCAGCTGGTGGATGCAACTGCAGGCCATCCTCAGATGAGTTTCTTAGATGCCTTTCAAGGCTATCATCAAATACCACTAGCCCTAAAGGATCAGGAGAAGACAGCCTTCATAACACCTATTGGGAACTACCACTACAAGGTGATGCCATTCAGTTTGAAGAACGCAAGGTCCACTTATCAAAGGATGATGACGAGGATGTTTGAGCAGCAGCTGGGCAAGAACATCAAAATCTATGTCGATGATATGGTGGTGAAGAGTAAAGTGGTGTCCAAGCATTTAGGAGACCTCGGCAGCACCTTTGATGTCTTGAGGAAGCACAAGTTGTGCCTAAATGCTTCCAAATGTTCGTATGCCGTGGGATCAAGCAAGTTTTTAGGCTACATGGTTACTCATAGGGGAATTGAAGTTAACCCAGACCAAATCAAGGCTATCAATAATTTAAAACCACCGTGGAATACCAAGGAGGTCCAAAAGCTTACTGGAATGATTGCAGCCTTGAACCGATTCATTTCCAGGTCGATGGATAGATGCAGATCATTCTATCTCTTAATCAACAAGTGGAAAGGATTTGCGTGGTCCGAGGACTGCATCATGGCCTTCCAACAACTTAAGGAATACCTATCTCGACCACCTATCATGTCCAATCCTAAGGCCAATAAAGTACTATATGTATATATTGTTGTAGCCCCTCATGCTGTGAGCTTGGTGCTAATATGGGATGATAATGGCCTTCAAAAGCCAGTCTACTACATGATTAAGTCACTACATGAAGCTGAGGTTAGATACTTACCTTTGGAGAAACCCATACTAGTTGTGGTCCATGCTATGCGAAAGCTTCTCCATTATTTCCAAGCCCACACAGTGGTTATCCTAACCCAATTACCCCTGAAGTCTGCGTTTCGGTCTGCTGATTACAATGGAAGGATTGCCCTATGGAACACAATTCTGGGAGCTTTTGACATCAAGTACATGCCTCGGACCTCTATAAAGGTCCAGGTCCTGGCTGACTTAGTGGCTGAATTTGCTGAACCACTAGTTGAAATAGTAGCCGAGGAGCGAAACACGGATGGAAAATTTGTTAGGGTAGTCTTTGTGCCAGGACCCCCATGTTGGAAGGTGTACGTTAATGGCGCGGCAAATCAAAGGGGGTCCGGAGTGGGGCTAGTCCTAGTTTCTCTTGAGGAGACCATCATAGAGAAATCCTTGAGACTTGGGTTCTTGGCCACAAATAACGAGGCCGGGTATGAGGCCTTGTTACAAGGAATGGCCATAATGCAGAAAATGGGAGGAAAAACAGTAGAGATGTTCTCGGACTCGAGATTGGTAATGGGCCAAGTAAAGGGAGAGTTGGAGGCCAAAGACGCAAGGATGCAAGGGTACCTAAGCCAGGTCAAACGCTTGCAATCAGACTTCGATCTTTTCAGCTTGTCACATGTCTCCAGAAGTGGAAACACCCATGTAGATTCATTAGCCGCACTTGCTACCTTCTTGGCAGGGGGCCTACCTCGGACTATTATTGTCGAGCATCTAGATAGGGCAAATGAGGTTGCAAAAGGCGTGGTTCATATCTATCAAGTTAGTGTAGGCCCTAGCTGGATGGACCTTATGGTGAGATTCCTCAAAGATGATGTTCTACCTGAGGAAAAGTCAGAGGCTGAGAAAATACGAAGAAATGCTCCTCGGTTCTAGTTGTCTGAGGACCACAAATTGTACAAGCACTCCTATTCTGGGCCATATTTATTGTATATTCACCCGAAAGCATCAGAATTATTGGTTGAAGAGCTACACGAGGGGATTTGTAGGAGTCACACAGGAGGAAGATCCTTGTCGCACCGAGCCATTACCCAGGGATATTAGTGGCCAGGGATGCAAAAGGATACCCTAGAATATGTTAAGAAATGTGATCAATGCCAAAGGTTTGCCCCAAATATTCATCAGCCAGGAGGGGTCCTCAACCCTTTGTTCAGTCCATGACCGTTTGCCCAATGGGGCCTGGATATTGTAGGCCCTTTCCCCAAAGTAGCAGAAAATAAGAGATATCTGTTGGTCAGCACAGATTATTTCACCAAATTTGTCAAAACTAAGCCAATGGCCAACATTAGAGATGTGGATGCTAAGAAATTCATTTGGAGGAACATTGTCACACTATTCGGGGTCCCTCATACCCTCATTTCGATAATGGACTCCAATTTGACAGCAAAGCCTTCAGAAGATACTGTTGCAAACTGGGGATCACAAACAGGTACTCAACTCCAACTTACCCTCAGAGAAATAGGCAGGCCGAGGCTGTCAACAAGGTCATAGTTAATGGGCTTAAGAAGAGACTGGATGACGCCAAGAGAAAGTGGGTAGAAGAGCTACCACACATCTTATGGACCTACTGGACTACACCACAACGTTCAACAAAGGAGACACCTTTTGCCATGACTTATGGGGCAAAGGTTGTCATCCCTCTAGAGGCAGACTTCCCAACGCTGAGGATGAGCTACTTCACTCCAAGCAGTAATGATGAACTATTGGGAAAGAGCCTGGATCTGATCAATGAACAAAGAGAAAGGGCAGTGATCCAACTGGCCTACTACCACCAGAAGCTTAGGCAGGGATATGACACCAATATGAAGCTAAGACAACTAGCACCAGGGGACTTAATGTTGAGGAAAGTTATGGGTGTTGCCAAGAACCCATCTTTTAGAAAGCTGGGACCAAATTAGGAAGGACCATATCGAATTACTTCAGTAGCAGGAATAGGTGCATACTACTTAGAAGACTTAGATGGAAAACATGTACCTCGTTCTTGGAATGTAAATAACCTGAAAATGTATTATTATTAATAAAAGCATTTCTCTATCTTAACTTTTAAGTTTATTATGATTAAATGTCTTGTATTTTGGTAACAATCTAAGTACTAGACAGAACTAAGATCTTGCATGGTCCTCGGAGTCAAACCTATGGGAAAACTAGTTACTTCAAGAAAAATCTAAGTACTAGACAGAATTAAGGTCTTGCATGGTCCTCAGACTCAAACCTATGGGGAGATTAGTTACTTCAAGAAAAATCTCAGTATTAGACAGAGCCAAGGTCTCGCATAGTCCTCGAACTCAAACCTATGGGGAAACTAGTTACTTCAAGAAGAGTCTGAGTGTTAGACAGAACCAGGGTTTTGCATGGTCCTTGGACTCAGGTCTATAGGGAAACTAACTATTTTTAATAAAAGCCTGAGCGTTAAACAGATTCCGAGTTTTGTGTGACTCTTCGGACCACAACCTTTAAGGAAGTTAACGTCCTTGAATATTCATCTGAGTTACAAATACAACCAAAATGGAGCCTGACTCCTCGGATCACCTACCCTACCCATCCATGAGCATCACTTAAAGCATTTCAAGGTACGCCTAGGTCAATTCACCTAAGGTATCACTTAAAGCATCAATTACTTTTCCTTTAAACTCAATATTGTAATATTTCCTGAAGGTCAGTAAGTCCACAAGAAATGTGTGTTAGCATATGAGCCTAAAGAATATGAGGTCCGGGTTATAAACATAAGTTCTTTTGTAGCCCACCTAACAGAAAACAAATTTCGTTGTTGAGAATGTTCAATTATCAGTTTAAGTTTGAATTAAAATTTACGTGGTGAATTTAACATCCTTAACTGTTCGATTAATAAAGAATGGAGCACACTACTAAGGATAACCAAGCGTTAGCAAAAGCGTGAAAACGTAATGAATAGTAAGACGTCACCATTAAGAAAAATGAGCACATTCCATTACGAAAAGAACTAGTTCCATTACAAAAGTTAAAGTACACTAGAAGAGAAAGAAACATGAGGCAAAAGTGCAACAAAGGTAGCCTACTTCTTCAACTTTATAGTCAATTTGTCCTTAGAAAGTTGTTGAGAGGCTGTGTCAGAAGTTGGAGGATCCTGGCTTGGAGGAGTGACTTCAGAGGGCGTAGTAGAGGAAGGCGCAGTAAAAGAGGCCAAGTCCGATGTCTTTTCAGCAGGAGGAGCCTAAGGGTCGGCTGGAGGGTTCACCACCTCGTGCAGTGCTTCCTGGCTACTGGTTATCTCTTTCTCTAACGCCCCAAAAAGCTCACCTTCCTCGACTGGCTCATTAAGAGTAGTCATCACCAGAGCAGCCTTAGCCTCTTCAGGAGCAACCTCAGCCTCAGAGCTAGAGAGGGCTGACTCCCTAATGACAAGAGGGTAGTATACACTCTCTACCTTCCAAAGGTCAGATGAAGCCTCAACCTCAGCCTGTTTGAGGGTTTCATTCCAAACCTGGGAACAGTAGAGCCTGCATACCCAGGCACTTGAGACTTGAGAAGGGCCTGGGTCTCAGCCATTCCCAAGTCAAAAGCCGCCTCATCGGCCTTCTCCTTAGAGGTCTCAACCTCTGTCCTGGCAAATTCGGCCTCCTCCTTAGCCCTCAAGGCTTCGTCCCTGGCCCACTCAGTGACCTTTTTGGCCCCCTCTGCCTCGGCTAGCTTCTTCTTCAAATCAGCGATTTGCTCCTTGGCAATCCTTAACTGATCCTCAGCTTCTTGCAGGCGCCTTGTCTAGTCCTTGACCTACTTTTAAGCGCCAACTAGGCCGGATTCAGCACTATCTTTGTCCCTCGTCATCTCCTTTAGGTCCTCCTTGGCTTTCTGGAGATTGGCCTCGAAATTTTTAAGGGTCCGGGTGGCATCCAGGCACTTGTCACACTCCAGATCCAAGGCCCTGCTCTGGTTATTGGCCACCTCCTCCAACTTGTAGGTGACCTGGATAGCCTGCCCATTGAAACAAGTATACGATAAGTTGGAAATCAAAGAACAGAAATCAACAGAGGCACAAGTGTTAGAGGTATTACCATGCCCAGGTACCTCTTAAGATTAAGGACAACCTCTTGCCTCATCAAGCCCCCTAACTCGGCCATATCGGCAAGGAGTAGCAAGGACCTCTCTAGGGCATTAGCCACATAAATTCCTTCATCCCCTCGGAAGTCCCTAAGGGAGGCATTGTCCATCAAGAGCTCCCCATGAAGCATGAGGGCAGACAGTTATTCCTGGGGCTCGGATTGTAGGGCGACCTCCTTTTCTTGACCCTAATGCCCTATCTTCAGCTGCTTCAAAGCTCGTCGGGCTTCATCTTCCTCCTGAGAGGAGCGAGATCTTCCATCCATTGGCTCTTTGCCTTTGGCAGGCCTTTTCCTCTTTGGGTCGGTGGGCTCTAGCTGAAGAGGTGGAGTCGACTGGGTGGAAGATGACCTGGTCTGAACAGAAGGAGGAGAAGGAAGCTTGGATTGTTGCTTCCCCAACACCTCCTTCCCTGGCTGGCCCTCGAGTAGTTTGAGCAGATTGGCTTGAGGTTTTCTCTTAAAACCCATCTCGGCCTGAAATCAGTCCTTACTGGTAGAAGATCCGCTTCGGTCAAATTGGGGTCGCCCAAGTCACCAGAGGGATCCTCAGATGCGTTGACTTAGGCGAAAACACCAAATTCATCCTCGAACGAACCCAAATCAGCGACTTCCTCTTCTCTTTCTACTCATTTTGCCTCGGCTTCTGCAGCTTGGTGGGATGAAGAAGGGCCTACCAAGGGAATGCCTTCTAGGATGGAAGATCCTTCAGGAAGCAAGAATCCGTGTTCTGCTATGATGATCTTGTGAAGCCGAGGATCTTTGGCTTTGATCACGTACTTCGGAGCTGAGAACGATTTTTGGAGGGGATCGTACCCGAGAATCTTGTAAGCGGCTCTGATTTGGTTGTCAGCTTCATTCACAAAGACCTTCGCCCTAAGGATGGTTTGCAAATCTTCCCGGTTGACCAAGTGAAAGTGTCGTTCAAAGGCATGTGGATCTACAAGAAAGAAAGCACATTCATGTCAGTAAGCGAACGGTGCAAATTACGATAGCATAAAAGACCGACCCTCTCCTACTCTAAATACCCCACCTAGGGCCCCCTTCTCGGTCAGACAATGCAGGCTATCGTGCCACTCCCCAGACACAATGAGGAAATCCTTATTTAACCCCTTACTGGACTTAGGGAGACACTGAATAAGCCGAACCTTATCATCACTCGTCTTCATATAGTAAGATTTACCCTTTATGTGTTGGAGGTTGTAACACCAATTTACATCGTGATGCGTTAGCCTCAACCCCATCTTCTCGTTTAGGGCGTCCACACAATCTAGGATCCTAAACATGTTGGTGGCGTACTGGGTGGGAGCTAACCGGAAATACTTGAGATAATCCCTCTTCACTGGTCTCATAGGGATTCTCATACCACCTAGAAAGGCGATTATAGGAATCACTACTTCCCCCTCTTGCCTCCTATAGTGTCACTCCCCTTCTTTATAGTACCTCAAACGTACACTATTGGGTATCCTATAATCGGTGATGAATTTCTCCATTACCTTTTCAGACTCAACCAACTTTTTAAACCTACCCATCCCTAAGAACGGCTAAAAGACTCAAGAAAGGACAAAAGAAAGAGAGGAATAAGGGGAAAAGAAACTTAGAAGAAAGAAAGCACATGTTAGAGAGAGAAGAAAAACTTACAGAAATAAGGAAAAGCTCCTCGGACAGGCTTTTTATACTGAAAAGAAACGTGAGTTTGGTTGGAGATATGACCGAATTCAGGATATATGCGCAAGAACTCTTGAGTGTAAAAGTAAGGTGGCAAATCGGTTCAAATGGGTATTTATACCTCCAATTAAAAAGGGTCATGCGGGTTTCCCGCCTATAAGGTTAAAAGAATCCCCACCGTTAGATTGCCATCACACCATTGAACGTGGGGAGCACAGAGCTGCCAGAATTTAATAAGGGCGCACTCCGCATACTGAAGCGCTAGGAACGTGCCATGGACAGGTAAAAAGGCTCTGGTACTGACGGAGGACAAGACTTGACAAACTATGACAATGACCCGAGAACATCAAAATCCTCCTTTCCGTCCGAGGAGCCGGATAGCAGGATTTTGAGGGGCTATTGTGAGGCCAGAGAATTTGACGACTCCGGCCCATTTTACACCAAGCCCAAGGCCCGCGCCAAGGAGGACGAAATGTCCAAGGATGAATGAAGGAAGTCCAAAGTGCAAAGGAACATCGTCGAGAACGATCCCGTCCTCGACTATTCGAAATCACAGAAGGGAAGATCGACACGCCATCAAAGGCAACCTCCCAAAGCATCCCAAGGAAAATGACAAGTACAATGGGTCAATCATAGGAGCATGGTGGAGAAGCAATTCAAGGAGAAGCTGTTACCTCCGCATTAAATACCCACAACTAACATCCTAGCCGCATTAATGAGGAAATGACCCCTGAATAGTGCTGCATTGGTTGCTGCAACTCACAGGAGGTTTGGGAAGGTAGCTAATGGGACAAATACTCAAGTGGTGACTTGCATGACCAACAAATGGAGGGTCAGAATCAACTGGAAAGGGGTATATAATGTAAGAAATCCTCCAAAAAAGGTAGAAGGAAGACACAGAGAGAATACGGGAGCCGTTTGTATCATCTATGAAACCTTAGTAACCAAACACGGAAGAAACCATAAGAACAACCAACTCCTCAGAGAAGGGCCGAGGACAAAGTTTCACACTTTAGTCCGTGTCTTTATTATTCAACCCACTCATAACCATGTCTAGCAGTTGTATCCCTCACTAAGATCTAGTCCTTAAACCCACTCTCTATAAATTTATTATATTGGACTAGTTGGGCCTGAGTTCACTCATCCAAAAGCAAAAGTGTTCAAACCACGTCCCTACAATTACCAATGGCAATAGACACGGATATGTACACTTGGCCCACGGTCCGGTCAAATTTCCCTTTCATTCTCTTTTCATGCTCCTTAGTCCTTTGTAAGACACCTTAATATTTAGAAAGAATAAAATTTAAAGTTTTGTCTAATGTTAAGACTTAGGAGTGGAGTGAAGACCTAGCCTTATAAGCCCAATAAAACAAGGTATACTAAGGTTCCATGCATACTGAATTTGACCACAATATATTAACGGACTCTCCAAGTATAAACTAATTCACATTTAACCCGTCTTATAAAATCCATAAGTCCAATTAATGGAAGCCTAATTCTATCATTCTCCTACTTGGGCAACATTAATTGGTGATTCGGTGTATGTAATTTTGAAATTGATTCTCAGCTTTCAGGTGTATATAATTTTTTTTCCCTCATGTGAGGCTTCTGGCTTATATATTAATTTAAGGTTGAAATTTTCAGAATGGGGTGAGTCCATATGTGTTTGAAAGACAAAAAAAATTTTAAGTAAAAATTAAAGAAAAGAAAAAAGAATGAAAGTTAAATTGGACAGAAAAATCAAAATCACATTGTTTTAAGCGCTTAACAAAACTCATTTGATGGAAGTGGATGGAAGGACCACAAGGAACACAGAATGAAAATTGAGGAGAAAGTTTCAAAAAATCTAAAATTAAAAGGATAAAAAGAAAAACACGTAGAGAGTATAATTTGTAATTTAGCCTTACTATTAATATTACTACCATTATAAGAAAACAAAGCGAGGAACATCCCATTGAGAAATGAAGGCTTGCTCGTGTACATAACCACAAAGCTGCTACTGCAATTAAAGCAGCTTTAAAAATATATAGATATATATATATATATATATATAACTGCTTTTTTCTTTCACAGGCTGCTACTGCAACTACCAAAATTTGCCACTATTTCACATTCTTGTGATGACAATCATTGTCAGCGCGTCCGTCTTTTGTTATGGCGTCCACTCTTTTCTAAGTGAAGCTCTCCATATCACAAGTTAACATGCCGCTCTTTGTTATAGCATCCTTTCCTCTTCAATTCTATTACCAATCAAGCTATAGTTTAAACTACTAAACTAGCCAACCATTGGATTCAATGGTGGAGTTATTGCAACGATCTATGGCTCCACAATCTAGAAAAATAGTCAAGATATGAAAAGCCAATGCTTTTCACAAAACATGCACAATAACACACACATATTTTGGGATTTAAGACAATTGCCCCAGAAATAAGACATAGACACGACCTAGTGTTTGCTGGGTCTCATAATTTGGTCGACCTCAAACTGTACGTGAGACAATAAATTTGCACTTTACATCTAGAAAAGAAACATATTTCAAAGAATAATTAATCCAAGTTCAAAAAAAAAAGTACAATCATCCTCATCTTTTACATAAGTTTAATGTAGCTTAGACTAGTGTAGTCTGAGGAGTCCTCATCTCCAATATTCCACCATTCTTGCCAATTACTTCTAAGGAAGCAATTGCCTCATCTTGTCGGTTATCCTCAATCAAAGAAATATCCCGGCAACAGTGCTCAATGTATTCAAAAAGGTGGAGAATTGATTAATAAAATTGGACTTTGTTAATTTATGCCAGAAACACTTTTTTTTGGTTGATAAGTAGTTTATGCCAGAAACTCATAGAGCAACGAAAGATTACATTTTTTTTTTTTTTTTAAGATTTTTAAAAGGGTTTCCGGAGGAATGCAACATTACATAATATTTCCTCTGCCAGAAACATATACAGCCAAAGAAAAATCATGAATCTGGGTGATTTTCCTTTATAGTTAAGAGAACTCAGTAAGCAATCATTCCATATAAGAGTTCCAGCAAAAAATCACTAAAAATAAAACACTAGTGAACATACGTACAGTGTCTGAGCTTCACATATCGATGCCTTTCCAGGAGTGATAAAAGATTGGCACGCTAGAACACGGGCATTCAAAACCCTTCTAGATCCTTCCTCAGAGACTTCCTTGCGTGCAATGGTATTGGGTTTTGGTTTGAGAAATGGGGGGAGAACGCCATAGCAGGCAAAAGGTATCAACACCCATGTGTAGAAGATAGGTTTTAGCATTCCAAATGAGGGTCTCGTGCTCAAAACTTTTTATAGCTCCTTCAAAAAGCTTCATTTGATAGAAATCATTAGGCACGTATACAAGAGCCTGTGTGTTTTGAATGCCAGAACCAATACATGGTATTTCCAACAGTCACTGGTGGTTCTCCAGTAAAACCATCCAGACCCTCTACAATCTCCCACGACTCAGAGATCATAAGGCCTAACTACACGAGAAAAATCTGACTCTGAGCGACCCTTCCTACGGAGAAGGACACCACCAACACAATACAGTGTAGCGCCGATAGATGCCCAGGAGGAACAGGTTGACAACTTAGCATTAAAGAAAGGATGGATTTCTTCATCAAGTGACGCCAGGGCGGTGGTGATGACGACGTCCAAAGAAGCGGGTCAGCAACTCGTCACATGGGTCTCTTCTACCTTGTCTTTTCTTCTTGCTTTCCTCTTCTTCCGCTTGGAATGAGATATTAACCAAAAACCAATTAGATTGACCTTCTTCAGGAATTGCACGAATACAAACTGTTTTTCTCAAAGAAGAGGAGGAGGTGGTGGTGGAAGATGGTGATGGTGATGACGATGAAGATCGTGACACCGACCTTTTCCTTCTTCCTCTTAGGGCAACGAACGCAGACATTGGTACTTTGAAGATTCTAGGGTTTCGTTGATGGAGTTCTGACTTAATGGGTGTCGTATTTCCTTGGTTTTGACTGAGTGGAGTTTTCGGGCTTTTCGTTGGTTTTGGGCTTTTCGTTGACCCATTACTAAATGTTTTCTTCTTCTTCTTCTTCTTCTTCTTTTTTTTCTTTTTTTTCTTCTTTTTTTTTTTAATTCTGAAATTTATTTTTTTTTTATAAAAAAAAAACCCAAAACAACGTCATATCAAAATGACGGCAGCAGATAACTAAGATATAAAAGAATACTAAATTGACAGCAATTGAAAGTTAGAGGAATGAAATAAAAAATACTGAGAGTTAAAAAAGATTAGTTTTGAATTTTTGCCTAAACTTTTTTTTTTTTTTTACTTGAGCCAATGATTGGTGAGAAACTGAAACTAACAACCTACCAATTTGAATCTTATTAGTATTTATAGAACTTTTAGTTTTGAATATTATATCAAAATTAGGTTCGTAACAAAATGGAAGATCATTTTCTAAAAACACTCAAATGACATGCAAATTTAAATCTAGAAATCAACCTCTTTCAAATTGGAAATAAGAATGTCTACCAACTACCTCTCCTATTCACTATGATCGTTTTAAATATCTTTAATCACAAGAAATTGCCTTCAGGCAGAGCTTCCGGCTTTGGCCCCTTGTACTAAGAAGATAGACTACAAATATCATGTACTAACAGCAATACTCAACAGATTTGGGTGGGTTGTGGTCATAAAGAATACAACATTAAGAGAAGTTTAGTTGAACAATGAGGAAAGCATTTCATGCTCTACTGGCTACAAACTTTTTATCTTTTAAACAATTTTATGCCAAGCAACGAACACTCACAAAAGCAACAAAGTATGATGATACATATAAATAATCAAAAGATTGAGCCTACTCCATTAAACCAAATTCACATGTAGCCCATTTATGTCAAATTCGAGCTCTTTTTTCTCCTGCACTTTTTTCCCACATGCAACAACATCAACAGCAAATAGGCAACTACTTTGCAGGCTAGATCTTCAAATTGAACACGCTTTGCAACACCCATTTTGCTTACTCCATCCAATCAAATATATACAGTCCACGTGAGTTAAACCAAATTGGGGCTACTCTGAACCCCATGCAGTGGTTTCCTTGAGTTTGGGACTCAATCACCTGATTAAACAACAATTCAGAAGGTCAGCGACCAAGGAACTAATGGCAACTAGCTTGATATCTCACTACTTAAATAATCATTTTTTTATATGGCCTCCATACCAATTCAATTATCAAACCGCTGTAATCACACATGGGAATCTCTCTCTAGCCAGACGGTGCCCGAATGGGTTTTCTAGGAGAGACAAGCACTGGTTCATTACTTGAAGCTTTCATTGCAGCAATCTCTTCTAAGCGTTTCCATGTGGCTTCGCGTTTCGACTTAATTTCTTTCTCTTGTGCTTCGTCTTCCTGAAACTTGAGCAAGCACTCTTCAAAAAGCTCAGAGTCAATATCAGAGAAAATCTTGCGAACGTTTAGTGTCAAGCTCTGCACTGCCTGGTTCCAGTGGTTTCTTGCATTTCTCTCCAAGGAAGGGAAGATAATTGGCAGTATAACTCTGCGGTTCTGTTTGATAAGATTCTCAATATGATCATTGTTCCATAAGAACAAAGCCCTCTCTGCCACCTGCCAAAAGAAGTTGATTAAATGAGAGAGGGGATAGAATACAAACTAGAATGCGAGTAAATCTAGGCAAAACTTTCAGTAAATATGAAGTATAAGACTATCTTGTAATCATTGTTTAGACATAAATCAAGTTGATACAGCTTGACATTAGTAAATGACAAAACGGTATGGTATTGCCAAGTAAGAGTGGCAGCTTCCATATATAGCATCTAATTTAAACAAGCATAAAGATTTTATTTTGTTTGCACATATGAAAGGAAAGGGCGATGCCAACAAATAAAAGACTAGGATATAAAAGACTAGGATGACTACGCAGAGAAAAGGTTGATGGTTTAGGTGACACCAGAAAAATTCCAAAATGAATGCTCTCAGACAGACGAAATACCCGGCTGCTAGTCAGACAAAAATACATCTAGTAAAAAGAAGCAATGCTTAATATCAAAGATTTTAGTACTTGATAAGAAGACATGCCAAAGGCATCAAAAGAAGCTATAACAGTTAAGGGGCTCTTAAGGTATGGAGTATGAGAATGTGTCTAGTATTAAACATTGTTTAGAAAGTAGTGTCTTGGGAATTCAGTTTTTTTTTTGGTTGATAAGTATAGGGTCTTGGGAATTAAGTTCTTTGTGATATTAGTATTGCTTTTAAGTTCTATTTTGCAAATTGTATTTGATTGTCTAGTAAGGTGTGGACTGTGGAGTATGTGAGAATGTGTCTAGCATTGAACATTGTTTAATAAGTAGCGTCTTGGGAATGACTTGGGCTCCTTAATAATTTTACTTGGAAGCTATCAAGCATCTATTACGTGTTGTCTTACCAAAGACCCATTTTATCTTTGGAAGAAAACTTATCAAATTTTCTGGAATTACTTCCTTTTCTGCCTTTTAGGCTTTGGGTCTGTTTGGTTGTGAGGTGAGGAGGAATAAGAGCTTTAAGGACTCCCCAAAAGCTAAAAACAGTTTTAGGATCTATCTGGCCCAGAGCTTTTGGAACTAAAAAAGCTCTTTCAGAGGGGAGAAAATTACCAGTGTTTTGTAAGCTCTACAAAGAGATCTAACCTCCTCAAAAGTTCTCCGAGGAAGAGCTGAATTTTGAAGCTTTTAGGACAACACTATATAATACAGCGTTCATGCTTAATAAGTCCAAAATTTTAAGGCAATATTCATTGTAATTTTTCACACTCCAAACAATAAAGAGCTTTTCGTTAAAGCTCCACGTCTAAAGCTCTACTTCATACAGTAATACCAAACAATCACTTGAGCTAAAGCTAGAATTCCAAGCTTTGGTATAAAAGCCTTTTGGTGTGCTATTCCAATTCTTACTTCAAATTAAATTATTTGTAGGTAAAATAACTAAGAAAAATGACTGCTAAGTAAATTTAGATATGTTTCCAAACATTTTGATGGTTGTCAATTATTTTTAAAACCTAAAATTAAACATAAATTATGCCCAAAAATATACTTATCAAAAAACCTAAAAATAAATATTAATAAATTTATTTTTGATAAGTATATCAATAATTTTTGTATCCCCATGCCCTAATTTTTCAAGAAATGTCGTGTTGTCATGTGTCGAGTCCTGTGTGATGTCAGTGTCTATGCTTCTTTGGGCAAAACTTTATATTACCAAAGATCTACAGATAAAGGTCCCCAATAGTTAAAATCCAAACCAATCAGTTCAACCAGTCCAATCATGAACTCGTCATCAGTCTAATCCAGTTACACCAAAAAAAAAAAAAAAAAAGAGATTAAACTAGCAACCATATATTCAGCTGGTAAATCCAAGAATCATGCCAATTAAATAGGTTCAATCAACCTCATGAAGTCAAGATCTACACCTCCTTCAAGCTCAACCAGTCAACCTCAAAACCTCTGTCCATGATGACTCACCTAGCCAACCCAAACATTGCAGAAAGGGATCCCGAGGGAAAGTTTGATCAGTCTAATGGTTTTTTAAGGACCATGAATGAGGGCAAGCCTCAACATTCACTTTGCCAAAACAAAACATGTAGAGAGAGATTGAGTGAGAGAACGCCTGATCCGGTGGATTTTTGCTTTTGAGGACAATGAAGGGGGCAAGTCTCAATTTCTTCATAACTTGAGGCAAGCAAAGCCACATCATTTGGATTTGAAACAAACAAAGTTTTTTATTTTCTTTACTTTTTTTTTTTAAGGAAAAGTTGGTTTTGGGAATGGTCAATTCTTTTCTTTTCTTTTTTACTTTTGGCAAGACAAAATGGGTCTCCAATGGACCAAACACACAATTGTTGGCTTTAATGTGAGCCTCCATTGTAATTTTATTATAATAGTAATGTGCAAAGATGCATGAATGAATGATATTTTTTTAATATTTTGCTTTATGAAAATTACTTATTTAAATAGAAAGAATATGTTTTTTTAGTGTGAACATCATTTGAAACTTAAAGATTATTAAAAATTTTAGATGTTCTTCAGTAAATATTATTAATTTTATCAAGACTTTCCTAAAATTATCCATTAACAAATTCCCTAAGAGCACCCATTACCAGACCCCTAATTATAAACTTATCATACAATTTTTTTAGTTTTTATAATTATAAATTTATTAATAAAATTGTTTATGACATCATCAGTTTGACCACCAGTCCAACCCTGGTCAGATGAGAGAATTGGCAACCATACTCCTTTCCATTTCTCTATCCATCCTGGTTCTTAAAACCATGGCCTACAGTTAGAGCTCTACTTCCTCCAACAATGCCAAAAAGGCTCTTTATTTGCTGTTTTATAACAAAACTATCAATCTAGCTGCCTTGTTTTGGCTGCATCATTAAGTTCCTATTGCTTCAACATTCAGACTCTATAAATTCCCATGCATTTGCCATTATCCTTTTTTCTTTTTTCTTTAACTTCATTTTTTTGCAGCAGAAGTGTACATCATTCATTCATGGCTGACTTGTCACTTGCTAGAAAAACAACATTTAATTCGAAAGAAGGAAATCTAACCAAGAAGTGTTCTCATTGGTCTTTGATGTACAACCAATTCTGAGCAACTTAATAGAGTCCAAATCAACTAGATCAAGCAATGCGAAGATATAGTTTCAACCAGTATTCCTTACAAGGATTTAAATTTTGGTGTGGCACATGGTCCTTTATGAAGGAATGTTCTTATAACAATTTGGTATATATCTGAGAAATTTAAAGAAAGACTAGAGATGTGGGCTTGGGTGGATGTGTGCGTGTGCACTCATCATTGATCAAAATATAGAATTATACATTTGACCGCCCACAGAAAGTTCATTCTACCAAAAAAGAGGGGAAAAATTCTAGCAATACCTAAGAATTAAAAAGTGCAAGTTGTCTAAGAAAACCCAATTTAAGTGTTTAAAATTGGGTGGATTTGAGTGTGTGTGTGCGCGCGCGCGCGCGCACGCTCATCACTCATCAGAGATCAAAATATAGAATTATAAATTTGACCGCTCACAAACAGTTCATTCTACTAAAAAAGAGGGGGGAAACTCTAGCAATACCTAAGAATTAAAAGGTGCATGTTGTTTAAGAAAACCCAATTTAAGCGTTTAAAATTGTTTTTGTTAAGAACAACAAAAACAATTTTATATTAAAAAAAAATTTTGATTGAGTTCCTAGATTCTCTAAGCACCTGCCATTGATATAATGGCCTTGCTCTTTCATTCCATGTTTTTTGCTTTCACTTTTATTATCTTTTTCTCACTGTATACTTCCTGTATACATTTTTATTTCTTTAATGAATAGCACTTACTTATAATAAAAAATAAAAATAAAAAAATTGTTTTTGTAAAAAAAAGTCATTTATAATTGCCCCCTAGTTTCATTAATATAGAACCAACACCACTACCATCAATACTTATGGAGGCAGCCACCACACAATTACTATTTACAAGACATCAAAGAAATTAAAAGAAAGGATTAATTTTATAAAATTGATTAAAAAATGGACTTCTTCAATTAATCTTAATAATCAATGCCACCACCAGCACAAATCACTGGGAAGAAGTCTCCTCCCACAATTTAACCACCAAACCACAACAGCAACACCCTACCAGTAACCCATTGATGTAACTGCAAGACCCTTTTTTTTTTTATGTAAGTACAACTGCAAGACTATCATTGTCCCATAACCCTAAAAGAAGCCTCAAGATTACAGCCTACATATCAATACCATTTGCCACAATCCAATCACAGCATCATACCGTTGATATAATGGCGTTGCTCTTTCATTCCATGTTCTTTGCTCTCACTTTTCTTATCTTTTTCTCACTGTATACTTCCTGTATATGTTTTTATTTCTTTAATGAATTGCACTAACTTATGAAAAAAAAAAATTGTTTTTGTAAAAAAAAGCCATTTATAATTGCCACCTAGTTTCATTAGTATAGAACCAACACCACTACCATCAATACCTAATGGAGGCAGCCACCACACAATTACTATTTACAAGACATCAAAGAAATTAATGGAAAGGATTAATTTTATAAAATTGATTAAAAAATGGACTTCTTCAGTTAATCTTAATAATCAATGCCACCACCAGCACAAATCACTGGGAAGAAGTCTCCTCCCCACAATTTAACCACCAAACCACAACAGCAACACCCTACCAGTAACCCATTGATGTAACTGCAAGACCCCCTTTTTTTTTATATAAGTACAACTGCAAGACTATCATTGTCCCATAACCCTAAAAGAAGCCTCAAGATTACAGCCTACATATCAGTACCATTTGCCACAATCCAATCACAGCATCATAAAATCAGCACAACTACTATGGCCCATACCAGGCTAATATGACTATTTATGCTATGTTAATACACATGGCAAACTATGTGAGTGACAATAAAGACCCATCTAAAATAATTACCAAAAGGATATCCAGATTGTACATATGCCTCAATTCCACCACTCAATGTCTGTCGTTCATAACCCTGTGTGCAGATGGACAAGGGTTATGAACAGAAATGAGAAATCCTCCCTCAATCAATATCCATATACACAAACCTAGGTCCTAAAGCTCAATATTTGGACATGTGCCACATGTTCAAGATTCACATCTCAACATGCCCTGTCTACGAATCCCAAGTTTCTTAACTCCCTTCCCCCCTTTTGCCTTCACTTCTGTTGCATCAAAAGACAACTTGGTTATCATGATTTCAATCCTTTCAATTAATAGTTCATATTATCAGTTCTCTAATAGATATTGCATAATATCCATGTCCATGGCATCAAAAACATGGCATTCTAAAAATGTTCGAAAATTTTCAAACAACTTGAAAATTCATAAAAAAATCTGGAATCTAGGCTAAATCTTCCAGAGATTTTCTTTAAATAACTTTTGAACCTACAAGCACCCCACTGCTGTACTGCCTAAGCTATGATCAAGGGGAAATGTCCTGAGAGTTTCTCCACACAATAAGAAAAATCTGAGCACAGTGGAGAGAGAGAGAGAGAGAGAGAGAGAGAGAGAGAGAGAGAGAGAGGCTTTTTATGAAACAGCATAAACATTTGCACCTCATCAAACTTCTCCATCAATCTTGATACTATTTTCTTTGGAAAATGCCAGAAGACAACTTGAGTTTGAAGGGGGAGTTGAAATATGGGGGAACCTGACAAGCAAGGACAGTGAAAATATGTTTTGCTACTAATTCTTATTTTGTTAACATTAACATTTGCTAACTTTTAGAATAGATTGTGTGTGGGCTAAATTTGCACACATTTGAATTGGAGAAAGGCAGATTTTAGCCCAAGACCAGAAAGGCGGAAATTGCGCACAAAATTCAAGTTCTATAGTGTTAAATGATTTTCAGCAGTTTAATCATGGAAAAAGCAAATGAAGAGCAACCGGAGCAAATCCTCACACTAGAAATGACAAAGTGAAGGCTTAAAGACTCATTATCTAATTTCTACCACAGAAGCATGCCTTTAGTTCAGACATTCAACACAGGAAAGAGGAACTAACAAGTAGAAACTGATGGAACTGGTAAAACAACCTACCTGAAAATGTGAACTGCTCAAGCAACGACCAATTTGACGAAACAAGGGTACCATACAGCGCTGAAATTCTGCAGGCTGAGTTGCTTCTAAAACTTCCTCCAGCTCACCTAGGAACATAACCTCCTTAGAACTATTTGTAATTGGCCAATATTTTAGTAAACCCCTTATAATAGTGTCAGCAAGCTTGCAGTCCTTCTCCACAAATTGTGTAATGCAGTAAGATAACTGCTGGTGGTACATGGGTATGCATTTTGGTTTATGAAGTGGAATAAGTGCCCGAACAAGAAAGAGCTTGTGCTCTTCTTTCAGCGGCAGAGCAAACCCATTGATTATACTACCAAGAATCTCTAACAGCTCAGCAATCCCATTATGCTTCTCAGTTTCAAAAATAAAACGATAGAAGATGTTGTTGATTGCTTTCCTGATAAAAGGTCGGTGCACCATAAATTTCCCATAAATGCGGTGCAGAACTGTTTTCAAGTAATCCCTCTCCCTGGGGTCCTCTGAATCAAAAAGATCTAACAACCTGAGAACAAATGAGTGATCAACGTACCTCTTAGCCAACTTTGCATCTGTCTCAGGTGATGCGACAAACCTCAAAAGGAATTCATACACTATTTGCAAGTGAGGCCATGCAGGATCCATTGATGGCTCTTCCTCTTCCAAATCAAAGCCTTCCAAGACTTTATTCTCACGGGGTGGAGAAGTGAGTGTTCTAAACAAATTTTTTGACACCATCTTTATGATCTCTTGCATGACAGTTTCCGAGAATTTCCCATTAGCAGAAGCAATATGATCCACAAGTTCAACCAATGTCTGTCGCTTGATCTCCTTTTCTTTAAAGTCCTTTGTTGAGTCAGTAAAGTCAAACACAACACAACACATGTTCAACTTTTTAATAAACAAGTTCTGCTTCTCAGTATTGGGAACATCTTTAAAACTAGGCAAAGCCTCATAAGAAAAAACTGCTGAATTTCCATTCAGCTTTGAATTCACACCCTGTTGAAGCTTATTGCCTTGATTTAATACTAGATTTGAAGTAGCATCTGAATAAGAAATAGCGCCTGTGTTCCCATATCGATTACTTGCTAAATCACCACCTCTTAAACTGGTAGGAACATTTGAAGATGATGTAGAGGTCCCCCCTCCTTCACGATTTTCAGACGACTTAGAGGACTTACGTGGGAGCTTATTAAGAAACTGTTTGATCATAACTTAATTGGCAAAATAAAAGCTCCTTTCTGCACTTAAGAACTTCGATACAATTGAAAATCATTCAAAGCAAAACACAGCATCAATTGCAGAGAAGAGAGAAATTTCAGTCAAACAATACATTAAACCAAATTCAAGCCAGAACTAGCAGTCCACATGTCCATTGAAGAGACAATCCACCCATAAGCTTGTTAATCTTTGCTTGATTCTAAGAATGTTTTTTTGATTCTAAGAATGTTACAAACGAACTTGGGGAAATCTGGAACAGAAACATCAAACCACTACACATGATAAGAAATCAATACTTCAGAGATACCCCAAAGCTTAAATTTACTCACAAAACTTAAACTTATATTTCTAATTAACTACAACTAAAACAAAAGCACTATCTTGCTTTTGTCATCTAAAACAAAGATCTTTTCCCTTGTTACACCAAAATAAATGTGCCCTTTTGAATTATATTAAGAAACCCAGAAGAAGAAAAAAAAAAAAAAAAACAAATCTAATTAACCCCAAGAACTCTGACTTCTTTGTCAACCAACCTAAAAGGAAAAAAAAAAAAAAAAAAAGATAATGGATATTCTCACCTCTTTATTTTCTCTCCCCACTCTTTTCTTAAGCTTTTGCCAAGATGTGCATGCTATTCAGTTGGATCAATCAAAAGTAAGATCTGGGCATGATCTAGATAACCCAGATACCTTCCTCTATCAACAAGTCACCTACATCAAATTTCCCAATTCCCCACAAGAACACAAAAAATTATGAATAACATTAAATCAACATTCATTTATAATTCAAATGTAAATATGAGAGACAGAAAGAGAGATAGACTCAAAAAATAATAAAATTAAATTAAAAAAAAAAAAAAAAAAAAAAAAAAAAAACGGAACAACCCCCAAGAATCTAAGAAAGATGAATGTTTCATCCATGGAGTACTTACAGAGAAGAAAGTTCAGCTACTTCCTTTCAGAGAGAGAAAGAGAGAGAGAGACAGAGAGAGAGAGTCAGAGAGATAAGAATCCAACAAGAACAAAAAAAAAGAAAAGAAAAGGTGGGCTTAAAGAACAGCAATCTCTGGCTGTTATTGTTGGTGTTGGAGTTGTTTTTTGTTAGCTAAAATTATTGTTTTTTTTTTTCTTTTTTTCTTTTTTTCTTTTTTCTTCAAATTTCTCACCAATTTTATTTTCTTTTTCTTTTTTTTTTTTTGTGGAGAAACTTCTCACCAATATTATTTAACCTTAAACCTGTTCTTAGTTTTGCTCTTTTTTACTTTTAAATTGTCAGGTTGATTGGGGATCAGATACTATTATTTGACTAAAATAACCCTTAACATAATTGGAATAGTAACAATAGTTTATAATAAGGGACAGAAAGTGAAGGTTAAAATAGTACTTATGCTTTTTAACTTTTTGAAAAGCTAATTCACGCACTCTAAAGTGCGTTTGGGTTTCGTTCAATCTTTTGTAATTCGAATTTCCAGAGTCCGAAGTTCGATATCTCCGTTTTCCGTTCCAGTTGAATGAAGATTCCACGCGCAATAGGCGCGTGTAAACACTCAAAATTTGGGAGACTTTTTGGAGTGAGCACATGTGGGAAGGAGATTGGTAAATAGAGGTTTTTTGTTTTTTTATTATTATTTTTTTTAAGTTTTGAGTAATACTCAAGTCGTAAACATGATTAAAGTATTGAATTCTAATCATCAATGATGATTGTTCTCTTAGTTATGTTCCATATAAATAACGTGTATTAGTAGAGTATTTTTAATCCTATTTTTTGTTCACAACAGCTAATATTATATATATATATATATGAGAATTTTATTGTAATTTAAGATTACAACTTCATTTAATATCTTTTTATTAGACGTTAATTTTGACAAATCTACTATTAAATTATATTTTCTTCTTATATCTTTCGTACTTGTAAAAATATTTCAAAAACTAAAAAAAAAAAAGTTATATCATCAATCAATCGGTTAAATTAGAAGTTTTTGTAATCTAAAATTATGCATAAAAAAATAAATTTATAGATTATATAGTAAATAATATCCAATTGGTACAAAAATTGACATATATATTAAGAATATAAAAAACATGAAATCTAATGGTTAAATTTTCAAAATATTAGCTATGTTAATTTTTTTAATGAAAATTGTAACCTTAGACGACAATCAAATTTATAATCAAACTTTATTCATATATATATATATATATATATATATATGTTGCGATCCTGACATCTCAAACCCACACGGCCACACCCTTTACCCAACTTGACAGCTAATAGCCTATAAATTTATAACAATATTAGAGATTAAAAAAAATACTTCGTAATGGATTGAAATGTTAAATGGTATATATATATATATATATATATTTAAATAATTAGAAATGCTTACATAATATAATAAAATATATATTTTGCGATCTTGACATCTCAAACCCACACGGTCAAACTCTTTGCCCAACTCGAAAGCTGATAGCCTATTATAGATTTATAACAATATTAGAGATATAAAAATTTATTATTATTAAAAATAAAAAATAAAAAACTATGTAATGAATTGAAATGCTATATTGTAATTGATATAACATTATTTTACTACTTATAAAAAAAATTATTTTACTATTTTTACTATCCAAGTATGTAACCCAATAATTACAAATATTTTTGAAGAAGTAGTTTGTTTCCAACATAAAACCACACGCACGTGAGACTCCATTCATCTCTGATCTCTCTGTGTGAAAAGACAAAAAGAATGTTATGGGAATATTTATAATTAATTGCTTTAACATAATTTTTCTTTCCAGCTTGATAGCATACTTTAGAGACAAATTAGGACTAGTGAGTCACGGAAAAGAAAATCAATACAATCTAGCAATGCATGTAACATTGTGACGAGGATAGTGGAACATTAAAAAGATAACAAGGTATGAGGTGTAACAATGGGACGAGGATTGTCGGGCATGATTTGGTAAACAAAAACCACTTGTATTCTCTGATATATTCAACTCAATGACATTTTCTCATTAAGATTATTACTCTTTTTTGGAGAAAAGTAGATAACCAAAACTAACACCCGGTTTACTTCACAATTAAGAATTTATTTGTTATACCTAATCATACATATGGTCTTACATCATCAAAAAAAAATTAACGATGTGATATTAGATACACATTTAAATAAATCGAAAGTCTTGTAGATTAACTAGTTGACACTTCCTAACGTTTTTAATGAATAACATATAAGGTTCAAATTCTTTACAATTATAACTATCGAATTATCAAAAAGTGTATACTTTTAAATATGTAATATTTGATATGAATAATGAAATGAAGATAGTCTTATTATGCCACAAATATGATATGACAAAACATGCAAAATAGTGTTTTTCATTTTTGGCAATGATGAACAATGAAATGTGTTTATCATGTTTTTTTTTTTTTTTTTTTGGTGTGTGTGTGTGTGTGTAAATGACACTATTTAATTTTATATAATTTTTTATTTTATAATTTTATAGTTACAATAAAAATGTGGATTTGAATCCTAAATGTCTCTATTGAAAACATGATAAGGTGTCAACCTTGAATGGACACTTGTCTACAATTTAATTTTATATCAATACACAATTTGTTTATCGTTTTTAATGTCCCTTTATTTAAATTTAGCTTCACTACTAATGTGGTTCAATTTTTTTTTTTTTTTGATTAGATAATGTGGTTCAATTTCATTAATACAAAAAGGTCAATTTAGCAATTAGCACTTTAATTTCACGTTGATTTACCTTTATGCAAAGTTATTTTTCATTCAAATTTGTTTTATTTAACAATTATTTATGGTCAATTTAATTGTTCTCAATATTTTATCACATTTAATTATCATACCTAGATTATAACTCTCTTGATTTAGACAATACTAGATCCTCGGTTTTTGATTCCTTGGCTTTACCTTCTTCAATGGTGGTTCTAGAGGCTCTAGTAGCATGAGGGGCAACTCAGTTTATTGTTGAACTACGCTTGCAGCATTCGGTCTTTGAAGGGGGGACTAAAAACTGGTATACAAAGCCTTAGCTGGCCCCTCTCCTCACTCAGTTATTGCTCATATTGATAAAAAACACATTGTCTATTAATTCTTTTAAAACTTATTTATTTTTCATACTAAGAGGCATGGTAACATTGCTCATATTGATAAAAACACATTGTCTATTAATTCTTTTAAAACTTATTTATTTTTCATACTAAGAGGCATGGTAACATTGTTGCCCATGTCTTAGTTAGGAAAGCTAGATTATATTTTCCTTTATTACACTGGATAGAGGATGTTCCTCCAAACATTTTTGATTTTGTAGTTTTTTATTTTCCTTCTAATTAATAATATTGCTTGGTTTTTTTCCCTCAAAAACAATAAATCGAGAACTCATAATCAAAGCAGGAAAAGGAATTTAGGTACTTTTTGGGCTCTAATTACGCAGCTGATGTCTTCTAATCATCATTCCGAGGCAAAATAGAAATTACCTTAAGTAAAATTTGATTAATTTAGTTGAAGGAAATTACCCTAAGTAAAATCCATGTAGTTGTTGGAACGATCACATCATATAAGCACGCAACCAACTCGGGATTTGATGATCGATATGCTAGTCCAACCATTCAGTAATTTCAGTGGGCCCATTAAAGTCAATTTCTCCATATCCAATTATCATAGTCAATTCACAACACCTCCCTATACGTACGCTAAGCTAAGCAATTTCCACTGCACACATGCAACTCTTTGGCTACCCCAGGGCATGTTACCTCAAGTACAAATCTTATCTCTCACTTTTTTTTACTTCACTTTATATTTTACAAATAAAAATTTGTTACATGTTTATCTAAATAATTACATTAACTAATAACGATAGTATTAATAAGTCAAAAATGATAGTATTTAATTAATTAAGTGAACTAGGGGTAAGTTTTTATTGATAAAGTATAAAGTAGAGCAGAAAAAATGGGATAGAAAATTATGACTCATGTTATTTCACGTTGGTTCCAATAAAAAATGAATAGTCTAACCATATAGAACACAACAAAATGTCATAACATTCTTATCAACATTTCTAATTTAGAAGTGTTATTAAGATTTTGTTGAGATTGTGATAAGCTCATGTATGAATCAACCTAATAATTTAGGAATGTTATAAATTGTTAATAAAATTGTGATAAGTCCATGTGTGAATCAGCATACTGATTTAGGAATGTTATAAATTGTTATCGTAAAATCATAAATAGCTTACCTCTGAATCAGCACACTAATTTAAGAATGTTGCAAATTATTATCCCTCTTTTAATGTCATGTCTTAGCATTAACTTGAATGAAAAATCACACGCACACAATTAAATTATCAAGCTTACTTAAAGTCCGGTGAAGTGTGGATCACACACACAGTGAGACGCAAACATTTTACCACACATACGCGCCCCACACACGCACAGAAAGTAAACGAAGGCTGTTTTGTACATTGTACCTACTCAACCTATTGAAGTGTAAAACAAAGTAATTTCAATTGGGCGAGGCCTCTGAGTCTAACAGAAAGTCTAGGATGACGTTTTGTCATGCAATTTGACACGGCTTGCTTTTGTGTTTAACTGTGATTGAATTATTTTTCACCAAGCACTGATAATGAACTCTCGTGATTGAATCATTTTTCACCAAGCACTGATAATGAACTCGTGTAAATGATGTAATTCAATCATAAATTAGCATCTAAGCAAGTTCTGATCAAGCATATTGCAAAAGATTGTATTTTATAAGACCGTCTCATAAAAATAAAATATTTGTTTGCCCCAATGAAAATAAAATATTTGTTCGCCCCAATGAAGTGTGGTCAAGTTCTACCCACCAGCTCCCCCGTATAAGATGAGCTTGACCTCTCTTGTGAAAAAATAAATTAAACGAAAAAGTAAAGTCAGTTGCGACTGCTGGAAAACTGGGAGAAGAATTAATATTTAGTAGAATCAAGTGGAGTCTACATGGTTAAGCTGAATTAACAAAACATGGCCCTGCTCAACAAAATAAATAAAAGTAATCCAACTGTTACAGACAGTAACTTCTCATTACTGATGAATCGCAAAATACATTATCAAATTCATGTGATACACATCTATCAAACACATAATAATCAGTCCATCAACAATCATTCTTGACAGTTAAAAGCAGGATGCTAAGTGAATGTGGTATTGCTGCCAGAAACTTGTCAGGCTAGAAACCAACCTTCACGTTCTATTTCTAACCATGGGATGCCGCATTTCTCTCCTTGAGTAACATTTTATGAACCGACTGTCAAGGGAAGTTTCCGAATTCGGACTCTATTGGTTGGCTGCAGATTTTGGCCAACACCCAGGTCAGCATTCCGATACATTACAACCATCTCAAGTTCCAGGCATCTGTCAAGCATGTAAAAAGGTGCTGCCCAATGGCTCATAGTTCCCTCCACAATAGGATAAAAAATGTGCCGAATATGTGGGCAGAATATACAGAAGATGAAGAAGGAAAAGAGATATCCTACAAACACCGTGTCATACAAAAATAATGGGGAGGAGAGAGTATGCCCACTGAGGAATGAAAACAAAACCATCACAGCAACCGAATTATCTGGCTCGAGAACACAAGAGCAAGGTTGCCCAAACATCTGTTTCAATGCTCCATCAAGGCTGTTTCAGTTTCTGACAGTGGAGCTGCAAGACAATGGGCAAAATATTTCAGAACGATACAATCTACCAATTGAGAAAAACATAAGGAAAAGTTGAGTTCTCAATAAGGTTGTTAGTGAAAGAAAGTTCTCAATAAAGTTAGGCAGTGGTACAGAAAAGGAATGCAGAATATGTTAATCATGTATTTGTTGTGAAAGGGCAAAAGTATGTGATGCCAGCATATATTATTGGAGGAGAGAGACAGAGAGTGAAGCCCACTGAAGAGACAAGAATCTGGAACACAAGTTCTTAAACTTTAAATACCTTTCTCTTGGCCTTGATAAGATACACAAGATTGAGGCTAACTAATTAGGGTCCCAACTCCCAAGTAAGATCCACATGGTAAATCTTAAATGATTTGACTGTCTAAATTATGACCGTACAATACAGATATATTACACTCTAAAAGTAAAGCATTCAACAAGAATGAGATTATCTAATAACAAGAAACCAACATGCAAATGCATACAACTGGAATAATTTGTGGCCAAACCAACATACCAAGTAAGTCTTCATAAGAATCTGCTAACAGGGATGTATCCATTAGCAAAGGAGGTGAGAAGACCTGCTCATGAGATTCCTCAAAGTCATAAAACGATCTTTGAGCATCAGAAGCTGCACCATTTGAGCTGGTAGCCGAAAGAAACCCATTTACACTATCATACTCATGAAATGGATCCAAATCATTTAACATGTCTGGAAATTCATCAAACTTGCTCCTGATATGACCATCAGGGGCACAATTCTCAAGCAAAGAATTATCTGATTGAGATACAAACAACCTTTTGCTCCTTAAAGAAGGCACTTTGTTTTCTGGGCTAAGACGAGAAAACCCAGTAGTGGAAAGAGGTACAAAAAAGTGCTCCGAGCTTTCATCAGAATGACCATCTCGTAATGTTCCTGGATTGCAAGATTGCATTGACAGAGCAGCTTCTCTTACAGATCTCTTCAAATTCTGAACATAAGAATTATCACTGTCTGCAAAAACATCGATATTTAGAGTCAATACCTCCACAACAATTTAAAAGTTGTTTATAGACCAAGGTCTGGTCCTAAACTCCTAATTGATAAAAATAGAACCCCTTTAAAAAGCCAACAAGCTTGTATTGTAGATGGCATTAATTATGCGAAGAGCAGGGCAGAAACAGCAACCTTGTGGTATGCTTTCAATTTGATTACTTGCAAGAGGCTGCTCAAGAGATTTTCTTTCAGAATAGTTTTCTATTTGGTTTGCTTGAGGAGCTGAAGTCTGTCGTTTTAGCATATTTCCTCCTTTTCCAGAAGAATTTGGTGTCAAGCTAAACAACTGTGGGAGCTTTAAAGCAGGAGGACTAGCTGAGACCTTGTCAAGCTGAACAGTAGACATTTTGCTGGTAACCTCGGCAACATCATCACTGCTGCTTTCCTAAATATTTCCAGAAGATAAAAGAAGATCAGTTCTATAAGTTGATTAGTCAAGGTTAAGCATATCAAAGTAGGTATTGAGCTTTTCGTGATGTACTCGTTGAAGAATTACCAATGTCCTTCCAGTGCTCTGAGCCTGAACTGGTGAAGATGATTGACCACGATGTCTGGTCATGGGAGGCAAAGTGGAGGATATACTCTGAACTTTATCTGTACATTCTGATATGGACTTCTGTATAGCCGGAGCAACTTCCTTCAGTTGGTTAATCAGCACCTGCAAATGAAAAGTATTTGAATTAAGAAAATTTTTCAACATAGTATCCAGTGGTATGCAAACATACCGATATTTGATCACGTATACATGTTTTTTCCCCCTTTTTTTGGTGTTCTAGATACAATCTAGAATGAAAACAACAAATCAAGAGAGACATGTATCCCTCCATCCACGATTGTCTTTCTTTCATTAATTCTGTCTCATTATGATAGTTAATTATCAAAGACGTAAAGGAATTATAAAAATTTCACTTTCTTGCAATATGCTTTACTCTCAAACATTATCTAGAATGGTAACAACAAATCAGGAGAGATACATAAATCCCTCCATCCCATGGTTGCCTTTCCTTCATTAATTCTGTCCCATTATGCCAGTTCACTAAAAAAAAAGGTAACAGCATTTTAGAAGTTCCCTTTCTCACATTACGCTTAACTCACAACATCAGTTACCAGTAAATAGGGAAATAAAGAAGCACTACAAAGCATCAATGATAGAAGAACAGTTCCTAATGAGCAAAACCCAAAATGGAGATGTTTCAGACACAAATTGCTACTCCCCAATAAGTGGCCCCATACAAAGAAAGCACTCTTTAGGCCATCCATATCTTCGTAATATAATGGGTTACTTTCAAGCTGATCCATAATTGATCAAAGCAACCATTAGTCAGAATGTTCTGTGATTGGTCAAGGCAACTGAGTGGACACATACCTCTTCCAGATTCCTTAAATGGGCAAGTCTCAGAGTCTTTCCAGGACAGAATTTCTACATTTGTAAACCCAAGGGAGGGGAGGTTCCCAGCCACCAAAGGCTCTAAATGGCATTAGAAGGAGAATAGCATAGCATGAAGAATATGTGATTACACATTACCTGAAAGCTAGCTAAGTGCTGCTGATGCTCAGCAAGAGTGGCAGCTAAAGACTCAGCATGGCCACTTGTACCACCATCCTGTGTGTTTCGTAAAATTTCTGGACCTTCTCCATCATTAGCTTTTGCCTATGAAACAACATAAAAATGACAATAATTCACTGAGACGAGCAAATCAATACCTTGTTTCAAAACCAAGAACAGTAACAAAACCACACTAAACAGGATGGAGTTCTCTAATTTTTGTTTTTAAATTGATTTAAATACCAAATCCATATTATATACAGAACAAAATCACTAAGTACAGTACAGCATGAAATGGAAGTGTTTAAACTTTTAAGCAAGATGATTGTTGATCCATTCTGGAAAAACCAAAAAACCTAGGAGTCACTATAAATGAAGTTTCTAAGGCTATCCAAGCATGCAGGCTAACAAGGATATGCCCATGTGCCAACAAGCTTTGGCTCAAGTGGCACTTCATCGTCCCACAAGAACATGTGCACAATGAAGTCGTGGGATCAAAGCCCACAGGAGGAATGTGTAACTTACCAATAAAAAAAAAGGTCTGCTCATGTTTCAAAAGCAAATCAGCAAAAACTTCCTTGGAGTAAATACCAAGAGCCACTTCCTTAAAATAAAAGAGAAAGAGAAGGTAGCCGTATAGAGGCTGGTATGAGTGAAATAAAATAGTGACCAAAGTACATCTTCTACAGTTGTCACCTCATTTATGAGCATAAAATCACCTATCAAACCAAACTTTGAGATAAAAACTAGAGTAACAGCAGAACAATAACATTTCAGGGATAACAATGGAGGTGTTAAATTCAAACAAGTTCCAGAACTAAGAATTTGAATCACTAAATTACTCGTCTCAACTGCAGCCAAAATCTCAAACACACCATTGCAACAATGACTAATAAAGAATTTCACATCGTAAAAAACGGCTTTAAAGAAAAGAGCATACCAGATGAAGTGACTGCTTATGAATACGCTGTAAGGCATGTGTCCAACGCCTGATGATTTCAGCTACATCAACAGTGGGCTGGACTCTTCCACTTCTATCATCTACTCGAGAAACTGTTTCATCATTTACTTGTGAATGGGATGAATCTAAGTTCTTCTTCAGCTTTTCCCTATTTACATTGACATGTGATCCATCACTCTGCTCTTTGTCATTCATATGTGTTGTAGGTAGGTCACTAGGCTGGACAGATAATACATCTGAATAAGGAACCTGAGAACTCTGATCCATAGCTGCAAGCAAAGATGATCCAGAGATGCGGTACCTAAAAAGGAAATTTACGCATGAGTAGGTGTGTTGGAAAATGGCATCTATGAAACTAGAAGGACGTGGGATGCTAAATTACCTGTGTTCACGGTGAGCTATCAAGTCCTCAATAGGGCCTGAGGCAAGAACTTCATGTTGACCTGTACATTTAAATGATTGGCTTTAAGGTCATCAGAGTAAAATCACAAGAAAGAAAGGAGGGAAAGTAAGCCAAAGAAGAACAAAAAATTCTCAGCTATTCTTGTTCATTCATAAACCAAAGCAACATGGATTATTTTCCAAGACCCATGACAGCCTACAGAGAAAGACAGCTCAAGTATTTCTCAAAAATTTCCTTGGTAATTACTGCAAAATCTCAATGATATAATCAATCTCAGAATTTCCATTGACATAATATGACCTTAAAAAATAAAGTTACATACAAAACTAAGACAATAATAGCGTTAGAAGGAGACTACAATAATTAGGAGAGAAAGCCGTTTGACCAAGGCCACTTGCACATACTACCTCAACCATAGAATTGATGTATTGTACTAGTCTGCACTCAAATGTTTTTTTATTTTTTTTTAAAGAGACACAAGACAAGATTTGAATAAAAGGACAAGAACTAAATTTTCTACTCTCCCAAGTGTAAAATGGCTAACCACTGTGCTAGAAAGAAGGGAACAAAATCATGGAAGGCATACAATCTTAAAAACAAAAGTACTCATCCTTCCAAAACTGGTATTAATCCCTAAATGATATAAATTACCAACCTCAATAAATCAAGGAGACTAAAATGAAATAATTTGGATTCTGTAAGAAAATTAGAAAAGAACCACAATGCTCCTATGCTTACTTTTACGAGCTAATATTGACTCCCACAAGCGAGTAGCCTTTGAAACTAAATGGGGATTCTGACTTGAATTAGATACAAGTTCATCCCAGAGCTCCCCTTCCGACTTCACTTTATTTCTCAAGTCTTGCAGTTTTTCCAGCTCTTGCTGCAAATAAGCCTAAGTCCAAGTTTTCCAAGAAAAAGCATAAGAAAAATTACAAAGCCATGTGCAAGAACATAAATCTTCTAGTTATCAACCAAAAGCCCATCCCATGAAAGTTGATGAGTCTGCACAATACCTCTTCAGCACAAAGACCACGAAACTCTGCGGTCATTTCGTGAGCCAAATTTGACCACATAGCTTGTCGTTGTACTGCTGTTTCTGCATTCTTAAGAAATCTCCTCCGTTCGAGCGCTATTCTTGCCTGTTTAAGACATGAGGCTCATATCACGGCTACTGAATGTCAAGTAGATTTGAAAATTGATGCTAATGAGAAAACCAATTTTTTTTTTTTTTTAATAAGTGAAAACCAATTAAAAATGTAAACAAAAGGAGAGGAAGCAAGACAAGTCAAAACACACACTGACATGATCTTTTTTTTTTTTTAACATGGTAGCAACTATTATTAGCATTACACTTTAACATTAAGTATTAGAGAACACCAAGTAGTTAATACAAATCATATTAAAATTAGTGCACGCAGGAAAATATGTGACATTGAGACAGCAATATTTGTATGCAAGGCTTTTTATATCAAAAGAAGACAATTCAACATCAAAGGGAGCATCGTATTCGAATTAAGAAAATTAGTTCTCTAAAAGAAATAAAGCAGTGAAACTAGAGAACTATGACTGTCATTCAATTTCAATAATGTCAAACACCTCATGTTGACATAAACCCTAGTTCAGAAATTACCACTTTTAGCACCTTCTATCACTAACTTCAAATAGTTATGCTTTGCTACTATTATTCAAAAGTGAAAGGAAAAAAAAAATCATAAAAACAGTACTACCTTTGTTACAGGAAGTAATGTGGCTGCATGGGAAAAGGCTACATCGGTCAGTGATCCAGGCAGTGGATTAGAAGCAACATCAGCTGCAAAAGTCCGTCTATGAACCTCTCGCAAAGCATGCAAAGAAAGTTGCCACAAGAGTTCTACAAATCTGCAGCGAACATATAAAGCTTATAATCTACTTCAGTTACATCGACACAACCACCATCCTAAAAATACAAATTAAGCGACTTTGAAGTTAGTAAGCATTGTCAGAACAAGAGAAGCACGAGTCTTTACGTGCTCATTCCCCCGTTTCATGAATTACATAATTGGGGCTTCTAACAAATACTATTCACAATGCAGCATTTCTTAAATCCTTAATACACTTATCTTCCACAACTCCCAAAAATAAAGAAAGAAAGAAACTTAAAAATCATACAGTTTCCATCTGGGACCAATATAAATAACCAAAAGTACCCAATTAAACCAAACCCAACACCGCCCATTTTGGCTTTTACTCAAGATCAGATAATAAACTTCCATTTTCTTTTTTAACTTTCCTCAGTTTTCTCACAAACCAAACACAATTCTACTAAACCCTCAATATACAGTACAACCAACCTGGGTCCACAACACGTGGCGAGCGAGGAAACCCTGGAATTGCTTCTGGGAAGAGCCCCTTGTGATTCGAGCTCGCTAATTATCCCTTGCACAACCTAACCAACCAAAATCCCACACAAAAATTTCAAATTTCAAACCCCCCAAAAACCAAAAAAGAACCAAAAAATAACCCCAAAATCCCAATATGAAAAATAAAATTTCACCTTCCGAAAATCCCTCGATTGCGCCGAGTCGAAGATTGGCCACACCTTGTCGAAATCCTGAAGATCCCCAAAAAAAAGCAAATTACAGAAACTGAAAGAAAAAAACACCAAAGCAGATCAAAGTAAAAAGAAGGGCAGAATGGGTACTTTGGAGGATTGAATGGGTCCACGGAGAGAAGAGAGAATGAAGTAGAGAAGCTGTTCGCCCAATTTAGGGTTAGAGTGGCGGAAGTTTCCGACCCGAGGAGGAGTTCCGTTGGAGCCTCCGACGACACCGAGAATTGTCGGATCCAGGCCCAATAGCAAACAGTTGGTGTACATTGCACTCTCTAGCTCTATCTCTCTCTCTTTCTCTCTGTCCATCGTCATCACCAAACCTGTGTGAGAGAGAGAGAGAGATTTGTTTCTGTTTCTCTGTGTGTGTTGTTCTGGTTTGTGTTTTACTTGTTCAATTTTTTTATTTTTATTTTTTTAAATTTTGGATTTTTTTTTTTTTAATTTTTTGAAACGAAGGTCCTTGGGGAAATATATAATTGTGGAAATGGATCTGGGAAATTTGAACGGTTAGGGGGTGAGTTTGTAAATTTGGGAAAGTTGTTATTATATTTTTTCGGTTGTTGTTGCTTGTTTGCTTGTTGTTTGTTTGTTTATTATGCTGTAGTGTGAGGAAAAGGGGGTGTGTGGGGCCCATTTGGGCCCATGACGATGATAAAAGGAGTGATCGAATCGAAGTCTCTCACGGTTAATTTGGGATTTTTGAAAAGGGGCTAGGGGCCAGAGGGTGACTGTGGGCCAATACTAACGTGCGCCGGAACAACTGTTTGCCGGCCATCTTTTCATTTGGTCGTTACTAATGTGTTTTTTTTTTTTTTTTTTTACACTCATGGTTGGAACTTTGGAAGATATAAATAATTATGACTTTTTTTTTTTTTTGAAACTAATTATGACATGTTATAGATTGAAAATTGATTTTTTAAATAATATATTTTATTTACCACTTAGGAGTGTCTTTGTAGTAGGAGTCTAAGTATTGTTTCGCATAATTTTTAGAAAAAGTTGAGTGGTTCAAAATGTCAGCGGAAAAAAAAAATTTATTTTTATTTTATTCTTTTGTGATGGTATTCATTTTGTTGTTTTATTATCAAGGGATAAGTGTCTATTTGAGAATAGCTAACTGAAAACTTTTGTTAAAAATACTATAAATAAAGGTAAAAGTTAGCTGAAATAGTACAGTGAAATTCATGAATAGAATCAAAAAGTATAATGGGATCCATGAATAGTAACAGAAATAAGCTAAATAATAAAATAAGCTGACTTTTTAAGACAATGCCAAACACAACCTAAAAGTGAGATATAATTCATTAAGCGGAGTGCATTATTAGGTTCTCTAATTGAATTCAAACGTCTAGTTGTATTGATCAATAAAACACAAATATTGTTTTCATTCCTAAAAACAATTAAGTTCAAGGAGAAAGTTTAGGTCTAAATCAATTTGAAGTTATTTTCTCCGACTCACTATGTAACGATTTATAAAACTTATTTAAATAATGTACATTGATAATCTTATATATAAAATGCTAGATATTGCGCAGAGGAAGATAGTTGCAAACTAGTTTGGAGTTAAACTTTTTCATAAATTCAATGCAATTGGATGTTTGTGCCTAAATTTTACCCTTAAAAACTCTTCAAGACTTCAACATAATGTAAAGGAAATCACGAGTTTCTTTTTTTGGTTTTTTAATTTAGCTCTAAACCAATCTAGATGAATCTTCTCCATTATATGATGATTTGTAAGATTATTCATGTGTATTATTTAAAAAAAGTCATGTGACTAAAACTATATATTGATAGTTTCTTCAATCGTCATATATTAGGCTTAAAGAAGATTCCCACCAGTTTGCAACTAAACTTGTTCCAAAAAAAATCATTAATCTCTTTCTCATTTACCACCAACGAACACATTTGCGTCCGTCTCATTTGAAACTCGCATGGTTATTTTTCATTTCCCTCTCACTCTCACTCTCTTCAATGCCGCCACCACTTTATTAGAGATGGTTACATGTTATTATCCTAGCTTGAATGGACTTACTTTATCCTAACTAGGAGATGGTATATTTATCATTTTGCCCCAACCCATCTTGTCAACATCCCTAGTAACAATTGCGAAAGTTTTGTCAAGAAAAAAATTATAAGTGAGGATAAGAAAATAAAATACCAAAATTTTTAATTCCATAAACCTTGTTTATTGTAATATCAATAAGCCAGTTTCATAGACAAGTTCATCCAAAAAAAAAAATCATAGATAGGTTATAAGTTATAGCTAGTAACTACAGAACTCTTCCTGTATTTGGTGTAATTTTTTTTTTTTTTGGAAGGGCAGGGAGAATTAAAAAAGAAATGAAAACACAATGGAAAGTCCTTTTCCTATGCTACTTTTACCACATATGATAAAATCATAAAATGTAAATTAAATATCTCCGTTGCATTAGCAAAAAATCTTATGCTTCCAAAGCCAGTTACTGGATTGTAATCGTTGCTTAGCTTGGCTGTCAATAATTCCTCAATCCTCAAAAGTGCAAAGAATGAGTAAAATAGAATGGTATATACGAAAACATGATATGATTGGTTATTGATGGTGAAATATGTATAATTCCCTTTCCAATAGAAGCCATTGATTTTATCTCCCTTTGATTGCTTCATCCAGCACATTTATGCAAAAAGCTGGTCAGCCAGCTTTACATGGCCTTTTCATATTAATTTTGTGTCTATCTATTTTTTTTATTAAAAAAAAAACTGTCTTTTGCATTTATTTTAACCATTTCTTTTGCGTGTGAGAAATAAATGGCTTTTTTATTTTTCAATATGTGTGTTTAATATTTTTTTTTGATATTTTATTTGTTAGAGATATATTAGCCAATTAGCATAGGTTTAAATCTAATTATATTTTGCGTGCAAGTCAAGTCTCCTACTTGTACTAGAAGTCTATTAGTTTAGGGTTTAGTTTATTATATATACACATGTTATGATTTATTATAAAACATGATTTGTACTATACTCTAATATATTATTGATGTAGTCTTTTAGAGTTTAATTTATGCTTTCACTTTTGCATCCATTCTAGCATATTCATCATGGTGTATCAATGCTAATATTTAACATTCTTTATCTTTTCTTTTCTTATGAATGCGTGTTGTCTCAATTATTATAATGACCAAACTTGTTACACTAATGATTATATGATTAATAAATTCCTAATTTATCATTAATTTTAGCTTTAAAGATTAGTGATGGATTATTTTGATATCATAACCACAAATGTTACTAAATACAAATATTGTTTCCACCTCATATCTCATCTATCAAGAAAGAGTCCAATTTGACACACGTGGGAGTCTTTGAGCCTAAGATTTTTGTATCAATAATAATCTATGATTAAGTTCGATGAAGACATTTTTTTTTTATCTTTTTTTTAATATATATATATATAATTGGAGTAGAATGATTTACATATTCTCAAAACAGGATGCTGAGTAAAAGAGGGAATGTTTGAGACTAACTCAAGGGTCGTGAGGGCTTACATATGGGTCTAAAGTTTTAATGGTTCTAAGGCCTTTGATTGTTGGGCTGGTTGGGCTGGCTTTGGATGATCGAAAAGCCTATGTTGGTTTGGACTGATATGCCTATTGTGAATGCAATTATCTTAAACTGAGTAGCTCAAATTCTCTGTGCCCCTTTACAGAAAGTATGGCCCATCCCAAAAAAGAGCCTTAATTGAGAAACTTACACACGTGTGATTCCCACGCGTAGTAAGAGTAGAAAAAGTAAAGGAAGAGAATTATTTACAAGTCCGAGATGGAGTGAATGAAAGAAAGACCAATCCAGAACATACAAAATTCACAAGAAGTAGAACATCAACAATAAGACATATTTACGTACGAATCAGTTTGCTTTATTCTCTGATGGTTGTTGATGCTCCTTTGAAAAGAAGAAAGCTCACAAGCATTGATTCCATGGAGGCTGAAACTGCTAAGGTCTTGTCTTTTTTCTTTCCTTTTTTTTTTTTTCCCCATGAACTTCACCCTTTGCAAGATTTTCTTGATTTTTAATCTATGTACTTGTTCAAATATTTGTTTTTGTTATTGGGTCGATCTGGGTTTTGTCTAAGATGGTCTATTTGTGCTTTAATTCTTGGATATTGGAAGATTCTAGTTGTGGGTTTGGTGCCAGTATTGTTTGTGTTTTTCAAATTGGTGTGGTCTTGTTTCTACTCTTCAGATTTCTGGCTTCGGGAACAGAATCCAGTGGTAGTTTTTTCTTTTTCTTTTTAATAATTAAATTGTTTGGCAGAGTATAGGAATTTGTGATGCTTCACATTGAGGCAGACAATAATGGATAATATAGATTGAAAGTATTGCAAATTTAGTTTATGGATAATAAGCTTTGTAGTGTATAGGGAATATAGGAATTTGTGATGTTTTACATTGAGGCAGACAATAATGGATAGTATAGATTGAAAGTATTGTAAATTTAGTTTATGGATAATAAGCTTTGTAGTGTTTAGGTGGTATGAAAAGTTTACAATTTGTCATATTGTCTGGCACAATCTTTTATGGTTTCATCAGTTTGGGATATTAAGTATCGTTTTGTTTTTTTGCTGGCACACTCTTTTTTGTTAATTCAGATTTTGTTTGTGCGCTCTCAAGTCTCATCAAGTTGCATCTATGTTCTTCAATTAGTCAATGCAATCTTATGTGCGTGCTAAATGAAAATTACATAACCTTGCCTTATTTAGAGTCACGGGTATCACTGATGTTGTAGAATAGTGGAAGCTCAAAATACCAAGATTGATTTTGAAAATATTTTGGGCTTTAGAAAGATCCCCAAACAAATATTATGAACGAAGAGAACCAACCCAAAAGAAATATAGATGCAAACACACCAAGAATTACATGGTTCAGCAACAGCCTATATCTACTGGTGACAACAAAGAAATTTCACTAATAAATTTGGTGTAGAGATACTCTCACACAACCCAAATCCCAAATACGACCAAGTAGCTCTCTCACACAAATAGCAAATAAATAGATGAAATTCTATTCCTATTGTAATATTTGCTGCAGCACCACACTCTAAGAGAGAACTCTTTCAATTTGGCCAAAGACCTGAAAGTAGCATAAATATAGAGAGAGCTTAAAGACTAATAAGTCAGATAAACAACTTCCGACAAGTCAAAGTCGGCTATTAATTGATTGCGCACACGAATTTCCAAGCCATGTTAACAACTGATGCTTTTCTAGCTCTTTAATAGTTTGAATTGGCTAGCAGAACTAATATTTGCTACTTTGATTTCTCTCTATGTGCATTACTTTCCCCAATATGTGGTGATATATCCTCTTGAAATCTTGAAGAAAATTGTTGAGTGTCTTCTCATTTGAAGGAAGCTAAATAGGTTTTTTTTTTTTTTTTTTTTTTTTTTTTTTTTTCTGCTTTTGGGAAGGGGAGGGGGGGGGGGGGGGGGTTTGTAAGTAATAAAAATTTTATTGAAAGGAAGCATGATCATCAAAATACATCCTCTCAAAAGTTAGAACTAAAAATTCAAAACAGCAATGAAATCCCAGAAAAGCTAAATAGTTATTGAAAGGTCTTGTAATTCTAGAAGAAGACATGAGTATTATGGCGGTTTGATACAAGAGGTTATGGACTTTAACTCCCAATTATGCTGCCACCAAATGACCTTTTGGTCAACTGGCACTTCCTAGTGTTTTCAACTAAGATGTCAAGGATTTGAATCCCCCCTCTCCCCCCCTTAAGATGTATTTAAGAAAAAAAAAATCTCAATTAAGCTGCCTGTTCTTGTTACCAACCAATTGCTTTGTCAATGATGGTTCTACCATGAGAGATCAATTAATGGAAGTTTTAAATATTATATTTCCACCATTGTGAGTCTTAAGGTATTCCAAGTAGCATTATAAATACATTATCATAGTGAGAATTATTGTATTTTTGTTTCTCTTAGTTTGGTTAGTATCTACTCTTTGTTGCCTCAAGTCACAGGTTGTCTAGTTTCTTATATGATCTTGAATGGTGAAAGTTTAATTACCAATCTCAGACCAAAGATTGTTTCCATTTTAGTGTTGTATGGTTTGTAGTCTATTGTCCTGTTGTGACCTTATTTTGATTTTTATTTTGTTTGGAACGGTATCAGGCCAAGTTTGCAGCTATTCAAGAAAAATTAGGACGAGAAATTCGTGTGTTTGAAACATCAGCACTTTCTCCGTCCTCAAATGAAGTGTCCAATAGTGGTATGAAGCATTTTAATTTTTGCATATTCCTACCCTATTCCAAAATATGCACAAAGTCCTACAAGTTACCTGTCAGGCCTGTTATGTTTCAGAAGATTCATAAAACTAGTTTTTGGCATACCGTGATGATTATATCTCTCTTTTTTCTTTTTCTTTTTTTGGATGTTTATCATAGAGGAGACAGATGACTTCTATGAGTTCACAGCAGAGGATTATTATCGCATTTTAGCAACGAAAAAGCAAGGTAATATGAATGATGACCCTATTTTACTAGTAGTAATGTTAAAAGACAAGGCTCTTCTTACGCTGCACCATTTCTGAAGTTGAAGTTTTCAGAAAGAACTAAATGTAATTCTTATTGATAAATATTATTTTATTGGTGGTCCTTTAAATGGTTTGATTTATGTTTGGCTTGCAGTTGTGAAATTTGGGACCTTAAATTAGGACTCATGTCCATGGCGTGCTATGAATATAAGCAAGGAATTGAAAACTTCTTTCGCTCTTATTTCTTGAAAGTTGTGTCCCCATATATGTATTTTTTTTAATTTTATTTTTATTTTTATATTTCCTGAGTATGGACATAAAAATTGAACAATAGAAGTTCAATAGAATCCCATTCGGCATGTTTAACACATTTTTATACACATGTAGATAAAAATGTGCAAGTGTGAGTGAATGTGCATGTGTGTGATATTGGATACTTCTTCTAATGCATTAATGGAATAATCAACAGATAAATACTTGAAAACACGAAAACTTCGAGAAGCAGAAGAGGCAGCTCGGAGGTCAAAAATAACAAAGGTGCTCAATGGACCTTTTCTTTTTTAGACTTTTTTTAATCATGCACATATAATTATGATCAAGAAAGCCCAACTTTGGATTGATTAAGTAGAGTATTAACCTTTTCATTGAATTTTTTCTGACTCGTGTATTGCAGGCTGTTATTAGGATTCGCTTTCCTGATAATCACACATTAGAGGTCACATTTCACGCATCTGAAACAATTCAGAGCTTGATTGATCTTCTCACGAAAGTGGTTGCTCGACCTGAACTACCATTCTATATATGTATGCCTATGGGAATCAAACTATTACTTACCTCCATAACATGTTTTTTTTTTTTTTTTTTTTGGGTAATAGTTATCTGAAAGTAAGATGTAAATAGGGATTTCTAAAACTGAAGCAATTAAAGCATAAATTTTGGTTATGTTGCAGTTACTACTCCTCCTAAGAAGCCGATAAAAGACATGGCACAGGATTTCTTCAGTGCTGGCTTTGTTCCCGGGGCAATAGTGTATTTTTCATATGATCTACCAAAAGGTTAGTAATTATTTTGAATGTCAAAATTCAATTGATATATTTCTGGCTGAATGTTCATGTCTAATTGTAACTTTTTCTCGACCATATTTTTTGTATACCTACCATAATGCTAATTAGGGTTTTTTTTTTCCCCCCTCTATGATAATGACTTTGTCCTATATGTGCTCACTAGGGATTTTATTCTTCTTGGTCCTTTATGATTACTCTCTTTTATGTGTTAGACAATGACTGATTTTACCCTTTTTTTTGGTTGATAAGTATGATTGATTTTCATAGCATGCTTAAATTTCAACATGGCATTGATGTGTATGGTGGAGCAATTGTATAGTGGAGCACTTTGTTATGAGTAACGAGGGCAAAACAGTAATATCATGTACTTTATATATAAATAATATTTTATGTGTTAGGTTTGACTCATCAAACCGTAAACACTTTCATAGTAAACAACATGGTATCAAAGCCACCAACCCGCCACTGCCGTTAACCCTCTGACCACCACTCACCGGCAACCATATCCTTACTCGCTAGCTCCGACAAACCTAATAGAGACTCCGACGATCTTGATTTAGTGGCTGAAGGAGCTATGCAGCGCCAGTGACCCTCTCTCCGGTCTTGCGACACTAGATCGATGTTGCCTGATCGTGAGAGAGGCAGGGTTTTACTCGCCCTTCTCTGGCTACCATTCTAGCTTACTTGCTGGTCCTTGCGCCACCGCTCCTGCACCCTAGCACCACCTCTAGAGTTTTTCAATTGAGGGTTTCAGCCATGGTCTGATTTTCTTCTCTTCTTCAATACGTTCTCTGCTTATCTGTTCAGGCAGCCTTAGGTTGATGTTTAGTGGTGGATTGGGCTTTTTTTTTTTTTTTGGTGTTGGTATGGATTTGTTGCTGCCTTGTTTTTGGAATAGTTTGGTGTTGATTCTTTGATAGATGAGTTACTGTTGGCGTGGCTAATTGGTTGAAGTACATTGGTTGCTAGTTGGAGTTTGTTTGAATTCAGTCCAGCTTATTTCTTTAGTGTTATTTTGTTCTTCAGATTGCTATTATGGAGTCCAAAGATAGTGCTCAGCCCCCTAATTATTTCTTATCTCCTGATATGTTATCAATTACCTTCATTCGTTTAAATGGTAGTAATTATGCTCAATAGGCACAGACAGTTGAAGTCTTTCTTCTTGATAGAAAGAAGTTCGATTACGTGATTAAGGAACCTCCTGTACCTATAGACCCTAAATTTGCTGATTGGAGAGCTGAAGATGCACAAATTAGGAGTTGTTTGTGGAATAGCATGGAGCCTAAGATCAGTTGTAGTTTGGTTTTCTTACCAACTACTAAACTTGTTTGGGAACAGGCCAAGGAACTTTACTCTGGTGTTAACAATTTGAAGCGGATTTATGATCTTCATCAAAATTATTTCTCCTTGAGTTTGAGTGATATGTCTTTAGAAGACTATTATAACAAGTTTACGGGTGTATGTGAAGAACTCAATATTTATCAGCCTATCTCCTTTAATGTTAAAATTATGAAGAAACAACGAGATTCTATGCATGTTGCTTGCTTCCTCTCTAGATTGCCTAAAAGTTTGAATCCAGTAAAATCACAAATTTTAGCTAGTCCAGACCTCCGTTCATTGAGTGAAGTTTTTGGTAGACTTTGACAAGCCACATTATCTGATTCCAGTACTGACCATTTCTCTTCCTCCAATACTGATGCATTACCTTTTGGTGATAAATTTGCCTTTACCACTTATATGGGGAGTAATAGAGGTGGTCGTGGAGGTCGAGGTCGTGGGGGCCAAGGCCGTGGAGGTCGTGACCAAGGGGGCCGTGGGAGTGAACAAGGGGGTCGTGGTAAAGGACGTGGTCTTCGTAAGTGCACTTATTGTCATGGTGAGAATCATACAGTAGACTTTTGTTGGGAGTTGTATGGTAAACCCTCGGCTCACCAAGCTAGTTTTCAAGTTCAAGAACCACCTTCATAGTCACTTCCACCAACATCCAGAGTAGTCTCTATTCCTGAGGAAAAGTACAATCGCCTCTTGACTCTACATTCCAACTTTGTTGGGTCTGATTCTACTGCTACTTTGGCTTAACAAGGTACTTTCGTCGCTTGTCTTGCCACTCAGGACCCTTGGGTCATTGACTTAGGTGCTAATAATCATATGACAGGTACCTCAGGTTTACTCTCTAACCTTGAGCAATCTAGTAGTCTTCCCAATGTTACATTGGCAGATGGCTCAGCCACTACAGTTTCTGGTTTGGGCATTGCTAGTCTTAGTCCTAATCTTTCTCTCTCTTCTGTCTTATATATTCCTGGTTTTCCTTTTAACCTTTTGTCAATTAGTAAGCTTACTAAAATTTTGAATTGTGCTGTCATTTTTTTTATCCACTCATTGTATCTTTTAGGATCTCAAGACAGGGAAGATTATTAGTAGAGGGCATGAAGCCGATGGACTTTATTACTTGGATCGACGTGGTTCTTCCCATTTAGTGGCTTCTCATTTGTCTATCTCACCTCTTTAGCATCATTGTCGCCTTGGTCATCCATCTCTCAAGAATTTGAAGTCATTAGTTTCCATCATGTCATCAAATTGAGTCTTTACAATGTGAAGCATGTCAGTTGGGTAAACACCATAGGGGGCCTTTTGCCTCTAGGCGTGAGAGTCGTGTTAGTAGTCCTTTTCATTTAATTCATACTGATATTTAGGGTCCAATAAACACTTCCTGATTGTTAGGATTTAGATATTTTGTCATTTTTGTTGATGATTATTCTAGAGTCACCTATCTTTATCTTATGAAACAACAATCTAAATTGCACTCAATTTTCAAATCATTTTATATGGAAATAAAGACTTAGTTTAATGCTTCACTTCGTATTTTTCGATCTGATAATGCCCGTGAATATTTTCATACATCTTTGTCTCAATTTTTTGATGATCATGGTATAATTCACCAATCTTCATGCCCTCATACTCCACAACAAAATGGTGTTGCTGAACGCAAAATGCATCATTTGTTAGAGGTCACTCGTGCCTTAAAGTTTCATATGCATGTTCCCAAATCATATTGGAGTGATGCTGTTCTCACTGCCTGTCACCTAATTAATTGCATGCCTTCCATTGTTCTAAGTGGTCTGATCCCTTATACTATGCTCTCTCTTGATGCACCTTTGTTTCATCTATCCCCTAGGATCTTTGGTTGTGTGTGCTATGTTCATATCTTAGATACAGGGAGTGACAAACTTGATCCTAGATCCATTAAATGTGTTTTTCTTGGGTATTCTTGTACTCAGAAAGGATATTGATGTTACTCACCTCCTTTTCGGCGTCATTTCATTAGTGTTGATGTCACATTTGATGAATCTCAGTCCTATTTCTCTCCTTCGGTTGCTAGTGACAGTTCTTCTCCTTGTCTTACTCTCCTACCACCTGTGTCTCCTATTGAATCTCCTCAGAAACCACTCCAAGTATATTGTTGTCGGCAGAAACCTCCAACCGAGACCTCTACCCCGCCTAGTGATCCGACTCCTGATCCTGCCTCTCTTCCAATTGCTTTGCACAAAGGTAAGCGTTCTTGTACCTCTCACCCTATCTCTCAGTTTGTCTCTTATTGTCACTTGTCTTCAGCTCTTCATGCCTTTACCACATCCTTGAATTCTATTGTTGTACCTATGTCTGTCTAGGAGGCTATGTCTATCTCTGGTTGGAAATCTGCTATAAAGGCAGAAATGTCTGTCGTGTCTGAAAATGCTACTTGGTCTTTAGTTACTCGTCCTCTAGGGAAAACTATTGTTGGTTGTCATTGGGTGTATGCTTTGAAGTATTTGCCTGATGGTTCTATTGAGTGCTTGAAGGCTCCCTTGGTTGCCAAAAGGTATACCCAGACATACGGTGTTGACTATGTCGAGACATTCTCACCTGTTGCTAAAATTTCTTTTGTCCGGATTTTGATCTCCTTGGCTACTAATTTGAGTTGGCCATTATTTTAGTTAGATGTTAAAAATGCTTTCTTAAATGGCAATTTGAAAGAAGAGGTGTATATGGAGCAACCACCTGGGTTTGTTGCTCAGGGGGAGTCTGGAAAAATGTGTAGGTTGCATAAGGCCATCTATGGTCTTAAACAATCTCCCAGAACTTGGTTTGGTAAATTTAGTAAAGTAGTGTTAAAGTTTGGATTGCGACGTTGCCACTCTGATCACTCTGTGTTTTCTCATACCTCTGATAGAGGAAAGATTTTGTTGATAGTATATGTTGATGATATTATAATAACCGAAGATGACAAGCAGAGTATTGATAATTTGAAAAGATATCTTCAAAACTCCTTTTGAACTAAGGATTTGGGTAAACTTCGTTATTTCTTAGATATTGAAGTAGCACGATCTAAAGAAGGCATCAGTTTATCACAGAGGAAGTATGTGTTGGATATTTTGAAAGAAACTGGCTTGTTAGGATCTAAACCAGTGGAGACTCCTATGGATCATAATGTCAAATTTTATGAAGATCAGGGGGAGGTGTTATCTAATCCTGAGAGATATTGTCGTTTGGTTGGTAAACTAAATTATCTCACAATTACTCGTCCAGATATATCATTTGCAGTTAGTGTTTTGAGCCAGTTTATGAAAGATCCTCGCCTTCCACATTGGGAGGTAGTTATTCAAATTGTGAGGTATCTTAAAGCACATTCAAGTCGTGGTCTTTTGTATAAAGCTAATGGTCACCTACGAGTAGAAACCTCTGTTGCTGATTGGGTTAGATCACCGTCGGATAGAAAATCCACTACTAGGTACTGCACTTTTCTAGGAGGAATCTGATTACTTGGAGAGGTAAGAAACAAACTATTGTTGCCAGATCTAGTGCAAAGGCTGAGTATAGAGCCATGGCACACACATCATGTGAGCTTATGTGGATTAAGCATTTACTTGAGGAATTAAGATTTGTTGTGAAGTTGCCTATGACTATGCATTGTGATAATCAAGCAGCAATTTACATTGCCTCCAATCCTGTGTTCCATGAGCGAACCAAGCGTATTGAAGTAAATTGTCATATTACTAGGGAGAAAGTAGAAGATGGTGTAATTGCTACTCCATATCTCTACAATAGTCCAGATTGCTGATATGTTTACTAAAGCTTTATGTAAGACTCGTTTGGGTTTATTATGTAACAAGTTAGGATTATATGATATATACTCTCCAGCTTGAGGGGGAGTGTTACGAGTAATAGAGACAAAACAGTAATATCATGTACTGTATATATAAATAATATTTTATGTGTTAGGGTTGACTTATCAAACCCTAAACACTTTCATAGTAAACAACACACTTAATTAGATTGACATCCAAAAGATGTATTATTTTTTGAACTATGTTAGCCAATAAATGCTTTTGCCTAATCTAGGAGCAACTCTTGCTTGAATGAAATTGTTGATCTCTAACTCTAAGAGTCTATCATGGAAATCACTAGATTCATAATTGATCTACATGGCAATAGTACTCATGCTATGAAGCCCTTGAGAACATTGTCTTCTAAAAGACGAACTTGTTTTTGAAACTTTGATAGCCAATAAATGCTTTTGACTATCTAGGAGGACAAAGTTTGGCTACAAACTTGGGTGTAGCCGAAGGCTTGGCTACAACTTTCACACAAAAAAAAAAAAAAAAAAAAAAAGGAAGAATGGTTACATATTTTGAAAATCTAGGGTCTGTTTGGTACATGTGTTTAAACACATGTTTTGCATTTTTAAATAACATTATACGTATCTCCAAATATTTTTTCACCCACACGTATTTCCAAAAAATACAAACAACATTACTAGAACAATGTTATCAAATGGCCTCCTAACCATTGAATTGCATGTTTTTTATATTCTTAACACGCATGTCAAAATTTGTGTTAACTGGATATTATATACTATTCGATTCATAAACTTATTTTTTATACATAATTTTAGACTACAAAAACTTAAAATTTAAACATTTGATTGATGACATAGCTATTAATCTTTGATTTTCTGGAAATTTTGCAAACATGTAGGATATAAAGAGAAAATGTTATCTAGTGGTAGATTTGTCAAAATTTGTATCTAATAAAAAGATATTGGGTAGAGTTGTAGTCAAAATTTGTCCAAACTGGGAAGAATTTTCAATTTTTTGTTGACTATTGAGGTTAAGGATCTTGGGCTGGTTCCTTTGTTCACAACTACTTATGGTTCAGAAGAGGAAATCTATTTTTTTTTCCTTCATTTGGACATTTTAGCGGCTTGTCTTGGAGAGTAGGATAGTGTTAACTTTCCTATAAAAAAAAAAAAAAAAAAAAAGGAGAAGGATAGTGTTAGCTTGACCTTTTTTCTACCACAGGTTATTTGCCTGATCCATTAATCCCCTCTTCCTCTGAAAAAAAAAGCACTTTTAAATTATTTTGTAGGCTATTAATTATCATATGATTAACGTAGAAGAACATTTGGAGCTCAAAACTGAGACTCAGATCATATAATGCCTCTGAATTTTAGATCCTAGTTTTACTTTTTTGGGGTAGCTCTGGTATACATCCCACGTATTAGTGTTGCACCCATTTTACAATATTTCTTATCCCAAAGAAAAAGGTTGGTCATATTAATTGAAGTAAATATTCTAAAATGCAAGGACATAAAGCAATGAATTTAGTCACCCAATGTACCTGGTAAGCCTGATGAGCGTGCCTGTTAATAAAACACAGAACAAGTGTATATCCACAAAACTGGAGTAATATGTAAATGACATATACTTCAACAGTTTAACTATCAGCTGTACAAACATAAAATCTAGACTAATATGTAAATGAGATGCACTTCATTGTTGACTGCATCTGTATTTAATTACTCAATTCAGATCATGTCATACTATTTCATAGCTTGTACAAGTGAAAAAATGTTCATGAAGAAGTACTTTTAAGTTAAAATCTAGGTGGCCCAATTCCAAAATTGTAATTTGTATCACTGACAAAGAATGCCAGCCTTACCTCTCTCATTTTTGCGTAATTTGTTTCTGACTTTGTGTTATGCAATTATATGTAGCAGTAACTAATGTAATTTTTCTTCTTCAGGTGATGTTGATGATACAACAGATGCCAATTCAGGTCCCTTCCTACAAGAAGAGATCATGTCTTTGAAAGGGTTGGAACTCATTATTGAGCAGGGGCAGCAGGCAGAACCTGCTCAGTCTGCGCCGGAACCTGTAACATCAGCACCCTCCCCTGTGGTCCAAGAACGGAAGCCTGCTGAGAAAAAACCTGTTAAGCCAAAGTGGCTGAAAATGTGATGTGGCTGACTCTGGAGGTCAGCTCCTTGTTCCTTTGTCAAACTTCCATTTTCAACTGGGGTGATTTCCGTTCTCATTAAGCTGATTCTGGGTTTCGGTTTGGTTACTGCAGGCAAGCTTCAACATGTGAGCTTGGTAGTAGTTGATGTAATTATCATCACCCTTGTCCTTTTGTTAAGGTTATTCATACTCATACAGTGGCAGGGTTGTTGGATAATGGATTTTTTTTTTTTTTTCGTTTTACTTGTATCTTTGAAATCAAGCTTCGTTTCGTTTGTCAATGTGGGCAGATCCCCTTCCCGCTTTCTTCTTCTTGAAAGCAATCCCCTTTCCTGCTACTACATACATTGTACATGAACATATAAGCTAAATAAGATCTAAAAGAAACCAAACCAACAAGGATGTTGTTCAGTTGGATTACAGGTAGTGGCAAGTCTAGGAAAAAAATATCTTATAAGACAATCTCATGACAACTACCTCTCACAATATGTGTGGGTTCTGTGGCTTCCGCCACACTTGTAGATCCCACATGTTCTGAGAATGGTCTTGTGGGATACCATTTCCAAGTCTAGGCCGTCTCTTGACTTATTCAGCCCTCTCGTACTAGGTTTACCTTTTAGAGATTACCCTCTAGACTGTGGCCTATAAAAACCAGAAATTTTCTATATTAAATAGTCATGAGATTGAGGAATCAACCCTCAAGTTAAAAGGTCCTCAGCTCAACTTGCATGGATGGGGTTGGATGGTCGGATTAGGGTCATTTTATCACAGTTAAGAAATTGTATTCTCATATAATTATTTAAGTCCATTAGTCAATAAATGATTGCAAGTTGTATATTTGGGCATTGGAATGACACGAGGAAAGAATTAAGGATCTGACATATTAACTTGTGTTACTAAAAAATAAATAAGATATATATATATATATATTAACTATTGATATGCTCTCCTAAAAAAAAACTATTGATATGCAAATATCATGGGTTGGTCTACTCATGTTCAAATATTTGTCAATCTGAAACAGTCCCAATCCTAGCTTTAAAAACAGTTTAGGATCAAAGTCAACCATTAGCCCATAAAAGACCAATCCAAGAGTTTGGATTGGATCAAGATAGGTTGAGTTTATGGGCTGAATACGCACCCCTATCCTTGAGGTTCTGTAGAACAGTTTAATTAATCATAGTCTTCCTTTATACCCTCCTCATATTTTAAACGTGCATTATACAATCGACTGCCGGTGCGAGGCCATGGAAGGTCCTTCAACCAAATTTAAGGATAAAACATGGATTATTTGGGGAATGAAGCGTAGTGAGTTTGCGGATGAAAAAAATACTTGATCTCCAGTTGATTGTGCCACCCCATGATGTTAAAAAGAAAAAAGAAAATAAAACTTGCCTTTTACTTTCAGAACATAGCCAGTTTTATTAAAATTCTTACTCTTCTCCTCTAGTTTTTTTATTATATTATATTTTATTTTCTAATGATTGCCAATGTGAAGGGAATAATAAATATAAATCCAAGTTGCTAAATCGTGTTTCATAGATAGCCTTGCAATCTCTACAAATCTTTTTTTTTTTTTTAAATACAAACTCACCTTGCACACTCATATTAAGGTAGTATATAGGCTACTTCACACTTAATTTACAAAATTCTCAAAAATAGTAGATTTTTATTACTTAGATAAGTAGGTAGGAAGCTCTAATACCAATAAAATAAACACAAATAGATATCTAAAAGAGAAGCTATGGAAGAAGCAAGAAATCTATATATATATATATATATATTATTGCCCCTTTTATCTAGTTAAAGTAAGATGCAAGACTACAAAAACTAAAGAATAACGTAATATAATAAGTGTCTTAGATGAATAGTTACAAGCTAAGAATGAATCACGAATATATACATATGTGTCTAGCTTTCATGATAGAAGAAAATAAAAGTTATACATTAGGTAATTTAGGTGGCATGGGTAAATAGTTACATACATGCATGGATGTCTATTTTTTGTTTGCAAAGGTCCAAAGCGCTTCTTATATGCTTATCTTATCTAGTTATCTCTCTATCTAGTTAATAAGGTTGTGATATTCTTCCTCGTCTAATGATGGCAAAGAAATAGGACTCTGACTGTCATCAATTTGACCTAATACTTCAATGTCTACCAATAAAGACAACTTGTATGGCTCATCAAGAGTTTTTTTCTTGTAGCTAGCTCTACTATATAGGCCATTTAGGAAAATTGCCTTGTTCCCTAATTTTGGTGACAATATTATATTCTTATAAGATATTAAAATAGAATATATCTCATAAATATCCCTTTTTTTTTGAAGTGATCAATGTCTAATCTAACTAAAATTAGAAGAAACCCATATATTCTTTTTGATCCCTCTATGTAGATGTATTTTTCTGAATCATTCACTATTCTTATAAGATATTAAAATAGAATATATCTCATATATATCCTTTTTTTTTTTTTTTTTGAAGTGATCAATGTCTAATCTAACTAAAATTAGAAGAAACCCATATATTCTTTTTGATCTCTCTATGTATATGTATTTTTGTGAATCACTCACCATTAAACTCACCTTTTTTTATCCTTTCTTTTACCCCTAATTCCCTAAACTGATTCTCACGAGTCAGCATTTAAAATAAAAAAGTTTAGTTTATTTATATACTACTCTTTATAAACAATTCACGTGAAATTTTTTAGCAATGATTATTTGATATAAGAAAAAAATATTACTTGAATTATCGTCTGAGGCCTTAAATTTATCAATTTTGCCCTAATTGTAGCCATGTCTTCAGGCGGCTTTTCTAGTTGATTGGTGAGATGAACTGAATAATTCAAGTAATTGGTTGGAATTAGAGCAGAAGAGCTATCACGAACACAATAGGTCATTGAAATATTTTTCTTAAATAAATGAAACATTATCCACCATGTCTCAATTGCTCTTACATCTCCTCCATAATATGTTAGGTCATTGTCATTAAATTCATTTATTTCCCACTTCTGTGATGGAGTGGACATTAATCATATAATATTTATCTGTTGCCCATACTTCACCGGTGTGTGTACTCTTGATTGGAGTAAAAAAATATCATTCCATTAAAACAAGGATATACTCAAAAGGTTCCTTTTTCAGTAGGTAAGAGAGATTCGGTCAATATCAAATTACAAAATGGGATATATATTATATAATTGAAAAATTTGTTAATATTATCCACACCAAACCCATCACCGGGTTCCAAACCTACAAGACTTGTTTTATGGAGAGGACAAAACTGTGACCCTGTAGGATTTTATTATTGGCTGAATATGTCATAAAATTGGATGAAATTTTGATGCATGTACCAAGACTAGCCAGGGAGACAATAATGTAGGTATTATGTTTAATTATTAAGTTCGATGGAAGTTGAAATAGTATGGTAAAGTGTGCACCCATGACAGAATAGAAGTTATAACCGTGACTAATTTTAATACCACATAAAAAGTTATAATTTTTGTCACAACTATCTTACTTGACGAATTGTGATTGACTGCATATCACTTTTACATAGACCTATAATTTTTTCTCTATTAATCAAAGTCTGTCACATGAACAATTGTGGTAAAATTGTGGTCTATTATGTGGTCTTAAAATTTTTGCATACACAGACCGTATTTAGCCATACAATTAAGTCAAAATGGTAGGATTAGAAATGGTAGAAGCTTTAATGCTAAATTTAGCAACTATAAAATGGCCCATATAAAGTTATTTGATGATAGAACATGGCTTAAAATTATATTAGATTTATAATTTGATGGTAACTTTATATATTTATGAAGAGTGATGAGAGCTTATATGTTGAAGAACCAGCGTCTTAAGATCCTACACCTTACATGCCTTCCCTCAAATGAATTGAGCCATAACCTAACCTCAATCTCACTTAAAAATTAGAATCTGATAGTTTTGGATTCAAGCGATGAAAGTTAATATTTTTTGAGCTGAACCAGTATCATGTGCCATCACTCTTAAATGTTCAAACTCGATATTTATTTCATATCTACACCCCCAACCAACTATTAGACAATGATCCTATATAATATAAAAATTCATCTGTAGTCTTTTGGTATTGTTTACTTTCATTGATTTAATTTGCTTTATATATATATATATATATGGAAAATATACAGCTAAACCTAGAAATGTGATAAGCTTATGTCATGGGTTGACAATGATTTCGAAAAATTTCTTCTCCAAATCCAGATCCTAGAAACAAAAAAGTTGCTTCCCTCATCTCCAAACTGGCCTAGACTCATGAAGTTTTTTGGGAAAAAATTCAACTTTGATGCAGCTTTTATCAGTTGGGAAGGCTTTTATGGTAGATTTTCCTAGAGGCCATAATAATAATGGTTCACTCATATTAAGGCTTAGACCAAAATTCTACAGTAGTTAAAAGCCTATTCTGCTTGTTGAGCTATAAACTTAGCGTTGAATGTAAAGTGAGCTATGATTGAAGGTGATGCATCAGTAGTTGTTGACCCCTTAAACTCCTACCAAAAGACTTATTGGATGACAAACTAAAGTTGTCACCAAATATTGACTTCCCCAACTGGAAAAAATTTATCATGTATCTTATATATGTATCCACCTTCTCATATGGAGTAAATAGATGTATTGGATATATATAATGATATAATATCACCTTCAACTTTAAGGTGTAAGTTTCTTTAATTGGATTAATTACGATACAATTGTAATAATGTTGTTCATATTTTAGGGGCATTCCACCATGGTGATTTAGGAGCCTCCCTGGGAATTTCCCTGAGGAGGTTTGAATTTCTGTTGCCACTTGATCTTTTGTATGATTTTGTTGTTCAATGATGTATCCCCTTTTAGCCAAAAAAAAAAAAAAAAATGAAAGAACAAAGAAAGTAAACGTAGTTAAAAAATTTTCCAAATAGTTTTTAAAGTACAAAGATACAAGAAAAAAGTTTTGACCTTGAAAATTGAATGCGGCTTGAACAATGAGTAACTTTAGAAACAACTTTTATAGTGGGAAAACTCGTATGTGAACTTTCTCCTTTTTTGAAGTCCCATTTTTCAAGCTGGGCTTTGACTTCTACGGTTCTATGTTGGTATGCTAATCTGAAGTACGCTTTTCACCCTTGAAACTTTGAAAGGAAGGAGAAGACAGACAAACAAGTGAACAACACAACTTGAAAATATCTCCATAAATTCTATTGCAAAAAGTTTTTTAATTTTTTTTTAAGTTTCATTTTTATTTTAAATTATTTAAAAGATATTTTTTAATAAATAAAGTTAAGACTAAAATGTTATGTTTATATTATCTAATTTAATGTCTAAGAACCTTATATCTCAACTCGTTGGCACTTCTTGATGTTTCCGTTGGAGAGATCTAGAGCTCAAATCTCCCTCCTCCCACTAATGAGTTATTAAAACAAAATACTAGAAAAATCCTTAACATGAGTATTCACATCAGAATTCAGATGACATGTTTTTATTGTGTAAGTGTAACAAACTATTTACACATTAATTGTATTAACATAATTTGCTCTAATTGAAATTTTATTTAAAAAGTGTTAAGAAATTTAAAATAATACTTAAATTAAAAATCAATTATCAAAAGTCTCAAGAAATTTTAAATAAATTTAATTATTTATTTTAAATTATTTTTATGGTTTAATAAATCTTTAGTTAAAAAAAAAATCATATACATTGTGAATTGCCACATAACTTAAAGTTTCTTTTTTCTTTTAATATTTATTTTATTATTTCACTTTCAATTATTGCTATGTCTGTTTGATTTAAAATGTTTTTCTACATAAAATATTTATTGTGAAAAATGTTTTATGGTTTTTAAAATCGTAAGATGTTTTCTATCATTTTTGGTCTAATTTTATGTTGACTGCAAAATCATTTTTCATTTACAAAAATTTTCAATTGATCCAAATACAGAGAAGCATAAAAATTATCATTTTTAAAAAATATTTTGCACAGAAATAAAATAGGGCCATATTATTGAATTATATATCTTTTATTCACAAAAAAAATAAATATTTATCCTTTGATTTACATATAGTTCTTGGGAAAAATGGGCTTTTTCCTTTCTTTTTTTTTAATCTAGCACAATGTCCCTGTTTTAAAAATATTAAGTATCGTGTCCCTGTTTTGAAACTCAATTTTAAAAAAAATTGAGTTATAGGTGGAACTTGACTTTAGCAATGTCGAGTTCTATGCATATTTTGCCACTTAATTTTTTTTTTTTTTAAAGTAAAACTCGACTTTGCTAAAGTCGAGTTTCACTTAAAAATTTACATATAGCTCGATTTTGAGGATATCGAATTTTATACAAAACTCAATTTTGTTAAAATTAAGTTTCAAAAACAGGAACACGGTGCTTAATAGTTTCAAAACAGAGACATTGTGGTAGATTTTTTTTAAAATAAGGGCAAAAGTCCATTTTCCCCTATAGTTCCTATTAACATGTTCATAACACCAACAAATGTTGTTATTTTTAAAATGAGTTAGGGGTAATTTTTTTTTACAATTTTTACACAACAGTAAGTTGTTAGCAACAAATCAAAATTTGTTGCTTCAATAATTATGATTTTTTTTAGAGAGAGAGACAGAGAGAGAGAGAGACAGAGAGAGAGAGAAACACACATTAATTACCTGCGACAATGCTACGAGTCTTTACAATAAGCAAGACCAGCCAAAATGTTATTAGTTAACTAGTATGTAATCCATGCAAACGCATGGATGTATTTAAAATTAAACACAATTTTTATTATAAAATTATAAATAATTAGTCAAATTATTAAAAAAAAAATAGCATGTAACACATGCATACATATAAATACATTTAAAATTGAACACAATTTTTATCATAAAAATATAAATAATTAGTCAAATTATTTTTTTTTTTTAAAAGTAAACATAATGAGTCACACATTAAAATTCTTACCTAAATTTAATACTACTTATAATTTTTTTTAATCTTTAATAAGATAAAACGTGTGGTGATCTTTGTTGTGTGATGATTTTTATTGAGTATATGTGATTGTTTTTTTTTTTTTTTTGTTATTTAATTTTATAGTTTATTAATATTAGATTCTTAGTATTTTGCACTCATTAACTCACTTGGCACAAAGATTAAAGAACTTAAATGAACACATGACACAAATTTAAGTGGATAATTATGATGTGGTCCTCACATAAATTTAGACACATGAGATTCTAATTTCAAATTCTAATAGAACTTTCTCTAAGATTTGCCTATTAATATATATATATATATATATATATATATATATATTAATAACCAACTAGCCTCTAAACTCGCACATGAGACTCTTCTATTTTTTTGGGTAAAGATTTAATAATTTGTAACAATTATAATTTGAAATTACTACATTTTTGGGTAAAGGTTTTTTTTTTTTTTTTTTTTTGTGTTTCTTTTACACAATTTGATACTTATCCAAATTGCACCATTTGTGTCCTAAATTCAGTATGTGTTCTATTGTAATAGTAATAAAAGAAAATCATCATACTATTGTAATCAAAGAAAAGTAAAGAGTAAGCTTTAACCAAAAAACACATATTAAAAAAAAGAATAATCATAAGAAAATAAAGAAATGAAGAAGACCCAAAGTCCAAATAATTAGAAGGCTATTGATTTCTTTCTAAAAACGAAATAGAAAAGAGCAATGTACATTGACATGCATGTTGAACCAAAGCAATTAGAACTGCACTTTTGTTTTGTAAGTAAAGTTTTCTCTTTTTTGGATTTTGAATTTAGAAAAGATGATGATGATAGTGTAGAGAAAAAGAATATAGAATTGAAAGGAATTGAGGAAGAAATAAATTTAAGAAGTTGAGTAACTAATGTGGCAGTTATCCTATTTTGTAGGAAGTTTTTTATATGGGAGTTAGAGATTATTTTTAGCATGTTATCATTAAATTTTATCTCTACTTTTTTAAAAGGTATTTGATATCAAATGATACTATGTTAGCAATATCAAAATCTAATAAGTATGAGACATGTTAGCAAAAAGTAATTAACCCACTAACAATTGAAAGACGTGTTAATGGGTAGTTATTTTTGCACACATGTCTCTAATTTATTGAATTTTGATATGAATGACATTGTATAAGGGAAACTGGATATTCAAAAAAAAAAGTTAAGTCTTTTTTTTTTTTTTAATGCAAAAAAAAGAGAGTTAAGTCTTGGTAAAGGAAAAAATGAAAGAAAAAAGAAAAAGAAAAAGAAAAGTGAAAACGTGGAGTAATGCTTAGTTTGAAAATCAATTGGAGTTAAACGTGAGAATTATACATTGTCTATTTTGTATGCAAGGTTATACATGGGAGTTATAAAAATATATTTTTACTATATTATCATCAAGCTTTATTTCTATTTAAATCTAGGGTATTAGGATATTTTGGAACAAAAAAAATGTCCAGTCCAGTCTCCAAACAAAGCCCCTTAAATAATAGTATGTATATATATATATATATATATATATATATATATAATTGGATATTAGTGCAATAGATCTAGGGACACGTTTGGTAAACTGTAATAGACACTGTAATCTGAATCTGAATTAGTTTTTCCTTTAAAAAAAAAAAAAAAGAGTTTGAATTAGTGGATCCCACCTAACCATAAGTAATAATTGTAGATTTGTAGTTGAAACATGCGTTTAACTAACACTCATTCATTTCTCTTTTAAAAAAAAAAAACACCACTCTTTCATATCTGATTGAATTAAAAAATAAAACATGAAGTATATATTTCTAGGAGTACAAAGTAAAAACAACGATTGGCCCTTTTGGCAAAAAAAAAAAGAAAAAGCAACAACGATTGGCCCCTCCACTTACACATGAATTAATATACATTACTAAATTGAGAAATGGATTTACATTTCTAATTCTCAAGAATAACATAATACTCAGTTTATTAATGTCAAATGCAAAAAATAAAATTGGTTTTTAGATTAAAATGTAAGCAACTAATAATGGCTTTTCCCATTTCTCAAAAATAAAATAAAAATAAAAATAAAGCTTTTTCTCTATTCCAAGACGAGGTCAAAGGGACCAAACTACACCAAACACGTCCTACCAACCACATCATCATACCTAGAAAGTTTAAAAAATAAGCCAATTCCTGAGATCACCAGTGACCTCACCATCATAGTGTTCCGCAGTTTCGTGATAGAGAAAGTATCCATAGCATTGCTCTATCCTCTTTGTGATATTTCTTTGGGTTCTTGTTTGCCGACTACATAATATCAACTGCTTATTTACCAAAAAAAAAAAAAAAAAAATGCTGTATTTACGACATTTTTACAAGAAATTCTAAGTCACAGTTTGTTACTGGTTGTTATTGTTGGGGTAAAAAAGTAATCTTAGTGTTAGTTTCAAATTTGGACCAATAACAACTAACAACCTGTGATTTGTTGTAAAAATATAGTAAAATTATTGTAAACATAATATCTTTAAATTTTTTTTTAATCATTAATACGGTATTTTAAATTGAAAAATGTTAATAAATGTCCTAAGGCTATTGGTTTATGATATATTTTTTAAAATGTATTATGGAGAAAAGAAAAAATAAATAATTTTTTTGACAGCTTTTTATATTTTTCATTAAAGCGGGGTCAAAAATTTCCTATAATAATTTATTAATAATTGCCCTAAAAGAAGTTGTTAACATGCATATTCCTTCCTTTCAAATAATAATAGGTCTTATTAATTAAATTCATAATGAGACTAACAATTCATATGTGAGGGGAGAATACGCATTTATAATACTCCTGGAGTATTCATAGTTTTTTATTTTAAATTGGAGTATTCAAGAAATAAAGCGAGATTTCTCAAAAAAAAAAAAAAAATCCATTTTAAATTTATAATGTTCGCCTTACTTTTTTTTTAGTAAACAATAATACTTATTAGAATACACACGAAAATAGTATTAATAGTGTTTTAAACCGGGTTTATTATCAAACCAAAATACAATTCGGTCTTTAGTGTAACTAGGTGGAGATTGAATTTCATATATCTTATTTGAGAGAAAATAAAATTTTCAAATTAAGTTAATTAAAACTTACATATTAATATACATTTTAAATATAATCACATAACCTTTTAAAAAATATACATGTAATGACATAATAAGATAAAACTTGTGTATAATCTATTGGACCCCAAATGAATCTCTTGCAATGTCCGGAAAGTTCAGACTGATAACGTGGCGTGGTGGCCGTATGTGACTGGTGAGGGAGCATGAGACTCTATATGTCTCTTTCGGACCAGCAATTTTCTCTGGTCTTCGGAGCACCAAATCAACAGTTTAGAAAGCCGGGAGTCTTTTTCGCGGTTTCCATTCGTAGTAATTCAACAAGCAAATTGTATTTTGTATTTGGTAATTTGCATGGCACATCGTAATTCCACGTTAGCCACTCACTTCTAATATTTTCGGTTTGGCCTTAAATTGCTTAATTGAATCTCGTCTTCACTTAATCCATGCCGTTAGCCAACCAAAAAAAAAAAAAAGAAAAGAAAAAAGGGTGGAGTGAAAAACCCAAAAAAAAAAAAAAATGTGAAGATTTTATTTTTGTAAGAGAAAAAAAAAGTTAAAAACAAAAAATTAGGATCGTAAACGAACTAAGTATTAAAAGTTTATATTTGTTCATTTAATTTAATTTAATTGAGTTCAAACCCATCACCAAACAAAATTACATGTTCAAACTTGATTTATTTTATTATCGAAGATTTGTATGTGCCTTGAAATTGAAGGAGTCTCCTATATTTTGTAGAGGGAGAGAAGCCTTGAGATTAGAGAGTTCGAATGGGTTTAAGACTCTGCAAAGCTTTCATTTCACTAAATTAGTCCAAATGATTTGGAGTTGTGGGCTGGGAAATCGAAAAAAGTCAGAGAGAGGTTGAGTTTTGGAGACTTTGAGTTTGAGTGCCAATTCGGCACTTGAACTCAGTTTCCCTTTTGTGCTATGTTTTGATTTTAGACTACTTCTCAAATTTATATTTTTAATCATTTATAAGAGTTTGAGTACATAAGAGAAATGCTAAATTTTGGAGACTCTAAGTGTCTGATTGGGAATAGTTTATTTAGTTTTTTTACTGAAATGTTTTTAATAAAAGTATGTTAAAATATACTTGTATCTTAAAAATGTTAGAAAAAAATGGAAAAAATAGTTTAGAGATGAAAGTAAAGGACAAGGACGACTAGGGTGTCAAGTGATATAGATTAATGGAGGGCGAGGGCAATAAGAGCTTGACATCGCAATGACAAAAGGCTAAAAGCGGCTAAGAAAATAAGGTGAAGTGAGGTGAGATTAAGGTATGACTTACATGAGTGAGAGGTAGCCATGGGGCTTAGGAGCAGGGATGGAGCTAGGACTTGGAATTAAGGAGGGTGGCTCTATTGTTTGTTGTGTGCGGCGGATTTGACCTTTAATTCTATTGCTTTAGCACTACGAATTTTTGTTTAAAACTTTTTGAATGGTCAGGTTGTTTGTTTTGGATAAAATATGTTAACTAGGTTTAATTTTTTTTAACTTTATTATTGGTAATTTTTATTGTTGGCTTAATTTTTTGTGGTTTGTATATTTTGTTTTAAATTTAATCTATTAGTTTTTTATGGCATTTAAAAGGTGAAAAATGCTAAAACTACAAAATTTTTACAAATTGGTAATGTGATGAGTAGTTATTGGTAAGTAAAAAGTAATGCAACTGTGTGAACCAATAAGAATTTACTACCTCAATAGTTTGTAAAAATGTTGTAAAAAAATTTGTAACTGTAACATTACTTTTAAAAGAATTAATGGCTTTGTTAAGAAGGGCAAAGTGTAATTTTATTGAACAAAATTGCTAAAATTGGTACTTATTAATATACTAATATTTTTTTAAAAAATTTTGGGGGAGGGAGGTGGGGGCATTGCCCCTCAAGTCCATATATAGCTTCGACCATGTTACTAGGAAAGAAAATAAGTTTATAGATTTAGGATTTTAAAGGGTATATTGGTAAAATAACATTTAGTTAAACAAATTAGATGAGTCAAATGGATTTTGTGAATTGAATATAAATATAACACATTTATTAAATGAATCAATCAACCCTAATATTATATAAACTCGTTAAGCCTTAATCTATAATCCGCTATTATTTTTTTATTTTTCCGTTTCTAGAGAATCCATCCTGACATTATTAAGAATCACACTAGAAAATCAACAATTACAAGAGAAGAAAATTATGGAGTAACAGATTCCATCCAAACAATTAAAGGGAAAGAAAGTCTAACTCTCTTATCTAAAATATGGACTACAGAATTACCTTGCTTTATTATACGAGAGAAGGAGTGAACTCTAAAAGAGTTCAAGATAGATTGAATGTCTTTAACAAAATGACCATGGAGAGAGGGATGGGGAGTAGCCAACAATAATGCCTTAAACACAATTTTAGATTCCCTTTTAAAGCAAACCTGATGAAAGCCAAGTTCAGTTGCGAAATGTACTGCTTTCCTTGCTGCCAGTAGTTCAACCAATTCCACCAAGCAAGGAATAGGGATTTTCTTCGACAGTGCAACTATGACCAAACCACTATCATTTCAAATCACCACCCCCAATCTTGCCTTGTCTGAGTCCGTGAACATCGCACCATTGTAATTCACCTTCACCCACTCATGGTCATTTTAGATTTAATGTCTGTTTGGAATCAGCTTATTTTGCTAAAATTGAATTTTTTTTTGCTAAAAATACTATAAATAAAGGTAAAAATTAGCTAAAATAGTATAGTGAAACTCATGAATAGTACCAAAAAGTGCAGTAGGCCTTATGAATAATAACAAAAATAAGCCAAATAGTAAAATAAGCTAGCTTTTTAATTTGGAGCCAAATGTACTGCACTTTTTTGTATTATTCATGGGTCTCACTGCACTTTTTGGTACTATTCATGGGTTTCACTGTATTATTTAACCTAATCTTTACCTTTATCTATAGTAATTTCAGTAAAAAAATTTCAGTTTCAACAAAATAAACAGATCCAAACAAACCCTTATAGTAAATACTAGTAATAAAATTCGGTGTAAGAGTCATCCAAATCAATATCAGTTCACCTTCCGTACTAGATAAACTAACACTCTAGTCCCTCTGTCTTGGTTTCCATTTTCGAATGTTTTAAATAAAAACCAATAAAGGATTGTAAAAAAATATCTCCATCCACTACTTGGGGCATGTTTGGTACACTGTAATGATTATTATATGGGAATATGAATAAATATTACAAGGAATACATTAAGTTGTTTCTCAAAAAAAGAAAAGAAAAAAGAATACATTAATTTGGAAGGTAATAAGTATTACTATTAATTAGTTTGGTAACCATTTAATAGTAGAATCCTGAATATGCATCCATAATTTAGTAGATTATAAAAGAAGGTGTAATTAAATCATTTTTAAGTCAAATTTCCTAAAATACATTTATTTTAGGGTGTTCAAAATAGAGCTAATAATTAACAACAAGGAAATTTTATTTTATTTTCTTTTGAAGATGTGGCAACTAATGGTTTTTTAGGAAATTTTTAAAAAAAGTTATTACATAAAGTGAATGAATAGATATTCAGTACTTTTGATAAGGAATAGTTATTCATTATTTTGAAGAATAACTATTCATAAGAAATAACTATTCATTGTAATAAAAATATAGCCAAACAACCGAATAATTATGCCATAGGAATATCTATTATATTATAATGTCTATTACAGTCTACCAAACGTACTCTTGTATAGGGTTGATATTTCATGTCTTATCGTATCCCCCATTAGTACCTTTTTTTTTTTTTTTTTTTTTTTTTAGGGTATATACATCCCGTGGTGTCTATCTTGAATTAAAAAAGAAGAAGAAGAAAGCCCATGTGGTATTCGGATGGTAGACTTATTGGTTCAAAGTGTGATATAAATCTCTAATTATATCTTAATTATATTTTAATCTTGAAAAAATAAAGGAAAAAAAGAAAAGAAGAAGCCAAATAATTATAAGCTCGTGTATATATATATGTAGGGTTAGGATTTGTGGCCCAAACCCAAAACAATAAATTTGTAGAGTATGGGTGAAAGAGTTAGGTTAAGTATTAGGTTGACAACAACGAATCACAACTTTCAAACACAAACTAACATGAATTTACATGTAAAACCTGAAAATCCGAGGAGCTATATTATTATTTATCTGATGAACAGAGGTCTTAGGGTTACAGTCAAGTTCTCTCTCTCTCTCTTTTGTTCTTTTTTTCCCTCTTCCTCTTGTTAGGAGCCTCCTTCCTTTATATAATCACCATTCTCCTCATCTCTATCGTCCACTTGTTCCTCATCCATGAGTTTGCTTGAGTACATGTCACGTCAAGCATCTTCTTTTAACTTTATGTGAGTGAGGGTAGGTTAGGATGCATTGTTCAGGGATTTTCTCCACATAAATGCGGCCAGAAAAGTTGCTGTAGTGTATTAAATACGGTAGTAGCAGCTTTCTCCTTAGATATTTCTCCATCCTTATCATTTCACAGCATACTCAGAGCTTATCTTGATCAGGTAGAGTCCTCAGAAAGTCATTTTGGCCTTTCACACACTCAATTGATTTATAATATTTGCGTCAGAGGATTACAACCTCTTCGGACAGGAGATATTCTCTTCGGATCGTAATAATTCTTCCTTCTGGGGGTCCCACTTCCAGATGGGCCTTGCCTTTTCCATCTTTTTCTTCTCGATCGCAAAATAGCTCTCCTATGGGCTTTCGGCCCATTATGTTGGGTTGGGCCCTTTTCCCCCCACAATATATATATATATATATATATATTTTTTTTTTAAATTCAAGAAAATGGTAAAAATGCAATTTACACCAACTGATTTTACCTAAAAATCATTTTAGTTTTAGAATTTGAAGTTTGTCATTTTAGTTTGGTAACTTTACCAAAAAATCATTTTAGTCATTTAAGTTTAAAATTAATAATTTTAATCCGGTTACTTTTCTAATTCAACTCAAAATGATGTTATATCAACATATTAAGAATTAAAATATTATTTTATTAATTCATCAAAATAAAAAACAGAAAAATTAGAACAAATTGTTCTAATGATGTCTTCTATCTACTTTGAGTAACATTACAAAACAAAACACTTAAAAAAAAGAGAAATGTTATGCTTTTAATATTTTTACAACACATTCACAACAAATTTTAAGTGATTAGTTGTTATTAGAGTAAGAAAAATAAGTTTAGTAACGAGTTTAAATTAGAACCAATAACAACTTAATATTAAAAAAAATTTCCCTAGCATGGCAAAGCTAAAATCTCCAATTTTCCCCCTAGCCCCAATTTTTAGTGAAAATAATTTTTTGAGCAAAGTTACCAAACTAAAATAGCCAATTGAAACTCAAAATGATGCTATATCAATATATTAAGACTTAAAATATTATTTTATTAATTCATCAAAATAAAATAAAATAAAATAAGAAAATTCTTTTTATCTCCAATTTTTTTTCCTTTCCCATTTTTAGCAAAAATTCTTTTTTTTAACAAAGTTACCAAACTAAAATAACCGAACTCATTCTTAGTGTGTGTTTGACAAAAATTAAAAAGCCAGTTTATTTTACTATTCAACTTATTTTTGCTATTATTCATGAGTTTTGCTGTACTTTTTAGTACTATTTATGAGATTCATTATATCTATTAACTTTTACTTTTATTTAGTAAAATAAGAGGATTCTAAATATTTTTTTTTTTTTGAGGGATATCCTAAACAGAACATTAAAGCATTAAAATGACTTTTCGACAAAGTTTCACAAAGTATGGTTGCATTTTTGGAAAAAAGAAAAAGAAAAAAAAATAAAAGGAGGAGTTTGGCGTGAAGTGAGAAAATCTATTACGGTCATCTACCTGATTGCGGAGAAATTATAGAGTTTTTTGATGAACAAATTATGTGGTCCATTATTTTACTAAAAAATTTTTACTTATTTAAAATTGTTGAATCAGTAATTAATTTATATTTAAAATATTTTTTTAACTAATTAATAATTTTAAATAGATAGAAGTTTTTTTTTTAGTAGAATAGTAAATTACATCATCCCTTCAGCATTTGACTCTTATAATTTCTCCACAGTTTTTCCTATACGTTGGTAGGTACCAAAGCATAAACCAAGTACGACCCGAGAGAGAGGGAGAGAGGAGAGAGAGAGAAAGAGAGAGAGTTGGTGGAGAAGTTGAAGTTGAACAACACAAAACTGTTAGCTAAAGAGCTCACCATTTCTGCCTCAATATTTTCCAAAGCTCTGCATCAAATAATAAAAAGGTACTACTCTTATTCGATACAATTATTTACACGTATGTGGAGAAGTTGAAGTTGAACAACACAAAGCTGTTAGCTAAAAAGCCCACCATTTCTGCCTCAATATTTTCCAAAGCTCTGCATCAAATAATAAAACGGTACTACTTTTATTCGATACAATTATTAACACGTACGTGTACACACAGATAACCCCGCCCACTTTCTCTCTTTTTCCTGGAGCTGTCATTTCTTATTATAAATTTTGCAAATTCTTGGCAAATCCATCAAAGCTCTTTCTTTCCTTTTTTTTTTTTTTTTTTTTTTGGCTGTGGCATCTGATTCTGGTACCTGTCTTGATATCATTTTCACGACCCGGTTCGTGGTTCTTGATTTTCTTGTCGTTCTGTTGTACTGCTTTTGAATTCCATTTTCATTGATTTCGAATTCCCAGCTTGGATCTATCAGTTTATGCGTTTTTTGGAGTTTGGGATCCGTTTCTTGAGTGAAATTCTTTAGTTTTTTTGTGGGATTTTTAGTTTTTATTTATTTTTTGCTCTTTTGGTTGTCGAGAAATCCGAGGAGGAATAAAAATTTTTGAATTCTCCACCGTTAAAAGCAGTATGTTTGTTTGTTCCAACGGTCAGGTAGGTAAATCACATTTTTTTTGGGGGATTCTGATTCTATATTTTCTGAGAAACCAAACAGAAAACTAGTGGGGGTTTGAGTTTGACATTCAGTTTTATTTATATATATATATATATATATATATATATATTTCCTGAATTTTGAGTCTGATGGATCTGAGTGGTTAAAAAGTCGTTGGGTGTGAATTAAAAATGGGCCATTGAATGCATGTGGCAAAGAAATGAAATCATTATATATGCATACACCAATACCAGTCAATTTCAGTATCTCTGTTTTATAGTTCATGCTTGTATTTATTTATTTTTGTTGTTGCAGATTACAAGCAATTGTGAGAATTTTCTGTTCAGCTTAAAAAGATGGAATCACCATGTTGGCACGTTGAGAAAAGAGCTGGTTTAAAAAGCGATTCGTTCCGGAAAGACAATGAGAATGTCCTAGAAACTGGGTGCCTCTCAATTGTTGTGCTTGGTGCTTCTGGCGATCTTGCCAAGAAGAAGACTTTTCCGGCACTCTTTAACCTTTTTCGACAGGTTTGGCTGGACCCCTTCGTGGCATTTTGTATATAGTTTTCTAGAATTGTAGTTATTGGAGGTTGTTTATCAGTTTTAGAATCAAAGATTGAAAATTTAATGTTTTACTTATTCTATTGGAATTTCAATGGAGTTGGTCATGAAAATGTATAAACGGAACGATTTTCTAGTGTTCTCATTTGATGGAATTCTCTTGCAACTCTGATAGACAACTGAGAATTCTGTTTGTAAAGACTTTTTGGGAACTAGAGTTCATGGTTTTTCTTATGATCTGTGAACTGTAATACTCACTTTGAAATGCACTGGCTTGTCCGCAGGGATTTCTACAACCTGATGAGGTTCACATTTTTGGCTACGCAAGGACTAAGATTTCAGATGATGAGTTAAGAAACCGCATACGGGGGTGAGTTATGTTTCTGTTGTCTGTTTCTAAATATTATATCCTAATCAAAATGAATATAACGAGTAGAGCAACAATGTTTGATGTCATAATCCATAATTTGTTCCCTGCTTGCAATAATTTCAATAAATTAATAAATATAATAAAGCTTATTTTCATGCTCAGTACTTAGAAGGAAGAACAGAAATGCACCTGCTAATTTTTCCTTGTTTTGTTTACTTTCATGTTTCTTTGATTGTTATCTTATATCTGTTCTTCTTTTTCTTTATTTATTTCCAAAAATATTGTGCCGTTTTTTCTAATACAAATTGTTTCTTCAAAATTTTATTTTAATTGTTTATAAGAATAGCAAATGATGAGGATTGATGGAGATATGATTAATAACTGCAGATATCTTATTAATGACAAAACTGCTTCACCAGAGCACGTGGAGAAATTATCCAAGTTTCTAGAACTGGTTAGTACAAAACTTATCCTGCATCAACCTCAAGGGGTGAACAATTGGCTATGAAGTGGAGGCTGCTAGTTTGAATCTCTCCTTCTTCTACCCCTTGGAGCCAAAACTTACTTATAAAATAAAAAACCCCCTTTTTATGCATCATTTTGGAATCATTTCTGTGGTGCACCCAAGTAACATGTAATTGCTTTAATTTATTTTTGTAGATCAAATATGTAAGTGGTTCTTATGATTCTGAAGAGGGCTTCCGGCTGTTGGATAAGGAAATTTCAGAGCATGAATTATCAAAAAATAGTGTGGAGGGAACATCTCGGAGACTCTTTTATCTTGCACTTCCTCCATCAGTTTATCCATCTGTCTGCAAGATGATAAGGAATTTCAGCATGAATAAATGTTAGTTTTTCTAACCCATCTTTGGTTTATGTCTGGAAGTATTAATAAACACTGGCTACTATTGTTTGGTCATTTATTTTTAGAAGGTGCATTTTTCATTCATATTGTTGTTCACAAATATTTCATGAAGGTTGTTGTTCAGAAATAGACAATGAAGTTGTCTTCCTATATACATTCCTAAATTTTCTTTGACATGCTTCTTAATAGGAGCTTAAAGATTAAAAATAGGAAAAATATGGATGCATCTGAGGAGCCATTGGTTGAAGAAGACAGGGCACTATGTTTTAGTCTGGCAATGCTTTAGAAGTTCCACTTTAGGCTTCTTTTATGCTTCTTTATGTAAAGTAAAAAAATTTATAAGTGAGTTTTTGGCCCCAACTAGAGGGGGAAGGGGAGATTAAAAAGTAATGTAGTGTATACAAGGTGCCTGTTCTTTTCATTCATGCTTCATATCTCACTGTGCACATAGAAATTGATTCTGCCATTAAGTGTGACTTTAGAAACTTGAATTCTGTCATTGGATTTACAAAGATGTTATTGCTAGTAACATTGAGTTCTTTCTAGCATTGCTCTGATGGTAAGGGGAAATTCTGAAAGATATATATATATATATATATATATATATATTTGTTTACGTAGTTGGATTTTAGAAAATAGAAAGTAGGCCTTCAGATTTCCCATATAATGTCACAATTCTGTCTCTGTTGTTATTTTGTCGATTGTCTGCATCCTGTGTTTGCATGAATAGGTATATTGACAATTTGGCAATTTTAGATAGTTGAATCTTGCATGATGGCATTGCGGTTCCTGAATAAGATGCATACTTAGAATATCTGATACAGAAATTTTTGAATGATTTCATCTAATAATTTCCAGCTGATCTTGGTGGATGGACACGGATTGTTGTTGAGAAACCTTTTGGCAAAGATTTGGAATCTGCAGAGCAACTCAGCACCCAGATTGGAGAGTTGTTTGAAGAACCACAAATTTACCGTATTGATCACTATCTGGGAAAGGAATTGGTGCAGAATCTGGTAATATATGTATAAAATATATACTTATTTTGGCCAAATATCTGTATAACTAGATCTTAGTTATTATTCATTTAGTTTAATGGACTCTGCTTGATTCTATTCTTATATTACATATGCAGTTGGTTCTTCGTTTTGCAAATCGCTTCTTCTTGCCCCTTTGGAATCGTGACAACATTGACAATGTACAGGTGAGAATCCTTTTTTCACTGATAATTTTTGAAACTTGAAAGTTGCTCACCTGTGGTGAGGCTGTGAAAGTGCATAAATGGTGATAAAAATAAGGGCAAACTATTAGTTCAAGTGATAATCTTGTGGTCCCCTTAATTACATGTATAGTCTTGTCAATTTTTAATATTGTGAATTTCATTTTCACCTACTGTAGCTGTAACATTATGAAGCATTAATAAGCCACAAATTTTAATTTATATTTTGCTTTTATTTTTCTCTGGCAGATTGTGTTTAGGGAGGATTTTGGGACTGATGGTCGTGGTGGATATTTTGATGAATATGGGTATGCTCAGTACATGCTTGTGTCTCAGTTGTTTGTTGAGCAGGACTCAAACAAACATTCATTCCTTTGCCTTCTTTAAAATTTTCTTTTTACTATTCAATTTTCTTGTATTTTAAAACTTGCAATGTTTTATTCTATAAATTTGGTATATTTTTCATTATTAATCCAATTTCTATATTCTGCTGATATGGAAAAGAAACTTTAAAAATTTCAGTTCTAAATGGCTTAACATTTTTGAGAATCTGTTGTGTTTGCTTACCTGGTTTTATATAATAATGAATCTTGATTAGCAAAGAAAACTAACTAATTAATTTTTTTTTCCTGCACAGAATTATTCGCGATATCATTCAAAATCATCTCTTGCAGGTAATGCCTTGGTATTAAGATGAAGTAGATTCATATGCTTAATGCTGTCATCTTTGCATGATTGATTGTCTTTATTCTGGATTAATTATTTCTGCTTGAGCATTTAGGAAGCAACAGTGCCATCTTGTGTCTTGAATTGTAGTGTTTGAGTTTTTTTTGGTTATTCATGTTTGACATTTGCTTGGGATAGGATACTTATAGGAACTTGGTGGACCTTGTGTCTGTAGTGTCAACATCTCCAACTGTTATCTATCAAAAAAAAAAAAAATTAAAAAAAAAACTCCCAACTGTAACCTTTTCTCAGATTTTTATTACCCAAACTTTCCTTGCAACCCATTACCATACAAACTCCCAACATATCCCATGAAAAGAAAGGTGTTTTAATTTTGACGTATTTATATTATTCATTAATTATCTACCGACTGCAGGTTTTTTGCCTGGTTGCTATGGAAAAGCCTGTTTCTCTCAAACCTGAGTACATCCGGGATGAGAAAGTGAAGGTAGGCATCTTCACTACTTGTTGCAGGGAAGTCATTTTAGCTATTATCTACTGATATTTATGCTCTAAAACCTCTCTGATATAGCAAGAAACCAAAATGTCATCATGAAATCGAGATTTATTGATGAAAATCTACTTTCTAAATGAATAAAAGGAGCATATATATATATATATATATATATTTTTTTTTTTATTGATTTTGAGGAGCATAAGGGCTTTCCAAAGACGTTTAAAAAAAAGAAGAAGAAATATTCATGTTTTACCATTTGCGTAAAGCTCTTTTCTCTATAAAATCTTTTCTTCTTATTACGTGCTTTAAGTTCCAGACATGCTTCCTTACATTGATTGCTCTTTATTACCTGAATCTCAGGTTCTTCAATCAGTTCTTCCAATTAAAGATGAAGAGGTTGTTCTTGGGCAATATGAAGGCTATAGGGATGATCCAACGGTTCCTGATCAGTCAAACACTCCAACTTTTGCAACTATAGTTCTGAGAATACATAATGAAAGATGGGAAGGTACAATCTATATTACAATTTTATTTATTTTTCTTTTGAATACACACACACACACAGAGTTATGCATTGATTAATGAAATTGAAAGCTCAATTTTGTTTTCAATATCTTCTCAGGTGTTCCGTTTGTACTTAAGGCTGGGAAAGCATTGAATTCGAGAAAGGCAGAAATAAGAGTTCAATTTAAGGATGTTCCTGGTGATATATTCAAATGTATGGCACCACAACTTAAGAATTCTCAGTGACTAATCTTCAACATTTTGCTTGCTTCCATTGTATGTCTTCTATAGTTTTGTATGTTAATTGATATGCAGAAAGGAGCTTTCTGATCTGGCTTAATTTGTGTAGACAATCACTTTCAATAGGTTTAGCGTATTCAATGGATGTTGGTTTACAATTTTTTTTAGGGGGTGTGGGGGGGGGGGGGGGGGGGTTCCTTTTTACCGGTAGTGTATGTCTTGTAGTTATGATCAAATTGGGACATGAATGGTTGTATGGTAACAATTTTCTAAGGTATTTCTTGTACTATAGTTTTGGTATCAAAAGTGAATAGTCACGATTATTAGCTAAGTGAACATTTTTTGTGAAGATTATTGCACTGGGGAACAAGAAGAATCGCTCATTGTCTATTTCTGAAATAAGATTGTTTTTTACTACTATTATTTTGATAAGTACTCTTCTTGCTTATTATACAATACCATATAATAACTACTCTTCTTGCTGCCTCATAACTACTTGATTTCTATATTCATTGTCTGTACTTTTTAAGACCATAAATGCTGCTTTTGTATAATGCTTGTCCTGTCACATGTTTGATTGTAAGTTTTTGATTTATTTGTTGATTGAACATTATGTCATTGTTTAGGTAAAAGACAAGGGAGAAATGAGTTTGTAATACGCCTTCAACCCTCAGAAGCTATGTACATGAAGCTTACGGTATGTTAGTGATTCTAATTACATCATTACAAGAATTATTTTTCCCACAATGTTTGAGCTGGTACCTGCTTTATGGTTTCATGTGTGTGTGTGTTGTTGAAGACTTTGTGGGGCATCATGTAAAGTAACAAACATTACACTTCTGCTTGTCTGTAAAATTATATGGGTTGCAGATTTTTCCTGGACTATCTTTCAAAATAACATTTTAGTGCATATCTGAAAATTTGGTTCTGATCTGAAAATAGGTCCCAATGTAAAGCTCTGAACCCTGTATGCCAGTGTACATGTTCCTGTTTCACCTATCTTGGATCGGGGATGTCTCTTTCTCCACCGGTTCTGTGTATCTTAATTGTTTACTTGTGATCATTTTAAGTATGCCATATTGGATATACCCACTAGCTTCATGCATGCATTGATCAGTGAAAATAATGATACAAGCACTTAGATTGCAATAACTTTAGCAGCATCATACTATATCATACTTTTGTGGCTATTGTTTTGTGCGTGTATATATATATATATATTTGTTCACTGCTCATATTATCAGCTATTACAATTACAAAAAAATTTAGAAAAATAATATAAATTTTAATTTTACTGAAATCCTCTCGTAAGGGTCACTAAAATTGTTCTATTTTGCTCTGAAAACCCATTGCTTAATGTGTCTCGTGCAGGTCAAGCAGCCTGGACTGGAGATGTCTACCGCCCAAAGTGAATTAGACTTGTCATATGGGCAACGTTATCAAGGGGTTACAATCCCAGAAGCTTATGAGCGTTTAATTCTTGACACGTACGATCCTTGCCCTTCCATACACAATTCTTGTGAATATTAATATGGGACAAGGGATTTGAGGATTAATATTTTAGCAATGCATCGAATTCTTCATTATTGAAAATGGGAATTTTGTTTTGTAGAATAAGAGGTGATCAGCAGCATTTTGTTCGCAGAGATGAGTTGAAGGTATGAACATTGTACATTGCATAACATATAGTAGCATGTAGTGATAGTTCCCACTCTAATGGTAATATTCTGTCAATCACAGGCGGCCTGGGAGATCTTCACACCTCTTCTGCACAGAATTGACGATGGTAAAATGAAGCCACTTCCATACAAACCAGGCAGCCGAGGTCCTGCAGAAGCAGACGAACTGCTAGCAAAAGCTGGTTATGTTCAAACACATGGTTATATATGGATCCCTCCCACCTTGTAGAACGCAGCTTGCTTCCTTTTGTTATGTATCTATGATGTTGCCTGCACTTGGTATTGTATGTCATAAAAATTTGCTTTTACATACTGTTTATTCAGAATAAGAATATGGTATGGTCTGTATCGAGAAATACCTGCATTATGCAAGCAGCACAATGCATTTGTATTGCCATTATAAATAAATTGTTGATGTTCACCACTTTTTAAGAGAGATAAAAGAGAGATATTGAGCAAATACTGTTCCGCACTTTTTAAGCTCCATTTTTCTTGTTTACTATGTCGACATAAAAAAAAAAAAAAAAAAGAAAGAAAAATGAGTATATAAGAAGAGCCACTTGTCCACTTTCACATAATTGAACTACTGTCTTTTGTGGTAATAATTGTGACTCCCGAAACATAAATGAGGAAAATGTTCATGTTAATACCAATATTAATATAAAATACTTACAAACTAATATGATAATAAATGTGATTGGTTTTACTTCAACAACCTAACAAGCAAATGTTTGAATTGTTTTTTTGTGATTGATAACGCATTAAATTTTGTAAAGTTTATGTAGTAAAAGGGTATATTCATGTCTCACTTAAGTGTTGGGCAAAATCGTAAATTTCATAGTTGTGTTGAGAACACGATATATATATATATATATATATGTATGTATAATTTTTTTTTTCCCACAACTTGTTGAAGTGTTAAGTTGTGATTGTTACATCTTTTTCATACAGGTCTATTGTTGATCTTATTTTTATTGTACACGAATCATAATATATCACCTCATTAAATATAATAAAATGATAAAAACTATGAAATTTTATAGGGTAAAATATCATTTTCGTCTCTAAACTATCACAAAAGTTTGTTTTTTGTCCCTAAACTTTCAAAAGTTCGTTTTTCGTCTCCGAACTATCACAAAAGTTTGTTTTTCATCCCTAAACTTTCAAAAGTTCTATTTTCGTCCCTAAACTTTCCAAATGTATTGATTTTCGTCCCTCTCGCATCAGCACACTATCAAAGCCACGTCAGCACTTTGTCAAACGGAGGGACGAAAATCAATACGTTTGGAAAAGTTTAGGGATGAAAATAGAACTTTTGAAAGTTTAGGGACGAAAAACGAACTTTTGTGATAGTTCAGGGATTAAAAACAAACTTTTGAAAGTTTAGGAACGAAAAATGAACTTTTGTGATAGTTTTGGGACGTAAATGATATTTTACCCAATTTTATATTACTAGACTTATTCATGGCACCTATCCATGGGTTTAAGGGAGAAACGGTTCAAACTGCTGAGTTAACGACATGTTATAATTATTTCTTCTCAACTATGTATTTGGATGGTTTGAGGCTCTCTTATGTATCTAACCCAGGCTTTAGAGTATTGGAGCATTTTTCAATCATTGGATGAGTCATTGCATCACTTTCTCAATGAAAATCAAAACAAGTGAGTTTTTTTCCCACTTTCTCCTGCAAAAGAGTACTTTGGTATTATTGCCTTCTAATCTTCTATGGTTATTTTTTTACTATTATATTTAAAATAGGCAAAGATAGTTGAGAGGAAATAATTTGTGTGACTGTTATATATAACATCTCTTTCACTTGAGATGGATCCTACAAACATGAGGAGGAGGTATACCATGATTGTTACTGTACAGATATATGAGTCTTCTCTTTTACTAAACATGAGAGAGAGGACTCATATATCCGGGTATATTTTTCCCAAATATGAGACTCCCCTTATGTGAGAATTGAGATAGAAGTTACAAATCTCCATCACTCCAAATACCGCTTGGTGGAAACTAAACCTTTGAAAGCTTGAAGCTGTAGTAAAATGTTCACTTCACTCTCTTTTCCTAGGGACTTTCGTATACTTCCTTTCAAAAGAAAGTACTTATAAAATTTGATTTGGTCTTCGCCTTCTAAATATAGCATCCTAGACTTTAGGTTGTTTCCAACTTCCAAATTGATATTCATATAACATCCGTTGTATCAAGGTAATGTCCAACGAGAAACAAAAACCTAACTTGGATGGAGCTGGAAGGAGATGAAACAAAGGAGAAGAATATGTGTGTATATATATAAATCAGCATATTCTGATTATCCTCTACTTTCTTCTCCTTCTTCTTCTTCTTCTTCTTATTATTATTATTTTTGGTTGAGTGTTTAGAATTCTTTAAATATCTAATTATTCCCTTGATATGTCCAGTTCTCCCCCTTCCCCCTTCTGATTTCTTGCATTGTATTGTTTCCATCTCCTCAAAGTATATAATGTGTCATTTTTATTTCCTCCAATAAAAGTTGGTTCAAAAACACCACTCATATCTTTGAAAATTAATTAAGTATGCAAGCTAGTAGGACTTTTAAAAATTGGACCTTGTCCTAATAACCCACGCAAAATCAAAGGAAAAATACTGATTAGGGTAGGATTTTTGGACCCACAAAAATGAATCATGTGAATTATGCTTGTCCACAAGTCAGGCCAAGTCGGGTTTGGACCCAACTCGGACTCAACCTGCCGGTATCAAGTGGAGGGTGAAGGAACCCGAAACTGACCGCGAGCATCAATCGGTTGAGTCAGTTTCGAGTGAGGGTAAGCATCGGTCGGTTTGTTGGTTGCTAGATTCTGAAAAATGTCTTCGAAATATGCAAAAATGTTGTCGGAATTGGCAAAAAGTCATCGGTTGTTGCATTTTCGCCAGAATCTGCATTTTTTTCACTAAAAATTGCTGGGATTTGGCTAAATCCCACCAAATCTGGCCAAGATCTAGCCAAGTTTGGTCAAGATCTTGCCAGATTTAGTCGAGATCTCGTTAGATTTGGTCAAGATCTTGCTGGATCTAGCTTTTTTTTTTTTTTTTTTTTTGGCCGGATTTTTTATATAGCTCTGGTCGGGTTTGAGTTGCTCAGGTTTTGGAGAAGCAAACCTACCACTTAACCATTCGGTATCGGTCCTTGGAATCGGAAACTTGCCACCGATCGACTAGAGCTTCAGTTCAGGCTAAAATTGGATCAACGTTGGGCTGGTTGGTCGGTTTTTTGGGCCATGGTAGGTCTTAACACCCCTAAACTCAATCTTGACCTACTGAAATGTCGAGTCGAGTTGGCCTATCAATCACATGGATTGACTTTTTTTTCAAATGGATTTTTCCTTCACTTTGTTTGTTTGTTTTGTTTTGTTTTTTTTAAGGATTTCTAACTATTAGTAAGCATGTTTTGCAGTTTCAATTCTTGCTCTTTTCTTTTCTAAGTTTTTACCTCTCACAGATACTCATAGATTCTTTCTTAATGTGGTGGATGCTTGAAGGTTTTAGTTTAGTGAATCTTGAACTGTGTAAAGTTAAGAATATGTACTGTTTAACTTTTATTTTTAGTGTTTTTGTTTATTTGTTCTCTTATTTGTATTGAAAAAAAGACAAAAAGATATTATCAATTTTTTTTTTCAAGGAATAAATTATGGGTCATATTGGATTGATCAACCCGTTTTGCAACCTGTTTAGGATGAGTTGTTTCTTACAATTAAGCTGACTCATTTGCTAGGTAGAATAAGAGATGAAGGAAGAAAAGACATAACAAATTACACTCCTTCAAGTTAAATGCTTTATTGATTTTTTAGGGTGGAAGGAAATAATTTGAGAGGATTTAGCATTTTAAAAAATTCCTTTGAATTATTAAAATTTGGAGGGAGATGATTTTATGATACCTTATTCAATGATTTTGTTTTAAAGCTTTCCTATTTAGTGTTTTCCTTGAACAATTTGTCAAAATTTAAATCATTTCTAAACAAACCTTTTTATCAACCGTCTCACTCCATTGTCAAATATATATATATATATATGTGTGTGTGTGTGTGTGTTTGTGTGTATATGTGTATATATATATATATATATATATATATATATATGTAGGGTCTCGATTTTTGGACTAAGCCCACAAATGAATGGGATCTTGGCCCAATAGACCCAGTACAATGAATTTGTAGAGAACGGGTTTAAGAACTAGGTTTTAGTGAGGGATACAACCACTAGACATGATAGTGAGTCTATTTGAATAACTTGAACACGGGTTGAAATGTGAAATCTTATCCTCGGCCCTCGCTCGAGGAGCTTGTAGTTCTTGTTACTTCTTTGGTCCTTGGTTAGAAGAGTTTCAAAGACCATACAAATGGCTACTGAGTTTTTCTCTTTTTTCTCCTCCCCTCCTTCATGGAGGGTCTCTTCCGTTATATACCCCATTTCAGTTGATCTTGGCTCTCCATTTGTTGACAATGCAGGTCACTACTCGAGTGTTTGTCCCATCAGCTGCCTTCCCAAACCTTCTATGAGTTGCAGCAACCAAGGTAGCATTGTTCAGGGGTCATTTCCTCATTAATGCGGCTAGAATGTTAGTTGTGGGCATTTAATGCAGAGGTGATAGTTTCTCCTGAAATTGCTCCCCCACCATACTCCCATGGCTGGTCCATCGTACTCGTCCTTCTTTTTGGAATGCTTTGGGAGGCTACCTTTGATAGTGTGTCACTCTTCTCTTCGATGATCTTGGTTGACCGAGGACAAGATTATCCTCTGCTATGCTCCTTGGCACTTTGGGCTTTCTTTGTTCGTCCTTAGACATTTCTTCTTCCTCGGCGTGGGCCTTGGGCTCATTATGAAATGGACCGAGGTTGCCAAATTCTCTGGCCTTACAATATATATATATATATATATATATATATATTCTTCTTCTTCTTTCCACCTAACAACTAAAGAATGATAGACTAAAAAAAAAAAAAAAGAATGATAAGAGATATCTATTCCTGTCCTTTATAATTGATTTAAATAAATATATAAACAAACAAATGGATAACTTTTCTTTCTTTTCAACCTTTCATCTATTTTTCACCATTACAAACTTTTAAACAAAGGATAATATAAAGAGAAATCCAATGAGGTTTAATTTGGGGGTGGTAATAGTATTTAGTCCAATAGGTTAATTTGCAATTGCATCTGAGTCCCTCTTAAAAACAAAAGAAAAAAAAAAAAGATTCTACTCCTCGTTTTTGCTAAAGTAAGTGGGACCCATTGGGCCCACATTTAACAACTATTTGTTACATATATTTTTGAGAAAAAAAAAATTCAAGATAGATAAGCTTTTAATATTACCTTTATTATTATTACAATCAAGTCCTAATATTACCATGCTAAAAAAAATCTCTAATATTGCGAAGAGTCTTGTTATTCAATTTGTATAGTCCCGTGAAGCCCAAGCCTATTTGGGCCAAAGTTCCGATGCAACAATGTGGCCTATGACCCCACTCTTTTTCCTACCTAAGATCCCGGTCTAAGCCCACACAGACTGTAGGCCCATGTGTCGTCTCTTGATCCTTGCTTGGGGAACCGTTACTGAACAGGTAAAGGAAAAACTATGTCCGAATATATCATCGCTAGCATACCCAGCAGTGCCCAGAAGCATCGCTATAGGGCATGCCTTCTGGAGTGGGAACCAGGTTCCAAGGCCACTCCCACGTTATCCCACTCCCACCTAACCATGCACTTATAGTTGATAATATTGGACCTCCCATCGCACTAACCAGGGGAGGTAATCATAGCATCTCCACTAATCTAGAGCTATAAATATGAGAGGTGGGAGGAAGAAAAAGGCGGTTGAAAAGGATCTGAGAAAAAACAGAGAGCAGAGAGAATAGAGTGATTAGAGTGCAAAGGGAAGAAAGCTACATTGAGCCTTTGGACCGTGAATCACCCAAAGTAGGAAATCCAAGTCCCACTTTACAAGTAAGTTGTGAGTCAGGTGAGGTCAAGCCCAAACAGCCTCATCTAGGTGCGCACACAATTAGTTATCTTTTGATATTTTTAACGATGATATCTAGATTCAAATCCTCACTTCATTGTTGTCACTATCAAATTGTTAAAAAATAAAAGCCCTAATATTACCACACATCATGTACATAATTAATTAACCAACAATAGCATATATGGTAATTCTAACTCTATTTGTTATTATTTATTTTAATTTTTTTTATCAACAACATTTTTTTGGGTGATAATCCTATAGGTTAAGGATAGCTTAATTTTATTGACTTATTTAGCTTAGAATATAAGTTGGAAAAAAAGTACACTTATACCAAAAAGGAACAAAGTTGTAAGAAGTTGTACATAAACCGAATAAACAGAAAAAGATAGATAAAAGAGTTAGGGAGATTCGATATTCGATTTCGAAACATTCTCCACTCAAGGAGGAAGACCTGCCAATTGGCTTACAAGACATTGGCAACAACCTTAATCTTGTCCGCCAATTGTAATTTTTTTCTCTCTTTCCACGTTATTACAAGATATTTGATATTATGAGTTTCCCTTTTTATCATTTTTTACTTTAAAAAATTACATTTTTTTTCTTACAAAGAATATTTTAATTGTAGGGATAAGAACACAATATCGAGCAAAAATTAAAGAGAGAAGGAAAATCAAAAACCAAAAAAAAAAAAAAAATCCTAAAAGAGAAGGAAGACTAAAAAATAAAGACCAAAAAAAAAAAAAAAACAGAAAAAGGGAAAAGCAAAACTAAAATAATAATAAAGTTGTTAGTTTATATGCTGCAAAAAAAAAAAAAGTTGTTAGTTTACAACTTACAAGTCATTGAACCAAACCAAGACATATCCAATCCCCCGAAAGCGAAGTCTCACATTCTAATTGGTCAAGGATCTGGGGTTTTTGATTCCTCACCGCCTCCCTCTCTCTCTCTCTCTCTCGGACTCACCCAAACACAAACACAAACACACACGCACACACACACACTCTCTCTCTCTCTCTCTCTCTCTCTGTTTCCTATTATATTTTGTCATCCTTGTTTTTCTCTCTACATTGGTGTTGGTGTTGGTGTTGGTGTTTGTTGCATGTGTGGGTCAAGAGACGCTTGAATTTGTCTTTCACCTTTCTCCTCTTCACTAACCCCCATTCCCCACATACACACAACTTCCAGTTCTAGCCCATATCTCCTTAGCTTCCCTCTGTTTCTCTCTGTACCTGTTTTTGTTAAAAAAGAAAAAAGAAAAAAACCCACACACACCCACCCAAATACCCCCAAAAAACCTTTCTTTCTTCTCAGTTCTCACTTGGGTCTCCCTTTAATTTCCTTGTTTTTGGTATGTTAATTTGATCTGCTTCATCCTCCTCAAAAGGGTCTGTTTTGAACTTTCATTTACTCCCTGATTACCTTAATTCTTCAATCTGATTTCTCTGATTTCTAGAGCTGTTTTTGTTTTCTTTGCCACAGGAATCAAGGGATTTCTTTTTTCTTTTTTGTTCTTTTGGGGTTTGTTGCCAGGGTTTCCTTTAGATTAATTAGGCTCCTTTTCCATCTTTTTCAGGGGGAGAAAAAAAAAATTTATGGATATGATTGGGTTTGTTGTTTCAGACTAGGTCTCTTTGGCATAGGGTTTTTGTTCTTTCTCTTGGTCCCCAAGAATCAAGAATGCCTCTAGATTTTTCTTGCAGTTCAATCAAGAATTTGTCTGAATTGGAGGCCTCTTATTGCCAAGGAATGGATGGGTCTGAGTTGGCTTATGGTGATCCGGTTGGTGATGATGTTATTGACAAGTTGCCTATTGATCCTTTTGGAATGGATATAAAGTCTAGGATTAGGATCACGGGTTGGTTTCAAAACTTGGGAGAGAAATCTGATTTGGGTTCTATTGGTTTTGGGGTTGATGAGGCTGAGAAAAAGATGGGTGATTATCATCAGCTAGTCACAGGGCTGAATTGGGTGTGGAATGGTTCTATGAGGTTTGAACCAGAATTGGGTAACATGAAGATTGGTGGGTTATCAATTCCATGTGATGAGTTTAATGGTTGTGGTGAGGTTGAGACTGGATTGCTTGAGGGTGTTTTTGGATTGGATGGAAATGTGGATGAGTTTATGAGTTTTAGCCGTTTGGGCAACTGGTTTCGTAACAAAGGAGCTCAGGAATTGAAGGATTTTGGGAATGCGAAAACTAGTTTTGATGGTGAAGGAGGTGCACCTCATGATGCCATGATTTTTGCTTTGGGCTATTTGGGTGTGCAGGACCTTCTGAATGTAGAAAGGGTTTGCAAATCTTTGCGTGTTATGGTTAGGAGTGATCCTCTTCTATGGAGGAGTATTAACATCGATCATCCATTGAGTGGGAGGATCACTGATGATGCTCTTCTGAAGTTGGCTGACAGGGCTCAAGGCACTCTTCAGTGCTTGAATTTATTGGGGTGCATAAGAATCACAGATAGTGGTTTGAAGCGTGTGCTTGAAACAAATCCAAGACTGACAAAGGTTTGTATTTGTGACTTAATTGGTATGCTTTAAGAAATAGGTTTTATGCTTATCATATGTTGTTTATATCTCTGGTATAATTGTTGGGACTTCTTATGGTTTTTAATAGATGCTTTTATTTTGATTTTTAGGTTGTGAATATATATAATCCTTGAAACTACTTTCATTTTTAAGTTGCTATGGCTAGTATGGTCTATTCTTCCATTCTAGGTAGTATTTTTACATGTAGCAAAGAATACATAAATATTCATATATTATTTTCTCTCATGTGCGTGACTTGATATAGTATTTTGCCTTTTTGTATGTATCAAATCATATAGAGTATTTGGACATCCCATACAACTTGAGGAGTATATTGTATTTCAGATTTCTTTTGAAAGATTTCTTGCGTTTCTGATGGCAATTAATTATCTGAAAAAAAGGCATGTGTAAAACATAGGCCTCTTAGGATTGCATTTGGTGATCCCATTCTATTTATGTTGGTAATTATGTAGCACAAAATTTGACATCTTTTGCAGCTCTTGATGCTGCACATGTACCATATTGATGGTAATTTTCTTTATTGGTTTTAATTTAAAATTGTAGTTGACCAAACTAATAACTTTTGACTGTTGTAATTGTTGTTAGAGATTTCCCTGTTCTTTGTGCTCATCATGTCTATCTTGAACTTTATGTTGACTCATTATTGGTTTGTTTCTATATTGTTTTTGTTCTTCCAAGGTTAATAAACTTACACATTTTCTCTTCTTGCCTGCAGCTAAGTGTGCCAGGATGTGTCAGACTTAGTGCTGATGGCATGTTGAATAACTTAAGGGCCTTCAAGTCTGTTGGCTCACCTGGCATAAGGCACTTAAGAATCGCTGGTGTCCGTGGTGTAACAGAAGAGCAGTTCAAAGAATTGCTATTCTTGCTGAATGTAGATAACTGTGTGCAGCTGAATGCCCGCAAACCACAGATTTATTGTGGGGGGAATTCATATCTCTCTTGTGATGATGATCGTGCCATTGATATTGAGGTCTGCCCCAAGTGCCAGGAATTGAGACTAGTTTTTGATTGTCCAGCAGAGACTTGCCAGGGGAAACATCAGGCTGCTCAGTTGTGCAGGGCTTGCATACTCTGCACAGCACGTTGTTTTAATTGTGGACGCTGCATTAAGGACCATGATTATGAGGAAACATTCTGTCTAGACTTACTTTGTTTGGATTGTTGGAATCAGCTACTTGATTGCGAGGATGGGCCAGGCAAAGAAGGTTCTTCTAAGTGCACTATCATTCATCAAGCCAGCTACCAGTTGTGCTTTTATGGCTGATGGAGAAGATATTGTATATTGTCAGTTGCTGTTGGTTTTGGAGTAGAATATGCATCATTTGCTGTCCATTGAGTGATTTAAAAGCCACTTGCTCAAATGCCAAAGGTGGAATTTGCTGTTACCATGAAGAACACGCAGCTTTTGAATGCAGAGAAGAAAATGAACTTTTAGCAGACCTATAACTGCATAGTTCATGCCCTTTTAACACCTAGGAAGCACAGACACTTTATTTCGTACTTGTGTCATATCCATGTCGTACCAGCGTCATACCGGTGTCGTACCAGCCATTTCATGTTATAATTTTTCAGAAATTACTCGTGTCATACCTGTTCTAGCGTTCGTGTCCGTGCTTTCTAGGTTAACACTATCTTATATAGGAATCTAGCTTAGGATGTTGTTAGGGGAAGTTGTTAAAAGGAAATAAATAGGACAAAGAAGAAGAAGAGATTTAAAATAAAGAGAAAAAAAGATGGATGAAAGAAGGGGAATAAAAGGGAAAAAAAGAAAGAAGAAAAAAGAGAAGGGGTGTGGGGATTCTGGTAAAAGCAAAAGTAGGTTTTTGGTTTCTAATTTTTATTTCTAGAAAGGGAAATTTCATGCATCAGGGGCGCCTATCCTCCATATTTGCATCGTCTGAGGGCAATGAAGATGTTATTTTGTATGCATGGCTGTGGAAGCGAGGTAGCATCTGTTGCTGTTAATGGTTGCTGAAGTGACTGTTGTCATAAAAGTTGGAATTCATTTGATCGATGCAGATGAGGAGTCATATTGTCAGCAGCAAGTACTGGAATTAGTAGGGCATTCGTGTTCTGTGTTAACTTTGTGATATATCCAGTAATGTAGGCAGTTGTTGCAGCTGGACTGATCTTTTATTTTTTTCATAGGATCTTTTTGTTGCAAAGCTGTACAGTATCAAACTATCAATTTCTAGTCTAGTATTCCAGTCTGTATTATGTTTTGTTCTAACTTCTTGGCAACCTCGTTGTCTTAAATGACGGATGATCATATATCCGTTTTTGTATGTAACATCTCATTCTTGATAATGTAACCTTAGTCCTTTTTGCATTAGTTTCACAATGAATAATGATAATTGTTATTTATCTTTTGCAACTAATTTACATTAATCTTTTCCCTCACAAACTGTTATCACTTTTGCTTTTACCAGATGTGATTCTCTTTGCCTACTCTTTTGCATGGTGTATGTTATGAATATCACGAAGAATGGGTTGAATGGGTCTAAGTGCTCTTGTACTATTAACTATTTTGATACTTCAGTGGTTGAAAAGACATTTAGTAACTATATCTACTAGCAACAGTTAATAAAAAGTTGTATGGTTATGGTATGTTTCTTGTCTCTACCGAATTTTACTCCACTATACACCTGTATTTTCAATCATACTTATAATTTAAATTATCATCTAATTTGATACAAGTAAATAGTTTTATGAACTGCCACGTAATGAGTTAGGGGAGATTACTCCCTTCTGGTTTGGAGGAAGACATAATCTCCGAGTTTTTTCCCCAAAATTAATGAAATCATATGTTGTAGCAGCTGAATATATCTCTCACTTTCTATAAATAGTGGAAAGAATGATGCAGTTGGTTGGTGTTGTTGACAAACTAGTCTAGATGTCAACTGGTGAGTTCATGAAAGGTGATCTCATAGTCTTGAAATAGGAGAATGATTAAAGTATCTTCATGTTAAAACTAAAACTGTTCTCACACCATTCTTTATGAGTATCACAGGCAAGCACAGGTGATAATTAAGGAAATTTTAATGAATGCAATTCCTTAATATAGAATGTCAGATAATAGATTGCAGAATTTTATGATTGACTCATGAAGTGGTATTAGTTGTGACCTCCGATTTCTGCTAATTTGTTTAGTCATGAAATGTATATGTTGGTGAGAAAAACTCGTCCTGAAGAAGTGGGCAGTCAAAAGTTGATTTTAAGACATGCTAAATTTGCATTTGGCATAATCTTTGATTCCTTGTCTATGAGTGACAACTATGATATCATGCACTACGTAATGGAAAGAGTTTCCACAATATCAATTTTTCCTTAGCTTAAAAACAAAAACATAAGAAAAGGTTCAGGTCCCATTTTTATGTTACCAATTATCTTGCTAGAAGCTGAAGGATCACGCAATAGTTTTTCTCCAAGAATTTTTTTCACTAGGAAAGCTGAAAAATCTGGTTAAAACCGAAAGTGTCACTAGCTTTTTCATCGAAATGGAATATCCTTTTTGGGTTGTGGTGGGTTTTATGGTATTGATATATCAAAATGAAAATTGACTTTTTAAACATTGAAATCATTTATGATTAATTTTGTATCAAATTGGCAACAATTTCCTTTTTAATATACAAAATCAAAGGGTCTATTAGAATATTATCTTTCATTTTGTTGTGAAATCTAGTTTTGATAATATTCATAATTGAAAATACTTATTACATAATTACAATAGAAATTAAAGAAGTAGTTGTAAGTACAACCACTTTATACCACAAATTGGTAGGCAATTGATTTTCTAGTCCTTACTAGCCATTGGTACCATCAAAAAATATTTAACAATTTTTTTGAGTCCTAATGTCAAAATTCGTTATGTGTATGTTCACTAAAAGTCTAAACCAATGATTTAAATCTTGTAATTGAGAATTTATCATCCCATAAAAATATGTAATCAATAATGACTTAATAATATTCAATTGTAAAGCCATCTAATTGATGGTTAAAAAAAAATAGAGCAATCTTTTAGGTGGAACTAGACAGTTTTTGGGAAATAATTTTTAATTTTGGGCAATCATGCACGAATTGTTTGAAATTTTTTAAAAAAATATATACTGTATTTTATATAATATATTACTATTTAAAGAAATTTCAACAGACTAGGAGCATGCAGGTAATTATTAAGTACTCTCGGAGTACTATAAATACATACTCCCCCCTCTCACATAATTGTGGATCCCACTAATTAAATTTATGGTGGAACCTACAATTTATGTGAGAGAAAGGAGTACACATTTATAGTACTTCTGGAGTATTCAATAATTTTTCGGGCCATGGCCCCCTTATCTATTGATAATAATAAAAAAATTTATACTCCCCCTCCCTCCTTTCTTGTTGTTCCTCTCTTAGCTAGATTTGTGAAGGTATTTGTTCCATCAGACTCCCCTTTTGCCATTTCTTGATCATGGAGGTAGGCTTTAGGGTATTCTTATTGTTCAAGCCAGTCATTCAGCATTTAATGGAGTTGACATTAGGTAGAGAGAGCTCATTAATAGAGAGGTGACTGTTACATTGAGCTTTGCATCTTCTTCTTCGTGTTCCTTAGGAAGATAGCCAAAACGATATCCTCGATGAGCCAGTTGACCGCTTCTTGGCTGGATTACTTTACCTCGGGACGACTATGTTCCTCGAATTACCTCGGTAACAAGCTCAAAGGGTCTCTATTCTTCTAGGCTTTAGTTATCCCATGTTTACATATGGGCTGGGCCATTGCCATGGAAGGGGATCTTCAGAATCTTCTTCTTGGCCCAAAATCCATGGGGCAGCCACACCCAACCCCCCCCCCCCCCCCCGGAATACTCTTTAAAGTTTGGGCCCCCCCCCCCCCCCCCCCCCGGAATACTCTTTAAAGTTTGGGGTAATTTTAATTTTGCCCCCCCAAAGTTTCAAATTTTAGATTTATAAAATTACATCGTTTTAAGTTGAGATGGCATTTAATGAATATCACAGTAAATGGATGGAAGGACTTAAATCCGAACAATGAATAGGTAACTGTGTAATGTTAGGGGTATGTGTCCAAAACTTGAAATTTTAAGGGGGCAAAACCATATTGAACCCAAATTTTAAGGGTATCAGTTGTAATTTAGTAATAATAATAAACAAAAGAAACTATGACAAATAAACATCAAAATGACACAACATCAAATCAACTTTCATATATATATGGCAGCAGCCCTTGGCGGCCCATGTATGCAGCAAGCCATGGCAGCCCATGTATGCAGCAAGCCAAAGTTGTCTGCTGTTGGCATAGCCTGTTAACAGTAGCCCTTGATGCCCATACATGTTACAGGCCAAGGCTGCTTGCTACTGGCAGTAGGCCATATATAGCTGCCCATGCATGTAACAAGCTTTGATTGCCTGATCATGGCATAAGAATAACTTTGAGTTACTCAAATATAAAACATATTATATTTTATATAGACTTGATACTGGATTGTGTAAACAAAGATATTGGATTGTGTAAATTACTAAATAAGTTTTTAATATATCGAATTAGTATTTGCAATGTATTGATAACATAAATAATCCATTTCATAAATAATTATATATAATTATTTCATTTAGGATTGAATTATATATAATTTTAACAATACAAGATTGAAAAATATAATTTTTATAAGTTCATACAAGAAAATTGTTCTATAAGTAACCCAAATAACATAATTTCAACAATAATTTATAATCTAATCTAATATATATAAAATCGAAGACATATGACTTTTGGTTGATCTTATAATATTATGTCACGTAAGCTTTTGATTTTATTTTATATTTAAACATTCCATTCCATTAGAATCTTGGTACATTATATTTTCTTTAAATAGTAAAATATATAATTATATATATACACACACACAATCATAATATATGCTTGATATTAGAACTTATAATATATACTATACAGTTCTATATACAAATACACTCATAATAAATATCTATTAATTATCATAAAATTTCATATATAGACAAAAAAATAAAAGAGAAAAAAATCATATTATTTTAAAATTTTCCCACGGCTATCAACCAGTTTATTTATTATTTAGAAAAAAATTATAATTTATTTATTAATTACTAGCATGGATTTGTAAAGTAAAGAAAAAAAAAAAAACCTTTAGTCAATGCTGTTTATACAAGAGAATATCAAGTTAATCAAGTTGTCGTGAACAAGTTTGATTATTGGTTCTTCTAATTTTTTTTTTTTTTGAATTATTGGACAATAAAATGATATAGTTTTTAGATAAGTATATATATATATATACACACATTAGCCAATATATCTCATCACACTCCTAAGTATTTCTTTGATTGGAAAATATAGCAACTCCAAATATGATGATTGAAAATTACTAACCTTTAAAAACAAAATAAAAGAGACTCACATGCTCATTCCATAATTATCATCCGTTTGGGTAATTCTTTTAATGTGATTATTATCAATGTTTTAGTGATTGAAAGATGATAATATATATATATATATATATATATATATATATATATATATATGAGATGGTTTCAAGTTACACCTGGTGTAACTTCACAAAAGTTACACTTTTTGTGAACCATTGATTAATATTAAATCTAAGGGTCAAAAAACACTCATAATAGTATCATTATTACTCCCTAGAAATTAGTGATTTAGGTATTAACTCTTCTTATTAAAGGAAAAAATAAAATAAAAATAATAAAAATAAAAACCACAGCATTAACTCTCTCTTTTTTTTTTTTTTGTCCATATTCATCATCTTCTTCCTCTTGTCTTTCTTTTCGTACATTGTGATTCTTTCTTGTATTTCTTATCTAAAATTTTCCCAGAAGTCATTTAATAATCATCTGGTGTACTAATTCGTTTTCTTTTTTCTTTTTCTTTTTTTCAAGTATCTATTGAATTAATTCTTTTATCCTTCAATAATTTTCTTATTGGCAGTTACTTATGACAAGAAACTTAAGAACAACAACCAAGGATTCAAGAAGGGATTCAAACTCACTTGCATTATCTCCTAGATAGCCATTGCCCATGGGCCATGGCCTCAGAATATAACAGCCAGAGATATCATTCTTGTATTTCTTATTCTAAAATTTTCCCAGAAATGATTTAATAATCATCTGGTGTACTAATTCGTTTTTTTTTTTTTCAAGTATCTGTTGAATAATTCTTTTATCCTTCAATAATTTTCTTATTGGTAATTACTTATGACAAGAAACTTAAGAACAATAACCAAGGATTCAAGAAGGGATTTAAACTCACTTGCATTATCTCCCAAATAGCCATTGCCCATGGCCTCAGAATATAACAGCCAGAGATATATAATACTCAATCACAATGTACGAAAAGAAACACAAGAGGAAGAAGATGATGTATATGGACGAAAAAGAAAAAAGAGTTAATGTTGTGTTTTTTTTTTTTTTCCTTTAATAAGAAGAGTTAATGTCTAAATCACTAATTTCTAGAGAGTAATAATGATACTATTATGAGTGCTTTTTAACCCTTAAATCTAATAGTAATCAATGATTCACAAAAGGTGTAACTCTTGTGAAGTTACACCAGGTGTAACTTGAAACTATATATATATATATATATATACTAGTCAAGGCAGCACGTGCTAGTCATGGGAAAAAAAAGTAGTAATTAGGATCAATTTTAGATTTTATTTGTATCACAAAATAAAAATATAAATCATTTGATTTTTAAAATACATACAGATTTACATTAATCAAAAGAGACATTAATTTTAAAAATTTTGATAATTATGTCATAAAAAGTTAATGTCAATCGTATAAGATCATGACAGATCCCAATTCAATATTTTATTATTTTATTTTGACCTATAACTTGCACCTTAATAGTTGTGAATATATTGTTATAACAACAAAATTTCACGACATTTTTAGTTGTGCTAGATCTCGGTATAATATTTTATTATTTTATTTTATTTTGACCCATAAGGAATTGACACATGCGTTACAACATTTTTAAAATATCTCTATGTATACATTGTACTTAATTACAATGTAAATTTATATTGTAGACACAAAAAAATTGGCAAATTTTGTACACATTTACAAACTTTGTACAATATTTACCATTTTTTGTGCAAATGTGTATAATATTAACCACTTTTGTGTATTTACAATGTAAACTTGCATTGCAAGTACAAAGTAAACATATAAAGATCTTAAAAAAAATAAATAAATAAAAACAAAAACAAAGCTCAAACTAACTGGCATACTTGAAGGGGGAAAAAAAGAAAAGAAAAAAGAAAAGAGAAAGTGCACCTCACTAATTGAATAAACCAAAAAAATACTACTCATGAGCCTTTTACTCTTTTTATATAGTTAATAGATATGCCAGCTTACATAAATATTTAAAAGAAAAAAAAAAAAACACAAACTGATAACTGGAAAAAAAAAAAATTTAGGCACTGTATAAATTAATGTTAAAATGTTGTGGACTTAGCATTTTTTTATTTTATGTATAAGAAATTGAGATCTCAACAATTATGAAAACACTGTGATAACAATAAGAGTTGTAACATTTTCTCAAAACATTTATTTTTAGTTGTGGTTGGTCATAATCTTATATTTTATTATTTTATTTCGACTTGTAAGAAATTGACACGTCAATCATTGTAAAAATATTGTAAAATTTGTTATATCAGTATAACAATATATAAACCAGCTTATATAAATATTTAAAAGAAAAAAAAAACACAAACCAATTACTGGAAAAAAAAAATTAGGCACTATAGCTATTATGCCAGTTGAATAAACCAAAAACACTATACAATAAGTGTTGTAACATTTTTTCAAAACATTTATTTTTAGTTGTAATTGGTCACAGTCTCATATTTTATTATTTTATTTCAGCTTGTAAGAAATTGACACGTCAATAATTGTGAAAATATTATGAAATTTTTTGTGTCAGTATAACAATATATATACCAGCTTATATAAATATTTAAAAGAAAAAAAAAACACAAACTGATTACTAAAATAAAAAAATAAAAAAAAAAACTTTAGGCACTGTACCGTGCCAATTGAATAAACCAAAAGCACTGTATAATAAGTGTTGTAACATTTTCTCAAAACATTTATTTTTAGTTTGGCTGGTCAAAGTCTCATATTTTATTATTTTATTTCGACTTATAATAAATTGACATGTCAATAATTGTGAAAATATTGTAAAATTTGTTATGTCGGTGTAACAATATATAGACTAGCTTACGTAAATATTTAAAAGAAAAAAAAACACAAACCGATTACTAAAAAAAAAAAAAAAAAAAAAAATTTAAGCACTGTAGCTACCTTGCCAATTGAATAAACCAAAAACACTGCACAATAAGTGTTGTAACATTTTCTCAAAACATTTATTTTTAATTGTGACTGGTCACAGTCTCATATTTTATTATTTTATTTCGACTTGTAAGAAATTGACACGTCAATAATTGTGAAAATATTGTAAAATTTTTTGTGTCAGTATAACAATATATATACTAGCTCACATAAATATTTAAAAGAAAAAAAAAACAAATCGATTACTGAAAAGAAAAAAGAAAATTGTAGCTACTGTAGCTATAGTGCCACTCGGCACTATAGTTACTGTTCAAAACTTGGGAAAAAAAAATTGGCTCTCGAAACCAAAGCATTGAAGCTATAGCGATTTAGCATATTCGTGCTTATATATGTGTGTGTATATATATATATATATATATATATATATATTTATTTTCAGTTGTGGTTGATCACAGTTTCATATTTTATTATTTTATTTTGACTTATAAGAAATGGACACCTGTGAAAATATTATGAAATTTATTGTATCAATATAACAATATATAAAAAAGGAAAAAAAAAATACAAATGGAAGACTGAAAAAAAAAATGTGCCTCACCAAAACACTGTTGCCACTACAGTGCTTGTACAATGCAAACACATTGAGTGCACAATGCCGAAGCACTGTAGCAGCATAGTCGTTTTTTTTATATATAGATGTGTTTGTGTGTGTGTGTGTGAGATAATTAAAAGGTTAAGTTTCAACATATTAGTAGATGTGTGCATGAGTTAGGTTGGGTCAGGTTGAAGGGATTTTTCCACCTAATCTACCATGGTGGGTTAAAAACAATCCAACCCAACCCAACTCACATGAATCGGGTTGAACCTATGGATTGGATAGTCTATTTATTTATTTTATTACTATTATTATTAAATTGAGCAGAAAAAAAAATATCACACTTGTCACCTGAGTTGATAAACAAAATATTCATGAAATAGTATTTCAACTTAGTTATAAATAAATAGGAGTGGAGTGGGAGAGTGGGAATGAGAGGCAGCATAAAGAGAATTGGGTTTTATATAGGAAATAGAGGAAAAAATCAAATAAAAAAATCATTAATTATATAATAAATTTTTAAATATATATAATTTAAATTTTAAATATATAGGTGGTTCGGATCGGGTTAGGCAGGTTTGTGATAGTTATGACCCAAATCCAACCCGCCTCACTATTAAAAAAATTTGCATATATCCAACCTATTTTACCAACTCTTAAAAACCGACCCAACCCGACAAATTGAGTTGGATCAAGTTGGCTTTAGCAAATGTGTGGGTGGGCTACACATTCCTATGTATTAGGTTTGCTTAGAAAACGACATACTGTAATTTTGGGGTCAAAAGTTGCATCAATCTAATGGTGGAAATTGATCCGATTCAATCGCCATACAGAGTCACAACCTGAAGATAAATAAACACGCTTCTAGTCCTAGGTTGGTCTATCTCCTTTCTCATATAAAAGGCCATGGCGAAGTGAAAAAGAATACAGAAAAGGCAAAAGCAACAAAAAAAAAAAGTCAACCATGTCGAACGGTGATATTCCTGGAGATGCCAATGAGCGTAAGATTTTCCCTCTTTGGTTCATAAAGATTGTCCCATGCAAAAGCAATTTAGAGCAATATAGGCACCATGTTTATGGTTCGTTTGGATTGAGTGGAAGGTAGAGTCTGTTAGAGATATATATTAGACATATATTAGCCCAATGTAATAGGCTCAAGCCCATTCCTGCTTGTACTAGTAGTCTAGGGTTTAGTCGCCTATATATACTTATGTTAGGATTCATTGTAATACAGGTTATTGTATTACACTCTTATACAATAAAGATGTAGCCCTTAAGGATTCCTTCGTGGATGTAGGCCATCAAGACTGAATCACGTAACCCTCGTGTTGTCGGTGTTCCTATTATATGTATATCCTCTTTTGCATCTACTCTAGCATATACAACATGGTATAACATATCGCATTGCTAATAATAATAATGTATTTATTTAACATGGTATCGGAGCCAAACTTCGTTCTTGGCATCAAACAAACATCTCTAGCAAGCCAAGAAGATTCTCACGTGTACACCACCATCAGAAGTCATACATGCTTATCTGCTGGATCTAGACTCCATGGCATCTTGCAGCCGCCATGGCTCACTGCTGTGTTTAGATCTTCAAGCCCAAGCAATCTGTGCCACTTCCTATCAGATCTGTGCACATCAAGCCTTCGCCTAACGAAACCAACAAAACAAATGTGCTCCACAACATATCACGACCAAAACCCAGAAACCCAACCTCCAACGGTAGCTGCACATGCCACCATGCGCGGACAAAGGCTCCTGGAACTTTCACACGCACTGCCGAAGTTTCTCGACTCCCAGCTCGGATCTCAGCCACACGCGTTGCCAAGACGGCCTTGTCGTCCCCTGATCTACTAGGGCTGAGAATTTGGTAATCAAAAGAGGTCACACACACCGCCTAGGTATCTGTCTCGCCACCACGTGCCAGCATGCTTAGTCACGCACCTTCCACGCGCAGAAGAGCTCATGCTGATGTCATCATGTGACATCATCATTCCACATTAGCATGCTATACACGCTCTAAGCGACATCATCAGACACATCAGCTAACCACGTCAGCAGTGTCGCCTCATCAGCACCACGTTACCTAGCTGACGTTGACTCGAATCGACCCGACATGGACCACCCAGATCTGACCTATGAGCTCTGACCGTTAACTTTGACTTTTTGCGTTGACTTTTGACCAAAAGTTAAAATTTTCGAAAAGGCCTATCTTGCTCAGTTTTTCGAGTAGATTCCAATTTTGTACTCCGTTTCTTCATTTGAAGCTCCAAAATTGGTCTATTGGCATATTCTTCTTTGTGGTTTCTTCAAGTACATTCTTCAAGGCATCTCCGAGTGATCTTCTCATGCTTATCCAACCTCAAGTTTTCATCGAGCCTCCGCCTTGAGTTTGAGGGTGGGTGTTAGAGATATATATTAGACATATATTAGCCCAATGTAATAGGCCGAAGCCCATTCTTACTTGTACTAGTAGTCTAAGGTTTAGTTACCTATATATACTCATGTTAGCGTTCATTGTAACACAGGTTATTGTATTACACTCTTATACAATAAAGATGTAGCCCTTAAGGATTCCTCCGTGGATGTAGGCCGTCAAGACTGAACCATGTAACCCTCGTGTTGTTGGTGTTCCTATTCTATGCATCTCCTCTTCTGCATCCACTCTAGCATATATAACATGGTATAACACATCGCGTTGCTAATAATAATAATGTATTTATTTAACAAAAGTAGAGTAAAGTAAAGTAGAGTAGAATTGACTCAAAATTAGTATATTTTTTGTCAACTCTACTTTACTCCCATTCACTTCTTCTTCCTCCCCTCAATCCAAACAGATAGCTAGCTTTCAACACACCTTAAGTTTTCGTCTTTTACTTTATTCATTCTTTCTTATTATTATTATTTTTTTTTTTAAAAAAATTTGCACTTTCATGAGTGAAAAGAAGTAACTTTTTCTTGCAATCCATCAAACCTAAAATTTCTTATAAAAAAAAATCAAGCTTGAAATTCAAAAACAAAGAATATATGATTAGAGAAAAAGTGAGAGAGCTTACCATGAGAGAAGACGCCCAAAAAAAATTATTTTTTTCACAACTATAGAAGAATATAATATTTATAGGAGACTCAAAGTGTGAGAGAGATTGTTTTCCTTTTTTTTTTTTTTTTTTTGGAAAACAACTATAGAAAATAAGTTATTGTTTTCCATTGACCAGTTTTGTGTATTACCAAACACTAGAGAATGTGAAAAATTATTTTTATGAAAAGTTTTTCAGCGAAACAAACATATCATTCATCTTCTTAAACTTTCCAAAATCACTGGGTTTGTTTTTCAAAATTCATTCTTAATTTTGTGTTTTTTTGTTTATGTTTGATTCAGATTGCCCTGGTACACAATCAAATTCGGCAAGAAAATCTGACACTTGTCAAGGTTGTCCTAATCAAGAAGCTTGTGCAATTGCCCCAAAAGGCCCTGACCCAGGTTTTCTACCTCTTTAATTTTTTTTCCCAGCTCTCTAAAATTCTTAATTTTGTTTTTGTTTATGTTGTTGTTGTTGTGGTTATATTATGTTTTACCTGTTGTTCGTGGAGTAATTCTAATTTTCCTATTTCATATTGTCTGAAAATTTGAGGTTTTGAAATTCTTTAATTTGTTATCTTTGTATGCTGTACAAGTTTGGTTTTAGTGTTATTGAGAATATGGTAACCCACAAACCTAAGGTGTAAATTTAGGACAATGTTAAGCTTGTTACTTGTTAGGTTGCGATTGTATAAGCTGTTGCAAAATGGCATTTTGGGTTTAAAATGAGCGGTGTTTTGGGTTTTAAAAACGTGTTTTTAGGCTTCGGACTCTTATTGTCTCATGCTAAACTTGGAGTTCTAGAGAAGTGGTGTATATGTTTTATAGCAACAGGCGTGTTTGTTGTTGCTTGTTAACTTAGAACACACCTAGCTTGGAAAGAACCCTACTGTGGAACAGGCTGTGTAGAAGATTACATGTGAATGGATGAAAGGAGAAAGAGGAAGTTATGGTTTAGAACATCTATTGGTGTGTTTATTTATTAGGATTGGTTTCCATTATTTACAGAACTAGGTGAACTTATTTCCATAGAGGCTAAAATTGCCATGTTTGGTAGCCCAGAACTAGGGGAATTAGAATGCTGTTTCAATAGCATCAACTGCATTGCAGTTATATGATTATAGCTTGAATAAAAAAGGTATAGAATTTTACCCTCCACAATCAAATAAAGATTAGCTCAAAGCAATCACGTTGCCCATCAAATCACAAAAAGCTCATTGAAGCACACAACTTCAACCAGCATTAATAAAATCTTTGATAGATGATAATAACATTACTTCATATACAATGAACACAAAGAAGGCAATGGCTCACATTAATTCTGGTGTCCCCATTCCATGTTTTCCCTCGACACCCACAACAACTCTAATTGGTTTGAAAAATTAGAGAGGGAAACCATTTCTATCTTAATTAAGAGAATCGATATAGCAGAAACCTTCCTCTATAAAGATTACAATGAGTGGTGTTGGAGCATTTTAATATTAAATAATTAAAATGAATAAATGTTATAACATAAATGTAAAGATGTAAGAGTGAATATGGAAGATGGAGTTAGTGAAAATGTTTAATCCCACATTGAAAAGGAGAGAGACTATTTTATTCTTTTTAATTGTGGTGATTAATGGACTAAAATGTATTGACTCAGATATTGGACTAGATACATGCATAAGAGGAGGTGAAGAGTGGAGGTAGCAAGGAAGGGTGTTTTTTTTTGGTGGAACTTTGGGCTTAAACACTTTGTGCAGAGGTTGTTCTAGTCATACGACACTTGTTGGGCTGTTGTATCCTGAGAGAGACAAGTCAGAGAAGGTTTGCATCGGTTACAAATTTTAGCCAACCAAGGGCTTGAATCTCCTTAAAGAGAGCGAGTGTCGCACTTCAGTCCAAATAGTGTTGTGTAATTTCTCTCTCTAAAGTAATAAAATTCAGAACTATTATTCAGTTTCTCTTTGTATCGTTTCTATTATCATTGTATTTGCACCAACAATTTTAAGGAGATTCAGCACATGGAGCCTACACAAGAGAAATCAAATGAGCCTGTTGGAGATCTTAACAAGCCCTTTCGCTTTAAGGGAGTTCACTTCAAGAGGTGAAAAAGAAAGATCCTCTTCTACTTGAGTCTTTTCAAAGTCTCCTACATCCTCACTGACAAGAATCCATCAAAAGTTCCTACTGATGAGATGAGTGAGGAAGAATACATTTTCCATCAAGAAAAAATAGATAAGTATACAAAAGATGAATATAATTTTTGCTCTTATCTATTGAATTGTCTTGCCGATCATTTCTATGATTATTATGATACAGCTTACAATTTTGCTAAGAAAATTTGGAAAGCTTTATAAAACAAGTTTGATACCGGGAGGCAAGTGCAAAGAAGTATGCTGCTAGCAAATTTTTTTGTTACCAAATGGTAGATGGAAAATCGGTGGTGGATCAAGCACAAGACTTCCAAATGATTGTGGCAGAATTGAGATCCAAAGGCATAAAGATTGGAGACAATTTGGTAGCTGGCATAATTGATAAACTACCACAATCTTGGAGGGAGTTCCAAAAGACTTTGCGGCACAAACAAAATGAGACATCCTTGAAGACTTTGATGACACGCATCCATGTGGAGGAGGAAGCTAGAGAATAAGATGCACTCATGACACAAGAGAGCAATGGTAATTCCATCACAAAGGTAAACCTTATTTCATCTAATAATAATATGCCCAAAAATCATTTTCCTAGAAATGGTCAATTGAAGCCTAAAAAAAGAGCATTTAAAAATAATAATAGACCTCAAGAAAGGGGAAACCCGAATAAAAATTACAATAAGAACCAAGGACCCCCTTCACAAGATCAATTTAATAGATCTTGTTTTATTTGTGGCAAAAGTGTGCATATTGCTCGATTTTGCAAATTTCAGAAACATGAATCTGTCCCGCAGGCTAACGTAACCAAAGAGCCTTTAGTGGCTATGATTACAAACATCAATATGGTGCAATATGTTGAAGGGTGTTGGGCAGATTCTGGTGCTAATAGGCACGTTTGTTATGATAAAAATTGGTTCAAATTGTACACTCATTTTGAAGAAGAAAAAATTGTTATGCTTGATGACTCTAGCAAAACCAAGGTTCTTGGGAGTGGTGAGGTTGAATTGAAATTCACTTCTAGACGCGTGCTAACATTGAAAGATGCTCTTTACACTCCATCCATGAGGAAGAATTCGATGTCAAGTTTTTTGCTTAACAAGGCTAGCTTCAAGCAAATTATGGAATCTGATAATTATGTAATTACTAAAAATGGATTATTTGTGGGTAAGGGTTATGCTTGTGATGGAATGTTTAAATTAAATGTTGAGAATAATAAAGCATCTACTAGTTCAGTTTATATGCTTTCTTCTATTAATTTTTGGCATGCTCGTTTGTGTCATATAAATAGTAGATATGTGGGAAACATGAGTAGTTTAGGATTAATTCCAAGACTGTCAAAAGATTTTGAAAAACGTGAAACTTGTAGTCAAGCTAAGATTACAAAAAAGCCTCATAAAAATGTTGTAAGAAATACCGAATTGCTTGAGTTAATTCACTCTGATTTATGTGAATTTGAGGGAATTTTAACTCGTGGAGGAAATAGATATATTATCACTTTTATTGATGATTTCTCAAAATATGCAACTATTTATTTGTTGAAAAATAAAAGTGATGCTTTTGAAAAATTTTAAGATTTTTTAAAAGAAGTTGAAAATCAATTCGGTAGAAAAATAAAAAGAATAAGAAGTGATAGAGGCTGTGAGTATGAATCAAGTGCATTCAACTCATTTGTTTAGTCTTTGGGAATTATCCATGAAACTATTGCACCATCTTCACTTGCTTCTAATGGTGTGGCTGAAAGAAAAAATAAAACTTTAATTGAGTTAACAAATTCCATGTTAATTGAATCTAGTGCATTATATTTTTGGGGGTGAAGCTATTTTAACTGCATGTCATGTTTTGAATAGGGTGCTACATAAAAAGTTACACACCACACCTTTTGAGATGTGGAAAGGACATAAGCCAAATTTGGGATATTTGAGAGTATGGGGTTGTCTTGCTTATATAAGGTTTATTGACCCTAAAATGCCTAAATTAGGAATAAGAGCTACTACCTGTACTTTACTTGGTTATGCGATTAATAGTGCAGCCTATAGATTTTTTGATCTTGAAAGCAAAATAATTTTTGAATTTGGTGATGCAATTTTTCACAACCTAGTTCTTCTACTTCACATTTACAAACTCAAGAAAATTTTGAAATGGAACCTAGAAAAAGTAAAAGCGTTAGAGTTGAAAAGGATTTTGGTCTTGATTATTATGTTTTTAACATTGAGGCAAATCCCCAAAATTTAAAAGGGGCTTTAACATCACCTGATACTATATTTTGGAAAGAGACTGTAAATGAGGAGATGGAATCTCTAATTTCTAATAGAACTTGGAAATTAGTAGATCTTCCACTGGGTTGTAAGACCATAGGTTGTAAATGGGTCCTTAGAAAAAAGTTGAAACTGGAAGGATCAATAGATAAGTTTAAAGCTAGACTTGTTGCAAAAGGCTATAAACAAAAAGCTGATCTTGATTTCTTCGATACATTTTCTCTGGTAACAAGAATTACATCTATTAGATTGTTAATTGCTATTGCTGCAATTTTTGATTTGAAAATTCATCAAATAGATGTAAAAACTGCTTTTTTAAATGGGGACCTAAAGGAAGAGATTTATATGGATCAACCCGAAGGCTTTGTAGCACTGTTATTGATTCCGTTCCGGCCGGAATTTTTCATACCGGTATGCAAACCGGTACCAGAATACCCCACATTCCACCTCGGGTCAAATTTCGGGCCGTTCCGGGCCATTCCGGTCAATTCCGGCCAATTTCGGACGAGATGCAAATTTCGGCCGGTACCGAATTTGGCCTATTATTAAAAAAGAAAAAAGAAAAAAAAGAGTAAAGGTCTAATGGGTGCTGGTAGTTCTTGGGATTTATTTTGATGATAAATTTGATCATTTTCTCATGGATGATGATGAGGAGGAGGAGTAAATCTTGTATTTTTTGATATTTAATTATTGTCTTGTAAATCTTCTTATTGTGTGATGTTAAATTGATATTTAAGACTTAAGAGTTAAGACTAAATGATTTGTATTATTGATATTTAGTTATTTATTTATCAGGATTGACAATTTTATGTTCAACAAGAATATATATAAATTATTTTTTAAGAACCCCGAAACAACCTGAAACGGTACGCCGAAATCGGCCGGTACCGAAATATTCCATTCCACTGGACAAATCGAAATGGGGTTCGAAACGGTATTAATAACAATGCTTTGTAGAGCCTGGACAAGAAAGCAAGGTATGTAAGCTAATTAAATCTCTATATGGCTTAAAACAAGCACCTAAGCAGTGACATGAAAAGTTTGATTCCTGCATGATTGAGAATGGTTATAAATCAAATGAATGTGATAAATGTATTTATTCTAAATCATGGAATAATTTACATGTTATTATTAGCCTTTATGTGGATGATATGTTGATTTTTTTGTTCAAATATGCATGTTATAAATGAGACAAAAAATATGCTTAAAAGCCATTTTGATATGAAAGATCTTGGTGAGGCTAATTTTATTTTGGGCATGAAAATTACAAAAGCATGTAATGGAATATATCTTGATCAATCACATTATGTTGAGAAAATACTGAGAAAATATAATTTTCATGATCACAAAAGTGTAGCTACTCCTTTTGATTTTAGTGTTCATTTATTTCCTGTAAATAATGATGATGAGATTTTTAATCAAAATGATTATGCTAGTATCATTGGTAGTTTACGTTTTGCTACTGATTGTACTAGACTTGATATTGCATATGCAGTAGGAGTGTTTAGCAGATTTACTAGCAAGCCTAGTAAAGATCATTGGCTAGTTATTGAGCGAGTCATGAGATATTTAATTGGTACCAAAATCTATGGCTTATTTTATAAAAAGTACCCTGTTTTGATTGAAACTTTTAGTGATGTCGATTGGAATACTTTGTCAGGTGATTTTCTCTCTACCATTGGTTATATTTTTACCTTAGGTAGTGGTGATATTTGTTAGAAATCTAAAAAGCAAACAATAATTGCTAATTCAACAATGAAAGCTGAATTAATAGCATTAGCTTCAGCTAGTGAAGAGGCAAATTGGCTTAGAGATTGTTATATGAAATTCCACTGTGGGAAAAGCCAATTCCACCTATATTAATTCATTGTGATAGCACTGCTGCAATTGGTAGAGTTAAAAACCGTTACTACAACGGTAAATCTAGACCTATAAAGAGAAAGCATAGTACCGTGTGATCTTATTTGAGTAGTGGCATCATAACTGTGGATTATATTAAATCTAATGATAATTTTGCATATTCATTTACCAAGACCTTGGCAAAAGATAGAGTCTGGAATACATCAAAGGGGATGGAACTAAAGTCCATAGAATCATGAGCCATGTATGAGGATACCCAACCCAAGGATCAAAGATTTTGAGAATTGGGTTCAATGGGAAAAACGAATCATACGATGGTCGTAAGAAATGCACAATTTATTTATTTTTAATTATTTATTTTGTAAATAATTTTTTAATTGTTCATCCCTATGATGTAAGTGCATTTATCCTATAATGTGGAGAGGATGAGTTAAAAAACTCTTAATGAAATTTGTAGCTCGTATGAGTGGGGTGTTAGAATTATAGGAGTACCCTTGACAAAATTTCACCTATATGAGTGTGGGGGTGGGGCTGCTCCCTATGAGATTTAGACTTAATCTTAAATACACTCATGAAACTGGGATCAGCACATGGCCGTAAAGTGCTAGCTATAAAAGCTCATATCAACACTTGGGTTGTTGTGTGTAAGCAGTGATGCTTAATTTCCCTAAAACAGTTCTAGTTCAAGTCGGAGACCACTACGATTTTGGAGTTGAGATCACTGTTTTACTAAGCGAAGGTTCAATGCAGAGCACACCTTCATGATGCATAGTGACCCGTTTTTGCCTAGTAATCTATCTTTAACTAAAAAATTTAATATTAAAATGAGTGGGGCATTGTTAGAGCATTTTAATATTAAATAATTAAAATGAATAAATGTTATAATATAAATGTAAAGATGTGGGAGTGAATATGGAAGATGATGAGTTAGTGAAAATGTTTAATCCCACATTGAAAAGGAGAGAGACTATTTTATTATTTTTAATTGTGGTGATTAATGTGCTAAAATGTATTGACTCAGATATTAGATTAGATAAGTGCGCAAGGGGGAGGTGAAGAGTGGAGGTATCAAAATTGGAAATGAATCAACCTCTTGAATCCTCCTATTTGATAGCCCATTCAGAGTAATTACCATATCCGTTAGTGAGTAAATGACCCGAATTAATACTCCATTTTTATTATGGACAATGAAGAGCCATTAACCCACTTAATGGACTATCCGTTTGAGCCTTTTCATTCTTTAGAAACTCCTTATCTTACTATTAATTGTGTAACTCCAGCCCATCAGATTAATATCCAACAATTAATCTTGTAACACCCACTGTATCAGAATAATGAACCTAATTAATTAGAATAAATTGGGTAATAATTTCGTGAGTCCCATTGAGCCTATAAATAGACTCATTTAGACCCAATCCATGTTATTGCAATACACCAAAAAAAAAAAAAATTACACTTAAAAAATAGGGAGATTCTTGGCAAGGAAGGGTGTTCTTTATGGTGGAGTTTTGGGCTTGAACATTTTGTGCAGAGGTTATTTTAGCCATACGACATTTGTTGGGCTGTTGTATTCTGGGGGAGACAAGTCAGAGAAGGTCTGCACCAGTTACAAAGTTTAGCCAACTAAGGGCTTGAGTCTTCTTAAAGAGAGTGAGTGTCGCGCTTCAGTCTAAATAGTGTTGTGTAATTTTTTTCTTTAAAGTAATAAAATTCAGAAGTATTATTCAGTTTCTCTTTGTGTTGTTTCTATTATCATTGTATTTGCACCAACAAATGGGTATGGTGAAATTACCAAATCAGCAAAAACCCACTTCTAAATGACCTTAAAAAAATGCAAATATGTATACCCATCAACGACTAGACATAGCAAAACAGGTCAGAATTTTCTGACCCGACCTGAAAAATATCTGACCCGAACCTGATTTTTTTTACCCAAAGTAAAAACAAGTTGACTGGTGACCCGACCCGTGTTTTTTGTAGGTCAACCCGACCCGACTCGTGACCCAACCTGAACCCGAACCATTTTTTTAAAAAAAAATTTCTGGTAAAAAAAAATAGTAAAATTAAGACAATATTGGTTTAATTGTTTGTTGTGAACTTTAAGGAAACAATTAATATATTTACATAACTGCATGCAAATTAATTGAAAAATAAATGGTTGAGCATTCTGTAATGAGTAAAGATTTTTAGATATCAAATAGTAAAATACATGCCATGATAATCTAGTTACAGTAGAGTTAAAAATATAGATTTAAAATTGTAGACATGTGTGAGAAATATTCACAAATGTGAAAATAGTGAAGCCAAAGTATCAAATTAGCATAAATTATGAATGCTTAGACCTATTTGTTTTAACAATTTATGTCCAAAATAAACGACTTTTCAAAATAAATTATGATATTTCCTACAGTGTGTATTCCTTAATAATGATATGATATTCATAAAAGATACCATGTATAAATAAGTAAGCAATCAAACTTTAATGTATATCTCAATTGAAATAGAGTGCGAATCACAATTGATAATAGATTATAAAATTAATTTTCAAGATTGTAAATTTCTTATATATTTTTATTCTTTATCAAATGAGTTATCCAATAAGTTATTTGTAATTTTGTTTTATATTTTGGAATGTTGATATTGTGTAGAAATAAAACTTGTGTATTTGTTTTACTTATCTTTGTATTATTTTGTTTTAGATAACAATGTTTGGATTTGTATAATTTTAAAATTATTGAATAAGTATTAATAAGTTTAACTGAGTTTATTCTTAATATAAGTGGTGAATTCAAAATAATGCATTTTACATCAAGTAATTTGTTGCATAACTTTCTAAATAACAAATACATGTTTGTAGGGTCCGATTTTGTAGCCGAAGAGATATAGGCTTAAGGCCCAACGAACTCAGAACAATGAATTTGTAGAGAGTAGATCGAAGGTTCAGGCATGAACTACTTTCTCTTTATTGAAAGAATACTTAGACTAATTTACAATTGAGGGATGCTCCTCAGCCCATGGCCGAGTGGGCTTGTTTCTCAAGCTCTCCTCTTTTCCCCCCTCCTTTACACTTTGCTCACATTTCTTATATATTACTCTCTTCCTCCTCCTGTTGATCATCCATTGGTCTCCCCTCTAGCTGCCTGTCCCATCAGAGGTCATATCCGTGCTCAAGTGGCTCACCCTGATCGATGTTTCCTTGCCAAGGGGTTACGTCCCCATTAATGCGACTAGGAGGGTTAGGTGAGCGCATTCAATGCCGAGGTGACAGTTCGCCCAGGGTTTGCCCCTTCTCCACACTTTTGCTGCCAACGCGTGGTACTGGGTCCTCCTCTCCTCGGACGGCAAAGGAATCTCCTCTGGAGGGGGGGGTGGTCTTGTGTTTTCATCCTCGGACCCCTCTTGCATCTTCAGCGTGGGCCATTTGGGCCTGGTTTGAAGCGGGCCAAGGCTACTCGATCTTCTGGCCCTACAATGTTGTTTTCTTTATAAAAAAATAAAATAAAATAAATTCATGTGAAAAATACGGGTCAACCCGACCCACAACCCGATTGACCCGAACTCGTTTTTTACCTGCTTAAATTGACCCGTGACCCGTAACTCGATTAACCCGACCCGCCCTACCCGTTTTGCCATGACTATCAACGACCCCCTACAACAGCCCTAATAGCTCAATCTGTAATGAAATTTTCCATTAATCACTATCCCATTTTGTCCCGCCAATGTATCAACTACCGTCACTAACTTTCAGTACTTATACATCAAGCAACCACGTAAGCCAACCGCTGATGTCATTTTTATTTAACAATCTTAAAAGGGTATCTTCTTACATTGGTTAAGTTTCACTGCCTATATACCAAACAAGCATGTAATTAAACAAAGACTATATATCAAATTGTCCGTTTACTAAGAAGAAAGAGAGGAAATTACTACGATAAATTTGACAACTTTGGACAAAATATTTTGAGGTGTGACAATGACAAGTAACAGTTAAAAAAGAAATCTTGAAATTTTCTGTTAAACACAAAGGAGAAAGACAGATTCATCTTACTCTTTGAAAAGAAAAGGAGGGAGTTGAGAAGGTATGCAGAGCGAGCTCTATTAAAAAAGGTAACTTATTTAAGTTCCTGCATTGTTAGTTTCCTTAGCCTGGCAGCTAGCCATGGTTTCAGTTAGCCTTTGATATTACAAGCAATTCATCAACTGCCAGTGCTATTGGTTCCGCAGCTTTGTAAGGCTGCTGAAGAAGGTAGATCCTGCTTCATTTATAAGAAATGCCACTTGAGCGCTCCTGCACTGAAGATCATCATAGAAAAATTGATTAAAAAGAATGGATTCTCAAGTATTTTGGTAGATAGTGCATAGGCTGTTAGCTTCAGCTCGTGGTCCTCATGTGGATCAAAATTTTGTGTGTTTTTCTGTCCCCTTTTCTATGTTTAATAATAGCATGGATTCTTTAGCTTGTGGCTTTTGAATTACTTGACTTATATGTATTTATTCAAAACATGGTTGCTACGTGAATATAATGATATTTAACCTCTGGAGTTTTGTGGCCATGCATTGTGCATAGTCCTTTGATATGTTTTGAAGTGATTTGGGATAATCTGTCTCTGATGCATACGCCAAAAGCATTTGTTCTCACTTCAAAGGTTCTTATAAAATGCCAGCAGATATCATCGCTAATCATCCTTAATCAAAGGATTAACCCTTGTATCAGCCACGATGAGAGTTCCATGCCATATTAGAATGGACATTTGTTTCTAAATTTAGAGGCCTACTATGATTAAAAGATGCTCTGCTCTGATGTGTTAAAAAATTGGTTGGCAATTGATTTTGTAGTCCTTACTAGCCATTGGTACCATTAAAAAATATTTAACAATTTTTTGAAGTCCTAACGTCAAAATTCATTATGTGTATGTTCACTAAAAGTCTAAACCAATGATTTAAATCTTGTAATTGAGAATTTATCGTGCCATAAAAATATGTAATCAATAATGACTTAGTAATATTCAATTGTAAAGTCATCTAATTGATGGTTTAAAAAAAAAAAAAAGAGCAATTTTTTAGGTGGAACTAGACAGTTTTGGGGAAATAATTTTTAATTTCGGGGGATCATGTATGGATTGTTTGAATATATATATATATATATATATATATATATATATTTTATATAAACTCTTACTATTTAAAGAAAATTCAACAGACTAGGGGCCATGGCCCCCTTATCTATTGATAATAATAATTTTTTTTTCACAATTAAGATGGTAAAATGTTTTTGGGGGTATTTCTATACGAATAAAATTTCTCTTCAAACTAGTTTAGAGAGAAATCCTTTAAACTTATTATATATTTTTATATTGAGTGTGAAATTTGAAAGTCTAACTATTAGATTGCATGTTCTTATTATATTCTTTATATTTGCAAAATTTTAAGAAAATCAAAGATCAATTGCTATATTATCAATAAATGTTAAAATTTTAAGTTTTTGTAATCTAAAATTGTGTATAAAAAATAAGTTTATTGTTCAAATAATAAATAAAATCTTATTTGAATGAAATTTGATAAACATGTTAAGAATATAAGAAACATAAAATTTGTAGAGAAATTTTATTCTTTCTATTATATTAATATGAATTTATCGTAAGTTATGACATTTTATTATGCCTTAGAGTTATTGATTTGTTATATATTTTTAAAGTCAAATTGGTGCTTTCTCGTACTGTTTCCTCCATGGTTGTGTTGTCGTCAGGGATGACCGATTATAGGTGCTTTTTAAGCGTTTGCTATAGCCTATAGAATACATTTAGCCCAATTACTTTTAGACATGTACTTGTCCAACGAGTCTAGATATTTTTCTCCGCTAGATTCAATGATAGGAACTTTTTTTGCCTGGGGGGCTTGACTTTGATTAATTTAAGGAATTTTTTTTTTTTTTTTTTTGGGCTTAGTAAAAAAAAAAAAAGGGTATACCAGCCTTAGCTTATTTACTTATTTTACCCAAACCAAAAAAATAAAATAAAATAAAAATAAAGAGCCAAGGAGGATACTAGTTAGACAATTTTGGTTTGTTTAGATTTTTGTTTTAGATAGTTTCAACCTATAGTGTCCGCTCGTGATGATAGTCCTTTATCACACTAATAAGTTTTTGATGTAGGTGGAGATGGAACTCCAAATTTCATATTCAACTATCAGAAAATTTACCAATTGATGCATTTTTTTTTTGTATAAATATTTTTTACTGGATAATGGGCACAATTTGGTGGTGAAAAGAAAAATAAAGGGAATAAACCAAGGAAACGATTCATTTTAAGCGTATTAAACATGATTTGGTTGTGTTAAATCTGTTGATACCATAAAGTATAAATTAATAGTGGAAATATATTTTTCTTCCATAAAATTTGTTTCAAATTCAATTTTCATCCTCAAATTTAAAAATGTTCAATTTCATACTTAAAACGTTTATAAGGTGTAGGGTCCGATTTTGTAGCCCAAAAGATATAAGCTTAAGGCCCAACGAACCCAGAACAATGAATTTGTAAAGAGTGGATCGAAAGTTTAGGCGCTCGCCGGCCTTCATCAGGCATGAACTACTTCCTCTTTATTGAAAGAATACTTAAACTAATTTACAACTGAGGGATGCTCCTCGGCCTATGGCCGAGGAGGCTTGTTTCCCAAGCTCTCCTCCCTTCTTTCCCCTCCCCCCCCTTTACACTTTGCTCACATTTCTTATATATTGCTCTCTTTCTCCTCCTGTTGATCATCCATTGGCCCCCCCCTCTGGCTGCCTATCCCATCAGAGGTCATGTCTGTGCTCGAGTGGCTCACCTTGATCGATGTTTCCCTGCCAAGAGGTTACATCCCCATTAATGCGGCCAGGAGGGTTAGGTGAGCGCATTCAATGCCGAGGTGACAGTTCGCTCAGGGTTTGCCCCTTCTCCACACTTCTGTTGCCAACGCGTGGTACTGGGTCCTCTTCTCCTCGAACGGCAAAGGAATCTCCTCTAAGAGGGGGGGGGTGGTCCTTGTGTTTTCATCCTCGGATCCCTCCTGCATCTTCGGCGTGGGCCATTTGGGCCTAGTTTGAAGTGGGCCAAGGCTACCCGATCTTCTGGCCCCACATAAGGTATGCCATAAAATATAACTTAATAGTGGAAATATATTTTTCTTCTATGAAATTTGTTTCAAAATCAATTTTCATCCTCAAATTTAAAAAATTTCAATTTCATCCTTAAAACGTATTTAATGTATCAATTTCGTTCTTCTTTCTATTTGTTGTTGTTGTTGTGTGTGTGTGTGTTTCAATTCTTAATTTATAAATTGTTTTGATAAATTGTTTTGTGTTAGTTGATACAGATTACTAGATTAGAACTCATACATTTTCTATTCGGTTTTTTATTTCAGATTTATAAAAGAGTATTAAGTTGTTTTAGGTCCTTTGAGACCGAATAGAACTCATCATTTTTTTAGGGCCTTAGTTGAAATAAATTAATTTTATTGTCTTATTTGGCTTAAGAAATAAGATGAATAAAAGCAAATTGAATTTAGAAAACACAAAAAAAAAAAAAAAAAAAAAAGAGATTTTACATTGGGCCTAACCAAATAAGCTAGCCAGTGAGCTCTAGATGAAACAACACCTCTTTCAGTAAGAAATGATGAAATGTGGGTTCAAACTCACTAAATTTGTGTAAACTTTCCAATAGAGTAATAAAAACGGGGGAATAAATTTTAATTTACACCTTTAAAGTTTGGAGTAATTGTGTTTTTGTCCCCTAAAATTTCAAATTTTAGATCTATACCTCTAATGTAAGGTATTATTACAATTTAAGTACTTCAGTCAATGCATTGTAATGATGTGTCCGTTAAGTACCAACTAAGCTTAAAATGACATCATTTTTTTTCTTCTCAAAAACTACATCACATTGAACTTATTTAAATCCATTTCAAGTATTATTTTTGAGTAAATTGTAATTTATACTTGTGGGGGTCAGAAACACAAAACAAAGTAAATCTTTAAATGTGCTTGGGCTTCTAATCAACACAACTAATTTTCTAACTAAAAGGGGATTTGATTCCACAATGTCAAGATCAGATAGGAGATTGAAGTTAAAGATAACAAAAAAAGATACTTTGATTGACAAAAATCGGTTTTCCAAGATACAAATGGTTGTTCCATGGGAAAATACAAGTTCTTGCTCTCACTATTTCTCTCTCTTGTTCTTCCTTCTCAAAATTTCTGGATCCCCTTTTTTGTTGGTGGTTTACTTCTCTTTATACTCCCCCTCCCTCCTATATAGTTGTTCCTTCTTAGTTGGATTTGTGGGGATATTTGTTCCATTAAACTCTCTTTTTGCCATTTCTTGATCACGAAGGCAGACTTTTGGGATATTCTTACTGTTTAAGCTAGTAATTCAGCATTTAATGGGGTTGACATTAGGTAGGGAGAGATCATTGATGCAGAAGTAACTGTTACATTGGGCTCTACATCTTTTTCTTTGTGTTCCTCGAGAAGATAACGAAGCAATATTCTCAGTGAGCCAGCTGATCGCTTCTTGGCTGGATCACTTTACCTCGGGATGACTATGTTCCTTGGATTACCTCGATAACAGGCTTAGAGGGTCTCTCTTCTTCTAGGCTTTGGTTATCTCGTGTTTACATATGAGCAAGGCCATTGCCATGGAAGGGAATCTTTAGAATCTTCTTCTTGGCCCAAAATCCATGAGGCAACCACACCTCAACACCCCCCCCCCCCCACAATACTCTTTAAAGTTTGGGATAATTTTAATTTTTCCCTCCAAAGTTTCAAATTTTGGATCTATAAAATTACATCGTTTTAAGTTGAGGTGGCATTTAATAAATATCACGGTAAATGGATAGAAGGACCTAAATCCAAACAATGTATATGTAATTGTGTAATGTTCGGGGTATGTGTCCAAAACTTAAAATTTTAAGGGGGCAAAATCAAACTTAACCCACATTTAAAGGGCATAAGTTGTAATTTTGTAATAATAATAAACAAAGGAAACTATGACAAATACACATCAAAAATAACACATCACCAAATAAACTTTCATATATATATATGGTAGCAACCCTGGGCGGCCCATGTATGCAGCAAGCCATGGCTGCTCATGCATGTTACAAGCCAAAGTTGTCTACTGTTGGCATAGCCTATTAACAGTAGCCCTTGATGCCCATACATGTTAGCAGTAATCCATAACTGCCCATGCATGTAGCAAGCTGTGATTGGCTGAACATGGCATAAGAATAAGTTTGAGTTACGCAAATATAAAATATATTATATTTTATATAGACTTGATATTAGATCGTGTAAATTACTAAATAAGTTTTTAATATATCGAATCAGTATTTGCAATGTATTAATAACATAAACAATCTATTTCATAATATGAATTATATATAATTATTTTTTTTAGAATTGAATTATATAATTTTAACAGTACAAGGACCTAAATCCAAACAATGTATATGTAACTATGTAATGTTCAAGGTATGTGTCCAAAACTTGAAATTTTAAGGGGGCAAAATCAAACTTAACCCAAATTTAAAGGGCATAAGTTGAAATTTAGTAACAATAATAATAAATAAAAGAAACTATGACAAATACACATCAAAATAACACAACACCAAATAAATTTTCATATATATATATGGCAGCAACCCTGGGCGGCCCATGTATGCAGCAAGCCATGGCTACTCATGCATGTTACAAGCCAAAGTTGTTTGCTGTTGGCATAGCCTGTTAACAGTAGCCCTTGATGCCCATACATGTTAGCAGTAATCCATAACTGCCCGTGCATGTAGCAAGCTGTGATTGGTTGATCATGGCATAAGAATAAGTTTGAGTTACGCAAATATAAAATATATTATATTTTATATAGACTCGATATTAGATTGTGTAAATTACTAACTAAGTTTTTAATATATCGAATCAGTATTTGCAATGTATTGATAACATAAACAATCTATTTCATAATATGAATTATATATAATTATTTTTTTTTTAGAATTGAATTATATATAATTTTAACAATACAAGATTGAAAAATATAATTTTTATAAGTTTATAAAAGAAAATCGTTCTATAAGTAACCCAAATAACATAATTTCAACAATAATTTATAATCTAATCTAATCTAATATATATAAAATCGAAGACATATAATTTTTGATTGATCTTATAATATCATGTCACATTATCTTTTGAAGCCTCATAATTTTACACATCCCTATTCTAATATGAATATTAATTAAATTTAAATTTTATTCTGTATTTAAACATTCCATTCCATTAGAATCTTGGTACAATATATTTTCTTTAAATAGTAAAATATATAATTCTATATACATACACAATCATAATAAATGCTTGATGTTAGAACTTAGAATATATACTATATTATTGTTCCATATATAGTATTTTTTTTCTCCAAAAAAAAAAAAAAACCATATAGTTCCATATACAAATACACTCATAATAAATATCTATTAATTATCGTAAAATTTCATATATAGACAAAAAAATAAAAGAGAAAAAAATTATATTATTTTAAAAAATTTCCACTGTTACTGACTAGTTTATTTATTATTTAGCAAAAAATGCTATAACTTATTTGTGGGGCCATAAAGAGTTGGTACCTCCGGCCCACTCTCAATCAGGCCCAAAAGCCCATGCCGAGGATCGCCTGGAGTCCGAGGACATGCCATAGGTCCGAGGACGAGGCGCAAAGGACTTGCTTGCTAGGAGGACGCGCCGAGGATAGAAGCATCCTCGGAAACCCGAAGTGAGGAGATACGCAAGCTGCAGTCCGTCAAGGGGAACTTCTCAGGGAATCCAAGGAGGACCTGGCAGGTGCCGAGCACCGGACGTGGAAGCATGGTGGAGGCGCAAGTCCCAGACGTACTGTCACCTCCACATTAAATGCCCTCAACTAACGTCCTGGCCGCATTAATGAGGATAGGACCCCTGAACAGCGCCACCTTGGGCGCCGCAACCCGCAGAGATAGGAATGCGGCTGACAGGACAGGCACTCAAGTGGGAACCGGGTTGATCGACAAGTGTAGGGCTAAGATCATCTGGGAGAGGGATATATAATGTAGAACGTCCCCCACTAAGGGGAGGGGGACGGAAGGAAAAAACGGGAAAGAAGACAGACTGTAACAGTGCATTTTCTTTGGTAGGCTGAGAAGCTCATTTGAACAAGATAGGAACACGTCCGAGGATCCCTGTTGTGTCCCCTCAGTTAGTACTACGAGTACCACAGTCCGCGAATAACCATGCATGGCCGTCGCGTCCTTCACTAGGGCCTAGATCTTGAGCCCACTCTCTACAAATTCATTGTCAGGGGGCCCACCTCCGAAAAAGGAGCCCCTACATTATTTATTAATTACTAGCATGGATTAGTAAAGTAATTAAAAAAAAAAAAAAAAAACCTTTAGTCGATGATGTTTATATGAGAGAATATAGTTAATCAAGTTGATGTGAACAAGTTTGAATTATTGTTTCTTCTAACATTTTTCTTTTTTTGAATTATTGGACAATAAAATGATATATATTTTAGATAAATAAGTGTGTGTGTATATATATATATATCATATGGACTAGCCTATATGTCTCATCACACCCCTAAATATTTTTTTGATTGAAAAATAAAGCAACTCTAAATATAATGACTGAAAATTATTTACTTTTAAAAACAAAATAAGAGAATCTCACACACTCATTCCATAATTATCAGCCGATTTTGGTAATTCTTTTAATGTGATGATTATTATCAATGTTTTAGTGATTGAAAGATGATAATACATAACAAAGATGATAATATATATTAATATGTGCTAGTTTTTAGGAGAAAAATGTATTAAACATGGGTAAGATATATTTAAAGAGAGATGCTACGTTCACAACATTTTCACAATATTTTCACAACAAATTATAGATGATTAGTTGTTATTGGTTCAAATTTAAACCTAACCCTAAGATTACATTTTTACCCCAATAATAACAACTAATTTCAACTTGCCACTTAAAATTTGCTATGAAAATGTTGTGGACATATCATTTCTCATATTTAAATAGGAATAATGTTAGAGATACAAATTATTTTACAAAAAAATTCTACAAACTGATGATGTGGTGAGTGATTATTGGTAAATAAAAAAGTGATATTAATGGTAGGTCTAAATAAAAACTAATAAGAGCTAGCCACATTAACATTTTGTAAAAATGTTGTAAAATAATTTGTGTCTATAGCATTACTCGTTTAAATAAAGGGTGTACTAATTTTTAGGAAAAAAAGTTTGTTTGATAGTTTTTTTTTTTTTTTTTAATTTTGTTGAATTACAATTTTAACCCTATTTTTTTATTTTTTAAGAATAATGATTATTTAATTAGATTAGAGGTATTTTTGACATTTTTTAAATTCATAATTAATTTTCTGAACCCTCTTAATATATAAAGATAAATGTTGGATAATTAGTTTTTTATTTATTTTTGGATGAAAGGATATTTAGTTTTTGGGGTTTGGCTTTTCTCCAGTATTTTTTTAACTGGACATGTCCTTTGGTTTTAAACTAGTTATAGGCACGTGCATTGCACGGTTTTATGAAAAAACTTATAAAATATATGTACAAATAATTATATATTTTAATAATTATTATAACAAAATAAGTACTAATTTGTTAGTGACTTGAAGTATTGTTATAAATAATATCAACGATTAAAAAATGTTAGAAGTTTTTTTTTTTTTTTTTTTTTCCTTTGGAAAATCTTTGAATACTTATTTGTACACTATGTTTTTAGAGTATCCTTGTTCTTCTTCATCATTGTTCTTTATTAAAATCTTTAGGCATAGTATTATAAAAATTGGCCACTTTTAAGAGATAGAACTATTCGAAGAATAATAACCTTTAATTTGTTCTAATTATAGAACCTATCATAATTTTTGCTTCCTTTACATTGCACGATTTTATACATATATTCATATAATACAAAATTTATTTAAGAAACAAAAAGAAAATGAATAGTTTGAATTGTAAGAGAGACACTATGTGTAAATGAAAAAAAAAAATTGCAGAGCTCTACATATAGATTACACACCTTTCTTAGGATGCTTGGAATCTTTTTTATGACAAACCTAAAAAACAAAATCAAGAAAAAAATTAACCTGAGTTAAAAAAGAAAAAAAAAATTGAACCATATAGATTGTAAAATTGCATATGAGTCTATGACCATTTAATACCAGGCTTTAAAATAAATTTTTTTTCTATAAAGAGCTATTGTTTCCGCTTTGATTTTACTACTTTAGTCAAGTAAGTTCCATAATCGCAAGGAAAAAAAAAAAACCTATTTTATAATGATGGTCCATAATTTTGCAATTTAAAACCAAAAATATAAAAAGATTAATGAAGAATTTGTTGGGAACAGAAAATTATACTAATAATTAGCCAAAAAAAAATATTAATTAATCTTGCAAACAGATACATAATTCTATGCACACTTTACATAAATAAATGATGATATTCAAAATAAAAGTAAAAAGGGAACAACATGAATAAATCATACTTGACAAAATTTATTTCATTTTGTTTGATAAATTATATAAAATAAATCATATTAACTTAGTTTTAGTGTATTTAAATGATCTAGAAAAATAATGAAGCATATACTTTTGAGCCTAATCACATCTAGCAAAATAATAAAGCATTCAAAATATTGAAAGGCAATTTAAGTTCATATATGCTTGCATGAGATGCGTACCTGTCCATAGTAGCAATGGAAGCCTTATCTTTGAGATGAAGAATCAATGTAATGCTAAAAAAAAAAAAAAATAGAGAAAGAGAACGTGGTTTATAGATATATATATATATATATATATATATATATATATGATGCAAAAATTCATATCTAGTTAAACATCTAGATGATGAAAGACAACCTACAAAAATGACAAATTTAACAAAAAGAAAAACACGGCCAGGTTCTAAGTTGCACTGACAAAAAACAAAATGTATCACAGATAATCAACAAATATTAAGCATTGAATCCAACACTACTTTCACTCATCATCCTCATCATCATCGGCTACGGAGTTAAAAGCATTCAATCTCTCAATCAAACTTTCCTCGTATGAAAGCTTCTTCAAGTCCAACCTCTTGTGTTCCTTTGGAGGCTATTTCTCGAACTTCTTATTCTGATACTTTTTTTTTTTGGTTTAAAATGTTATCAACATAGAAATTATCAAATTAATGGAGATATATACTTTTTTGTTGGCATAGATAAATATTATCAAATTAATGGAGATATATACTATTTCTTGGGATAGATTTATATTAATCAACTCTTGAAGAATTTGGATTTTGCTTATCCCTCAATAATCAAGTTTTGTAACTTGATATTTTGATAAAATAATATTAATTTAATAATAATAATAATTAATAAAATTTAAGTTGCAACTTGAGAAAAATAGAAACAACAAAAACGTGGGATGAGATTTAAATTTAGACAATTTTTAAAATAGACTTTTAATTAGAGTTGAATTAAAATTTTGAAAATTTAGATGATAAATATTATCTAAATTAAATTTTTGTATGTTAAATATTATCCCTTAATTTAAGAAATATATCTTAACAAATAAAAAAAAATAATGTCAATTAGATGATATATATTATCTAAATTAAATTTTTGTATGTTTATGTAGGGACTAGATTTGGATTCTTAGACCAAAGATATGAACGGACTTCGGCCCAAAAAGCCCAAAACAATAAATTTGTAGAGAAATGGGTTAGAAAACTGGGCTTTAGTTAATCAAACAACAAATTGAGTAGATTGATGGTGAAAGACTGAAAATGGACGATTATAGAATGAGTAATAAGTGTCCTCAGCAATATCCAAGGAGATTGGTTCTTATATAATGATCTTAAATAGAGTTACAAGTTTGATTCTAGATTGCTACAGTGTTTTTCCCTCACTTTTTTGATCTCCCATTTCTCACTACCTCCCTTTCCTTTTATACTCCTTCTCCTTTTCATCCCTACCTTCCACATGTATGCCAGATGGTTGATCTTGATACTTGTCCCATCAGCACCTCTCATAAGTCTTCATGTAGTAGCTGTAATGTTGAAATCCACTGTTTAGGTATCACCTCCACATTAATGCGGCCAGGGAGTTAGCTGCAGCGCATTTAATGCGAAGGTAGCAGTTTTTTCCTTGTATATTTTAGGATCCTTCCATGTCTTGAGCTTCCATAGTACTTATCTGTATCAATTAAGTATTTTTGTGACATTTCTTCGGATAGCATACCATCTCTACGAACTAGGGCCTCTGTCAACCGAGGTAGCACTTATTCTTGGCACAACCCCTTAGGTCGTTATGATTTAAATTGACTTTTTTTTTAGTAATATGGTCCCTTTTGACAACGTTTACCACATTCTTGGACACTTTTAGTCCTTGACTTGGGCTTTAGGTCCATTATACAAAACGTGTAATGGACCTCTAGGCCTAATACCACTACATTAAATATTATTCTTTAATTTAAGAAATATATCCGAACAAATAAAAAAATAATGTTAATCTAATTTTATTTAATAATAAGAATGAATTAGACTTTTAATAATATATTATTCATTTTTAGTTCTTTAAAAATCTAAAAATTTAATAAAATTTTTGTAATTTGGTAAAATTATATGGTGCAACTATGGTGTCTAAGCTCAATTTTTATTATAATATAATATAATATAATATGATATGATATATAATGACAAATGGTAGAAGATTTTAATCTCCATCATTTTTTTTTTTTTTTTTTTTTTGAGAACCAACCTCTAATTTTTATTTAGTTAATTAGTAATGTGATAATAAGCTAAACCCTAGATTTTGGATAAGCTTAGAATTGGGTATGCTTGGAAAATGGGATACCGTAATTTTGGGGTCAAAAGGTGCGTCAATCCAACGGTGGAAATTGATCCGATTCGACCGCCATAGAGAGTCACAACCCGTATATAAATAAACGCGCTTCTTGTTTGGGCTCTCTCCTTTCTCATATAAAACGCCATAGCGAAGTAAAAAAGAAAGAATACAGCAAAAGCAGAAAAGTCGACCATGGCGGACGGTGATATTCCTGAAGATGCCAATGAGCGTAAGATTTTCCCTCTTGGGTTTTTTTTTTTTTTTTTTTTTTTTAATCTCCTTAAACTTTCCAAAGTAACTGGGTTTTGTCAAATGGGGTAGCCTCAAAAATCCATTCTTAATTTTGTTTGTTTTTGTTTTTGTTTGATTCAGATTGCCCTGGTACTCAATCAGAGTCCGCAGGAAAATCTGACGCTTGCGAAGGTTGTCCTAATCAAGAAGCTTGTGCTACTGCCCCAAAAGGCCCTGACCCAGGTTTTCTACTTTTTTTTTTCCCGGCTCTATAAAATTCTTAATTTTGTTTTTGTTTATGTTGTTGTGGTAATTATTTTATGTTTTACCAGTTGTTCGTGGAGCAATTCTGATTTTTATATGTCATATTTTCTGAAATTTGAGGTTTTGAAAAATTTTAATTTGTTATCTTTATGTGCTGTACAAGTTTGGTTTTAGTGTTATTGAGAATATGGTAACCCACAAACCTATGGTGTGGATTTAGGACAATGTTAAGCTTGTTACTTGTTAGGGTGCGATTGTGTTAGCTGTTGCAAAATGACATTTTGGGTTTAAAGTGAGTGATTGTAAAAAAAGCTATGAGGAGTTGCTGTTGCGAAACTGTGTTTTGGTTTTTAAAAATGGACTCTTATTATTGTCTCATGCTAAACTTTGAGTTCTAGAGTAGCAGCGTATATGTACTATAGCAACTGGCGAGTTTGTTGTTGCTTGTTAACTTAGAGCCCATAGCTAGGAAAGAGCCCTACTTTGGAACAAGTTGTGTTGAAGATTACATGTGAATGGATGAAAGGGGAAAGAGGAAGTTATGGTTTAGAACATCTATTGGTGTGTTGATTTATTATGATTGGTTTCCATTTTCTACAAGAGTAGGTGAGCTTATTCCAATAGAGGCTAAAACTGCCATGTTTGGTAGCCTAGAGCTATTGAATCAGAATGCTGATTCATTATCATCAACTGTATTGCAGGGTATATGATTATAGCTTGATAAAAAAAAGTTATAAAATTCATAAAACTACTTCATGTACAATGATCAGAAAGAAGCCTAAAAAATTACAACAAAAAAATTATGTACAAAAAGGCAATGATTCGCATAATTCTGGTATCCTCAGTCCATGTTTTCCCTCAACAACCACAACAACTCTTATTGGTTTGAAATATTAGAGAGGGAAACTGTCTCTATCTTAATTAAGAGAATCATTATAGAAACCTTCCTCCATAAAGATTTCAATGAGTGGGCATGGTGAGTGAAACCACCAAATCAGCAAGAAGCCACTTCTAAATGACCTTCAAAAAAATGCAAATATATTATATACCCATCAACAACCCCCTATAAAAGTCCCAATAGCACAATCTGTAGTGACATTTTCCATTAATCACTAACCCATTTTGTCCCACCAATGTATCAACGACCATCGCTAACTTTCAGTACCTATACATCAAACAATCATGTAAACCAACTACTGATGTCATTTTTATTTAACAATCTTTAAAAAGTATCTTCTTGCATTGGTTAAGTTTCACTGCCTATATACCAGACAAGCATATAATTAAACAAGACTATAAATTGAAATGTCTGTTTACTAAGAAGAAAGAGAGGAAATTACTATGATGAATTTGACAACTTCGGACAAAATATTTAGAGGTGTGACAATGACAAGTAACAGTTGAAAGAATCTTCTAAGAGAAAGATTTATCTTACTCTTAGAAAAGAAAAGGAGGGAGTTGAGAAGGTACACAGAGGGAGCTCTAATAAAAAAGGTGACTTATTTAAGTTCCTGCATTGTTGGTTTCCTTATCCTGGCAGCTAGGCATGGTTTCAGTTAGCCCTTGATATTACAAGCAATTCATCAACTGTCAGTCAAATTAATATCTTTTTCTTTTTCCTCCTTTTTTCCTGATAAGGTGTTTGTTGATGATGAGCATTAATTTATTTCATTTACTTGTTTGCCTGAACATACCCTTACACCAAAATTTTCAAAATTAAAAACATATGGATTTATTATTCAAGGATGGTGTTTCATTTATGTATAACATGTTTTAAGTGTCACTCTGGTTTAGTTAATATTCTGCAAACATATTTTATGACTCAGATGTGGTATGCTTATTGTCTTAATGTTCTATACTCTTGTTTTTGCAGACTTGGTTGTTATTGCAGAAAGGATGGCTAATGTTAAGCATAAAATACTTGTTTTATCGGGGAAGGGTGGAGTTGGCAAGAGCACATTCTCTGCCCAACTTTCATTCGCCTTGGCAGCTATGAACCTCCAGATAGGTCTGCTTGACATTGACATTTGTGGCCCGAGCATCCCAAAGATGCTTGGCCTAGAAGGTCAAGAAATCCACCAGAGCAACCTCGGCTGGTCTCCTGTCTATGTTGATGATAATCTTGGGGTCATGTCAATTGGATTCATGCTTCCTGATCCTGATGAAGCTGTTATATGGAGGGGCCCTCGCAAGAATGGGCTCATCAAGAATTTCCTGAAGGAAGTATACTGGAATGAACTTGATTTTTTGGTTGTTGATGCTCCTCCCGGGACCTCAGATGAGCACATCTCAATTGTTCAATGCCTTGGGGCTACTGGAATAGATGGTGCAATTATTGTCACCACTCCGCAGCAAGTCTCCTTGATTGATGTGCGAAAAGAAATCAATTTCTGCAAAAAAGTTGGAGTTAAGGTTCTTGGAGTTGTTGAGAATATGAGCGGCTTGTGCCAGCCACTGATGGATTTCAAGTTTATGAGGATGACAGAGACAGGCGAACATATAGATGTTTCGGAGCGGGTTAGGGAATATCTTAGAGAGAAAGCACCAGAACTTCAAAATTTGATTGCTTGCAGTGAAGTGTTTGATAGTAGCAGTGGTGGTGCAGAAAAAATGTGTAGGGAAATGGATGTGCCTTTTCTTGGGAAGGTGCCATTGGATCCGCAGCTTTGTAAGGCTTCTGAAGAAGGTAGATCCTGCTTCATTGATAAGAAATGCCAGGTGAGCGCTCCTGCACTAAAGATCATCATAGAAAAAATGATTGAAAAGAATGGATTCTCAAGTATGTTGGTAGATAGTGCATAGGCTGTTAGCTTCAGCTCGTGGTCCTTATGTGGATCAAAATTTTGTGTGTTTCTTTTTATGTTTAATAATAGCATGGATTCTTAAGCTTGTGGCTTTTGAATTACTCGACTTATATGTATTTATTGGTAACATGGCTGCCATGTGAATGTAATGATATTTAACCTCTTGAGTATTGTGGCCATTCATTGTGCAGTCCTTTGATATATTTTAAAGTGAATAGGGATAATCTGGCTCTGATGCATACACCAAAAGCATTTGTTCTCACTTCAAAGGTTCTTCTAAAATGCCAGCAACAATCATTGTTAATCATCCTTAATCAAAGAATTAACCCCTGTATCAGCAACGGTGATAGTTCCATGCCATATTCAAATGGACATTAGCTACTAAATTTAGAGGCCTACAATGATTAAAAGAGCTCTGCTCTTATGTTTGACTATTGGGAATATTACACAAAGTAATAATGGAAGAGTAGGATTAACACAAAAGACGAATAGAAAATAAATAATTTTGAGGTACAAAATTGTAATCTTTAGACAATATTTGCCCCTATACTATTGTTGCTATAGGATTATCACAAACTTGTCTCTAAGATATATCTAAGTTGTTGGGTTCTACAGATAACAATTTTGGAGAATATTCAAAGGATTTCTTATGTTTCTTAGAAACTAACTTTTGCAAGGGAAAGAAGCTATCAAGGGAACATAAGCCACTATTTATAGCCATAGGGTTTTATTTCACCAAAAGGCACGTATGGAGAGTTAAAATGTTTTATAAAACTATTCACAAGGTTTGAAACATTTTCAAACCTTTAAAATGTTTATCAGAAAATTATGCAAAAAATTCAGTTTAACAAGTCTTGACCAATCAAGAGGAATTGAGAATCGATCAAAAAATACTCTTTTTGATCGATCGAATAAGAATCAAATAGTGATTGAGGTAGGCAGGAGTTCTTGGATTATTTTCCTCATCATTTTAATTGATCAAGCAAAAGCTTTGACCAATTGAATATACTGTATTTCAAAATTTCACTTACAAAATTCCCGGATTTGAATTTTTACTTTATTAACTTTATGAAACAATATTTTCCAAAAATCAAACATTATTATTATAACCTATCTATGTATATACTTATATATACAACACTGACTGTGAGTTGATTCTTACAATAGTAGATGTATGAGACACTTGTAATATAGTTATCGTCTTCTCCCATAACGCCAACTGTTTTATCAGTTTATCTTGCTCTGCATTAAAATTTCATCAACTTAATTTTGATACAATTGGCCGCTGAATCACATGTATCATGGCACTAATAAGAAGCATATGATATGTAGTTGTTAAATAAATTCGTAGACCCGAGGGGTGGCACAAGGGATTGAGGATCACACCTCATGAAGCAGTCTCTTTTGCTCTTCGTTTATAAAAAGTTAATTGAAAAAGAAAATCATTACATTCTTTGAAACAACAAAGGCATTTACAGTTCGGTTACATTTACGGTTTGTTAGGATCACCCCTATCATAGTTGTCGAAACGTTAATCGCATCATGAATTAAATTTGATTTTACATGTATAATAAGAAAGAAATAATGATTTATCTTGTATCATTCGGCCCTATCAACTAATTTCAGTGATGTTTTGGGAGGAGCTAAGTTTGTGTAAAAAAATGAGCTGCTTCATTGACAATTATGTCACATTTTTTACCCAATGCATGTAATAGTCCTCTCACAATACGTGGATCCCATTTACTAGTGGAATCCATCCGCTGCATGCACTCGTACAAAATATACTTTCTAGTTTCTCCTATAAAAGAGCACAGACTTGGTGTGGTTTTCATATTTCAACCTTAGCGGAAAAGTTAACTCAAGCTATTAATGACAGTCAAAATGTAACAGTCCTCTCACAATATATAGGTCCCATTTACTAGTGGAATCCATCCGCTGCATACACGTATACAGGATGTACTTTCTAGTTTCTCCTATAAAAGAGCACAGACTTAGTGTGGTTTTCATATTTCAACCTTGGAGGGGAAGTTAACTTAAGCTATTAATGACTATCAAAACTTTAATTTCATTGAATCATCCAGAATATCACCCAAAATACATTGTTGATCTCTAAACTCTAATTAGTCATTATCATTACTGTTAGAAACCAAACTAAAAATAGTAAAATTTACATTCAGTTTTACTGATTCTAACCTGCAGATCCGTGAAAAAGTCACGAGAATTATTGTTTTTTTTTTTTTTTTGAGTAAAAAAAGAAGAAGAGAAATCACATGATTCCTATGTATTCTCTCGAAATAAACGGTGATGATGAGCATTTAGTGATTCCCACTCTTTCCATCCCTCGACAAATCCGCGTCTTCCTATTTTTTTCACGTATATATATGAAGAGATGAACTAGCTCTCTCTACTGTAAAAGTCTCGTTTTCATTCACAAAGACTTTCTCCTTCTAACTTTATATATATATATATATATATTCACTTTCTCTGAGGAACATGGGGAAGATTAAGATTGGGATCAATGGTGTGTATTTTACTATTTTCTACTCCATTCGTGTGTGTGTGTGTTTTTGTCCATTCATGCATGCATGTGTGTCTGTGTTTTTTAGAAAATGATGATTTTGTTTTGGGTTGTGTTTGAAACTGGTGAAGGATTTGGAAGAATCGGGCGTTTGGTGGCTAGGGTGGCACTAGAGAGAGATGACGTTGAACTCGTCGCTGTTAACGATCCTTTCATCACCACTGATTACATGGTAACTCTTTTTTCTAATTAATATCAACACCATATATGATAAGTGATAACACGCTTTTAAACCTTACCTTAGGCACCATTTGTCTAATCAAAATTTGTGCTGAAAAATCAACATTTGGATTTGTTTTTATGATGTTTGATGTTCCAGAAATAACATGAAAAGCGTTGCTTAATTATTCCAAATGATTGAAAGTGTTCAGTTCATAATTATTATAAATGATTTTTTTTTTTTTTAATTTGTATTTGTGGCATTATATATCTAGTTTTGCTTTGTAAAGCTGTGCACTCAATGGTGAAACCAGGATTTTGATTTGGGGGACAAGATTAGAATAAAAAATTGGAGACAAATTTAATTCTAAACATATATATTAATATAAGAAAACATATATATTACTTAATTTAATCAAACAAATATTGTTTAAAGAATAAAATATGATGTAAATGGAAGTTATTATTTATTTATTTTTGGCTCTTGGTTTCAATTTCTTTTTTAGAGCCTAGTATTAGTTAGAGTTAGCATAATCATTGTTATGTGTAAACTACTTATTCAAAATTTAAGGTGACTATAAGTCTATAATTCAAACAAGTTTAAAAAAAAAAAAAATCAGTATATAGTTATTAATATATGAAATGAAAGATTAATCAAAACATAAGATATTCAAACAAATCATTTGAATACTTAAAATTAAAATGAAAAAATAAATTAACTTAGAAGTATTAAAAATATCATCATATACTTGAGAATTTTGTAGAAGATGTTGAATGATGTTTTTATTTTTGAATTAACTTAAAGGTATCAATGTTTATTCTTTCTTTGTTAGATTACATTTGAACTATCAAATGGTGGGTTGATTGTAAAAGACATTAAGGACCATATAAAATTGTAATATTTTTTTTTAATTTTTAAGGCAATGTATAAAATTTGGAACATTGTCCGGGAGATATTGCAATAAAATGTTGTAATTTTAAGACTATGTTTAAGAAATTTTTTTCCTCACTAATAAAAGTTATTTTCATAATGAAGTTTTGATCTTCTTTTTTTTTTTTTTTTGGGGGGGGGGGGGGGGGGGGGGGTGAAGTTTAGAATAAAGAAGTTTTGATTTTGAAATATTAAAAAAAAAAAATCATTTTTTAAAAGAATGTCGAGGGGGTTTGGGACCTTTGGGTAGTGTCATGGGGAAACTGCCCCCCTGTCTCCGCCCATGTTAGCACCCGTCAGTTCTTCATTATTTCATGGAGATTACTTCTGCCTTTTGCTGTTAATAATTTTGCAGTTTATATATTAAAAAAAGGTAAAAAAGTAAAATTAAATGGGGATTTTTTAAAATATTATTTTGATATTGCAGAATTAACATTAAAAGCTTTGCTTATTTATGCCAAATGATTGAAAGTGCTCGATGACTGTTCGTATGCTAAACTTTCTTTGTAGCCAAATATTGGGTATTTAAAAGCTTTTTAGTTGTCTAGTTTTGCTTAGTACTATAATTTTGATATTGTGTTGCACAGGCCTACATGTTTAAGTATGACACTGTTCACGGCCAATGGAAGCACCATGAACTCAAGGTTAAGGACTCTAAGACACTTCTTTTTGGTGACAGGCCAGTTGCTACTTTTGGTATCAGGTATTTTCAACTTTTATTATTTGGTTCTTCGTTGATTTTCTAGAGTGAAATTAGATTTTATTAGTACTTGTATAATATATATAGTTGTTTCTGATATTTAGGAACCCTGAAGAGATCCCATGGGGTGAGGCTGGAGCCGAATTTGTTGTTGAGTCCACTGGAGTTTTCACTGACAAGGAAAAAGCCACTGCCCACTTGAAGGTTTGTGACTAAGTGCTCGAATGCTGGTTTTGTGTTTGATTTGATTGTGGTATATATATTGCTCCTAGTTTGTGATAGTGATATTAGTATTATGAAGAGGAACTATAGGAAAACAAGAGAAAGAAAATAAATAAAGATATTATTGTGTTTTGTGAATCAAATTTTCTGTTTTACTTCCATTATGTAGATTTCTCAATTCTTTTACCTATTCTCATGTTTGGGTGTATGTCAGGCTGGTGCAAAGAAGGTAATTATTTCTGCACCGAGTAAGGATGCTCCCATGTTCGTTGTGGGTGTCAATGAGAACGACTACAAGCCAGAACTTGACATTGTCTCTAATGCTAGCTGCACCACCAACTGTCTTGCTCCATTGGCTAAGGTAATTTTAAAACTTTTCTGGTTACTTTAGTGTTGTGCAAAACCATGCCTTTAAGAATTGAGAAAGTATAAAGATTTAAGTGCAAATCGTATGATTTTTGAATATATCTCTTGGCAGGTAATTCATGACCGATTTGGTATTGTTGAAGGTCTTATGACTACTGTCCACTCCATTACTGGTGAGTCTATGTTGGAATACACTCTTTTCATTTACATGGGATATGACTATAGATTGACATGACTTCTATGTCATATAGCCACCCAAAAGACTGTAGATGGACCATCAATGAAGGATTGGAGAGGTGGCAGAGCTGCTTCCTTCAACATAATTCCTAGCAGTACTGGAGCTGCTAAGGTATTAAATTCTTTCATCTATGGTTTGATCTGCATAAATGTGTCATTTTTAGCATGCTTTGCATTTATCTTGCTGGATGTATCATAGGTGTAATAAGAAAAAAAATATATCCTTGTGGAATTCATGATTAACTAAGCCCCCTCATTTTCTTTCTTTTTACTCCATACCATTATGATTACAAAGTATCTTCTCTCTTTGGCATGTACTGAATTTTAGTAGTACCAAACTTCGGTCTTCTTTAGCTCACTGGTTAATCTGTGTTTTACTCCTTAACTATGCAGGCTGTTGGTAAAGTTCTGCCTTCATTGAATGGGAAGTTGACAGGGATGGCTTTCCGTGTTCCTACAGTTAATGTTTCAGTTGTTGACCTCACTGTGAGACTTGAGAAGAAGGCCAGTTATGAGGAGATAAAAGCTGCTATCAAGTAAGGATTAGGAATGCTTTCCTTTTGAATTTTTTGTTTGGGGAAGAAAAGGGCTCATGGGTAAAGTGTAAAGCTTCTACTATTTACTAATCACTAGGGAATTGTAAAGTAAAAGTGTATAACGTTCCAATCACTTCCTTTCCTTCATCTCCTTATTTGTTTTATTGTTGTGTAGGGAGGAGTCTGAAGGTAAACTAAAAGGAATTCTTGGTTACACAGAGGAGGATGTGGTGTCAACTGACTTTGTGGGTGACAGCAGGTGCTGTGGTTTTGCTAATTTTCCCCCCTAAATGAACTTAATTGCTTTGATATTTCATTGTCTTTTTTCTAGCTGTTGCTACAAGTTAATATTCAATTGAAGCTTACTTTGTGTTTGATTCTTACTTCAGGTCAAGCATTTTCGATGCCAAGGCCGGGATTGCATTGAATGACAATTTTGTGAAGCTTGTCTCTTGGTATGACAATGAGTGGGGTTACAGGTAACATATCTATGTCTTAATAATAATCTTACAATTGATAGGGAGTTAAAAAACGTTGTCATTGTGGTCTTTCTTGTTTGTAAAATGTGGATGCTTACATTAGTGGCTTTTGGCTAGTAAAATTGGTCTTGACAACACTATATTTACCTGCACTTAATGTTGTGGCGATTGTTCCAATTTTCCAATTACAACCATGAATTGATAGCCACGTTTCTATCTTGATGATATTGATCCTAGGCAAGCCAACTAATGTCAAACTTATGAAGAAGCTGATTTATTTTCATAGCCACTTTTTTTATGGCCAACTGCATTGCAGAGAAAACATACTTTTTAAGTATAGATGATTCAGAACATTCTTTACAACTAACAAATTGTATTATTAACAATGGTAGTTGTGATAATTATAATGGAATCCTTAAAAGTATGTAAATGGTTTTTGGCCCCATTGTCTTTAGTAGATGTTATTTTGTAAATGCCAACATTTACTTGTCAATGCATGCTTTATTTTTCTCTGCAGTGTTAGTTCTTAGCTGTTCACTATCTTGCTTGCCCCAACCAGTTTTGGCAGATTAAATTTCCAGCTATCTTTGGTTTACTTTTGGGATTACTTTCTGAAGTGGTTTTGTTTTGTTGCAGCTCACGTGTTATTGATTTGATCCGACACATTGCCTCCGTTCAATGAGTCGTGTTGGAGTCTAGACAATCACCATGTTTCACACTTTCACTTCCATTTCCTTTGGCATAGTTTGCAGCTTAATTTTTGTAAGGTACAGAGAAATGTTTTGGAATAATTGAGATGAGGATGGTTATATATTATGTGTCTATTTTAAATTTGGAGTCATTGTATCACCCCTTCTTTCTTGACCGGTGTTTTCCCATAAGATATGATTATCAATTATCTTATTTCCTAATTTTGTGGCTTTCTTGGATGGTTTTTCTGCCTTAAAATTTACAGATTCTGCCGTGATTTATTTGCTTTGGTTCTCTTGTTGTATGCTATATACGGGAAAAAAAAAAGTCATCACGATTGCTAAGCTCATCAGTCCACACATTTTCAAGAAAAGATATACTTTCCGTTTTTATGGTCTTACAAAAGAAAAAAAAATATAACACAGCAAAAGAAAAGAAATGAGAGAAGAGTTTTCATTTTTATGGTCTTACAAAAGAAAAAGAAATATAACACAATACAAGAAAAGAAATGAAAGAGTGTTTAATGAATAAGTATACTAATTCAATTTCAAATGAGAACAGAGAAGCCTGCAAAGCAGGTCAACTAATACAAGCAGCAAAACTGCCCACAAAAGAAGAGACCAACCCCTTTACAGACAGCACAACATTACTCATATTGGAACACTACAGAACAAACCACTCTTAACAAACTAAAACACTATACCGAAAGACTTCTAGAAATATGTATCTGCTACAAACCATACCAAAAACAGCGCAACCAAGCAACTCAATAAAGCAAGCACCAAGTAAGGAATCTTCCATATGCAGCACAAGGTGCAATACAATATTGAACTCTTCAATTTGGATCTTGCAGGGATTTTAGTTCTACCCCTCACATCAACAGCAATACAGTTCAGGATTTTTTCTTCTCATCACATCCTACAATTATGAATCCTTTCATTCCTTTCCCTCCAAACATGGTAGATAGAAGCTTTCCCAGGCCAATTTTCACACAACCTGTGCCTTAAAATTTTAAACCAGTACCCTTCAACCTATTGATCCCCCAATTCAACTCATGTTCCCAATTTGGCCATCAAAAACACACAACAACAAGATTTACTTCCACAATCTATGAGTGACAGAACACTCAAAACGAAGGTGGTCTCTTAATTTAATCTTGCTTCTATAGAAAACACCAGTAGTATCACCTTTATAACCTCATACGAGTATTCTATATCTTATAATCAATCTGTATTTGACAGTTAACCAGGTTTATGAAAGCATGTCTAGGGATAAAACCAGAAAACCGTACACTTCTCTACTAATTTACCACAAGCTGTTTGTGCCTAATAGCACCCCAAGTATCTTATGAATTGTAATTACCATGCGTAGTTGAAAGGACCATCTTCATTCCCATTAATTTGAACCTCAAAACCCTTACCTCCGACAGCAACCAGCCACTCAAACCCGGCAAGAGGTCAATCCCACCTGCTAATTTTAATAACAAAAATTCTAAGACTACATAAAATGTCACAATTTGTGTCACAACTGCTCACATGACAAACTGTCAGTGGTGGAGAAAAAAGTGGTAGATCCATATAAAAGTGATAGACAGCTAGTCACAGTCTAACACATAGAATAATTGTGCCAAAAGTTGTGACATTTTATGTCGTACTAAAACTTCTCTTTTAATAAAGCTAGATTACTTGGCAGTTCAATGGCCCCTTAGGGTGCCAACTCTCCTGCCAAAGATGAATAGAAGCTCCATCCCCAACCCCTAAATTGTGTTGGAGGCCTTGTTAGCCTTCTTGACAAAAAAATACTTATGAGGAACTTGGAAGGATGTGGATATTCCAGAAGCAACCCCCTTTAAGTAAGTACAATCTAATCCAAGCAATCCAAATTGAACCTGCTTGAGTAAAAAAGTGTTCTTCCTCTTCTCATAACATGTCCAAAGAAACTGACTCCAGCTGCTTTTTCAGCTTTACCAGTCCATAAAAAAGCATTTAGCTTTCGCTCAATCATGTTGGTAACTTTCTTAAGCGACACAAAAGTACCATGCTACAAAACTTGGATGCTAAATAACACTGATAAGCGCATAGTGGGTTGCTAAATAACACCTATTACCATATCTATATCTATATATATATATATATATATAAAAGCTGAAGCGTAGTATTTATTGTTACTACGCTCTAGTTAAGCCACATCAGAGCCATGTCATAATTTATTTTCTTTCTTTCTTTTTTATTTTTTGTTTTGCTAATTGCCATTTATTGAGTCTCTTCTTAATTTCAGGTGTTACTTTATCTCCATATCTATTGCGTGTCTCTCCATTAACCCAAACTCTTGAGATGCCGCTATTATATAGAGACTCTTGAGATGCCGCTATTATATAGAATTCTTATAGTCACCGATACTTTGTCTCCAAATTTGTCGTGTGTCTTTCCATTAACCCAGACTCTTGAAATACCGCTATTATATGGAATTCTTATAGTCATCGATAGATTGCAACCTCCTCATCTCTCTCTTTTTTCTTTTTTTTTTCTTTTTTCTTTTTTTTCTATAAATTTTCAATTGTTTTCTTTTTACAAATTGATCGGTATGGCCTTCAATGCGATAGTTTCTTAGTGTTTTTTCCATTCTTTTGGTCATGGCTCAAGTTCATCTACCAAAACCCAATCAAATGAGTGCAAGAGACAGACAATGACTCTAGAGCTTGCAGATGAAACTGAAGCAAATGAGAGGTGAACATTGGTAGCTCAGGTCCAAAGAGTATGAAGTCAAAATGAGTTACGCTATTTGTATTATTTTTATTCTTTTTTTATTTATTCCCATCTCATTACTAGGGGGAAAAAAATGTGGTTCAATTTTGGGATTTCATTATGAACGAGATTGAGTTTTCATGGTCTCAAAACTATTAAAATATATTTTTTTTTCTTTTTTAAAATTGATTTGAGTTGGGCATTTGATCATGTTTGTTATAAATTGTTTTACGGTTGCCCTTCTCTAGACTGTAAAAATGTTACTCTCAATATGTTTGCTACAATGTATGATAATTAATTTCAATGTGATGTTTTTATTTGGTCTTTGTTTTATAGTAAAAGTGTTATTCATTTTCATCAAAGAGAAATTGATGTTGTTCTCTTTTTCCAGTCATCTTATATGCTTATCTAAATTTCATTTTTATCTCTGTTTCGTTTGACAATTCCTCGACAGATATCAATGATCAAGACTCACAATCACTGGAGGCTTTTTAATCTATTGAAAGTCATACTAATCAATTGGTAACCATTCTTTTCTTAGAACCTTTTGAAGGAAAAAGGAATAAATTTGTTGCTTTTCTTGGGTGGTGCTTGATAATTTGCTTTTTATGGTTTAATACACATCAACTATATTAGATTTTCATTTCCTTATGCTAATGATTTATTGTTTATTATTTAATTTGACTATTTGGTGTCCCAGAAATTGTGGAAAATGGAAGAGAAAAGAGAGTAGAGTTTGAACCTTAAATATATATATATATATATATATATTTTTTTTTTGTGTATGGAACTTGGGATGTAACAGTTTAATTTTTTTTTTATCTTAATTTTTTAAAGAAAATTTTAATTCTTCAAAGTACATTGGCTTAAGTAGATTGTTGTGTTGTGACTAAAATTTTTGTGTTTGGGACCTTAGTTGGCCAGTTTGGTTTACGAATAACTTTGGGGATTATTTAACTTATGAGAAATATTTTGGTATTTTAGGAGTGACAAAATTCAAAGAACTGAATTATTTTTAAATTTCATTAGTACCTAGTTTTATGCTAATTGTTGTATGGATAGAAAAACTAATTGGTTCTTGATTTTTGAATACCTATCTACAATACATGAACAATAATTGGGTTTTTAGTTTTAGATTTTGAATTATGCAATTTTTTCAACAACTTGATTTTCTTTTTAGAATTTTCTCTTCTTGAATATCTAGAATAATATGTACATGAGTTTTAGACAAAACTTAACAATACTATTTCTTTCCTTATTGAACACAATATGATATAGCCAATGTGTTCCAATGAAGGCAAAAGCAATTTCTATTCTTGGGGCATAGCAATTGATACAAACTAATAACTTTCCATAGCCATTTGAAATTCATAACCTAGAATGTTAATAGACATATTCTTCGAGATAGGAACAATTGGCTGAGTTTAGCAAGTTTGCCACCAACTTTGACCATGTTATGGCAATACAAGTGACTCACTTACTTACAATTCATACACGCACTATTTTGATTTTCTCTAGGAATTCAAAACAATGACAATTGAGTGATTTATATATGGACACATCGATAAATGTCTATAGTGGACATGGGTGAAATCAATGTCACATTACTATTTGACAATTTGGTCTTTGATGGAAATTGATATAAGTGATGGTCTATTAAATTTGATCATTTTGCTGAAGTAAGGTTTGTTTAATAGGTATTTTATTTATTTACCTTATTGTAAATAAGTTTTTGTACATGATGATTCTAACCTATAAAACTTCACTTTTTTTTTTATTTTACTTTTTGTGGTCTTATTCTTTTCTATTGGCAACTAACTAGACATCACTTTTGGGAATTAAGAATTTAGCAACTAGTACGAAGGTTGCACCTCAGAATTTAGTAGAAATAAAATATGACACAATCTCATCATGGGAAGAAAAATAGGAAATCTAATGCTGTGTTGGCATGTCCCTCCATTATTGGATTACAAATATCATATCTAAAATAAATAAATAAAAAAACCAAAATAATATAATGATATATTTGTAGAGATAGAGAGTTGGAAAATAATTTTAGAAATAGTTCAATTTTTTAGGAGAAAATTGTCTTCAATAAATTTTAGAAAATAAATTATAAATTGTATTACATTACAAAATAATTATATATTCCCACACATCATGTAGGTATGCGACTAGTTTAAGTAAATTGTGTGATTTAAAGTATAAATAGATAATCTTTTGAGTTGGCCGCTTATCGCATAGTAGGTTGGAGAAACTTTTCTTTGAACTAGTTTGGATGAAAATTGTCCATTTTCTTTTACACCGCCCAAATGGTAAATGACCAGAACTGGTTTAAACTTTATAAGCACACATACTGAGAGCACAGAGCTGGCCCCGGTGCTAGATTGTTGAGAGCACTAGAGCAGTGCTTTATATTCTGACCTATATTTCTGTTGAGGCTTGCCAGACCACACAAAACCTGTCTGAAAAATAATTTTTGCATAGGCTTTCATTCACAAAAACAGAAATGCAAGCACATTGGCATCCTTCTTGCTATCCTATTAAAAACGAACCAAAAAATAAAAACAGATTATAGGAAAGAGTGCATTTAGGGGCTCCAACTACGATAGAATAAATGCGCCTGTTCATGAGCTTAATTTTTTGTTCTTAGATACCTAAAGCTCACATCTAGCTCAGGTTGAGCATGGGTAAGTGGGTATCATAACTCAACTGGAGATCAAACCATTGTATTTTTTAACAAACCCAAGCTTGAGCTTATTTGCAGGCTTGCAACCCTATCCGATGGCAGTAAATGCACATCTGTACTAGATAAACAGATACTATTCTGCACTTACTAGGTATTATATGAAGATAACCACCAGAAGCTACATAACAGCTATATACATTACCAAGTAAATACATGATTGAATTCATCACATCGTTAAGTTCCACAATCTATAAAACACAGAGAACTTAATGACAGCGTTTAGATCATCTTGTATTGTGTCAAAGGGAAATCAATCAATAAATCAGAACCATCAATGATGGCAATAAAGTAAATTGGGGAAAGGAAAATGCATTTGGCATAGATGAACATATCCAATTTTATCACGTAAGTTATAAACATTGTCATACTTCTAGGACAAGGAAAAAAACCCATGCTCTTCAACAAAACATCCAAAACAGTTTCCTGACTGGATCTTAAGAAAGTTCAAATGATATGATCTTAGATACATAAAGAAACAACTTCAGAGCGATAAACCAACACTTTGTCCAAATCCATGACCTCGTCATGCTGTTATGCCATGTCATGAGACCCTGCAAACAAAAAAGCCAAAAAATGAAAATTTATGATTGGATGTTTTATGATAATATTTGATCTGTCACACTGAAAGTTTTGTGGGTTTTTTTGGCATACAGCCTCCTAAAGATGAATCCAATTCACAGTGCTTCTCATGAAATGTAATGAAAAACATTGAAACAATTGCCAATGTAACCCATAATTTTTACATGTGAATTAGAACGAAGCACGCAAACTAATTAAAATTTCTATTCAAGTATTAGGAATTCATACAAGAGTCATATACAGAAGCAACAACAAAGGTTGAATACATTTATAGAGGATAGTCTTACTTTTCTGATGTCAAGTCAGGACTACAACAAGAAAATGTGATTCCTCCACAGTCAAATTGAATAGTCTCAGCAAATTTTATTAAGCTATAATAAACAAATATCACTAAGTTTTTAATTATCAAAAGACTGTATTTGGGAGCAAAAGTGGCAACCCCCAGATCAGAATTTTTACAAGTTAAATTTTGCAAAAAGCAAACACAAGGTTGATAACCAGTGGGGGAATAGGTGCTGTTATTAGAGATGGAGACGGAGAAGGCGTGCTTCTAGCTGCCGTTTGAGACAAATTGAAGTCATCAATACAACAAAATCTCAGGCAACTCCTAGCTGCCCATAAGAGTCATATTTTAAGCATTGAGGCTGGCTTTTGGAAGCTGCAAGTTCAATGAAGATCCAAAATTTTTTGGGGCTCTTACAATAGACAGAGATGATCTCTCAGAGTTTGGTTTGCTTCTTGATGATATTAAAGACACTGAGCAGACTCCTAGTTGTCTCTCTTATTCCTATTAATAAATCAGTCAACCATGCATCTCCTGTTTTAGCTAAGCATGCTCAAGACACTGAGGGACCTCTCCTTTGGATTGAGGACTGTCCTCCTTGCCTTTAGAACATTGTATATTCTGATACTCATTAATAAATTCTTCCTGCCGTTTTCAACTCAGAAAAGAAAAAGAAAAAAAAATGTCCTACTTTTCTATATTCGAACTGATTGTCCTTAATACCATTTTAAACAACACAAAAGTTTCACACATATAAAACAGAAACAGGTCAACCCCATAGTTAAACACAGATTCACTTAAAAACAGGTTAAATTTTATGCATTGTAAAAAATCAGGCTAAATAACTTAAAAACAGGTCAACCAACAGAAACTTATGCATTGTAAAAAACAGGCTAAATTTTGTCTTGATATCTTTTCAAGCAATGATTTAAAGCAAGTCTATTTCAAGACTATAATGTATTTAAAAAATACTTCTAAAGAATAAATAAATTACATTATTAAAAAAATTATAACTAAGGCTACTGCTAGCCTCCAACAAAAAGAAGGAAATGAGCAATGATAAAGCGGAAGAACCATTTCATCTAGAGGAAAAACTGACTTCAATAATAGCAACAGAATCATCATAACCAAAAAAAATCACATAATTTTGGGATCATTCATAGGGATTTTATTAACTGATTGTCTTACCTCATTTGGGGTGGTGTTCCCAAATGCATACACATATACTGGCCTAATTATGTTTAAGTATATTTATTTATTTTTTTGATAGGTGTTATGTTTAAGTATATTTATTAATCAACAGAACCCTAGACTTAATGTATAGAAGCTCAAAACTCAAAGCCCCAGGGTCTAGGCACTTCACTTGGCAGAAGCAAAGCAAAGCTCAATGCTTGATCTTGAAGGAAATGACATGCACCATTGATTTATCATACAAACACATTATTCTTAAGGTGATATACTACACAAGCAATTTTTTTTTTCTTACATGTCATGCAATTCTAAATTATCGCGAGAAAATGCTAACATTACAACTATTTTTACTACTCACAAACTGAAACGACAATGAATGTAATAATCAGCAAGGTATCATAATATATGAGTTTTCTTGTGTTTAAAAGTTAAATACATCAGTTTGTATGGCTTATCACATTAGCAATTATAGTAAAACAATGAAAACATGACATTGATAAGAATGAATATACCTTTACTCTCAACGGTTGGCATTGAGAGCCATCAGAATCTGCTGGCCACCGGGCAAGTAAGCGACATTCGGGGACTTGGCGAGAGTCGCGGCATTCTCCCTCATGGCCTCAATCTTCCTGAGCTCAATGAGTCCAGTTCCAGCCTTCTCAGTAGCCTCCGAAATCATCTTCGCCGACTCGCTCTCTCCTTCGGCCCTAATGATCGCCGCACGCCTCTCCTGCTCCGCCTTCGCCACCACAAACTTCGACCTCTCCGCCTCCTGCTGCGCCACCTGCTTCTGCTCAACGGCGCGAGAGAACTCAGCGCCGTAAGACAGGTGCGTGATCGCCACGTCATCGAGCACGATGTTGAAGTTCTTGGCGCGCTCGGTGAGTCCGTTCCGAACAAGCGCCGAGACCTGCGGACGCTCGGTGAGTAGCTGATCGGCGTTGAACTGAGCCACCACGGCCTTCAACACCTCGTTTCCGATCGAAGGGAGTACCTTCTCGTCGTACTCGAGACCTAGGGTTTGGACGATCTCAGGGAGGCGCGTGACCTCAGGACGCGAGAGAACGCGTAGGGTTAAGTTGACCATCTGGAGATCCTTAGTACCGGAGACCGAAGAGAAAGTGTGTGGCTTTGTGCGGATATCGAAAATGAAAGGCTTCTGGAGCCATGGGACGAGGAAGTGAGTGCCTTCGCCGACGGTCTCGTTGAGAATTCCACGGACACGGTCGAAGATGACGGCGCGCTGGCCACCGTCGACGGTGTAGAGAGATGAGCTGAGAGCGGTGGCGCCGGCGCCGAGTCCCAAAGCGGCGCGTGCGATGTTGGTCAAAAAAGAAACGGCTTGGTTACTACCCATGGTTGAGTGAGTGAGTGAGTGTTGGTTTGTTAGGGTTTTTGGTAATGGGACAGTGAGACTTTTTGAGCGGCTGAAGGTGAAGAAAGGGTTTAGGAAATGGGTGGGGTTTTGGAGGTTGGGTTTATGTATTCAATGCTTTTTGCTTGGGAAAAGGGAAAAGAGTGAAACGCTTCACTTCGACTACTTGAGCAAGTTATGGACTTGGGCTGTAATGAAATTTAATTATTTGGGCCAGTTCGTATTTTCTCTCTGTTTTTGTTTTGGTTTTTTTTTTTTTTTTTTTTTTGGAGTACTTTTTTTTTTCTCTAATAAACAATAAATTAGTTCCTAAAAACGTAAAAATATTATGTTCACGATATTTTTATATTGAATATTTTATTATTTTTTATTAAAAGAAATAAGATTTTATTGGTAGGGTTTTAGTGCATAAAAGTATTGGACTCAAGTCAATTCTTTATTAGTGTGTGACATTATATACATATTAAAATTTCTGAGAAAAAAATCACCATATAATAAATTCTTTCCAAAAATGATGATGATTCTTGATTTTAAATGACACAATACAACATGCATACTTAAATTGATAAAATAGTGAATATACACTTTGCTATTTCTATTTCTCAAAAAGAAAATTTGCTATTTTAAAAACAAATAAAGACCTGCATCTTTAAATTGATAAAAAGGAGAATATACCTTGTAGGGGCACGGTTTACAGCCCAAACTCAATATGTATGGGATTGTGAGTTAATAAGCTCAGTATAATGAATTTGTAGAGAGTGGGTTAAAGAACTAGGCCCTAGTGAATCCAATAACGACTAGGATGGGTTTGAACAATGATCATGCAAGAGCAAAACGCGCAAGATCGGGAAAATATATTGTCCGAGGAGACAAATGTTAGTATATCACAATGGAACTGATTACAAGTGCAGCATTGGTTACTACAACATTGTTTCTTCTTCTTCTTCTTCTTCTTCTTCTTTTTTTAATCCCCCTTCCTTCTAGGGTCTTTTACATTATATATCCCCTTCCTAATGATCTTGGCCCTCCATTTATCAATCGTTCACGCTACTACTCTAGTGTCCGTCCCATCAGACACCCATTTGGCTCTCTGTTAGTTGCAGTAGCTAAGGAAGCACTGTTCAGGGGTCTTCTCCACATAAATGAGGCCAGAAAAATAGCTATAATGCATTTAATGCGGGGGTAGCAGTCTTTCCTTAGATATTTTCGAACTCCCTTCCTTCTTGTGTGTTCATGAGGCACGCCTCTTACACTAGGGCTTCCATGGAGGTCATTTTCGTCGTTGGGATGTGTGTCTGGGCTATATATGCCATGGCCAAAGAGGAATTTCTCCTCGGACCACCTTCTTCTCCTTTTTTACTCATGAGGCTCCAAACTGAAGTCTCCCTTAATCATTTGTCCCTCCTCGGACATGATAACGTTCTCAGATAAGGCCCAAAGCCCAATTTACGATTCTGGGCCCATGTCCTTACATACCCTTTACTAAAAAATTCTTGATTTTAAACGACACAACACAATGTGCATCTTTAAATTGATAAAAAAGGTGAATATACCCTTTGGTAAAAAATCTTGATTTTAAATGACACGACATAACATAACATGCATCTTTAAATTAATAAAAAATGTGAATATACACTTTGCTATTTTTGTTTCTCAAGAAATTTTTTTTTGTTATTTTAAAAATAAATAAAGATATATCTATTATTAGCCAACTCTACTCTCTTTCCCTTCTCCTCAATCCAAACTGGCCATAAATTGATAAAAAAAGTGAATATTCAATTTACAATTTTTATTTAAAAAAAAAAACTTTGCAATTTTAAAAACAAATAAAGAATTAAAGCCCACTGGTGGATTTCGGCCCCAATTGTAAGAATAATGAAAGATGGCCCAACGTTGAGACAAAGAACTTTTTTTAGAGTTGGGCTTTTAGCTATGGTTTAAAACTATTATGGCCCAAAAAATAGTAGGAGCAGAACTTTCTTGTCCCTTTGTCCATTTCTCCTTCAACAAATTGCAGTGCCTGCCATTTTTGGTTTTGGGTCTCAGAGAAACCCTATCGCAGAAGAAGCTTCTTATCAAAAAGCAGGGGCCACCATATTGAATTCGAATCTTCGAAATCTCGAACCAGGTATTTTTGCATATTGAAATTTTCTGAATTCCCTCACCGTTTTGAGAAAAATGGTAGTAGATCTAAAATTACAAGCTTCTCAAAATTTTTTTTTTTTTCCTCTGATTTCTCCAGCTAACCAAACGGTGTGCTTAAGTTGCGTTTAGGGTTCTTTAGGAGTTCACAATCACAATTACTAATTGTATCCATTGGCTATTAGAAGTTGTACTGTATTGACTTTTAGAGTGCTGTTTGTATAAGCTATTGCAAAACGGTGTTTTGAGTTTAAAATGAGCATTTACTAAGAGTTGCTGTTGCGAATGGCAAAGAAAAAAAAATACAAGTGGTGGACCTGATTAATCTATTGAGAATCCATAGAAAACCCAAATTGTTTTGGGACTAAAGCTTTGTTATTGTCGTTATCTGGTAGTTGGAGATAGATAAGAATTTTTTAGGTTTTTTTTTTTTTTGGGTAAGTTGTTGAATGAGGAAACTGAATTGGTGCTATTCTAATTCCTTATTTTCTTGAGTCGGTTATGTTACACTCGAGCTGTTTGATGATTTTAATACAAGGAACTACCGGGAGGTTTTAGTTTGGCTCGTGAGAGGGTAAAGTTGAGTTTGAATGTGTTTGAGAATGTTGAATTGAGGTTTAATGCTGAACAAAGATTGAGTACTTCGAAAGTTAGGAGTTGCAAAAGATTAGTAGAAGAGAAACTTTGTGATGTACAGTTCCATTTTATGATTGTGATTATTGATTTGAGGGATTATTCTAGATATGGGAGAATTAAGAATTACTAACAATCTGTTTATGTTCTTGTTTTAACAAAGCATTTGATGTTACTTGCCCAAAAAAATTCTAACTCTGGATGTTGGGACTCACATGCTTTTGCTTCATTTGGTAGTCTACAAGCTTAGTTTCATTGAATGAGCACTGGAATTTTAATTTTTAGATATAACCCTGTAAGAATTTTTTTGGGGCGGGGGGGCTATAAGTAATGGAATTTTATTGAGGAAAAGGAACTACCTCATGTACAAAGGAAATATACACAAAGTAATTCTAGAGAGATACAATAAATGGAAGTTGAAATCTAAAAGAAAGAGAAATAGTTAATACTACATTAGAACGTATCTTGCTTATCAAAAAAACAATAGTATGTATCTCATTATGGCCCAAACATGGGACCATTCATACAACTATTGGTCAAATATTGTCCGTCTGTCATACGGTTGAATAATTGCTCTAAAATGTAAGCATTCCTGATCTGTGCCTAGCTTCCCTTGAAAATTATCTTTAGAAGGATATAATCTGTTGACCAACATACATTCATGCAGGAGATGGGGGAACTTGGAAACTAATAAATCCGTGTAAAATTGATAGTGTTAGGGTATAAATCCCAGTTTTCCTGTTAAGAAACAATTCCTTCCTATATTCATTAACATTGATGACACAGGTTAAGGTTATGGCACTGAACCATGTCAGATTGATTAGAAGCATTGCCATTACCAGGGAGGCAATGGGGGTGGTAAGCCGACGAACATATTCTAGTGGTAAAGCAAAGAAGGGCTCTAAAGGGAGTGCAGCCAGTGATGCACCAAAAGAATCAATTCTTAGCAAAGAAGTCAAGTCTACTACAGTGGTTGGTGCCAATATCCTCAAGGATGGGGCAGATCCCAAGATCCTACCTGATTCTGAATACCCCGATTGGCTATGGCATTTGATCGATAAAAAAACAGCATTGAGTGAATTAAGAAGGAAGAAAACTGAAACCCTCCCTTATGAAGATCTCAAACGCTTTGTTAAGCTGGACAACCGAGCGAGGATCAAGGAAAACAACTCCCTTAAGGCCAAGAACTAAACTAAAATCTGTTACAGGCATCATTTATTTGTCAAGTCTGGTTCATTTTCATCTTCTGGGATTCTTTTGGGTGATTGATTTGCATGTGTGGAAATGATCAAATGGGATTGGAACAGAGAAGAAATGATTTAGAATTTCTCTGTAGCTTTGAACACTTTTTCTTCACTTTTTAGATTTATCATGTTTAATGATGCAGAAAAGATTTGATTTGTTGTCACTAGCATTGTGGCAGAGCCCTACCATGGCATTATCTTTTGCTTAACATCATAATTGGACTAGGTTGTACAGTCACTTTGTACTTTTTTATTTTTTGACCCCGAGTTCCTATTAATTCCCCTCATTGTAGGGAGGAGTTGTTCATTACTGCTTTGACTGTTTGACGAAATGATGTTATTATGGTAACAATCTTCCAGATGTGCAATATAGGGGGGAATGCCTCAAATCGTTAATAGGACCTCCAACATGATATTTTAGTTTTACAACATTATGCATTATAGACTTGTGGCTGGGGATTGTGGAGCTGGACCCCATTTAGACAGGTGATTCTTTACTTTGAGAGGTGTCACTATGTGAAACCTAGTTGTGGGAATTAACTATTAAGATAGATTTTCTATAGGGTCCATTAGATGTTGGTTCATGGTTCCTCTCTGGTTGCAATGCAAAGGATGTATTATCCTACTTTTCAATTTACATTGCATCTTGTGGGTATTTTTCCCCAAAGTTAAGATGCATTTTCTATAGGGTCCATTAGATGTTGGATCCCCAACTGCTTGAGGCAAGGATGCAACAATATAAGGTGCTGACATTGAGTGTGCTCAAGGCATTATCGGATTTTATACATGGAAGATATTGGGTTCAATACAGACTATTATATATACTATTCATTGCATCACTCTGTTGGGAGTTGGGACCTGAGTTTTGGTATTGCAATTAAACTTCATAGGTGGAAGCCACATCCTCTTGTCCCCTCTTAGCAATGGTGGGGGATTGGAGTTTATCCTAAGAGATCTCTTTCTTTTATCACTTTTCCTCGTATCATTGAGTTGGTGCCTTGGTGGTCCAGCCCTTGCTATCAAGCATATTGCACGAACTAAGGACATATGGACACATTGACATTACATTTGTCGATCGTTGTCATCTTATAATCGATATGAATTGGTTTTGGTGGTCCAGATTTCTTGCCTTCTTGGTACTCCTATGAACTATTGTAATTTGTAGTGCAGCATGGCTTACATATTACAACCTGACCCTCTAGCCCACCATGATGGTGATACAATAGAGATTGTCATGCCTTTCTTCGAGCCATGTGAACATTAGGCTTTATGACTCCCATTAAAGTGGGAAAGAGACTAGTGGAAGCAGAAGAAAAGAAAAGCAAGAAAATGATAGAAGCAGGGAACCAACACATGCATTATTATTGTTAAAGCAGGTAAGCCACCCTCTATTATGGCTTTTGATGCAGGTACTGCAAAAAGTAAAGCTGCCTCTCACATGTCATCCTTTTCTTTTCTTTTTTGGTCAAAAAAATTTATTTTAGAGTTTGTACCTTCTAGTTACAGGGCTTTTAAAGAGCCAAAAAAGCACCGCTCGCCAATCTGCAAGGTACAAGCCCCCAATATAAAAGCTCGAACAGAGTTGCAAATCCAGCTAGCTTCCTCATTGAGTATGTCATACTTGATTTGCAGGGGTTTGGAAGCATTAGTGGACGACACATGCCAAACATGGGGTTAATATGTTACCTAACATCTTTAGTTCCGAAAGGGGTAGATGAGCCAACTAGCTGGACAGATTCTTATAGTTGGGTTCCAAAATGTACTAATCAGTTGAGCTATAAAACTCGCTACAAAACTTGTGGTATTACACTTAGAGTTAAACGTAAATCAAATTTAAAATTAATTAGAGACCCAAAAAAAAAAGAAAAAAAAAAAGAAAATTAGAGCGGGCAAGCATATTGTTTTTCTCTACTTGATTTTTTTTTTTTTTTTGTTTGGGGGGGGGGGGGGGGGGATGAATTATACACGCATGTAGATCTTAAAACGCATGATGTTGCCCTTCATCTACTTCTAAAGGGAGAAGAATTGTTCTTGGAGACAAAGTTTGGCAAATTTTTTGCGAAGATTTGGTGCTACAATCAAAGCCATGGATAGGGTGTCATTGAAAAGTTTATATCTGACCACATGGCTTCCTTTTTTCAAGATTTGAAGCACCACGATGCAAATTGCTTCATTCATGCGTATCAACTTTAATGCATCTCTCATGTATTGTTTTTCAATTTTATATTTTCTACTCACATGTACATTTTAATTAACAACTTTGCTATTGACAAAAGTTATTTCACAATCTGTTAAGATAGAAACTAGTGAATGTTAGACAAATCACTTTCACAAGAATCACCATCGACACTATTATTTTGACATTGTTCACAATCTACAATTTCAACAAGTTGTAAAAAAAGTTGATGAGTAAGTTTTGTCAATGGACTTATTGTTTAACCAATTATGCTGTTTTTGGAGGTGGGGCAAGGATTTTACTTTGGATTGGACGTGATATGGATTGAATCTTAATACGCAATGCTGCAGGAATGGTTGTGTTTCCTTATAAGAAGGAATAATTGGAAAGATAAAGTGTTCTTTGGTGGGTGCTTGAGAGAACTAATTTCATCTTGAAGTGGCCCTGGTTTGTCTTAGTAAATATTTAGTACCTATGAAAAGAACTAACTACCAAATGAAAATCTCAATATATCAACTTCTGAAAATAGGGGGAGAAAAGTTGATTGAACCAACAAAACTATCATTTAATGTGACAGTCTAAAGGTGCTTTGCACCACCCACTACTTGTGCTACATTATTACCATATCAATGAAAAGAGTTGCACTTTCTGCGGCCTAATCTTGCAGCATCCCAGCCACATTAACACACAAAAATTGGGTAGTTTGTGCTGAAAATATATTTGTTTGAAGTGATAAATGGTTTTAAAAAAAATTCTGGATAGCAGCTAGAAGGATTGCACAACCTTGGACTCTATTTCTTGCTCCAGCATGAAAGTTCGTTTCAGGGAAGGACGACTAAGGCTCTAAGCTGTTTTAAGGTTCAGCGCTTTACTGTTTATAAATGTGAAGCAATACTTGGGTTAAGTCACTGCTCATATCTTAAGTTATAATTTTTTTAGGTCCAAAAGCTGTAAGTTAAAAAGAAATCTGAGAATTATAATAATGATGTTTCAGATCAAATTCAGATTGAAAGAGAAACACTTTTTTGGTTGAGTACTTGAATGGGCCAAGCTCCATCATGTGGACCTAGGAGCTCAACCATCACTTTAACCACGCGTGGCAAATTATCCAAAGGCTAAAAATTAATTAAGAAAGTTGAAAGGGTCATTAAGCATTTGATAATATGATAAGCTGGGTTAAAACTTCTCCAAACCTTAAAGGCATTCTGCTAAGCTTTCCTATAATTACTCCAAAATCCTTTTTTTTTTCTTTCTGAAAGTTGTACTACAACATCTTCATGTTTCTGCACAGTGAAAGTTTCAATCAACTGGCTCAGCTTGCGACCTCTATCATCACTACAACCAACCAATATAAGTGAAAATTATCCTCTCTCCCTCTTGTGTATATATATATATATATTTTTTTTTTAATTAAATTATCTTTTTGGATGACCATCATTGTCTGTGTCTCTCTAAACTGCACTTTCACTGTTCAAAAGGAATCTCACCTTAGGATATTATATTTAACTTTCACTATTCAATTCAGTCCTCCATCTTTCACTAATCTTGCAGCTTCTTAGTTTTGACACTAACGGAAGGTCTGAATTGAATAAAGTTATAAGTTAGTAGACTGAATTAAACTTTAGACAAAGTTGAAGGGTGAAATTGGTAACTTAGTATTTTTTTTTTTAATAAGTTTAGGATCACAATATGTTTCCCCTTCTGACATGGCCAATTGTGATTGGTGTATAATAAAAGTTGTGTCATTGGTGGACTAAATGAAAGTAATATTATTTTATTTCGATGATAATAAGTTATACCAACAATTATAAAAAAAGTTGTGACCTTAGCATTACTCTCTCATTTTCTCTTAAAAAAAGAAAAAGTTTTAGTATTTGCACTCCATTATGGAAATAATTAGTGTTTGACATTGTAACTATATTGTTATTCTCCACCTTTAAGGGCCTATTTCTTTTTCTCTGGTTGCTTTGTGTGAGCAATGATGGCTGTTTCCTTTCACACATCATCTAGTTGATATTATTAATTCCAACTAACTAACCTGGCATCAAAACATACAAGGCATTATTTATTTTCACAAACTGTGCCTCTATTATCCTTCATTTCCTTTGCCAGAGTTGTAATTGGTTTTACTAAAGGTAGTTCAACAGCTTACACTACATTAATACCATAAGGGGTCCTCTTCTGTTGTCTCCTTGTGTAAGCTTTAGTAAAGTTCTTTAATTCTCCGTGTGTCTTTCTCGGTTTTCCTAGGCTTGACTCTTTGCTTATCTTGTTGTTAGTTGTCATATTTTGCTTCTTTTCATTTTGTTTGTTCTAACTTTATTCTGGTCCCTTCCCGCTCTTTTGCATAGCAGTGGTCTTTCTCAAATTTCTTTCTGATTACTTTGATCTTTTCCTTTTGTCTAGTTCTACTCTGCTCATTCACTCTGTATTTGCAATTTCTAAAAGTTCAGTATGCTTGATGAATATTGCCTGTCTTGTTGAATTGATTTGAGTTTTTTTCTCAGAAGAATTTGATTTAGCTCACATATAGGCATTGATCTTTATCATCATATTCCACTAGTCTCTACTTTCTCATCTTACCAATGCCTCCAACATATTTTCCTCTTCGGTGGGAGAGCACTGGAGACCAATGGTGGTATGCTTCTCCAATTGATTGGGCAGTTGCTAATGGCCACTATGACTTGGTCCGGGAGCTGCTTCGCATTGATGGCAATCACCTTATCAAGCTTACCTCTTTACGCCGAATTCGAAGACTTGAAACTGTCTGGGATGATGAAGTCCAGTTTGATGATGTGGCTAAGTGTCGTTCTAAGGTTGCAAGAAGGCTTCTTGTTGAGTGTGAATCCAAGAGAGGGAAAAATTCACTCATTGGAGCTGGATATGGAGGATGGCTTATGTACACTGCTGCCTCAGCTGGGGACTTGGGTTTTGTTCAAGAACTTCTTGAAAGGAACCCTTTACTTGTTTTTGGGGAAGGAGAATATGGTGTTACTGATATACTCTATGCAGCAGCCAGGAGTAAGAATTCTGAGGTTTTCAGGCTTCTTTTTGATTTTGCAGTCTCCCCGAGGTTTTTGACAGGTAAAGGTGGAGAAATGGTGGAACACATTGGGGAAATCCCTTCAGTTTACAAGTGGGAGATGATGAACAGGGCTGTTCATGCTGCTGCTAGAGGAGGAAATTTGAATGTTTTAAAGGAGCTTCTTGCTGATTGCTCTGATATTTTGGCTTATAGAGATGTTCAGGGCTCAACTATCCTACATGCTGCAGCTGGGAGAGGGCAAGTTGAGGTGAGACTCTAACTACTATAAGCTCATGGAAAACTGACCCTTTGTTTTTTGTTCTTGTGCACCTGTTTTTTTGTTGCTCATACTTTACCATTACATAGAACTAAAATTTTAATTTTGTCATCTCCACACCCCCCCCCCCCCCCCCCCCCAAAAAATAAAAGAAAAAAAAATCATTGGAAATAACTGAGTCAATTGTGAAATCCTTTAATTAATTTTACTTTAGCAGTAATTCATTCACCTTAAATTACTGATTGTTCATTTACAATACCAATTTAAAGATATGTAATCATGGAAGTGAAGCTTGAGCAACAGGGTATTTAAAATGGCTTACAACTCTAAATACTCAGGCTTAATGGATAATACAAGTATGCTTATTGAAATCTAAGCCGCCTTTCTCAGGCTTCTGCTCATCCAAGTTTTGTTAAACCAGTAGGTCACCAATCATACTAGATATTCATCTCATGATGAGGTCAAGCCCTCATCTCCTTGAAAGCTATACTTGTCAGTTTTGGCCTTAAAGTGGTTTAAGATGCATGCCCCTTTTGTTGGATAAGAAAGGCTGCCTGAATCAGTTAACCTGTACAAAAATAGACAATGACACAATACCATCTATAAAATGTTCACCGTGATCTGCATGGACCTTTTTATCTTAAAGTTAATTTTCTCCATAAAGTTATATCTTAGGTTGAAAACGAATCAGAAACGAGTAAACTTGCAAATATAGATCTCTTTTTTCAGAGGCTCTTATGAACTAATGGTTCTAAAGTCCTGCTGCATGACTCTTAATTAGTTTTCTATTAATATTTTATTGCTGTATGAAATAACCCTTGTAAACTTATTGATATCCAAAAACCTCTGATTTAAATTTACAATATTTCTCAAATATTGTTATTAAGGCCCATATGGGGTTTTCACTGACATGGTGCAACTGTAGGATTTTTATTTTTATTTTAAATCCAAGTACTTGATAAATAAAAATCTTGACACCTTATTTAGCAAAAATAGAAGGAAAAAAAAATTGACATCTTGTTGTTAATGCAGGTAGTTAAGTATCTAATAGCATCCTATGATATCATCAACTCCACTGATCATCAGGGCAATACAGCATTTCATGTAGCAGCAAATAGGGGCCAATTAGCCGCAGTTGAAGTTCTAATTTCTGCGTCTCCTTCATCCATCTCTCTGAAAAACAATTCTGGAGAAACATTTCTCCATAAGGCTGTCTCTGGTTTTCAGACAGCTGCTTTTCGAAGACTGGACCGACAAATTGAGCTTATGAAGAAGTTGGTATATGGGAAGGTTTTCAATATGGAAGATGTCATCAATGCCAAAAATAATGATGGAAGGACTGCTTTTCACATGGCCATCATTGGGAATGTTCACTCTGACCTCGTGCAGCTTCTGATGACTTCTCCTTCAATCAATGTGAATGTCCATGATGTAGATGGCCTGACACCACTTGATTACCTTAGACAACAGCCACGTTCTGCATCATCAGATATGCTGATTAGGCAGTTAATTTCAGCTGGGGGAATATTTGGCTCTCAGGATTATACTGCAAGAAAAGCCATTGCTTCTCGCATAAAGATGCAAGGTAATGGTGGCAGTCCGGGAACTTCGTTTAGAATCTCTGACACAGAAATATTCTTGTATACGGGCCTTGAGAATTCATCAGATGCAACTGCTGATCAGGGTAGTGCAGTAATGAGTTCATCTACAAGTGAACTTGGTCCATATGACTCAACCAATGAGAACAATAAGGGACTAACTAGCAAGAAACCAGGCTCCATGAATACTGCAGCACAACGATTAAAAGCTGTCCTTCCATGGCCCCGGATGAAAGAAAAGAAAACTGAAAGATCCAAAAAATCAATTGATGAGGGTTCGGTTGAATCATATAAGAAATGCAACAGTTCAGATGAAGCTCCAACTCCTCTTCGAGAGAGATTTTCGAAGCCTTCATCACTTCCTAACAACAAACGGACACTTTCTGTCAGGAGCAACCAATCAAGTCCATCTGCGAAGAAAAGATTTGCTTCAGGGCTAGTACATGGTGTTATGCAGGCCGTGCCTCATATTTCTGTGCCACACCGTTCTCGTTCAAGTTCATTTTCAAAATCATCACTTTCTTCACCTAATTCAGTAGATAAACAAAAAGGTATTTTTATTGAAGATGATGTGGCAGGAACATCTTCCTCCAATCAACTATTTGATGATGAAACACCAAATTTGACCAAACAAGGCTCTAGTCATAGAAGGTCAAGGAGCCAATATTTCTGTTTTGGTGCATCAGGCCTATCTGTGAAAACCCCAATAAGCAGGCAGCGACTTTCAGTAGCTTGATTCAATTGATGTGAACACTTGGGTATTGAAATGATACAGGCCCCTCAAATGCAGAAAGGAAGTAACTACTTGAAACCATGCCAACAAAAAAGAAATTCACTGACTTAGAAGAAGGATCAGACCAGTCCTCTAGCTGGTTCCTGAAGTTTAGAAATTATTAGCATGTTTCCCTTGTTTATGTCATTGTAGCATGTTTGCTTGGTCAATATGTAGAAGTTATGTACTTGTTCTTCAATACTGGCTCCAGAATTATGCTTCATGCTGTATTGGAGCTGATTAGCAAAATAAAAAAATGTAATATTCTGTATTAGCATGTATTAATCTGTTATCCTTATCTTTTAGTCGAGTAAAAGGGAAATGGAAGAGGGAAGCAGGGAATTAGAAAGGCACAATGTGATATGCTTTTACAGTATGTAAAGGCTTATGATTCTATGGATAGATAAACGTTCAATGTGCATCAGCTTAAAATAAAATCTAGGGAACCAAGTTTGTCAATGCCTTAGACAATGTTTAATTTAGCAGCTGAAGGAAAAAAGAGGGGGGGGGGGGGGGGTGGGGAAGGGAGTGTAGTCAGCTGTGTGATTACATACAGATTTATGAGAATTAAAGAGCTTCTAAAGGAGCAAATACAGCCAAAAATAATTCTTACAAAGGAGACTCACATTCTTACTATTGATTTTTTGTTTGCGAAGTTCAAAAGAGAGAAACCATGGTGAATTGGAGCTGATTTATCCCACCATATTTGAAATAAAATTTCATTTGGCCAAAATGATCTAAATATAATCCCTATAAAGTTGTAACTTCTGGTAGCTAAGCAAACACATTGTTCAGAGAAGCATGGATCGGCTTACTTACATAGTTACATGTCTAAATGAATTTGCATTACGCAGTTGAGTAAACGGACATGGAATTTTGAAGGCCTCTAAAAATCTTATCAAGTAAATCAATGTGATAATGTGATGGTTTTGATGCTCATCCAGCTAAAGCTATTCTTAAAATTCCCAAAAAATTTGCCGCAGTTTGCATTTCATATAAACAATCAAAAAGTTTATTATACAAGACAATGTAACTTAGAATGTGCAATTAGCAAGTAAGAATGTAAGAGCTTATCACTATTGCTGGCTGTCAATTTCGTAGTTTTGAATTAATAAAATCATAAGCGTATTTGTTTAAGCTTATAAGCTGATGAACTTATATTTTTATCCAATTTATTTAACAATCTAAATAAGCTAATAAAAAAAAAGTTAGCAATTTAAAAAAAAAAAAATGAAAACTACTTGAAATGGCATGAAACAATAATGTTATATGATCATTAACATATTTCAGTTAATTAAAAATGGATCAGAGGCTGTTGAAACTTACACAAAGAAAGTTAAAAAAAAAAAATTGTACATGTAAACCAATGGATCACGAGGAAACAGGCGGCCAGAAAAGCTAGAACTATTTTTGTTTACATGTAAATAAGGTGTTTTTGTTTTTGTGTTTCATTTTTAAACTGATTGTTTTCATTTTTTGCTGTCCTAGGCAGGTCCATTGGGTCAAATTTTGCAATTTTTTTTTTAAATTTCTTTTAAAATGGTTCTCCCTATCCTAGTTCCAAATTTCCAATTCATTTTACAACGGTAGACACCAAATTGGTTTCAGACCCGCGAGCCCAACCGGTTTTCTCCATACTAATTTGAACTTGCCGTGAAAATACATTCGGCCCATGTCCCAACCTACAAAACACTGAGGCAGATTTTGATTTTTAAAAGAAGAGAATATCAAAGGCCCATCAATCTTTGCCCTTGGGTCAGTGGACAGCCCATTAAATGTACCTTTGATCTTAGTCGCTTGACTTACCCTCTTATCGGCTTCACCTAATTATGCAGTTATTATATAGTCCGACCAAAAAACAGTGCCCAAAAAAATGTTATTTGGTGTCAGAAGCACGCCCACAGGCATGCCCTGGTCTCAGAAGCGTGCCCCAAAAAAGTTATTCGGCCCAGCGTACACATAAGCATGCCATGGCCTTATCTGTCATGGCCCAGGCAAGAGAGAGTAGATATAACAAAATATTAAAATATTTTTACAATATTTTTTCAGTCAGAGTAGGTTTTATTATTTTATTTTATTTTGACCTATAAATTATTGAAACTCCAGTTGTTGTGAATATGTTATAACAATTTTGTTGTGTTTGTAAAACAACTCAAGTAACATCTACCAAACACAATATTTTTTTAACAGAATAAACACTGATATTTTTAATATCAAGAAATAATGTGAGCATCAAAGTACATACTAAAAAGTTTTTATGGCAGAAAAGGGATGTCCTGTCGTTTATCAAACTCATATAACCACTCTTTCATGTAGATGGGTATTCAACATACGTAATCAACCTCTTACATTTACCCATGTGTGAGGATGGTTACATGTTTCACATACATAATATACAAACTTTTATGTTTGGAGCTGGAGTTGAAGATTCTTCTAACTAAAGTATCTTTTCAACAACATTTCTAACAAACTTTAGCAAGGGACTGGAGTGTGTTCCAACGGATATTATGAATCCGTTTGAATAACACTTATTGTTGCTGAAAGTTAATAAAAATTGATTGTTGCTGAAAACACTATAGCAAAATAATTTTTAAATGTGTGAATAGTGTTGTGGGACCCACTTTTAATATTAAATATTGTGTGAATAGTGCGTGAACAGTGCGTGAACAGTGCACGCACAGTAACTTTTGTCCCCCAAAGTCAACAACTGCGCAGGAAAAAAAAAAAAAAAAAGGAGAAAACGTGAACAACAAAACGCGCCGCAGCTTTAAGCTATATCCAAACCCAGGCTATGTCTAACAATCTTTTTTTCCTCAAATCTGGCTGGAGTGTGTTCCAACGGATATTATGTCTTTTGTATTGGATGATTCTCCTCTTTCTTGATTAATATATCAATAAGTATTCTCTTTCTCAAAAAAAAAAAAAAAAAAAAAAATTTACAAGGGAACTTGAATTTTTTTTTTTAAGTACTCTTGTAATTGATCATTCAACAATATAACTATATATTTTGTTAAGAATCAACCATTCAATAATCAATACCAGTGGCTTGGATTTTCTCAAGTTTCTAAAACCATCAACCTCATTGTAGACATTGTAATTGTTGGAAACTAGGACCACACCAGTCTCATCCTGAAGTACCATTTGAATTTGATAAATGATAATACATTAATAACCAAAAAAAAAAAAACCCTCAATTGGGTTAGCTTAATCTAACAAATAAGTTTTCTAGATTCTCTTTCCTCTTATCCATTAGGTAGCCCCAATTCTTGTTTAGATGCTCTAAATGGAAGGGAAGATAATGAGGGATTAAGAATTAAGATACAATATAGGATAAGCCTCTTTCTTTTTCCTTCTTTTTTTTGCCTTTTTCTTTTGCCAAGTGATTAAGATACAAAGATGAGTAAATGAAGCTTCACAAGTATAACCCATACACCCAATTTACTTGTTTAGTATATTTCTTGTAATGATCCCAATTTACTCTTCAACAAGAAAAGACATTAAAACGGAAAATGAATTCTTTCTTGGTATATTAGTGTACATAATGAGGCAATTAGCTGCATTTGAATACTACTGAATATTTTTGCTTAATGCTTAAGGGTTTTAGCGGGTCCTACTCAAACCGTCCAAGTCCTTATTTTATATGGTGGTAAGTAAAACTTTTAACTTCTTGTCCGAATATAACCAACAAATCCATAGAAAAATATAGACTTTCTTGCAACCACGGAATGTCTTTACTTGGTACTAACTTTCTGCAACGTTTCCGTGCAAATTCTCCTTTTTAAAAACACAGTTATTAGTTGCGTTGGATTGTGTATAAGTTGCGTTTTTTTTTTGAGAAACATATATTAGTTGCGTTGGATTGTATACATGCTATTGAAAAGGACGGTGGAGATATTTCCTTTACTTATCCGGGCTTTTAAATTTTATATTTTTAAAAAAAAATGTCGAGGCCTTTTTTTTTGGCCCATGCATATATTATCCACCAATTTAACCTTTTAATTTATTATAAAAAATTTCAAATAAATATTGGATGTGAATTTTAACAAATCTATAATTGGATAATATTTTCTTATTTATTTTTCATGCTTGCAAAATTTTCAGAAAATAAAAAAATTAATAGCTATACCATCAATTAAATATTTAAATTTCATGTTTTTTTGTAATCTAAAACTATGTATAAAAAATAAGTTTATAGATCAAATAATAAATAACATTCTATTAGTATGAAATTGGATATACATGTTAAAAACATAAAGAATATGTAATCTAACAATTAAAATTTAAAATTACATAGTCATGTTAATTTTTTTTAGAGAGAATTATAGAAATTGACTATAATCAAGTTTGTAGTCAAAATATCTTCATTTCAAACTTTGATATAATAGAAGTTTGAGATAAGATTTATTTTTATATTTTATTTATCATGTCGCTTTTTTATTCCTTTCACCTGTCATCACCAACTGTGAATTTTTTTTCATAGTTAAAGGTATCATCATCCGTCTTAGTTAGAACTTAGAAGTAAGGAAAATGAGTAATCTCTTATTATTTGCATTTTTGTTTTGGGCTAATTATTTGCATTCTTTATTCCATTATCCCTATATTTCTTTCCTCTCGCTTTCCATACCGTGTCAAACAATTAGTAGGAGTCATTCAAACCCATATTGTCACGGTGACTCTAATTGTCTAGCTCTCAATAGTCAATAATGCAAAATTTTCAACATATAATGTCATTATCTCTCAATAGTCAATAATGCAAAATTTTCAACATATGATGTCATTAGTTTAGAAACATATAAAACTAAATAGTAATAAATAAAAAACTTCCAAAAATAAAAATAAAAATTGTATGAATAGTTCTAATACCACATAAAATTCCACAATTTTTATCATAACTATTTTTTGTGTCAGATTATGACTGACTACATATCACTTTCACATAAATTTATTATTTTTTTCTTTGCTATTTACCGTTTATTACAAAGACAATTGTGGCATAATTTGTGACATTTTATATGGTGTAGAATTTTAGGTACTACACCTCAAAAACTTAAGCCAATAGTGTAACAATGGTTGCACTTATTAAATTATTCCGTGTTAACATCAGCTTTAAATCCAAGCACAATCTTCCATATTCGCAGTCCATTCAAATATATCGACATTTTTGTATTTAAAGGTGTGGACACAGATTTCCATATATTCGAATAACTCTTCTATTTCTAACTCAAATAATTGTACTAACCGTGTGCGGGTACAATAGCCTGTTGACATTAAGCAACAATAGAAAATTTCTTTTGAATTTCTTGGAAGGTGTTGAATAAAAATTTCCCTGAACGGTTTCGATTATTTACCTCTGCCATTTACAATTAATTAATTATAAATTGACTATGACAAGAGAGTGGGTAGCTGCTTGGTTCCCAACCAATAGATTGAACAGCTGAATGTTTTTAACCAAAAAAAAAAAAAAAAGAATAGCTGAATGTAAACCACATGTACATGGACATGGAGGGCTTTTTTTATTCAGGGTGGATTGGAAACTAGCAAGTGGCATTTAATGCTAATAAACTAGCATGGCTTGTAAGATCAAAGCTTGAGAATACTGACTAATTGGATCAAGATTGAATTTTATTTAATCCTACATTTTAATGGATTGAAATGAAAAGCTTTATTTTGAATTATAATGGGTGTTTTTGAAAAACTAAAAAAGTTAAGAAGAGTTGTGGTTATAAAATAGAGTTTTAGATCTTTAAAAAGATATTTTAAACTCTCAAAACGTCTAACCAAACAGATTCATGATAAAATTGCTAAACAATAAATATAAGTGAGCAGAATTTTTAAAGGTTAATGTTGCCTATTATGATTGGTACATAAAAATATTATTATTAATAAATAATTGTAAAAGTGACGTTATTTAAATAATAACTTATCAACTCCTATAAGTGGTGAAAAAAAATTACATCCACAATATTTTTTACTAAACTAAGCCCTTGCAGGATAAACCAATTACTTGGTTAGCTTATTGTTTTTTGTCAATTGATTTGCTTTATTTATTTATTTTTCACATTAGACATATTTCTTGTCTTCAAATTTGGAAATTTTTTCCTTGTATACACATAACTTTTTAAGCAATGATGGAAATACCATACAAGCATATATTTTTTTTGTCTTTTTTATTTTTCTTTTTTAAGAATCAATTTTGTCTTTTTGGTTAGATATGAACAATTGGAATACAGGAATAAATTTGTAATTAAAAAAAACTTTAGTCATACTTAAAACATTTTCAAGAAATAATAATTGGCATTAAAAAAATTGAGTGAAACGTGTGAGCCAACTTTGAATCCGCTAGCAGCCGTGCCGTGAGGAGCCATACCAGCCGTAAAAACATTAGCAAATTAATTAAGAATTCAGGTCAATTTTGAGCAAAAACATGGTGAGCTAATATATCGCCATACACATGGTCGACTAAATTCAAAAAAGAGGCGAGTGTACCACGATAGCACTTTGTGTTGTGTTGACTTTTACACCTCCTTAGTCCAAGTCTTCGTGTGAAGTTTTTCTGAATCTTCCAAGTTCTATCCTTGTGGTTGTGGTGTAGCATGATTTCTTATGTTGATGAAAATGAGAGGCTTTGAGTGGGTGGGTGGGTTCGAAAATAGTACCCCCACTTGGTGAAGTAACTTGCACATTTCTGAAACAGTGATGGTTAAGTTAATAATTCTAAGAACACGCTAGAGACAAAAAAAAAACAAAGAAAAGAAAAAGAACACACTCTTCTATTGTCTATGACTTACTGTCGGTGATAATAATAAAAAAAAAAATAATGAGATCATATGAGAACGATAGATAAATAATCACAGTGTGTTACATAAAATAGTTGTGAAAAAATGCACCATGAAAATTATTGTCCTAAAATATCTCAAGTTAAGAGTCCCCCACACTCAATAACAATTCGGGTGGGAAATGAACATGGAGGGAAGGTTCAATATGAACGCGAGTTATGGCCATGTGCGACCGTTGACATTCAATATTCAAACTGTCAATAGACTCCACACATGTGCCTTTGATTGAAATTAAAATATTATAATTATATGTCGGCTCCATTTGGCTGACAACCTTATGTTAGTACAAAATGAAATAATTAGATTCTTTTAAGGAATTGAGATTCTAAATAGTTTTTTTGATTCACAAAAAAAGAAGAAAAAAATTCTAAATAGTTTTTATCTTAACAATTAATTTCACACAATTTTTTTTTTTTTTCATAACAGCTTTTATAAATTTTTTTAAAAGAAAATATTGTGATTGGTACACAATAAAATTATATCAATATAGTCAAATGAAAGTAATATTATTAAGGCAGTAAACAAACTGAGCTGAGCCGAGTATTAAAAGTTCAAACTTACTTATTTAATTTTATTTTAAACACAAGTCAAGCTTGAACTTATCACCAAATAAAATTAGATGTTCAAACTTGGTTCATTTACTTGTGAAGCAAGCTTGAACTTGCTCACGAGTTACTTGTTTAACTTTTTTTTTAATAATAAAATCATGACTAAAATGTTTTTACCCGTTCACAAATCTATGAATCTTTACTATAAATTGATTGTTTATGTTATGAATAAACTAAAAATAATAATTTTATATCATACAAACTAATTTACAAACTTATACAAACCAATTTCAAGTTTATATATATAATTTTAAACATGTATTTTTATATATATTTCATTCAAGCATTCATGTTCACGAGCTTGCTTTCAAACACATTATTATGTTTGAGCTTGACTCGTTTAATAATTAAGCCTAAAGTTAGGCTTAAACTTGACTTGTTTACTAAACAAATGAATATAAACAAGTTTTTTTTTTTTTTCAAACTATTCATAAACAGTTTGGTTTATTTACAATCCTAAATATTATAACGATCATAACTTATTATCTTAAAAAATTGTGAAAAGAAAAATGGTGTCCAGAAATAATATAAAAAGAAGTCAACATGATCATTCATAGCTGACTGGAATTCGAGGCATTACACGTGGAATCAAAGTTGGACAGCTAGAGGATAAAGAAAGAAATTATTATGAGAAAATTGGCAATATTAAAGTGCGCGCTACAAATTTGAGATGGCTGGTGAATGAAAGTTTTATTAGCCTTGGGCTTCTCCTTTGAAATTTCATTGGTTTAAGATGAAAAAATCTTCGTGATTTCAACATCATTTGGTACTGATCCGTATCACATTTGGACACACATGCACTAATGAATCCGTATGCTAAATTGAGAATTGACAACTTGGAACACCAAGTTGAATCAAAGGCTGCATGATGTTTGCATTGACTATCATTTCTCATTAACTTTCTCTAACGTGATTATTCCAGCATTGCGTCTAGGTTTCCTAGTATTATTATTTTTTAAATGAATCAGGGGTACTGTATGTTCCTGAATCACGTTATGATTTTAATAAGAGATTGCACTTATTGTTGAAAATAATTATAAAAGTCCGATGGTTATTTCTATGATTTGAAATGGAAGTAGTACAAGTAATCTACTCAACAATATCAAAAAAAAAAAAAAAAAAAAAAATCAAAGAAAAGAAAAATTGCAAGCATGTTATGCTTTTGAGTTGTATAAGAACTCCCACTAATTGTATATCTTATAAGGTGTAAATCTTATCATTTTTGTTGAATATTAGGTACTATTGTGGACTTTGGAAGAACGAAAAACTCCGTTTACCTTTCTGCTTTATGTTTCGTGCTTTTGAGTTATGTGAACATCACTTTTCCTGAGGTACAAAATGCAGTCAATGTCATGGAAATTTCAAATGCTTTGGTAGGAATCTAAAGCCTCCAACTTTTTTTTTTTTGCAGCAGCTCACACCAAGCAATACAAGTCAACTCTCCAACGGCAACAAAACAAGCAATTATATTTAATAATGCTTTTTAATCTCATCAACTGGTGGGTTCTATTAATATAATTCATGATAAAATTTACTATTTATGAGAGAGTAGAAAAGTAAACATCACTGTCCTGAGCATTGAATGATTTTACGTGATAAAATAGAGTAAAAGTGCGAATTGAATTAGCGAAATACTCTACCTATTTTAGTTTTACTCGACTCTAATATCTAAGAAAAATATTTGTTATTTTCTTCCTTAGTTTCTTTCCAGTGAGAAAATTCTCAACTTTGCGGCGGGAAAGGGATAACACAAAAAGAGTGATAGGAAAATTCTTTTCCTTGTGATGATTTTCAACCCAACCAGGGAGATGTACACAATTTATTAACGCATAAGAGAGATACCATAAGTTGTTGACCGAATAATTAGACTGAGGGGAGAAAAAAGAAAAGAAAAAAAAAAGGGAAATGTTTGGATAATATATAATTGGAAAACTGTAAATCAACATGGTAAAGAAGCATATGTCATGTCTCTTCCCACTCGTCGCTTTTATGTTCTATTATCAATTGAACAAGTAGAAAATTGATAGGATAATTGGATTTATGAGCATGTACAATGAGATTCTCTTAAGCCATTTAAATTGCTAATTTTTTTTTAATAGCTAGATCTAGGTTGCTACTGTCATCACTGCTTCAGTCATTCTGTAGGCTCATCCAAATATATTCCATTTCCTGGACAACATCAAGGTTCTTTCTCTCACCATTATTATTGCTAGCCAATTTGTAGGCTTATTGTGATTTATTCCCTACCTGCTACTGTGGACAAGTTCAAAGGCGGCTTTCTCATATCTATAATATTATGACAAAACAATCGATTTTGGTGATTTCAACTAAAATTAATAGGCACATACATCTTTCTTTTACACCTAGTTCAAGGTTAACCTGATTAGACTGTTTGGTCTAGTCCAGGCTTCATAACCTTGTGTAGACACTTAAAATTGAACCATGTTGATTAATTGTGCTCTCTCTCTCTCTCTATTTAATTTTTCATATTTTCTCATTATATCATAACTAATCTTCAATTTTTTTAACATGTTTTCATTGTTATTTCTCAACTATTCTATAACATATAAAAGTTCTTTAAAAACCTGATTACTATCTTTGGTGTAGCCTTGTAGGTAGTCCATGTACCCCAAAACAAAAGTTGTATTTTACCTTTTATTTTTATTTTTAATACGACCAAAAGTTCATGTAAATTATGTGAAAAATCTATTACAAAGAAAGTTAATATATGATCTGATTTTGTGTAGTTGATACGCATAGAACATCATCATCTTGCCTGTGTGTACGGGTCCTTCTTGATTATTCATTTCAATTATTATAATATATCAACCATTCATATATAAAAATATTTCAGAAAAAAATTAAGAATAATCAAAATCATTAAAATATCATACCCAAAAATTTATAGTAGTGGCATAGCATTATCGTGCTGGCACATAACTGTTGATGTATCTGCTGAATTGCCGCTTACGAAGCACGAAGAATAATAAATTCAACAAATTAATAAGATTCCGAATGATTTTGATTTTGATTTTATTTATTTATTTATTTTGAGAGAGGAATGATTCTGATTTAGATCCTATGTATCATATAGGACATCAAGTTGCTCCAATTATCAGAAAGATGCGTTCATCCCTAATTCCATGTTACCTATCTGTATAGGTTAACAAATTACTTGATTTTCAAAGGAAAAAAAAAAAAAAAAACCAAGAAAAAAAAAATACTTGTCTATTTCATTCTCTCTCTCTCTCTCTCTCTCTCTCTCTCTCTCTATATATATATATATATATATATATATTTCTTTTCTATTTCTTTTTTGGATAAAAATAGCATCTCATTAAACTACTCACAATTATCAAACGATTCAAACCATTTAAATATTGATGTCACATTCTTTAAGAACATTGTCATCACATGGGATTCGAAAATAACAAATACTTCATCATGCTAAGCATTTCTAGAGTGACAAAATTTAGAACAAATACTCCATCATGCTAATTGCTAAGCATTTCTAGAGTGGCAAAAATTAGATAAATTTTTTATTTACAATTTATTAAAATTTTAAATTAAATTCAAACACATAGTTATATTGACCAATAAAGGACAAACAATATTTTTGTTTTAAGGACAATTAAACTTAATGCAATTATGTGTTTAAATTTAATTGAACAATATAATATACTATAGCTAAGATACTGCACTTAAAAACAATATCTAAATATTATTTTTCTAGACATCTTTTTTATTTAGATGCAATAGAATTTCAACTTCTACTTTTTATCATTAAACCAATATATCAATTGACTTTGGGTGTAAACATAATTCAAATTTCAGATTTCTTATTCAGATAAATTGAGTTAAGAAAATCTTTTTTTTTTTTTTTTTTTTTTTTTGAGGTTGGTTGTTAACCTAAGAAAAAATAATGGCAAATCATTGATAGGGCTAGTGCGTTATGATACACGGTTTTTTTTTTTTTTTTTTTTTTTTTGATACGTATGATACACGGTTTTAATTTAACAATGGGGAAAAATAGGTAATTGGGTAAGCTAAAGGTTAATGCCAATACTATAAATCATAATGAAACTAAGAATTCCACAAAAAGAGCACTTGGTGGGCACGGTGGAAAAATTGGCCACTATCAATATATTATATACTGAGATAAGAGTAATTATGCAGTTTCATTGTGGGAACAGAGGTTTGATCACTGTCATGTTAAATGGAAGGCAAAGAAAATTGGGAAACCAACGAATATAGATGAAGATAATGGGTTATGTTCAAAGTATTCCATAATCGGTTCAACTATACATGGTTGCAACTGTTGAGACTTGAGAGTTACGATTATAACTAGTTTCTGAACCCTTTATTTGTTTCGATGTTAATGTTTTGTAAAAAATTAGTCCTTTTTCAGAAAATACTTTCTATAAAGCTTTTTCATTTTCTTATATTTAGTAGCAATTTTAAATAAGTTGAAAAACAATTTCATAATTTTTCTTATTTTGCTTACCATGAGATAGACTTATTTTCTACCAAAAAAAAAAAAAATGAAAAACAATCTTTAAAAAAAAAAGTCATACTTTTTCTATTGACTAAAAATAGTTTTTTTTTAATACTTATTTTTTCTAATACTACTAAATACTGAAAAATATGAAAAATCATATTTACACAAGTTTTTTCATTTGAAAGTAATTGTAAAGTTGTAATTTACAACTAGTTTATGTTCGCTTTAATTCCATGCCAATTTTGATTGTAATTATGTTCAATCTTATGTACCTTGTATTTTATATGGAATTTATGTGTAAGGGTTGTGCGTGTGAGAGAAAGTGTGAAGACTCAAGGCAATTAAAGACTAAAGCTGTTTTCGAAGGTAACTCGCGAGTAAGCTTCCCACGAAGTAATGCATGTGCCCAGCACATGACTGGAATGTGAAGAGTCAGGACAAGATGGAGACAGCTGGTTTTCGCGTGTGTCTCGAGGGTAAAGCCTTCTCGTGAGATACCCGCGAAACATTCTGTTTTGCTGAACTATCATATCTGATACACACTATCTGTACCCACACTATATATACTCACATTACTCACAGATGTTGAGAAGTGCTTCTGAAAGAAAATCCTAGCCACAGCCATTGAAAGTTAGAGATTGTTATACCTACATTTCTCTACACAATCCATTGAGATTTTTCCTCAACTTCTACCTCTTCATTTTCATATCCTTGAGAGGTTACTAGCCGAAACACTTACCACATCCATTCTGAGTGTCTAGTGAGGTTTTGGTACTGTTAGGAATCATTGGAAAAAGCCAAGCTTTAGCGGATGCAATCGGGCGTATTGCGGGATTTGGAGAGCTAGACAAGACACAGTTCTAAGAAACCTTATTGGAGTAGGAGTTTGGAGGGTTTAGGTGCATCGAGTAAATTAGGCTTGGAGGGTCTCTTGCTACTCATGTATATCAACTGATTGTCTAATGGATAGATTTACCACTTGGAAGGCGGTGAAGAGGTTTTACTCTGAGTACTTCGATTTTCTCTTCGATAATACATTGGTGTATTATCTTGTATTTGCATTCTTTTTCCCTACTCTTTTAGTTTTCATTTTATTGTTGTGTTTTATTGATTATGACTTAGAGTAGTTATATTGTTTATCCGCTCGCATTTATTCTATTTCGCACTTAATATAAGTTAGAGTAAAATTAATCGAGCCGTAACGTTTAATTTGGGGGTCTAAACAGCTTTTGTGTTTTTTAACACATTTTCGAGCATTCAGTAACAAATGGAGCTGCATAATTCAACACCATAATAACTTCTCAACATGTAGTAAAAGCTTGGATCAATGAGATGAGAAGATCATTTAAGTGCCTTGTAAATTGATATATCCCACTTCTTCTTTATGATCATTCATTTTCTTAAGAGCATTGATCCTCTTTAAAAGTAATTGCCAAAATTGTTGGAAATGTGAGCTGAATACTAGACTTATTATCATCTAGAAGCAAAAGAATAGCGAAAGGAAGAAAAAGACGGATCAAGATCAGGACTTTGATGTGGATGGATGCGTATTGTAACATGGAGAAAGTTTAACAGATTTCTTAAGCAATCCTAATTGCGAAGGATTTGGATCCTTTCCATCTCCAATATTGTTTCCATCGTCATCTTTGCTGCCACCAGTTCACCACCACATCTACCTAAAATATTAATAATTGTTCATTTCAACCAAACAACGTTAAATATGTTGGACTATGAGTTGTACTACTCAACCTCAAAACCAATTGGCAAAAAAAAAAAAAAAAAAAAATTCAAGACTTTTATGGAATTCAACATCACACCTTGCAGACATGGTTTTAGAGTGATATCTCTTGTGACTTGAACTCATGACCTTAGTCCTAACACTATTTGTCAGATTGTGACATGTGTCACCTCGCCTCAAAACCTATTAGTATTAATGGGGACATACTCAAGTTTTTTTTTTATTTTTTTTTTTTTTATGACATTCGATGTTGTGCCTTATTGGCCTATTTTTATTTTTTAATTAATGTGATCATAGAAAGTCAAATTATAGTCTCCCCCAACAAAATATTTTTTTGGAAAATTATATTTTAAACCATATCGTTTAAAGGTGTAACATATTAAACTTTGTAGCTTCAAAAAAAAAAAAAAAATCTTAAAGCTTCAAAAAAGTAACAACTTAAATCCTATATATATTTTTTCAAGAATAACAAAGTAAATAATGGGATTTCAAAAGTAACAAATTAAACTTGACCCCACAACACAATCCATTAACAATTGTAGTTCTAAATTGGTTTTATTAGAAAAGCTATGGTAAAAACTAATTCTCATTAATTAGAAAACAAATAAAGAGTTTCGTATATATATGCACAATGAAGAAAGAAACTACCAAAAACAAACTAACAAACTTTCACATGTGCTGTACAGTATCTATAACTAACATATACACGTGCTAACTACAGTAACTATACACTAGCTACAAGTCGTTTTGCCGCTTTAAGCTATAGCTACTGTCGTTTAGCTTCAAGTTTGTTTTGCAGTTGACCTTGCAACCTTGATCCTCTTAATTTTTGCAAGCCCATTTGACCTTGCTTGTGTTTATTGCCTTCATTCTGATAGGTTTTTGTTTGGAACTAAACTTTTTCCTAGACTATAACATCCATATTCTCTTGACGTTTTATCTCTTTCACTTCTATACATACAGACAATTTTCGTTACTTCATTGAGAATATTAAACTAACTACGTCAGCATTACATATTGATGATGCCGAAAAATCACCAGTAAACCACATGGTCCTCACGTGCTCCTAACAAGAACCTGCACAATACAAAAGTTAAAAACCTTAAGAGGAGTACTGGTGTGGTACCGGCCAAATACCCTCTGATGGTCAAGTTAGAGAAATCTCTTGTTCACAACTCTTGAGTGCCAGAGTTAGGGTGAATTATGCGTACCTTGATTTGTGAGGGTATTGGGGCTTTTATAGTAGTAGAGGGTTAACCTCTCTTCCTTGGTTTAGAAATCTTTTCCTTATAGGAGTCTCCTTGGGTGTATTTGGTGGAATCCTTTCCTTATAGGAATTCTTTTGAGTAGCGCCAAACGTGGAGGGCAAGACATTTCCTTATATATGCAATCGTGGGCAGCAAGCAATCCTGTTTCAAGGTCGTCAACTTATCCTTCTCCCTTCAGCCTTATCGGCGTCAACCCTTAGGTGTGCCTTGCGGACTCTCTACCGTGCCCCTATTAGACCTCCGTTCGTCAACATCTACCAATGGAAGCTGACGGCTTTACCTGTAACCGTCAGCTTATGCCTTAATATGAGTAAGCACTATTTTTATCCTTATCACATATAATTACGTAATTAACTCATATTTGGTTGTCATAAGTTGATGTGAAAGTTTGTCATAAGTTTAATCTTATAGGTTAAATCCACCAGCTATTTGTTTGTCATCTATATATATATAGTCAAAACTGAGAAAAAATCCAATTAAATTATAAATTGAAGTCTAATTTTGTACCATGTGTTTTATCTAATTTTTAAATTTGTGTGTCAAGTAAATTATTAGGTGCAAAAATCAAAAAGTCTAAATTCAATTAGATTCTAAATTGAATTTTAATTGGAGTTCAATTTTATGACATGTGTCCCATCTAATTTTTTAATTTTTGTGACAAGTGAATTATTAGATGCGAAAACCAAAGGGTCTAAATGCAATTAGATTGTAAATCATATCTATATAATAATAATAGGTAAAGCAAAGAGAAAATCCAATTAAATTTCAAATTGGAATTCAATTAGTGTCTAATTTTAGGTCACGTATCTCATCTAATCTAAATTTTATAATTTTGTGCCAAGTGAGTTAATTTAGGTAAAAATTGAATTTCAATTAAAGTTTAATTTTGCCTCACGTATCCCATCTAATCTAAATTTTTAAATTTATGTGCCAAATTAATTAATTTAATGTATAAAACGAAGAGTCCAATATGATAAACCATAAAAAAACATAATCATATAACTAAAAAAAATTCAAATTTATAAGTCATATATATATATATATATATTAATAGCTAAAGCAAAGAGAAAATTTAATTAAATTCTAAATTGGAGTCTAATTTTGTGTCACGTGTCATTTAATTTTAAAATTTTTGTGTCAAGTGAATTATTAGGTGCAAAAATAAAAAAGGTCTAAATTCAATTAGATTTTAGATTGAATTTTAATTAGAGTTCAATTTTGCGTCATATGTCCCATCTAATTTTTTAATTTTTGTGCCAAGTAAATTATTAGGGGCAAAAACTGAAGAGTCTAGATCCAATTAGATTACAAATCATATATATATATATATATATATATATATGTAATTGTGATTGTTTTTAAATGTGTATGGAGTTACACACTAGTATATATTAATAGGCAAAATTAAGAAAAAGTTCAATTAAAATTTGAAATTAGAATTCAATTTTGTGTCATGTGTCTAAATTTATATGGGAGCCACACCATAATTATCCACTTAAGTTTGTGACATGTGTCCCTTAAGTTTTTTTTTTTTTTTTTTTTTTAATCTTTGTGCCAAGTGAATTAATGAGTGCAAAATACTAAGAATCTAATATTAATGAATTATAAAAAAATAAAATAAAATAAAATAAATAATCACATATACTCAATAAAATTATTATACGTTCTATCTTATTAAAAATTAGAAAAAAAAATTATCATAAGTAGTATTAAATTTAGGTAAGAATTTTAATATGTGACTAATTACGTTTACTTAAAAATGATAATTTGACTAATTATTTATATTTTTAAGATAAAAATTGTGTTTAATTTTAAATATATCCATATTTATGCATGTGTTACATGCTATTTTAAAAAAAAAAAAAATTGACTAATTATTTATATTTTTATAATAAAAAGTATGTTTAATTTTAAATGCATTCATGCGTTTGCATGGGTTACATGCTAGTTATATATATATATATATATATTAATAGGCAAAACTTAGAGAAAGTTCAATTAGAATCCAATTTTGCGCCAAGTGTCTAAATTTATTTGGGTACCAGACCATAATTATCTACTTAAGTTTGTGTCATGTGTCCACTTAAATTTTTTAATCTTTATGCCAAGGGAGTTAATGAGTTCAAAATACTAAGAATATAATATTAATAAATTAAAAAATTAAAAAAAAAAAAAAACAATCACATATACTTAATAAAAATCATCACACAACGAAGATCACCACATACACTATCTTATTAAAAATTAGAAAGAAAAAAAATTGATCATAAATAGTATTAAATTTAAGTAAAAATTTTAATATGTGATAAACTATATTTACCTTAAAAAAATAATTTCACTAATTATTTATATTTTTATGATAAAAATTGTGTTTAATGCTAAATATATCTACATGTATATTAGCATGTGTTACATGATTTTTTTTTTTTTAATAATTTAACTACTCCCTCCGTCCCACTTTGTTTGTCCTCTATTCCATTTTGGGATATCCCAAAATATTGTCTTGTTTCTAAAAATAAAAGTCATTAATATACTAATGTTCCTATTATACCCCTATTAATTTACTAATTCAATTTTTTGATAAATTTATTTACGGATAGTTTTGGAAATTTATACATTTTTAAAAGGTAGACAAGACAATAAATGATGTTCCCTTAAAAAATTTGACTTTTTAAACAGGACAAATAAAATGAGACGGAGAGAATAATTATTTATATTTTTATAATAAAAATTATGTTTAATTTTAATTATATTCATACGTTTGCATGAGTTATACATTAGATGTATAAATGCAGCACAGCTATTTGTCAAAATTTTCGAAGCCTCCCCGTAATCATGACGTTGTGATTAACATTACGCTAAGAAAATTACCATTTATGAATTACGAAAACCTATTTTTATCTTATACTTTTACATATAGGACCGATTGCGGGTCAAAACTCAATAGACTCAAAACCAATTGGCCAAATCATTTTATATTTTTGTTTGTGAAGATTTATAGGTTGACAATTAGTCATTTTTTAAGCAAACCATTTGACAATAATGATGTGTAAGTAATAGTAATACTGTGGGGTTTTTTTTTTTTTTTTTGGTTAATAAAATGTATAGTCATGGAAAGTATCACGTCGGTTCCTTCCTATTATAATAAGACATAATCAAAATTTACCACATCGTTTTACCCAGTAGCTAGATGTTAAATTTGGACGTGGCATAAAATAAATAAATAAAAAAAATCGATTATCACTATGTTACAACTTGCAAATGCTACTTATTTGATAATTTGATAATTCAAGATGCTTTTAAAATAAAAAATAAAAGGATTGATACATTTTTGACCGTTATCCTTTTTTATAATTGGATATATATTTTATGGACGCTATTTATATAAAAAAAAAGTCACTCTCCTGCTGGAGCGGTGGGCCGCCGGCTGAGGATTGTGTTTCATGGAAACACCTGGACTGCATGTAAACATGTTATCTATATATTATAAAAAATTTTAAACCCACATAAAATCTTGCAACTGTTCACATTGTAGGTTTATAAGTGGTAGAAAAAAAAGTTGTGAATATAAAAGTGAGAGTCAATCAGTTGCAATATAATGCATAGGATATATAGTTTTGGCATTTTATGTGGTATTAAAAGTAGTCGCTCATCTTAATTATAGAAATATAAAAAATAAAGTACAACTTCATCTTTAGTAAAAAAAAAAAGTCTCTCAGTCTCCAAGGCTGTAGAAGTTTAGTCCCTTCAGTGAAGGAGAGTTTGTGTGTGTAGTGTCCTCTAGGAGTATCAAGTATACTCTTAGAGCTAGTGGGATTTTCTTGTGGGGTTTTCGTGGGAAACAGTATATTGTGTACTCTCCTTTACCATTTTGATTGACGAGTGATGGATCAACTAGCAGAGAGTTGGAATAACATGTCTCTGTCGGAAAAAGAACAGTTCGAATTCATCCTTCCGGAAGACCATCGGAAAGGTGAATTTATCATTGCGGCAAAATTCCTAACTTCCCGTTTTCTTCAAATGGAAGCAGTTGCAAGAACTTTCAAGCAATTATGGAGGATTGACGGGGGGTTCAAAATTCGAAACCAAGGGAACAATTTAGTCCTCTTTGTGTTTAATAGGTTGGCGGAAGTAGACAAAGTTTTGAAGAGTCAACCATGGAGTTTCGACAAACATTTGATAATCATGCAGCGCTATTCAAATGATATCCCAGTTAAGGACCTTGTATTCGAAAAAGTTCCTTTTTGGGTACAGGTGCACGAGATCCCCATTAGCTTTCAAACAAAAAAGGTGGCAGAGAAACTTTGTGAAATAGTAGGGGAAATTCAGAGATCAAATGAAGCTACGGATGATGATGGAGGCAGTTTTTTTCGGGTACGAGTGATGGTTGATGTAACAAGCCCTTTGTGTAGAGGTAGGGTTATTTCTCTCCCTAACGGGAACAAACATTGGATAACATTCAAATATGAGCGATTGCCAAGTATTTGCTATTGGTGTGGGCGATTGGATCACGATGATAGGGATTGTGAATTATGGATTCAGAGCAATGGAAGTCTGAAGATTGACCAGCAACAATTTGGATCTTTTCTCCGAGCACCGCCATACAAGTTTGGGGGGAGAGATGTGATTCATGTGCCAGGGTATTACGAGGAAAAAAGCAGCAAGTCGAGAGAGAAAAGGGCTGAGATAGCAGCTCACATGGCAGCAAGGGCAGCAGCAGCCGCTCCACCACCAGAACCAGCGGCAACTGAGCAAGAAACGGTGGAGATTGGGGGGAGCATTAAATTCAGTCCGATGAAATTCAATGCAGCATGTAATGAGAGAGAGGGAAACGTTGAAGAAGGAAATTTAATGGGGGTCAGCCTTAATCCGAGAGTTAAGGAGAATTTAACGCCCCATAATGTTTCTGCCTTGGCACCAGATTCGGTCTCAATTCAGAATGCAAAGCCAGTAAGTCCAGATAAGGAAACCATTAATGAGGAAAACGGTAATCCCATTATCTCGGAAATAAAGGCTGGACATTCTCAATTGAATACGGTTTTATTTCCCTTATCAAATAGCCAACGGATAGCAATAATTAATGAGGAAACCCTAGCCGCCTCACCTCATGAATTATTGCTTCACAGCTTGGACGGTCAGGATGAGCCTCACTCCTCTCCATCAACGGCTGAAAATCTAGGGTAACACCATAGCCTTAGAACATGGAAACGTGCTATGAGAAAAGGTGACAATGGTGTTCCTGTTAGCAATCCCGAATCTGAAAAGAAAAGAAAGTCAATCGTCACTCAAATTGATGGTCCTCATTTTCCCAACAAACGTCTACAGGTTGTTCAAGACTCAAATGTCAATTCAATCACAATGGTGGAGGCTGCGGAGCAGCCCCGCCAGGAACCATGAGTCTCTTGGTGTGGAACTGTCGCGGGCTTGGGAACCAAGCGACAGAGAGTGAGCTTGGAGATTATATCCGGGCAAAAGATCCCTCCGTCATGTTCATTGCCGAAACATGGACGGATGAAGCAAGGCTAAAGATCGTGAAACGCAGATTGAAGTTTGATCACATGTTTATTGTTCCAAAAATCAATAGAGGTGGAGGGCTGGTTTTATTTTGGAAGGATGTGATGAATTTGCGGGTGGAAACATCTTCAAAAAACCACATTGACTGTATTATAAGAGGAGGTACTGAGGAAGCATGGAGGTTCACAGGTTTTTATGGAGAACCTGTAACACATAAACGCCATGAATCGTGGGAATTACTCCGGCAATTACATTCACAATTCAACCTTCCTTGGCTTTGTGCTGGGGATTTCAATGAAATTGTCAAAGGGGCAGAGAAACAAGGAGGCTCAAACCGTAGTCATTCACAAATGCAGTTGTTCCGGGATACAATGGATGGGTGTGGTTTCATTGATTTGGGCTTCAAAGGCAATCCATTTACTTGGAAAAAATTCTACAGTGATGGACACACTTTGTGGGAGAGATTGGATAGGGGATTGGCGAATAATGAGTGGTTGTTAAGGTTTGGAGGAACTACTGTGCATCACTTAACTTGTAGTACTTCTGACCATTGCCCATTACTCATAATACCCGAAATGGTGGAGTCAACGAACCCGGAAAAACCCTTCCGGTTTGAGGAGATGTGGCTAGCAGAGAAGGGTTGCTCGGAGACCGTGAGAAACGTGTGGAGCAAACATGGCAGTAGGGATATTGTTCCAAGAATTGAAAGTTGTGGTGAAGCTTTGAAGAATTGGAGTAGAAATAATTTCGGATGTGTCCGAAAAGAATTAAAGTTGAAACAGAAACTTCTAGCCCAAGCCGAATTGGAAGCATTGATAACTGGAGTGAACTTTAGAGCAAGAGGCTTGAAGAATGAAGTAAACGATTTGCTGGATAAAGAGATGAGGATGTGGTATCAAAGATCAAGAGCCTTATGGGCTACTCATGGTGACAAAAATTCAAAATATTTCCACAGTAGGGCCACCCAAAGACATAGGAGAAATAAGATTGAAGGAATAAGGAATGCTAGGGGTCAATGGTGCTCGGATCCGAAGGAAGTGGCAAAGGAGTTGCTGGATTTTTATAGGGATTTATTCTCATCAACACAAGCATGCCAACCAGATTTAGCCTTGGAGTCTGTTCAATGCCTAGTAACTGAAGATATGAACAAGGACTTGTTAGCTGATTTTACAGAAGAAGAAGTTAAACAAGCACTTAACCAAATGGCACCTCTCAAAGCACCGGGTCCCGATGGCATGCCACCTTTGTTCTATCAACATTACTGGGAACTAGTGGGTAAGGATATCACCACATCTGTTTTATCATTCTTAAATTCTGCCATGCTACCTGATCATCTAAATCACACTTTCATCACATTGATTCCCAAGGTTAAAAATCCAGAATTAGTATCTCAATTTCGACCTATTAGCCTATGTAATGTGTTGTACAAGATTTTTTCTAAGGTGTTAGCAAACAGATTAAAGAAAATCCTGCCCCACATTATCACTGAACACCAAAGTGCTTTCACAAAAGACCGTCTTATTTCTGATAATATCCTACTTGCCTTTGAATCCCTTCACAGCATGAAAAACCACAAATCCACCAAAGAGGGTTATATGGCCATTAAGCTCGACATGAGCAAGGCATACGATAGAGTTGAGTGGCCCTTCTTAGAAAGCATGATGAGAAAATTGGGTTTCAATGAAAGATGGATAACCCTCATGATGCTAAGTGTGTCAAGTGTCTCATATTCTATCCTTATCAATGGGGCTCCTCAAGGATTTATAAGGCCCACCAGAGGGATTAGACAAGGGGATCCCCTATCCCCCTTTCTATTCCTTTTGTGTACGGAAGGGTTGCATGGTTTGCTGACTCAATCAACAGCAAGAGGAGACATTCATGGCTTTTCCCTATCCAGGAGAAGTCCACCACTAACCCACCTTTTATTTGCAGACGATAGTTTGCTTTTTTGCAGGTCTAATCCTGAGGAGTGTCAAAAGATCATGGAAATTTTACAAGCTTATGAAGCGAGTTCCGGTCAGCAAATAAACAAGGCGAAAACTACAATTTTCTTTAGCCTTTCAACACCAGAAGATAGGAGATCGTTGATTAAAAATACTTTGGGGGTGGAGGAAATAAGGAGCTATGAGAAGTACCTGGGTCTACCATCTTTAGTGGGGAGGAATAAGAAAGCAAGCTTCAACTACATAAAAGAGAGGGTATGGAGGAAATTACAAGGGTGGGAAGAACAATTACTTTCTCAAGCTGGTAGGGAAATTCTCATTAAAGCGGTTGTCCAAGCCATTCCGACGTATACTATGCAATGCTTCAAATTGCCTATTGGGTTGTGCAACGAATTAGAGGGTCTTATTAGAAGATTTTGGTGGGGACAAAGGGGTGATCGGAGGAAAATACATTGGGTTAGATGGGAGGAGTTGTGTAAGCCCAAAAGTGAAGGGGGAATGGGTTTCAAAGACTTGGCATTGTACAATGATGCATTACTAGCCAACCAAGCTTGGAGGTTGTTCCAAAATAAAAACTCTCTACTCTATAGGGTGTTCAAGTCCAAATTTTTTCCCAATTGTTCATTTATGGAGGCATCGGAATCACAAGCTAGTTCCTATGCATGGCGTAGCATCTTGAAGGGGAGGGAAGTGTTAAAAGAAGGTATGAGATGGAGGGTTGGTAATGGTTCCTCTATCCGAATCTGGTCTGACCCATGGCTGCCTTCAAACCTCATGCCTTTTATCTCATCACCAACAAAACCGGGATGGGAGGAGGCAACGGTGGATACTTTACTGGACTTTTCTAACCAAGGCTGGCGGCATGACTTACTAAGCTTGTTGTTCTGCCCCAGAGACAAGGAGCTGATTCTTTCTATCCCTTTATGTGGTAAACCGGTGGAAGACGCATTAGTGTGGCCTTTTACTCCATCTGGTTCATACACCGTGAAGTCTGGGTACAGATTCCTCCACAACTCAAGAAGCTTGGATGTTGGAGAATACCAGCCGGGAGAAAATAAATTATGGAAGAAGGTATGGGGAATGCAAGTCCAACCAAAGATCCGAAACTTCCTATGGAGGGCCATCAGGAATTCAATTCCAACAAAAAGTAATCTTAGGTGCCGTTTGGTTCTTATGGAAGACTGCTATGATCACTGTCATGAGGAAGCAGAGGATGTACTTCACGCACTTTGGACGTGTCCATCCATCTCTCAGGCATGGACTCAGTTTGATACATGGGGAAACTCGGTCTCTAGTCCGTGTTTCTCAAGCTTCAAAGACCTGGTGGAAACAGTTGTTGAGGAAGGAAAGGATCTAAACTACTTTGCCACAACAGCTTGGGCACTTTGGTCACGTAGAAACTCCATGAGAACCAGCGGAATGCACATCCCAATTCAGCAGATTTTTTCGGAGGTGCAGAAGGCCAGAGCTGCATTTGTCCGCACCATCCCACCTCGTCCTCCTGACCAGACGAATTACAGTGAACAACGGTCCACTTGGAAGCCACCACCATGGTCGAAAATGAAAGTCAATTTCGACGGTTCTGTTTTCAGGGAAGACCAACGTGCTGGGGTAGGTACCATAATAAGAGATGCAGAAGGCTGTGTGATAGCTTCAATGGCAGAAAGTTTCCACCTTCCTTTTTCTGTTGCTGCCGTGGAGGTGATTGCAGCTAAGAAGTCTATTCAATTCGCCAAGGACCTGGGATTGACGTCTTTCATCCTTGAAGGTGACTCAAAGATTGCTATTGAGGGCCTAAAAAGCACGAGCTCTTCACTTACTGAGTTTGGTCATTTGTTGGTTGAAACTAGAGAAGTGGCAAGTCAGTTGGACTTTGTGGAGTTCCAATATGTGCCAAGACAAGCAAATAAGTCAGCCCATAACATAGCTAGACATGCGAGACATGTTAGCGAATGTACGGTGTGGATGGAGGATGTTCCTCCACACCTTGCGTCTGTAATTCAAGCCGATTCGGCCATCCAGCAATAAATTACAGTCTCATTTCTCAAAAAAAAAAAAAAAAAAAAAAAAAAAAAGTAGTCATTTATTATAAAGTCATTGCTTTTTTTTTTTTTTGTTTATTAAGGAAAAAATAGAAAATCTAGTATAATGACTTGTCTGATGAAGGAAAAATGATGGGTCTATAAATAATTGATAGAGAATCACTTGCCGTGACGACTTAGAGTTGTAGAAAAAAAAATTGTGAAAAAGAATATGGTCCTAAGACTATTAAAATTTATTTTTAATTCTTGCTTTTGAAGTTATTTCATAGTTCTTTTGCTACAACTGTTATGTAGAAAAATGTAAATGATGAAGAAAAAATGATAGGTCTATAAATAATTGATAGGCAATCACTTACCGTCGATGTCTTAGAGTTGTAAAAAAAAATTGTAAAAAAGAATATGGTCCTAAGAGGCTAAGGGCTTGTTTGGTATATATATTTAAAAACTGAAAATTATTGTTTGAAAATATTTATAAAAATACGTGTAAATGAAAAAATATGAAAAAATATATAAAATATTATTTAGAAACTGAAAATGATTGTTTGAAAACACAAACCAGATACCTCCTTAAAAGACTGTTAAAATTTATTTTTAATTCCTGGTTTTGAAGTCTGTAGATGAAAGACTTTGTTGGTAAGGAGTTTGATTAGTCAAACAAACCAAAAAAAAAACGTCACTTTCAAGATTGTGGCCCCTCTCTCTCTCCTATAATCTCAAATCTCAGGCACACAGCTCTTCTTATTCAGCTCTTCTTGTACTTCATTTCCCTTTAAATACAGCGAGACCCATTTCGAATTCTAAGCTCAACTTGTTTTGAATTCGTTCACACCCTTTTGCCTCATCTCCTTCTTCTGCTATTTGCAATTCAACACAGTGCACAAAGCCATGGGAACTCAAGCTCCAACCGACCAAGACTCATATGCCCGCTCTGAAGTTAGTCTCTCTCTCTCAAATTTCTGATACTTTAAATTTCCTAAGTTGTTGGACTTCTGTCTTTAGCTTTTTTTTCTTTCTTGTTTAAATATTCTGTATGCTTTTGTGTGCAATATTTTTCTTTCTTCTTCTTCTTCTTCTTAGTTATGAATTAGGACTTTTTGAGTTCTCTGAAGAGAGATTTCCTTTTGAAGGAAAGAAAATGAAACCATTTTTGCTCAATATATGTATATAATTATATGATCCCATTTTGAAAATGCAAACTGGCTAGAATACGTAACATTCGCAAAACTAAATTTACAGGTTTATAAATATTTTTCATTGGTTCTTCTCGCTTTGTAAATATAATCACTACATAATTTTATTGGGGTCATATGTTTGTTGTTACATTATTACATTATAATGGGAGTATGTACTTGACTTCAGCCAAAAATAATAATAATAATGTAACTGTGCTACACAATTTTCTTAGAAACATAAACTATTGGTCTTTCTGATTCAAATTTTTCCCAAGAATGAGATCATGAAATGGTTATGAGGAGAGAATTAGGTAAAGGAAGGAAGACTCTTCCTTAATTATCTCAACCCATTCTTTACGGCATCTCTAATTTCCAAATTTTTATTTGATTTTTACCGCCCATCGTTGCATGTTGCCAGTTGGGCTCTTCTTAATTCACGCGTGGACCCCTCTTGCTGGTCTCATGTGATTTTTCTCCTCTGTCTTAAACGGATCTTAGCCGAGAGGCTAATAAAGATATTTTCAATTAATGTATACGCGTCATGCTTCGGTCTACGCTTTTTTCGCTGCTTGTAATTCGCCACGCAAGATGTGGATTTTTTTGCGTGTCTCTAACCTTCTTTTCCTTTAAATAATGGTTTTTTCTTTTTTAAAATTTTTAAACATAATATAAAATTTTAACCACGTTCAATGATGATAAAAAATAATTTTTAGCATGAAATATCGAGTCTCACCTATACTAAAATCTAAAAACCAATTGATGTTTTGACTTGTTGACTTAACAACAAAAGATAATTATTATGAAGTGGATTAAAATTCTACTATATCTTATATAAAAAAAAAAAACAACTCTACGGAGGTTGTATTTTGGCATCTGGTGTAATGTATTAATAAAATTCTTTGCGTTTTCCACCCACCAAAAAAAAAAAAAAACTCTATTTTGTGTTGAACACCAAACTTGTAGTCATTTTTTTGTATATATATATAAAGGAGTCATCCTCATGTCTGCCAAATTTTAGGCCGGTGATCTTGGTACAACCCGGTTTCTTTATACCGAGTTCCATGTGACTCTGCCTTCTTTGCGTGACATGAATAGAACAATTAATGAAGACGAGAGAAAAGATGCATGGTTTCCAAATTTGCGTGTTCGTTAATTGTTATACTATTTAAAAACATGAATAGAACCTTTTTTTTTTTTTTTTTTGACTAAAGGAATAGAACAATTAATTCTTATTTTATTAGTAGCTTCATTACTTTCATGTAAGGGTTGAATAGCCGCTGCACGTACTGTGATTAGGAGGGTTTTTTTTTTAGTGAAATTGGGAGACTTAATGTAAAAGTGATTATTCTACATAGTACCAGTCAAAAACAACATCCTTATATATATATATATAGAGAGAGAGAGAGAGAGAGAGTTTAACTAATTATAGGTCCATGTAGTTGTAGAACAAGTAAAAATTTACATTTGATTAGTCTAGGATTAGTGTAGGATTAGTTAATTAAATATTTTTTAAGTATATAGGCCTTATATTTGGTTCACTGTAAATAAGAGCTTAATAAGAATATTTAGTCATCAATGACATTTCACGATAAGCATAGGCTGTTAAGTCAAACCACATAAACTTTTGTGTATACTCTCTTTTATGCTTTCAATTACTTAGAATTACACAACAACTTTAACAATATCTATAAGACAACAAACAACTAGGGGGCTTTTTAAAATACATGAAAAAGTAATTGAGCTTTTCCGGCATGCTAGGGAAGTGGGAGAGAAATATAATTATAGGCAGAGCTAAAAGGAGTTTTGTCCATTTGATACCAAGTGATATTTAGGAATAGGATATAAAAAATATATAAAAAAAGGGTCAATTTGAGTGGAAATGTGATTGGAGGCGAGTCGGCCTCTACTAGGTTTTGTTGACGTGTTTGATGTGGATTCATGCATAAGAAGCCGATGGAGAATTTACAACTCCATGGGCCCATTAGCCCATATCAGTGTTGAACAAAGTTCAAACTTCAAACAAACGGAGTGGGTTCTCTTTGATGTGAATAAGACACATATTTGACTTTATATACAATCTGACAACTAACAAGTTGGCAACTGTTTGGCCTGTTAACTTTTCCAAAGACTTGGGGATATTTTCCTAGTTGCCAAATTATATAAACCTAAATCACCCAATATATAATAAGCTTCAACTTTCAAGAATTACTCTAGTGCACCTAGGACTTTTAAGGTAATCTGTAATTAGACCCCTCCACTCCAGCACTTGGGAAACATCATAATTTTGTGCATACCCCCAAAACTAGTTTATATGAAAATGAGTTCCAATTTCAAGGGAAAGGCACACATTCATGATGTTCACCAATACACTATCTTTTTCTTTTGGATCTTGATGTTCACTAACTTCAATTTTATTGGATTAAGTTACCACTAAAAAGCTCTATTTAAAAAAAAAAAAAAAAAAAAAAAAAAAAACTTCTTTCTAGATACAAATAATTGTCCTATTTTTTGTATTCCACTTCATGTTTCACCAATCATGGTATAACAAGTATTTGAATTTTTTTTTTCATTTTTAAACTTTAGTTAATTTATAAATAAAGTCAAATGAATACATGACAAGTTATGACTAATGGAATATAAAGTGGAATATAAAAAGTGAGGCAAATAATTTATATTCCTTCTTTTTAGTTTTTCTAGTTCCAACATTATTGATTTTAGTGCTCCTTTGAATTGGCTTATTTATTCAAAGGGAATAAAAATATAATTATAAGGCGATAAAAATAAAATGAAGTTTTAAAAAAATTATGCATAAAAAGAAAAGAAAAGAAAAGAAAAAACTAAATAAGCAATAAGCAATAAAGCATTGCTTGTAAACTGTCATTGATACTGATGAAGACTTGTGTAATTGTCAAATACAGATTGATGAGAAATTAGCAAAGCAGAAGGCTATTGATGATTGGCTTCCAATTACTTCTTCAAGGAATGCAAAATGGTGGTATTCAGCTTTCCACAATGTCACTGCCATGGTTGGAGCTGGTGTCCTCAGTCTCCCTTATGCTATGTCAGAGCTTGGATGGTATGTTTTTAATGTTGTTTTACAATTATGTTAACCTTTGTCTAGTATTTAAGAAATGACTTTCTAAACTGAGCTTCCCTTTATCAATTTCAGGGGTCCTGGTGTGGCAATACTAGTCCTATCCTGGATCATTACTTTGTACACTCTATGGCAAATGGTTGAGATGCACGAAATGGTACCAGGAAAACGGTTTGATAGATACCATGAACTGGGTCAGCATGCCTTTGGTGAAAAGCTTGGTCTTTATATTGTGGTGCCTCAACAGCTCATTGTTGAAGTTGGTGTGAACATAGTCTATATGGTCACTGGTGGGACATCATTGCAGAAGGTCCATGACACCGTCTGTAGTGACTGTAAACGTATCAAATTAACATACTTCATTATGATCTTTGCCTCTGTTCACTTTGTGCTCTCCCACCTTCCCAACCTCAACGCTATCTCCGGTGTCTCTTTGGCTGCTGCAGTCATGTCCTTAAGGTACACTCAAGTCTTATGTGCATTTCATTTCTCTAAAATTATGTGCCAACTTTTGTAACAACCTAGCATTGCTTTTGGTTTATGTACAATTCTTTAAAGCATTACTTCTTCCATGCAAAACTATACTTCAATCTACTTTCAGCAAACAAGCATATCAGCAAAATGCTCATCCAAACGCACTTTAATCTTATAGTGTTTCATTTCTCTAAACAATATGCAATATGCTAATATGTGATTGGTATTTTGTTTGGCAGCTACTCTACCATTGCCTGGGCAGCTTCTCTTAACAAAGGTGTTCAGCAAGATGTGCAATACGGCTACAAAGCCAAGTCTACTCCCGGAACAATCTTCAACTTCTTCAATGCCTTGGGTGATGTGGCTTTTGCCTATGCTGGTCACAATGTGGTATTGGAGATCCAAGCCACAATCCCATCTACGCCAGAAAAGCCATCAAAGGGGCCTATGTGGAGAGGAGTTGTCGTTGCCTATATAGTTGTGGCTTTGTGTTACTTTCCTGTTGCCCTGATTGGATATTGGATGTTTGGAAATGCTGTTGAAGATAATATTCTCATCTCATTAGAGAAGCCTAAATGGCTTATTGCAACGGCTAACATGTTTGTTGTCATCCATGTTATTGGAAGCTATCAGGTAATGCCCAAACTCTACAATATTTGCTTAAGCTTTACATATTTTTCCTCATATCTATAACATAACATCTTATTAATCAAACTCCTATTTGAATTTTTTTTATGTAGATTTATGCAATGCCAGTGTTTGACATGATAGAAACTGTATTGGTAAAGAAATTGAATTTCCGGCCTACAAGTACTCTGCGTTTCATTACACGTAATGTATACGTCGGTAAGTAAACTCCTCTCCCCCTTATGCTCATGTCAAATAATGCTGTGGGATCAAAAACCAATTTATGGGCTTGGTTTGAACTTAATTTTGTATGACATTTTTCTATTGCAGCATTTACCATGTTCGTTGGCATTACCTTCCCTTTCTTCGGCGGACTTCTTGGATTTTTTGGAGGATTTGCTTTTGCCCCAACTACATATTTCGTAAGCCACACCCTGTCATGAATTTTTGTCATCCTTCATTTTAGAAAAATGCTATTTGTAAATTTTGTTGGAGCAATTACTATCCTAGAAAAAGAACTTTCATATAATCTCTGACTCTCCTTGTTTTTAATCCTCAGCTCCCTTGTATCATGTGGCTTGCCATCTACAAACCAAGGAGATTCGGTTTATCTTGGTGGACTAACTGGGTAAGTTCCACTTGATTTTTGTTCCTCTGTCATTATGTTTTGATTTGCTTGGAACTTTAAGTTTAGTTGAACTTATTTGGCTTCATTGATTTCAGATCTGCATCGCATTTGGCCTTTGCCTAATGATTTTATCCCCAATTGGAGGATTGAGGTCTATCGTAATTAAAGCCAAGACCTATCAATTTTACTCGTAAATCATCCTCCCAAGCCAAAAAGAGGTATTGGGTTAATGCAAATGCTATCCTTTTAGATAAAGGGAAGCCAATGATGCTGATGATGCTATTGATGTTAATAGTGGATGAGACTATATGTAATCAATTGGACACATATATGTTGTCTTCGGATTGGAGTATTGAGACATTGCAGTGTCTGTGAAGAAAGGAATTCTGGCTACAAAAGCAACTAAGGGGGGATTTTGAATTTTCAATAGGCCTTTTTAATGTATTATAGGTCATTTTACTTTGTATGCATACATGTGTCATTGCTCATTGGGCTTATTTTTGCTTTTGTGAAGTGGGTATAGGTGTAACACGATTATTCACCAAATACACTGGGATTTTTAGTATAGCTCATGGTCATGGACCAATGGTACTTGTTAGTTCAGCCTTATTGCCTGTAGTGTGATGTTACCTTTCTTTTTTCTTTTTTGAGAAGTGTGGTGTTACCTTGTTTTGCAATACATAAGAATGTTATGATTTCGCATTGAATATTTTCGCTAAGAAAAATAACTCTTCATATTTCAACTAACTAATATATATATATATATATATATATAACCTAATATAGAAACTGTTGTTGACTAGATAATGTCACTATAGTTTCCTCAAATGAGACTACAAGTATGAATCCCTTGAATCGGAGTTGGCTAGTTAAGACTTAAGCCTTGTGGTGAAGTCAAATTTGAAGGGAATTGACAACCATAGGCATGATACTATGCGCACGTATGTGTGTGTATATAGATGCGCCTGAACAACAGATAAACATATTATATATTATATATATGTATATATATCGATACCGATGTATCTTACCATTTTGGGTTGCCACTAATTTTATTCTCTATATATTAATTTATATTAGTAGAATAAAATTGATATAACTAAGTAACCTAACTATTTATTCAATTTAGAACACATCAAAATAAAAATATAATAATAGTAACTACCAGTATGATTTCGTAATTAAAAGGTTTTTTCTTAATCCTAATAATAGGAATTGTCTATAGATCCTTTTTTATTTTAAGTTTAATATATACTCTTTATATTTCACACCAAAACTAGTTGTAAGAATAAAATAAAATACAAAGTATATCACCAATAGAACTTTGTGGTCTCCTTTATTTGGGAAATTAAATGGTAGTTTTTTTATATACTAAACTGGGCCTAAGTACGATCTTGAATCCCTTTGGTTTTGGATGGAGTTATGTTAAGGGGTTAAGTATGATTTTGGGTAATAGGATAATAATGACCTAGAATGTGAACTAGAGAGTGATTGGGGCGACTTTTGGTTCATGGTGACTAGTGTTTGTATATAATGAATGGGATGATTTTGGTGATATGTAATGGTGGTTTTAGTTGAGGTAAATGGTTTTCCTTTTTTTTAGTTGAGATATAGTTGGGGGATTTGAATCTTAACAGCCTGTTTGGTTTGAGCAAAAAATGGATGTATTTTGTATTTGTTTTCAATTTTTTGTGGAATCCACCACTAAAAACTTGTTTGGCTTTGTATTTGTATTCAGTTTTCATTTTTATTATCCAAAAAAATAGGATCTGAATACAACTTTTTAGTGTTTTCGTTTTCTTGAAAATGAATATTGTTCGTACCCAAATTCTACTATGTGGACCAGGATGAGAATTGGGCTCACAATCTACTTGTATAGTGGGCCTAGTATTTCTTACTAAGGGCAATTCCACCTTAAATCACTCTATAGCTTCCCTTAATCCCGATGAACACCCTTGCTCTCTTTTCAATGCTGCTCACCCCTAGAGTCTCGCTTAGTTGCTCTCTCTCTCTCTCTCTCTCTCTCTCTCTCCAGAATTGCCAACCCCTTATTCTCGTTCTATTATCCTATTTAAAGCTTGAAATGCGTGGAGGCGTTATGATTACCTTTTAATCTCACTCGTGTGGGTGGGATCCAATCCACTTATCCCTGATAAGGGTTAGGTCTATTGGAATGGTGCTAACGACATTGGAACTGGTTCTAGCCTCCAAAAGACTGCTCGGCAGTGATATTCCCCAAGGCACTATCAGGCTGCCGAGAATGTTGGCTTTCCTGAGCAAGTATGCTACCATTCAAGTCGTGGTTGATCGGCATAGCCTCACTTCTCATATGTTCAAGACAAGATGGGCTCATCATGACACTTAGGCTCAATTTGGGCCTTAGAGTGCGTTCGGCCCAAGATCAAAGGTCCGACGGGAAAAGGGATCATACGCTGTGCTATAAGGCCTGGGCCTGGGGCCATTCCCCATACAATAGCTCCCCCTTGATTCGTGCCTAGCCTCCGAGAATGAATCAATGACAACTCGACCAGCGTTAGAGACTTCTTGGGGAACCCAGCCGTTAATCATTAAACGAACAAGATGGCCATTAATGCTCCCTTAAAAGGAGAGTTATACCAAGTTGTGATGCTTAACTGCAATCATAAATGCCTTCACCCTATAAATAGTTCCTTTCATTTCTTCAGATTACTTTTTGCTTCCCAACTCCTCAAAATTTCTCTTTGCCGAGCATACTCCTCCTGTGCACAAATCCTCCAACCAAGAGCACTACCTTCTAGAGCCCCAGTAAGCTTTCCTCTTTTCTTCTTCCTTTTCTTCAATTTCTTTTCCTCACTCTAGTATTAGGAATGGGTTATTCACACCTTCTTGACACTAAAGCAAGTCTGCATAGTTTTAGGGTAGCTTACAACATTCCCGAGGATGTAGATATAGCTTACTGCCATAAGGGTGACATCGCTCTTCAGCGACGCCCTCATGTAGTGTTTTTCCCTTTGATGGCCATTTTGGAAGGAGGGGTTAGGTTCCCCGTAGATCCCCTTAGACTCAATACCCTTAGGTTCTATGTTTTGTGTCCCGACCAACTTCTTTCTAATTTTTACCAAGTAGTGAGTTGCGTTAGCCGCTTAAATCAAATATACGAGTTACAATTAGACCACCATGATATCAATTTTATGTACAGTCTATGCAGTAACATTAGGACAGATTATTACTTGAAAGTTAGGGATGTATGAGTACAGCTTATATCATGCCTCCCCGACTCTAATGAAATTCAACGGGAAAGTACGTCCGAGTGGGCGGTAACTGGCTCGTCGGCGAGCTTACTTGCCCAACTTCATCGCGTGACGTTGGTCGGTATCTTACATATTTAACTGTGCGGCTTTTAGTAATTTTCTTGTTCTTATTTTCATCGAAACAGATACTAACCTACCTATTCTTGTTTTGATGCAGAAGGCAAAAAGTTCAAACCGCACATCAAAGTTGTGCATGTGGGAAATCTTAATTTTGTGCTCCGGTCAGAGATATTTGTGAATTCTAACGGGAAACTTCGTGCGTCCCACCTCATACTTGGCTGCAATCCGGTCTATTCGCCGTGGCAACCTTTTGGACAAGCCCTGCTAGTAGGTAGCCCCATATTGTTGTACATTGACGTATGACATCCTAACTTCCTCCCCCCGAATCTTACCATTGGCAAAGCTTGGGACTTCGGTCAGATAGTGAGAACATAGTCCCTAGTGCCTATAAGGGATGACTTGGCAAATCTCATCTCCCAAAACCAAACTGTCCACAGACCTGTTAGTGAACCTGAAACCATAGTTCAACCGAGCAAGCAAGTAGCAGCTGAGTCCATAAATTCATCCAAAGCAGAAATTGATCAAATTGAGGGAGAGATGGTGTCAAAGCGGACGCTGACCCTCGACCATTTTTTGCCCCGTCCCTATCCTGCCGCGCAATAGCAACAGCCTCAAGGCAGAAGCCCAACTCCCCTTCCTCCTCCTCTTGGCCGCTCTCGAAAAGGGCAGTGCATTACTGAACAACTGCCTAGGGTCACGGATGATGCTCCCTCAAGAACCCTGATAACGCCTTAAAATGTATACTTGTTATATATTTATATGGGCATTCTCTCCTTATTACTATGCCTAATTTGTATAATTAAGCCATAATTTACATTAGTCCCTATTATTTATCTTTGCATAATTTCTTGAATAAGATGCTATTCATTGTGTGTAGTTTTCTACTTTCAGAAAATCGTGTGAGAAAGATGAGTTTACAGGAATTTGTGAGAGAATAGAGGCCAAACTAGAATTAAAGTGGAGTTAAAGAACCATGCTTAAATGTCTAAGGAGGTTCAGCTGGAGTGCTTGGATCATCTACCATGATTGGAAGTTTCAAAAAAGGAAAGAAATCAAAGAGACAGAATCTGAAAAGGAAAAATCTAATTTGAGTACTAATCAGTATTTTGGGCATATCTCTCTCCTCAGAAATCCAATTGACACAACGCTAGATGGGTTGGAATCCTGACTTAAATATCTACAACTTTCTAGTTTTGAGTTTTTCGAAATTCTCAATTTTTGAAGGCCAAAATTAACTCACAATTTACAACTGTAAACCCGGACGGAAATTAAAATAGTAAAAGTTATATTTTTCTTTGGACACTTAGACGTTAGGGTTTGGAAGGGAGGCTGTGTAGAAATAATTGGGCAGAGAAAACCTTGTATTTTCCTTTCTCTAATGGCAGCCTAAACTCTTTGCTAGGGGTTACGTTTCTTCTATACGGTATGAATATTCAATGTGATTCTTTCTAGGATTTTATCAACAACATATTTGATTGTTCAATTAGATTTCTTTTGATGTATTAATTCTTCCATACTTTCAATAAGTTCAATCATGTTTTTTCTTATTGTTTAGATGAATTTTTAATAGTTTCAAATAGAAATCAAGTTTTAAAATGAATGGGTTTTTCTAAAAACTTTTCTAACCGCATTATTAATCGAGGTTATCATGCGTTCTTGAATTGTCTCAATTTAACCGAATCATAAGTTTTTTAATTGTATAAGAACAATCAATTATGAAATATATAATTTCTTAGATCACAAAGAATCTCATATCGATATAGGGAAATACCCCGATGCCCTAGTATTTACATTGTTGATTTAAATCAGTTTTTATTATTATTCTTGTTAACAATCACCAAGCAAAAGTATTTTTCTTCTTTACCCAAAATTTTGTTTAATTATATTGTCTTTAAATCTATCCTGCTCCTTGTGATTCGATCTCGGTATTTCGAGAATTATATTACTACGATCTCTTACACTTGGGACTGAGCAAGCAAACCCCACCACGACAAGCATTTGGCGGGATCACTATCCGAGAACCTACTGGTGGCGCTCGGCCAACTGCCCTTGTTGGGTCCAAAAAGGCGTCTTCCTCATAGCCAGAAATGGGCTAGCAAACTACCTTTAGGCTCGACAATGAGCCCCTTCCTATGACGGCCAACGTCAGGACTTGGGTGCAGGGTGAAGGTGGGCAAGTTACATGGAGTCTGGCACAGGGTCTCCTTCTGCCCAAGGACATGCATTTCTTCTTGGGTAGGACAAATGGATCGCTAGCTAACCAGCTGCAGTGGCATACCATAGTAGTAACACACTGCCCTATCTTTTCTTTGTTGTATGAACACACTTATACTTTCTTTCTTTTCATGTTTGTCATTATTGTGTTGTTAAGGAGCGCAACTGGCTTACATCATGGATGAACACCTAAAGGAGGTCGCCGGGGACGCTAACCGAGAGAAGGCTTTAAAAGATGTGGCCATCGCCACTGCAAAAGGATAAGGGTAAGGCTGCTGAGGCCGTTGAGAAGAAGGCCCAGGCATCCGAGAAGACCCCAGCATTGGCAGAAAAAAGGTTAGCAGAGATGGACATGAAGCTGGGGGGGATAGAGCTCAAATTGGCCGAAGCAAAGAGCTTGAACCTAGCACAGGCCGATGAGATTTTTGACCTTAAGGCGGCCCTTGAGGCTTGCGAGGAGAAATGGTATAATGAGGGCTTCGTAGACGCTGAAAATTCCGTGGAGGCCATTGTCTATCAAGCTCGGCAGCATGGGTTCAAAGAGGAATGAATGGCCACCTTTTAAGCCATAGGAGTGCCAGACGATTCTCCACTAAGGAATCCTAAGCAGAGTCCCTTCCCAGCACCTCCTCCCCCCGTTCAAAGTCAATCCGGTGCTGCTGACGAAGAGAATACCCCCAGCATGAGGGAGCTGGTGCGTGCTATTGACACTATGTGGACTTAATTGATCTCGAAGTCACCAGTAATCTCAATTCTGAGATAGCCAGCACCTAGCCTGCTGAGGACGTTCAAGCTCAACCATTTTCCGCTGATCAGCCTGCCAGAGACATGCCAACGCAAACTGCTAAGGACTACACCTAGTCTCGATATGCCAATCCAACTATTCAAGTTTGAAGAAGTTGTTCACCCTACCGTATTGTCATTATTATTTATTATTTTATTTCATTTCTATTCTACATTCGGTTTTGCCAATGGTCACTGGGATGTGGTGACAAAACACTGGTTAAATTTTAATTTGTGCCTACTTTATTTTGTTCGATTAGTCATCTTGAGATGGTGACAGGACATCTATTTCAATCATATTTATAAATAATTATTGTTGTTAAGTTATTGTCCGTATACTTTACCTTTTCACTCATAAAGACCAAGCGGTGAAATCAAGGTTTACTTTTGCTCGGTGATAAAGATTACTCTTTCATTTCTGTCCTTAGAAAAGATAGCCTATATCTTCGCCTATTCGGCGACTGGGACTGGGCCAAAAATGGCTTTCTATGTTTAGAGGTTCACACCTACTCGGTAATTATAATTGAATCAAGCACATGCTTGCATACTTAACAAACATGAATGTCTGGCTTCCATCCTTAGAGAAAGTAAGTGTTAGGATTCCACCTGTTTGGTGACTAGGATAGAACTAGGAACAAGCTCCTACCCTTAGAGAAATTCAATATAAGATTTTCACGTGCTCAGTGATTAGAATCGAGTCGGGAATAGGCTATTGTCCTTAGAGAATTTTAATATAAGGTTTCCACCTGCTCGGTGATTAGGATCGAATTGGGAACAGGCTTTTGACCTTATAAAATTTTAATATAAGGTTTCCACCTACTTAGTGATTAGGATCGAACCGGGAACAGGCTTCTATCTTTAGAAAATTTAATATAAGGTTTCCACCTACTCGGTGATTTAGATCGAACTGGGAATAGGCTTTTGTCCTTAGAAAAATTTAATATAAGGTTTCCACCTGCTCGGTGACTAGGATCGAACTGGGAACAGGCTTCTGTCCTTAGAGAAATCAAAGATTTAGTTTTCCTCCCGTTCATTAACCAAAGTTGAAAAGTTAATAATGATGAAGCCAAAAGTATAAACACACCTGGATGGACATACATCACTCATATATTACTTAATATTGCTTCACAAATTACATTATACTCAACCCAAGTTTCTATATGCCAATGGTCAGTGGTAAAACTTTTTCAAATTGTGAAAATTCCATAGCCGAGGAAGTGGTCTTTCATCCAAGTCTTCCAAATAGTATGCTCTCGTGCCAGCAATAGCAGTGACTCTATAAGGCCCCTCCCAGGTCAGGGCTAGCTTTCCCGCATTGACGTCACGCGTGTTCCCTACCATCTTCCGTAGTACCAAGTCTCTAACGTTAAACTCCCTCCTCTTCACGTCTCTATTGTACTGCAGGGCAAGCTTCTGTTGATATTTCGCTAGCCATATGGTCGCTGATTCCCCGTATTCCTCTAACAAGTCCAGCTGTTTCACCATTAATTCATCATTCTTGGTGGGGTTGAATCCTGAAACTTGGGCACCGCACAAATTCACCTCAGCCGATATGACGGCTTCTACTCCATACGTTAGAGAAAATGGAGTTTCTTCCATGGACCTCCTGGGAGTCATCTGATATGCTCACAAAACGTTGGGTAACTCCTCAGCCCACTTACCCTTGGTACCCTCCAACCTTCTCTTTAACCCATTCACGATTGCTTTATTGGTAACCTCAGCTTGACCATTGTTTTGTGGATACGCTAGAGTATAATACCTATTCTTGATGCCGAGATCGCTACAGAACTTGCGAAAAGCCTTACTATCAAATTGCGAACCGTTATCTAATACTAGGGACTCTGGTACCCCAAACCTTGTTACTATGTTTCTCCACACAAAATTCTTAACGTCCACATCCCAGATATTAGCCAATGCCTCAACCTCTACCCATTTGGTGAAATAGTCCACAGCAATTAGAACAAACCTTCGGTTCTCGGTAGCCCGAGGGAACAGGCCAACAATGTCTAGCCTCCACTGTGCAAAGGGCCATAGGCTACTGATAGGATTTAAACTCCCAGTCAGTTGGTGAATCAACGGGGCATGCTTTTGACACTGCTCACACTTTCCAACATACTCGACAGCATCTTTATGCATTTGTGGCCACCAAAATCCCTGAGTCATCACTTGGTGGGCCAATGAACATCCACCAAAGTGGCTGTTGCATATGCCCCCATGAAATTCAGTCAGGAACTCATTAATCGTGCTGGGGGGTGGGCACTGTAGGTACAATCCCCTAAAAGATCTTCGATGTAGTTTTCGATCTACCGATAACCAATACCGGGTAGTTACCCGGCGTACTCTATCCGCTTCCTTTTCATCAACTGGCACCCGATCCTCGACCAAAAAGTCAATGATTTGATCCATCCAACACGGCTCAGCCATTGCCACCATTGAAACGCCAACCTTTGAGTTAATACTTGGTTTCGCCACCAGCTCCACTTTGATTAGCCGAGATACTTCTTCTGTCAATGATGATACCAATGTGGCCAGCCAGTCAACATGTCGGTTCAGTCCCCTGGCTACTTAAACCACTTTTACTTTCAAAATTTGGTTCATGGTCTGCTTTACCAACCTTAAGTACTCCATCATCCGAGGATCCTTGGCTTCAAAATTTCCTTGCACCTGATTTACCAGCAACTAAGAATCCGAGTAAACTTTTACCTCCCGAGCATCCAGGTCCAAGAAAACTCTTAATCCGGCAAGCAATGCTTCATACTCAGCTTCGTTGTTGAAAGCCCTAAAGTCCAACCTAAAGGAATGCTCCAGCTTTATCCCCTCTGGAGTGACGATGACAATTCCAGCCCTAACTCCTAGTGCGCTAGATGCACCGTCCACAAATACCTTTCACGAGTAGACTTCTACTTGACAAACTATCTCCCTTTCCATCCTTGGGGAAAAATCTGCAACAAAATCAGTAAGAACCTAACCTTTCACCGAACTTCTAGGTCTGTATCTAATGTCAAAATAACCTAGCCGAGTTCCCCACTTGGCTATCCTGCCCTATGAAGTCAGATCTCTTTAACAATGACTACAGAGGATACTCAGTCAATACATAGACAGTATAGGCTTGAAAGTAATGAGGCAACTTCCTTGTAGAATGAACCAATGACAATACCAACTTCTCTAGAGGCAAATACCTCGTCTCAACATCAACCAAGGTTTTGCTGACGTAATATATTAGCTATTGCACGCCTTGATCCCTCAGTAGTACAGCGCTCATGGTGTGCTTGGACACCAAGAGATACATGAATAAATCATCGCCGAGTTTTGGGGCCAACAATATAGGTGCCTACACCAAATATTCCTTTAAACTTTGAAAAGCCATTTTGCACTCTTTGTTCCACTAAAATCTCCTCCACTTCTTTAAAAGTTGGTAAAATGGATGACACTGATAGGCAAACTTGGAAATGAATCGATTGAGAGCAGTCAGCATGTCAGTCAATACCTGGACTTCCTTTAAATTACTCGACGGCTTGAGGCACTCTACAGCTTTAATCTAGTCGAGGTTGACCTCTATGCCTCAGCTAGTGATCAAATACCCTAGGAACTTGCTAGCCCCTACTCCAAAAGCACACTTGTCGGCATTGAGGCGCAGCTTGTGTCGATGGAGTACTTCGAACACCTCTTTAAGATCATCGATGTGCTGCTCCTCCCGTTTGCTTTTAACCATCATATCATCAATGTACACTTCCACCGTACGCCCAATCTTATCCTTGAACATCCTCATCATCATCCGCTGGTAAGTGGCTCCTGCATTCTTTAGCCCAAATGACATTACAGTATAGTGATAGTTGGCGTTAGGGGAGATAAATGTTGTCTTCTCCTAATCCTCAGCGACCAATGCAATTTGATCATAACCTTGGAAAGCGTCTAGAAAGCTCATCCTCAGGTGACCGTATGTAGCATCTACTAGCTAATCAATCTTTGGCATAGGGAAAGGGTCTTTTGGGCATGCTTGGTTCAAATTAGTAAAATCAATACAAACCCTTCATTTCCCATTCTTCTTCCTTACTACTACAATATTACCAAGCCATTTTGGGAAGAAAACCTCTTTTATAGCTCCTGCCTCTTTCAACCTTTTGACCTCTTGCTGGACGGCTTCAATGTGTTCCTTAGCCGACCTCCTCGGTTTCTGCTCATTGGGAAGGAACATTGGATCTACGTTAAGCCTGTGAACTATGAACTCGGGGTCTACCTCGAGCACTTCGTATAAGCTCCAGCAAAATACATCTACATTCTATACAAGAAATAGCAGGATTTCCACCTTATCCTCGTCCTTCATACCTGCTCCTATTTGAAAACTCTTATCATCGCCCGGCACTATTCTTACTCTTATTAAGTCCTCGGCACAGCTAGCCCCCTTTCCCCCCTAGGGTTCCTGTAATTGCTACAAGGGGACCTCCTTGGCTGGTTCCGTCTGTCTAATCTCTCGGTTAATAGAAACCACTAAGCACTGCCTGGCCACTTGCTGGTTTTCCTTCACTATAACAATAACGTGCTCAGTGTGTAATTTGACCTTAACATGCAGAATAGACGGGACTGCCCCCATCGTATGAATCCATGGGCTTCCAAGAATCGCAATATATAGGGAAAATGAAGTGACCACTATAAAGGTCATCATTACTTCCTTGCCTTCCATATATACGGGAAGTGAGATCTGCACCTCCAAGATTACCATCCGACCATCAAACCCCACCAAGGATGTATCATACTTAGAAAGATCTTCAATTTTCAATCCAAGCCCCTTAAACAGGTTGGAATACATCACTTCTGCACCACTTTCCTGATCTATCAATACTCTTTTTACTATAAAACCATTTATTTGGGCTGTGACCACCAAAGCATCGTCGTGTGGTTGAATCGTCCCCTCTAAGTTGTTATCATTAAAGGCAATGGGCTCCCAAGTAAGCTTCAATTTCTTCTCGGAGGGTTGTTCATCTAGAGTACTTTCCACTGAAACCACTACCAGTATCCCTCTCCTCCTAGTCACTAGGGTACCCGTTGAAGTTGCATGGATGACTTCTATCACTCCCAAAGGGGGTGGAAGAGGGTTTCCTCGAGGTCGTGTACCTTGCCCGGCATCCTGGTTTCTTATGTCTACAACAAACTCCTTCAAGTACCCCGCCCTCACTAAATGTTCCAAATGATCTTTTAACACCCTGCACTGTTCGATGGTATGTCCCTTATCTCTATGATAAGTGCAGTATAAGTTCTGATTTCTTCTTGATGGGTCACCCCCTATTTTGTTCGGCCACCGAAAGTATGGTTCGTTCTTGATTCAGTCCACAATTCTGTGTACTGGCTCCTTGAACATCACGTTCACTTCCCCCACTTATGCGCCCGATTCCTGGATCCTCAAATCCTTTCGAGGCCTCGACTGAAAGCCACCTTGCTGGGGTTGACTCGTGATCGGGGCCTTACCTTTGCTCTATTGTCGATCATCCTCTAACCTTTTATACTCTTCTATACGCCTCATCTATTGCCTCATGTCCTCGAGAGGTCTCTTGGTCAACGAATCACGTAATTTTGAATCCTCAGGCAATCCTAATCTAAAAGTGCTTACAACGATTTTTTCATTATCCCCACTGATCTCGTTGTACAGTTCCTAGTACCGGTTAGTACAGCTACAAAAAGTCTCCCTGACTCTCATCTTCATAGACAGTAGTGCATCCACGGGTTGTGGAACCCGACTGCAGGTCATAAACCGGACATCTAACTCTTGAACAAGCTCAGCAAAATTGTGAATTGAGCCCTTCCTTAACCCATTGAACCACCTTAAAGCGGTGGGGCTGAGACTCGAAGGAAACACCTTACACATCAGTGCATCGTTGTGACTGTGCAAGGACATCATCTGGATATAGTGGCTTACATGCTCTACTAGATCTGTTTTCCCGTCATAGGAGTTAAACAGAGGCTTTATGAATCTGCTTGGCATAGGCACCCGTTCGATATCTCCCAAGAAATGGGATCGAGCTGCTCTGCACAATGCTCAACTCATAGCGTCCATGGCGACATTCTGGGGCCGTCATTCTTCTGGGGAGATTGAGTCCCTGTCTGCATACTCCCGAGACGATCTCGATGCCGATGGGAACCGAATTGATGGGACCCATTCCCATAACCATCTCCCCTACTGCTGATCCCTCTACATGCTTCTCATAATCCCTTCTCTGATGCCTACCTCTTACTTCCAACTCTAAATCACTTAATAACCTACGAAAGCATTCAAGGTCCTCATCCCTTTTGTCAAAATGCTCACACCCCAAAACACCTAACAGTGTCCAGTGTGTTTGAAATAACCTTACTCCAAGGCCAGACTGTCTTCCTCTTGCCCATACTCCCTCTCCTCGCGCCCCTTTTGTCTCCTTTCCCGCCAAGTGGATCCCCGAGAAGATCTCCCAGAGCCATTTTCAGCATAACTACCAGATCGTCTCTTGGACATCTCGCACGCACGATTTGGGTAGAACTGCAGCTATGTAGGAAATCCCTATAGACGGTGTCAATTGTACATACCCAAATTCTACTATGTGGACCAGGATGAGAATAGGGCTCACAATCTACTTGTATAATGGGCCTAGTATTTCCTACTAAAGGCAATTCCATCTCAAATCACTTTATAGCTTCCCTTAATCCTGGTGAACACCCTTACTCTCCTTTCGGTGCTGCTCACCCCCAGGGTCTCGCTTATTTGCTCTCTCTCTCTCTCTCTCTCTCTCTCTCTCTCCAGAATTGCCAACCCCTTCGTCTCGTTCTATTCTCCTATTTATTGCCTGAAGTGGGTGGAGGCATTATGATTACCTCCTAATCTCACTCATGTGGGTGGGATCCAATCTACTTATCCCTAATAAGGGTTAGGTTTGTTGGAAATGATGCTAATGGCATTGGAACTAGTTCTAGCCTCCAAAAGACTGCTCGGCAGCAATATTCCCCAAGGCACTATCGGGCCGCCAAGAATGTTGGCTTTCTCGAGCAAGTTTGCTACCGTTCAAGTCATGGTTGATCGGCAGGGGCTTGCTTCTCATATGTTCAAGACAAGATGGGCTCATCATGACACTTAGGCTCAATTTGGGCCTTTGAGTGTGTTTGGCCCAAGATCAAAGGTCCAACGGGAAAGGGGATGATACGCCGTGCTATAAGGCCTGGGGCCATTCCCCATACAAATACAATGACATTTTTGTAAAAAAATCAAATCTGTAAGTCCCACTATTACTAACTGTCACATCAAATAACACTTAATCTCTCTATTTGTTAGTAGTTGTTAGAAAGAAAGAAAAAAAGTGAAAAATGGAAGAAAATGCAAAAAATGATGCCAAATAAAAAAAAATGAGTACAAGATTTGAGGATAAAAAATGAGTACAGAAAATTAAAGTAGAAAATGAATATAACCTCAATACAAATCAAATAGGCCCTAAATGTCTCCGTTGAAAACACTAAGATGTGCTAATTGAGTTACAAGGCTTTTGGTGAGATAAATAATGGATTCCACTCCACTGAAATGTAAATTCCAATCAAAATTGGTTGAAACAAATTAAAATGATTGAAACACGCCAAAATGCACTAAAATTAAGTTAATGCTAACAAAAGAGTTTTTTTTTTTTTTTTTGGGAAGACATAACAAAAGAGTTTCATTGTACCAATTCTATAACTAAAATGAAATATTTATTCCGTTATGGTATAAATGGGATGAAATTGACCATATTAATGGTACTAAGTAGTATTGTCAATTTTCTTCTTAAAAAAAGAAAAGAAAAGAGAGTAGTATTGTCAATTTTGTCTACTTTGATTGAAATGAAAGAAATATTTCGTGGTAGGAGAGGTGTTGTCCACAACATGTTCACAACAAATCATAAATGGTTAGTTGTTATTAGTTCAAATTTGAACCTAACACTAAGATTACTTTTTTGCCACAACAATAACAACTAGTAACAACCTACTACTTAGGATTTGTTGTAAAAATGTTGTGAAAATATTGTGGACATATCATTTCTCTTTATGCTAGTTATAACTTGACAAAAATAAACTTTTGGTCCCTACACTCTAGGCCGATTCCTATTTTGGTCCCTATTTTGATTTTGCTACTATTATAGTCTCTAAAAACGGAAAGTCAATTCCATTTTGGTTCTTGCTATCAACCCACTAATAGAAAAATCATACATGGCAAACGGAGTGCATGGCATGTTAGATGCTGAAGAGAATAATATTAAAAATACCATGTTTGCATCCATGTCAGCATTTAAATAATTAAAAAAACAAATAATGAAATAATTTTTTTTTAAAAAAAACCTTAAGAAAAGAAAAGAATTAAATTAAATTAAATAAACCCAACAACAACAAGTTTTCCTCAACAGAAAAGTAGCGATATCGAAGAGAGAAAGAGAGTTTTCAAACAGAATAGTTAGAGAAAGAAAGAAGGGGAAAGAGAGATAGAGTCGCCGGAATATAATGTGATAATCGGCGGAATTGTTGAGCAATCTTTGGCGGCGTTGAAATTAGTGGATCGGAGAATTTGGGCAAAGATGGTGAATTTGATGGTGGATAAAGCGACGAGTGATATGCTGATTGGTCCAAATTGGGTGATGAACATCGAGATCTGCAATATGCTCGATCACGACCTTGGGTGGTTGTGGGTTTGGTTAGCGATCTTCCTCTCTCTTGTTTGATCAACGATGGTGTTAATGGGTTTGGTGACTTTGTTGGCATGGGTTTGTTGACTGATCGATGGGTTTGGTGACTGCTTCGATGGGTTTAGTGACTAATCGATGGGGTGGATCGTTGGTTTGGTGACTAATCGATGGCAGAGGTGGTGATGATTGGTGGTCTCATTTGTTCATGTGGGTTTTGGATTGCAGGGTTGGTTGGTTGGTTGGGTTTGTTGTTGGTGTGGGTTTCAGACTTGCTTGAGGTGGGTTTTCTGGGTTCAACTTGCTTGAGATGGGTTTTTCTGGGTTTGAGATTTTTTTTTTGTTTGGATTGGTTGTGTTGTATTTTTGGATTGATTTGGTACTTTGGGGTTTTAGGATTTGATGATTTTGTTGGGTTTGAGAAAATGGTGATTTTGAGATTTATGGTTTTGTTTTTGAGTTGAATTTTTTGGGTTTTTTTGTGCCTTTTTTTTATTAAAGAAAATTTTAAATTTTTGGGTTTGCTTGTTCGTTTGCTGGGAAGAATATGAAGATCATGTTCTGGAAATAAGAAATGTTCTTACGAAAAAATATAATAATTAGATTAATGTTTTTTTTTTTTTTGAATTATCTAATCTGGCTTTTTTTTAATTAATTTAAATCTGATGTGGCATTTTAAAAAAAAATTTAAATAATATTTGAATGGAGCTGTCAGCAAGCCGGGAATTGTGTAGAATTTAAGATTTTTCTGTTAGTAGGATGACAGCAGGGACCAAAATGAAATTGATTTTCCGTTTTTAGGAATTAGAATAGTAACAAAATCAAAATAGAGACCAAAATGAGAATTAGTTCAAAATGTAAGAATGAAAAGTATATTTTCGCCTTATAACATTGGTACACGAAAGCCCATTTTCCATCACGTGTTAAATTTTAGCGTGTTTCAACCATTTCAACCTATTTTGGTTTGGTATTTAGATTTTGGGAGAATTATATTGTAATGGTGGCTCTCTCTCTTTCATAGAGTGAGATAAACGTACAAACCTCTCTCACTTGCACTTCACTGTAACTTGCAGTTCCCCTTTCCTTCTTCCGTGTCTCCCTCATTTTCCTCCTTTTCTCAGTTGTTATTTGGGAAAGCGTTGACCGTATAAAAACTTAAAACCATCCATTGGTTGCTTGTCAAATAGAAATAGATTGAAACTTCAAAGTTGTAATATTTTTAGATGTATTTTCGCTGCGAATTATTTGGAGCTAACCAAGCACCCATAATTTGGATCTGCCAACAACGGCTTTTAATTCATACATAACTATATTTTATAAGCCTCCGGCCTCCCCATATCAAAATAAATAAATAAATATGCCTCTTTTTTTTTATGTAACTTATAAGCCTCCTTATGATGAGATAATGATTGAGATCAAAAAAATTAAGACATAATAATGTTATCTCTAGACTCTATATATTAAAAGAATTTAGAAAATTAATTATGACTTCAATAAAATGTCAAAAATACCCCTAATTTAATTAGACAATCCTTATTCTTAAAAAATAAAAACAAGGTTAAAATTGTAATTCAAAAAAAAAAAACTAGCATAAATTTTTTTTTCCTAAAAATTAGCACACTCTTTATTTTAAAGATGCTACGTCCACAACATTTTTACAACAAATCACAAGTGGTTAGTTGTTATTGGTTCAAATTTAAATCTAACTAAGATTACTTTTTTATCCCAATAATAACAACCTGCTACTTAGAATTTGTTATAAAAATATTGTAGACATATCATTTCTCATTTTGATATATCTCACACACGTTTAATACATTTTTTTCCTAAAAACTAACATACACTAAACTCAGTAGTTTACTCCATATCAAATCCTAAATTTTAGTTTCTTAAAAATCTCTTCTACAATAGATAAATTCAAATTGAAAAATTATATTAAACTCAAAAAAAAAAAAGTCTCATCACACGCACGAAGCGTGTGTGATGAGTCTAGTGTTAAATTATTTGGTTTTGAATTGGTATAAACAGTAAACTTGATGGATAGTCCGATATTTCTAATTTGTGTTATCTATATATATAGGCTTTACTATAAATTACTTTCTCTAACTTTAATGTATTTTCAATTTAATCCCTTTTTTTTCGGTCATTTAATTTTCACTTGTTTCCAACACAGTCCTTCCATCCAATTCCATCAAATCTACATGGTTTAACTCTACCAAAATGATGTTGCCTTGGAAAGTGAAAATACTAAAACTAATGGCGAGAATGGATGAAATTAGATGAAATGATAATTGAAAACAAATCAAAGTTAAATAACAGACATTTTATATTTATAAAAAAATGAAACTTATAATATTAAATTGAAAATAAATCCGAGTGTAATTGTAATTTAGTTTAAAATATATAAAAATAGTGGTAACTCCCAATTTGTCTGTCGAAATGCACTAGTATTGAAATTATGTTCCAATAGAAAAAACTAAAATGTTCATCGAAACGAATATAGAAATTCACAACTAAGATGTAAAGGACTTTCTTCTCAACAAAAAAAGAAAGAAAGATATATATATATATAACCCTTTGGAGCCATTTGATTTCATAATATTGCAAACAAAAATCAAAGTTGGCTCTTTTTATTTTCGACCATTTAAGTAACTCCCTAAATGGCTCTTAAGGCCCTAAAAATGAAAGAAAACCCCATAATTTTTTAGTCTTATAGTATGATACTATGATAATATATTCTAATAACAATCTAAAGTAGAATATATTTCAGTCTCAAAAAATAAATAAAATAAAGTAGAATAAATTTTATACTCATTGACTTTTCTTCCTTTTTTTTGGGAAAGTGATCCATGTTTGACTAAGAATGTTTAACTAACAATAAACGGTTCTCTTTTTTTTTTTTGAAAGGAAAATAAACGGTTCCTTAAACTGAAAGAAACATACACCTAATTTTTTTTTTTTTTTTTTTTTGTTTCATAGTATAATACTATATTCATATAACAATCTAAAATAAAATATACTTTATACCCATTAAATTTCATTTTTGTAAAAAGTGATCCATGTTTGACTAAAAAAAATTATTCTCTTATACCTTTTTTTTACTCTCCCTCTCTTCCTTAAAAATAGATATTGCGAAGGTCACCATAAAATCACTTGCGCAGGAAAGTATCTTATACGTCTCACTCATATAAAAATTTTTCCACTTAGGCATGCACTTCCTCCCTATCTCCTAAAGTATTCACGTGTTGACAAAGTCATCATTAAACTACCCATTTTCTCTTTATAAATTATATTTACGTGGTGTTTGAAAGTTTGGAGGAGAGAAAAGTAAAGGCCAAACGGCATGAGGGGAAAGTAAAGGAGAAGGAAGGGCAATGGTTATCCTTTCTTCCTGTTTAGATAAAATTAAAATGCAAGGAGATGAAATTTTTGAAAAGTGTTATGTCTGCAATATTTTTACAACTAATCATAAGTAATAAGTTGTTATTAGGTGCTTCTAAAAAAAAAAGTTGTTATTGGTTCTAATTTAAACTTACTACTCAAATTACTTTTTTGTCTACCAATAACTACAGGTCACTTATGATATATTGTAAATGTATTATGAAAATAATAAAGACAGCATTTCTCGAAATGACAAGACATTGTATACATTGACAATTATACTATTATTATTATTTAAAATATATATATATATATAATAGATATAAATAATAAAAATAAATAAATAAAAGCATCAGGAAACAATTGATAGTTTATTTTTTATTTTTTAACAATTGAAAACCCAATCACAAGAGCATTAGGTTATGTTTAGTAATAGTTTTTAATTTCTATTTTCAAAAACTTGTTTTTGGGAATATAAAGAAAAAACAATTTTTTTTGTATTTTTTTAATCAAAAACATGTTTGTTTAGTTAAAATTAAAAAGATAGTTTTTTAAAGAAAAAAATAGAAAATATTAAAATATGTTACTACTAGGATTTGAATTCTAATGCAAACTCATTAAATGAGACAAATTCATTAAATTAAATGCGTGTTTTCATTAACTTTTGATGAGACAGATTCATTAAATTAAATGCATGTTTTCATTGACTTTTGAAAATTAGAAACTGAAAACAGCATTTTGCATGTTTTTAAGAACAATTTTTGTTTTCTGTCAATTTTGGATTGCCAAATAAGTTTTTTAGTCCCAAAAATAGAAAATTGTTTTTGGAAACAAGAAATAAGGTGAAAAAACAATTACCAAACATACCTTAAGTGTTTATTACATTCTCAAAACCTACTTTATCTATTTTACCATCTTATTTTACAACTCACCTAACATCTCAATTTCTATTTTTACATACAACTCATTAAAATAATACAAACAAATCAATTTTTTCTCTTCTCTCTCTTCCCTCTTTTCCTCTCTCTCTCCATTAAAATATTAGTTTTCATTTTTATAACCCATGAACAATGGGGTTGTATATATACAATCTTGCTGTTCACAAATATTAAAAAAAAATTACATATTCATACTCGAGTAATGCTCTATTTTAATATATTAGTTGCTAAAAATAGCAACTGAGAGGTTTCTACTCCCCCAACGCTAATGCTCTAAAGAATCATTAATTTCATTTATTTTTTTAATTTTAGATAAGATTCGAACTTAGATTTGTTATTCAATGTGTTGCTGCTCACAAATGTTAAAAAAATTTACATACTCATACTCGAGTAATGCTTTATTTTAATATATTAGTTGCTAAAAATAGCAACTGAGGGGTTTCTACTCCCCCAACGCTAATGCTCTAAAGGATTTTTTTTTTTTTAAGATAAGATTGGAACTTAGATTTGTTATTCAACGTTGAATAACGAATCTAAGTTGGAATCATTATTATTATTTTTTTTTTAAGATAAGATTCGAACTTAGATTCGTTATTCAACGTTTAATAACAAATCTTAGTTTGAATCTTATCAATGTTAACAATAAAAAATTGTTCTCAAAAAAAAAAAAAAACAATAAAAAAAGCTTTACAAACTTGAATTAACTAATTCACACTAAGAGCATCTCCAACAATGTATGCATCCGGGTATATTAGCTAAAATTCGGAGAATCTGTGCACTGTTCATGCTCTAGCAGACTCGGCAAACATGAATTTTTTTTTTGCTCATGAACAGTAGCCCATCAGGTCTGATGGGCTACTGTACATTAGCAATCGAATTTCTTGGATTAAAAAATTATCCCAGCTTCTTATTATATCAATTCTTTCTCTCTTCTCTGGATTTCTTTTTTTTTCTCTCATTCTCTCCGTTTCTCACATAATCCAAACACAAAATACAAAACAAAATCCAATTCTTAAAATAAAGTTGAATCAAAACAAGCAAATATGAAAAAAAAAAAAAAAAAAAAAAAAAAAAAAAAAAAAGAACAAGCCGATCTGACCCCGTTTCTCACATAATCCAAACACAAAACACAAAACAAATTCCAATTCTTATAAAATAAAGTTGAATAAAAACAAGCAAATATGAAAATAAATAAATAAATAAATAGAAGAAGAGAAGAAGAACAAGCCGATTTGACCCAGCCTGGTGGTGGGGAGGACGACGAGCGGCGGTGGAGATGTTGGAGATGCGGTGGAGGCCCAAGCTCAACCGGCCTCCACTAGCAATGCCTCAATGGTGGTGGCCGAAGCTCTCACCACTACCTCCACGACAATATTTCTCAGTTTTGTTGCTACTGGTGGTAGTGGGTCGTTGGGGTTTCCAATTGTGGGTTTGCATCGAGATCAAATCGTGGGTTTGTGTTTATGGTTGGGATTGGGTCGTGTTTGTGTTGGTGGTTGGGATTGGGCTATCGTCAGTGGTGGGTTTGTGTTTGTGATCTCTCTCTCTCTCTCTCTCTCTCTCTCTTTGATGTGAACGCCAATTTCCCAGCCTTTCTCCTCTCTCTCTGTCTCTCTGTCTCTCTCTCTTTTCTCTGATGTGAAGAGCAAATGGTGTTGCTAGAAGGTTCTGGAGGAGAAAAAGAAATAAAAGAAGGGGGATAGAGGACATGTATGTGGAGGAGAATGAAATGAAAGAATAAAAAATCCTAATTAAGAAATTCTACTACAATATTTTCACAGTAAATTTTAAGTAACAAATTGTTATTAGTTAATATTGGCGAGAAAAAAAATAATTTCAGTGGTAAGTTCAAATTAGAACTAGTAACAAATTTCCACATAAATTTTGTTGTGAAAGTATTGCGAAAAATGTTGTAAATATAACACTTTTCATTAAAAAATATAATTGTTGGGAATAAATATAGGAAGAATAAATGATGATAAAGAATGAATAAAGAATGAATGAAGAAATAATATTTAAATGAGATAGAGAATCTATTGGAAGTGTATTTGAAAAAATGAGTAAGTAAAAACTAAATGTTATTGTTCATTAGTCAAACAGTTCAAAAATTTAATTAGTCTGCTGGAGATGCTCTAATCATGCTATTATTGAGAGTTGATCACTTTAAAATTTGTTGACTATTTTACGCGTGTGTTATTAGCCAAGCATTCAAAATAGGCATGCAACTAAAGAGATGATATTTAGGGGAGGCTCTTCATGTATTGACCTGGCAGTCGCAAAAGATATTTCCAGCGATTTCTCAAGTCTCAAGTGCAATTAAATTCGAATATATCCCACGTGACTTAATTTGGAACAAAATTTGACTATAAACTTGGTTTTAGTTAATGACTACAACTCTATTTAATATATTTTTATTAGATTTGAATTTAACTAAGATCATGTTAACCATGTTTTTATGACTATTGTTAATGAACCATATTAAAAAAGTTTAGACATCACTTTCATTAAAAATATTAAAAAAACTATCAAAAAATTAATTGTTTTATCATTTTTCTATAAAATGTTTTTAAAAATAGTTCTTAAACCAATGCTCTTAGGGCATCAGTTAACATTTCGTTTTTTACAAGTCCACTATTAAATTATATTTTCTTTTTATATTCTTCATACTTGCAAAATTTCATTTACTATTGAATTACATTTTCGTTTTATATTCTTCATACTTGCAAAATTTCATTTACTATTGAATTACATTTTCTTATTACTATTCAATCACTAAACGTATTTTTATGCATAATTTTAGACAAAAAAAAATTTTAATTTAAACATTTGATTGATAATATATCTATTGAATTACATTTTCTTTTTATATTCTTCATACTTGCAAAATTACAGAAAATAAAAAATCAACAAATATGTTATCAATCAAATGTTTAAATTTAAAACTTTTGTGGTCTAAAATTATGCATAAAAAAATACGTTTATGGATTGAATTGTAAATGACATTTGATTAGCACAAAATTTGACTTGGGCATTAAGATCATAAAGAACATGCAATCTAATAGTTAGATTTTTAAAATATGTAGTCATGTTAATTTTTTTTAGTGGGAGTATTTGCTACAACCAAGTTTGTAACTAAACTTTGTTCTTAAATTTAATTGAGAACTTAAGATACGTCACTTAATAAATTAAGTGATACTATATTTAAATACTGTAAATTTTACCACTGCATAATACTTTTTTTGTGATGATTTACAAAATATTACTTAAACATACTTATTAAGTTTAATTCTTTTAATATGATATAGTCTTAAAAATAAATTTTAAAAAAAAAAATGCTGAACTAGTCTTTAAATAATTGTGTCGAACAAAAATGTCACTGTCACCTTCAAGAAAATCTCTCCCTCTAGAGTCTAGCCTGCAGGTTCCTAGCGGACTTCTCTTGACATTGAATCATTGATCGACACTATGCGTAGTTCAAATTGCTTATTATTTATACTCTTCTTCCGTTCTGGTTGTATCTCTTTCATTTCAATTTTCATCCTCTCCTACAAAACCGCGCGGTGTTCACAGTGCTACAATGGGCGATGAAGCAACTACAAATGGATATTCTAATAAAACCAGCAACGTAAGCCTCTCTCTCTCTCTCTCCCCCTCTCTCTCTCTCTCACACACAAGTTTAGAGCTAGCAATAATGGGGTTTTGTCCACACCCAGTAGGACTTAATAGTTATAACTAGCAAATCACATGATATGGAAATAACTAGAATGGATTGGAGAGCTTGTGATCCTGCTTCTCAGTGCTTAAAATTGGGAGGATTTTCCATGAAACTCTACCATCCATACTTTAGTATGCTAAAAGAATGATGTATGTATCATGATGGAAAATTTTCTTTTCCTTCCTCTTAAAGGGTGGGGATGGATTTTTTTTTTTTTGTTTTTTGAGCTTTGCTTAAGAGATGTGATCATAAATCACGCGCAGGTAGATGAAAATTTGCAGAGGCAGAAGGAAATCGACGAATGGCTTCCAATTACATCTTCCAGGAATGCAAAATGGTGGTACTCAGCTTTCCACAACGTCACTGCAATGGTTGGAGCCGGTGTCTTGGGTCTACCACATGCCATGGCGAGTCTAGGATGGTATATATGCCTGAAACAAACCCAATATAGTTCATGAGTATCATATTTTAAAACTGCCTCACTACTTTGTATATACTGATTATGTTACTGTTTGACAAGTACAGTCTTCACTTACTAAAATGTTCCTAATAGAGTTTTTGTGACATAGAGCTTAAACTGAAAAGCTCTTTAATGTACCAAGTGATTATTTTTTAATCTCTTAAGAGTACTATATTGTGTGTGATATACTGAATTAAATTCTACTTCCGAGATTAATTGTGGACACTTTTTTCTTGTCGTTCTAATCTAAGAAGTACAAATACTTCAAAATCTTTGACATATCCTTGTCAAACATGCACAGGTCTTGAACACTTCTACATGTCCTCAAACAAGTTAAAAAAAAAATTCACTTCATTAAATCCTTTGAATTTAGATATGCCTTTTAAGATTATGATATTTGTTATTTATTTGAAAAAGTTAAAATAAAATATGTAATATGCTCAAAAATTAAATAAATAAATATATATGTGGGCAAAATGCAAAACTAACTCTTTAAGTTTCTTCAGATTTCATTTCAATCCCTTAACTTTGCGTTTATTCATTTCAATCTTCTAACTTTTAAATTTATTCAATTAAGGCTTTTCCATCAATTTTTGTTATATGTTGTGGTTAATTTTTCAATTTTATAAATTTTTCTTCAAATTTTTTTTAAATTAAAAAAATTCAATTAATGATTGAAAAATATTTTCCAAATTTTTTTTTTCAAAAATTTTTAACAGAAGTTAACAAAAATTTCTTAATTGAATAAATCTAAAACTTAGAAGACTGAAATAAACAAACGCAAAATTAGATGACTAAAATGAAATTTGAAAAAAGTTTAAGAGCCAGCTTTACATTTTAGCGCATATATATATATATATATATATTCCACTTTGTTGCGTTCTAATTCTTCAAGAATTATTGCGTCGTGTTGTATCCGAGTCCACATTTCTTAGATTTAATCCTAATAGTTGAGTTTTTATTCAAAAATGTATGAGATCTTTATTTTTCTTTTAGCATTTTTATAAATATACTGAAGAATATCACAGCAATCAGGCGGAAATTCTATTACAGTACAATTTCTATATATGCATAGCATTTTATGAATTACTTGCAAGAGAAAATCTTGTTTAATTACGCAACCATTTTTGACAGTGTTTGAAATTAATTAACAAAGGTAGCATTTCTGCTGAGGATACTTGCAATTCAGACTATTAGAGTACTAGTTTCTCTGCTCTGAAAGCAAGCTCTTGATCATTCCACTACCTTTTCATCTTCAATTTCAGGGGTCCTGGAGTAGTCATTCTGATACTCTCATGGGTAATCACTTTATACACTCTGTGGCAAATGATTGAGATGCATGAAATGGTTCCTGGAAAACGGTTTGATAGGTACCATGAGCTAGGCCAACAAGCGTTTGGTGAAAAGCTCGGTCTGTGGATTGTGGTACCTCAACAGCTCATTTGCGAAGTAGGTGTGGACATTATGTATATGGTCACAGGAGGAACATCACTGAAGAATATTCATGATTTAGCTTGCAAAAAAAACTGCAAATCAATCAAAACCACCTACTTTATCATGATATTTGCTTCAGTTCATTTTGTAATCTCCCACCTCCCAAACTTCAACTCCGTCACCGGAATCTCTTTGGCTGCAGCAGTCATGTCTTTGAGGTAATCTTCAGAGCTCATAATTTAAAGCAAAAGCTAGTCTCTGGAGAAATCAGAGAGTAAATAAGTTGGTCAGAGGAAGAAAATTTTGAACATAGTCATTAAAAAGAACTAAGAAAATGTAATGAGTTATATGTTAATCGGCACTCTAATGAGTAATGACTGCTAAATTAGCAATAAAAAGTATTAATGAGTTATGAAGAGATAACAAAATGCTAAGATGTAAAAGTAAACAAAATAATAACTATAACAAAGAAAACAAACATGCATTTTGGCAGAAGATAAGTTCTACTGGAGGGCCGTTACATTTCAAACTTACATGTATTGTTAAAAAAAAACAACCATGTTTGATATTGTGGTTGTCGTGCAGTTACTCTACCATTGCCTGGACAGCTTCTGTCCACAAGGGTGTTCAGCAGGGTGTCAATTATAGCTACAAAGCCTCAACCACAGCAGGAAAAGTCTTAGACTTCTTCAATGCCTTGGGCACCGTAGCTTTTGCGTATGCAGGACACAATGTTGTTTTAGAGATCCAAGCAACAATTCCTTCTACACCTGAGAAACCTTCTAAGGGGCCTATGTGGAAGGGAGCGGTTGTTGGCTATATTATTGTGGCCTTGTGCTACTTCCCAGTTGCTCTCATTGGATATTACGTGTTTGGAAATAATGTTGAAGGTAACATCCTCAGCTCATTACAGAAACCTGAAGGGCTTATCATAGCAGCTAACGCGTTTGTCGTCATCCATGTTATTGGCAGCTATCAGGTTTGCTTTCTACTAGCTCTTTTCTATTGACTAGCCACTAAATTGGTTGCTCATCAAGATTTTGCTTTTATTGTGTTAGTGTAGATATATGCAATGCCGGTATTTGACATGATAGAATCTGTGTTGGTAAAGAAAATGCATTTTAGACCCACAAGAATACTTCGGTTTACTGCACGAACTGTATATGTTGGTAAGTAAAATCCCCTCCTCATCAGATATTGTGTTCCTAAACATGAAATAACATCCTCAGATTAGGTTTTATTCTCATAAGGTTTTCTGTCATTCAGCATTCACAATGTTTGTGGGCATTACCTTCCCTTTTTTTGATGCTCTTATGGGATTCTTTGGAGGATTTGCATTTGCACCTACAACATACTTTGTAAGCCTCATTCGTCCCTCTAAAAACAAAAATGAAAAATTATGAATATGAGACTCTTATTCAATGGAATGCCTTTCAACAAAGGATTCATACCAACGCTTACTCTTTCCTGTATCATTCTTCAGATCCCTTGTGTCATGTGGCTTACCATCTACAAACCAAAGATGTTTAGCTTATCTTGGTGTACCAACTGGGTATGTTCAATTCAGATAGCTCCTCCTTGTCTTTGTTGTATTTTGATTTGCTTTAAAGTTCAGAACAATTACTTATTCAGCTTGCTTAATTTTAGATCTGCATTATACTGGGCCTCCTGCTGATGATTCTAGGACCAATTGGAGGGCTAAGAGCCATCATACTTGACGCCAAGACTTACAAGTTCTACTCTTAAACCAAACTCAACACACCAAGAGAAGTCTGCTGCTGTTAAATCAAATAAATTATGTCATACACCAATAGAAGTTTGCCACCATTAAATCAAATAAAGTTTGTCATATTATAATCATATGCATCATGTAATAACCATTCTCTATATGTTTGTTCTTAGCATCAATGATACAGATCTATGCATTATTTGTAATATTAGTATAAATACAGCAGAATACTTCCCTTGCCCTTACCAAGTGAAAGCGCAGACAATGTTTCTGTAATCACCAGCACCAAGGCAGTAGCTTGCCCGATAAAGGGATTGGGTGGGGATTAAGTAACATGCCCCTACATACACCAAAGATTTGGACTACCTCCATTTCAATTGAACTAAAGAGGATCCTAGTTCTACTAGCCCTTGGTCTATAATTAAAATTTAACTTCTTTTATGATCATTCAATTCCATTCTATTCAATTCCCTTATGAACTCCCAAACGAAGCCTTAAGTATATGCAAATATCTTACCATAACAAAAAAGATTCACAATTCTAATTAGCTTATTTGTTTGGAAGTTATTCAAGTGGTATCCTGATTACAATGGTGATGGGATCCAAAAGAGTTAGATACAGTTCCTTGGGTACTGTATCTAAGTTCTACCAAATTAGTAAAAATGTGAGTGCACGTGTGTAGGCTATCGTCACGTGTTCTAGGTTCATTTGGATTGGAATCTTTATTGTATTTGATGTTAGAGTTTGTTTGATTCATTAGTTTTTGCACATTTTGCTGTTACAAATAGGATGAGATTTGTGGGGGTGAATTTTTGGACTAGTATAGAGGGGACTAATAATCGATTGTGAACATTGTTGCAGGGAAATATATGTATTGGAAGACAATAGTGTCACTATTTACTATCTCTTATTTGTTATTTTCAGATCCCCCATGGAGGGTACAAAAACGTTACTTCTGTTTCAGATTTGCAGTTAACAATACTTAGATTTTGATGTCCCAAGCAAGTTAATACCTTTATATGTTAATTATAAGTCCAGATATTATTGTTGGTAGGTTTATCTCCTACAATTTAGGCAAGCTAACAAAGAAAATAGCTAAGTTAATACTATATTTTATACATCATGCATACACTCCAAATTGACACTTTCCAAACTACTTAAGCCAATTGAAGCAATTTTTTTTTTTTAATAAAGTATCAACTTATAGTGTCTAATTCTGATGATTGTATTCTTTATCATCAAACCAAAAAATCAATTAGTGTTTGGTGTAGGCGGGGGGTTGAACCCAAGTCTTTTATTCAACCATAAGAGACTTTAATAGTTAAACTAACTGAAACTCGCAATTAAAGCAATTATTGGTTCTTCTTAACTCCTCAAAATTCAAAGAATTCAATCCAAAAGATAAAACTTGTGAAGACTTTCATTTCATCCAAAATACCACATCAAAGATACAAAGCTAGATTATTGAATATTTATAGAATCTAGTCATAAACATACATTGATACATTGCTTGAAAAGCAAAAACAAAAAACAAAAACTAATAATTTCCAAATTTGTATTCATTCTATGTTACTTTCTCTTCCAATTTTCCCATTCTTTCTCTAAAAAACTCAACCCAAAGATTGAAAATCCACAAAATACTAACAGAAATAGCCATAACAACAACAACAATCCAAGACACCCAAACCCACATTGGGATCACACCGCCGGCCTCACCACTCATGTAGAACACACACATTTTGTACACCAAACACGGCCCCAACACACCCCGCGCTATCGAATACAATGCATAAAAGGGAGGGGACAAGAGACCGTACAGTTTCGCGGCGAGAACGACGTCGTCCCTCCTCGCCCTTGCCAGCGTCCACGCGTTCTGGCACGCGCTGGTCAGCTCCGCGAGGACGAGCAGCGCGAGTATGGCGCACGCGCCGTGGGACACGAGGTACCGGCACGTGACGAAGACGAAGAGCGTGGCGAGGTGGTGGCCGATGAAGAGGAGGTCGCCGGGGCAGAAGGCGAGGTAGTGTAAGAGGTCCATGGTGAAGTAGGAAATGCTGAAGTCGAGGACTGAGTTCTCGGGCTCGGTGTTCGGGGCGGCGAAGCCGCGGTTCGAGTCGGCGAGTATGGCGGAGGTGGCTAAGAAAACCGCCGGTGTGCCGTGAGCAAAGGAGATAAAGCAGCTGGCGGCTTCGGGTCGGATCTTGGGGCTCCAGTTCCGGAAAACGATGAAGTAGCCGATGAGATATATCGTGATGAACATTGGGAAGAATAGGAAGAGGTTTTCCATTTGGAATTTGAAATTACAGGGGAAATGAAAAGGAGTGAGAGAGTGTGTGTCTTAGGGTTTTTTTTTTTTTTTTTTTAAAGAGAGAGAGAGGAGAGAGGGACGGTTGGGTTGGTTAGGTTTGGCATGAATTTTTGGAAAACGAAAAGAAAAAGAAATCCAAGATAAATTAGACTTTTGAAAAAGATGGGAGGTAAACATTTGTCGGCGAAATCAGTTAGACCATTCTTATCAAACATATCAAAAAAATATAATATTTAGCATTTTAAAACTTAATTTTATAATATATATAATAACCACTTTTTAATACAATTTATATCAAAACTTCTATTTTTTTTATTATTTTATTTAAATAATGTTTCTTTATTATTTTTTAATAATTTTTTATTTTTTCTCTCTCTTGTCTCTCTCTCCACTGTTTCTCTCTCTTTCTCATGGCACCGTTGGCACTACACTACCAAACACCCACCAAAAACCCACCACTCATACCACAATCACCACTAACAAAAAAAAAATCACAGCAAAAAGACACCTCCACATCCACATCCACATCCACATCCACATCTACCCACAACCACCCACATCCATTCACGACCACCAACCATAGCAGAAAAAAAAAAAAAAAAAAAAAAAGAAAGAAAGAAAAGAAACCACCACCATCGCCACCACTAGTAAACCCACTAGCAGAACCATCACGCCGAACCAAAACCCACAGGACAAGGACACCACTTCCCTCCCCGTCGTCATTTTCTTCCACGGCGCAGCTTGACGTCCTCCTTCGCACCTGTAAATCAAATCAAGACCCACCCTAACCAAATCAAGACCCAAAATCCCAAAACCAAATCAAGACCCAAAATCAAATCAAATCAAAGAGTTTATAGCATGTCGTTTTGTGTCGACCTCACACGATCGGAGCCCAATCGGACCCAAGAAGAACCACGCAGAACAAAAAAAAAAAAAAAAACAAAAAAAAAAGAGAAAAAGAATAAACCTCCATCACCGCCACCGAACCACAGCCATCGGACCCACGATCCATGACCACAATCATCGAACCACAGCCATCGGCATCACACAATCGCCGGAGCATAATCATCGGCAGAGCCCACTCATTGGTGAACCACATCGGCGAAGCACAAAGAGAGAAGAGAGAAGAAAGAAGTGAGAGAGGAAAGAGAAAGATAGAGCAGAGAGAGAGCATTGAGTGAATAAAATAAAAAAATCGGCTTGGCTTGATGCTCTGACCTGGGTTTCATCGGAGAGGGAGGTAGAGACGTCGAGCAGAGGGAGAGAGAGAGAGTAAAGAAATGGTGAGACGGAAGAAATGGAAATGAGAAAGAAGAAAAGAAAGTGAGTTAGAGTCCTGAATAAAAAAATAATATACGGTTTACAATTGGTGAACAGTGCGGTCTCAAATATGAGATTGCACTGTTCATCAATTGCAAAAATTATACCATTTAAAACATTTGATGGAGCAAGCTTTCGGATTAAAAATGCTAAAAAAATAAGATTTTTAGCATTTGAAAGGTTTGATAAGAATGCTCTTAAAAAGTGAAAGGGGTTTGCTGATGATCCAAAAAGGAAATGTTCACAAGCTCAAATTTATTACCCTAGGCTTGTGTCAGACATCCAAAAGAGACCCAGAAGTCCGTATAGCCTATAGGTAACATTTGGGCTAACCACTTTCTCTTTCTCATCAGGAAAAAAAAAAAAAATTTATATATATATATATATATCTCTTTCTATCACCACTTTTATATATATATATATATATATGACAAAACTTAGTTATATTAACTTACTTATATATATATATATATGACAAAACTTAGTTATATTAACTTAATATCTTAGGTGCTGTTCTTTAAGTTTTTCTCTTAAGATTCAGTTATGTGGCTACTTAACTAAAAAATACACTTCCTTTTCATGAGAAAAAATCCATATAGCAGAATCTCAAAATGGGAACCTAAGAAACAGCACCTAAGTACTGTACTTAAGTCTTGCTCATATGTGTGTGTGTGTGTGTGTGTGTGTATAAGTTATAATTTAGAGTCGTTTGGTAATGTTGTTCTAGTGACACAGTTTAAGTGTTGTGGAAATACATGTGAGTGAAAAAATTTGTGTTGTTTAAACAACAAAAGCTGCTATTTAAACAACACAACCAAACACTCCCTTAAATTACGATACTTTTGACCTCTATATATCAAAACTTAAGATTCTAGGCTCTTAAGTTAATCGGGTTTACCTTTGGTTGCAAAGTTCATAGTAATGTATATTTGGAATATTGTTTTGAAAAAATTGAGAAATGATTATTGCAGTGGAAACAAATGTACTTATTGAAGGAATGTAAAATTACTCTTCTTAAATGTACTATTTGTAATTTGCCAAAGTATTTCATGTCATTATTACCGACCGCTGCAAATGTAGCTATTCACAATTACAACGTGATTTTCTATTGATAGGGTTAGGGGAGGAGTTGAGTTGGGAAAACAAGTGTTTGCCTTTGTCATAGTGGTTGATTGGAAGTTAGGAAGATTATAGTATTTAATGATGCCTTTTTGGAGTTGGTTGATGCATAAAATCTGTCAATGCATAAAATCTGCCAACGGAGGTGGTCAAAATTTTCTCAATTTAATAAATTTGAAGTGAGTAATAGTACCATAGTTAAGTTTTGGCTTGGATGTTTGGTGTTGACAGTGTTGTGATGCTCCTCTTGAGGAGTCACTTCTTAAATTGTATCATATTGCCCAGGATAAAGGAAGCTTTCATAGTGGATCATATGCAATTCAAAAATGGTAGTTTATTAGGAGTTAAACGTTATTCGAGTACTACATTTTTTTTTTAATAAATTATTTGAGCAGTACATGATTGGGAATTGGAACCTCTTTCGATTTTCCTAAATCTCTTATATTCAACCAAGATACAAGGTGTTGGAGTGGATAAGTTATGCTCGAGGCCATCTATTCAAAAGCATTTTGAGGTTAGATGTTATTACAAAGTTTTAGCTACCTTTTGAGTTGAAAGCTTTCCTTGGAAAAGCATTTGGATGCCGAAAATCTCCACTAAAGCGGATTTCTTCTTTTGGGTTGCTTCTTTGAGGAACATCCAAACAATGAGAAACCGGAGAAAGTGTAACATTATATTGGTAAGTTGGTGTTACATGTGTAAAAGGGATGAAGAAACAATAGATCACTTGTTGTTGCATTGCCCTATTGCAAGAGAATTGTGGGATATGGTCTTCTCTCTTTTTGAGATTTAGTGGGGGGATGTCTAAGAGGGTTATTGACCTTCTAGCTTGTTGGCTATGATTTGGGTGACATTAGGGTAGTGAAATTTGGAAGGACATTCCTCATTGTTTAATATGGTGTACCTGGAGAGAAATAAATGCAAGGGGCTTTAACAGGCCTGAGAGGTTTGTTTTAGAGCTGAAAGAGTATTTTATGAAAATGCTACTCAAGTGAAGGTTAGTTTTAGGGATGTTTTCTTTCTCAAACTTAATTTAGCTTATTGATTTTAGTAATTTTAGATGTTCAGCTAGCATATTTCCCATAATTGATCAAATTTTTTTCTAATAAAATTTATTACATATTTTTTTAAAAAAAAAAAGTTAATTTAGACCATCATAAATTTTGTAAAAAATATGCCTATCCATCTTGAAATGAGTGAATTAGATTTAGATTTTATCATGCCATAAATAATTTAAAATATATTTCAAAATAATAATTATCAATGTTCATTTAATTATATTAATACTTGTAAAGTTATCCTAAAAAGTGTATATTCAAATACTGTAGTGTCACAAGATACTAAGCTTAGTGAAACAACATTATTTTATAGATATTATATAATTCTCTCAACTTTTTCTCGCACCCATTTTCTTTATGTAATTATTAAAATCATAACTTTTCCAAACATCTATACCGAACACATCATAGTCTCTTTGTTGTGAAAACATGACAATATATTGATATTAAAATCAAGCTTTCTCGATTATTTTTTTACTTCTTAGTCAACAACAGTTAAACGTTATTGAGATGTTGGATGGTTATGACAATGTAAACACTTCAACCGTAATAAAAATCAAATTTTCAGAAGAAACAAAATACCCAAATGAGCAAAATTATCATTATAAATTTAATCTAGCAAAAAATTCACATTAAATAGGACTCTCTCATGGACAAAATTATCATTTCTCAAATGAAATTTAGGAAATTTGTTCAAGAAATATTAAAGTTTAATTCTCATTGGTTGAAGAGTATTCTTGAAATGAACTTGAGCTTATGGAATAAGGGGTTTTTTCTTTTTCCTTTTTCCTTTTTTTTTTTGGGAGAAGAAGAATAAGGGTTAATTGATTTTAATAATTACTGATGATGTCTAACATAATCAATTTGTTATTCGTCCAACAGAGCCAACATCTTCTTTAGATGCCTGCAAAATAAAAGAGAGAATTTGGTGGAAAAACACCATTAGGGTGTTTTCTTAAAACCCTCTGATGATAAAGTTAGAATCAACCCCTATATTTTGTATATAGATAGTGTTTTTGTTGTAGTTGTTGACATACCTTAGCATATGAGACGGGTTGTCCCTTTTATAGGTGATTTGGATAGCTTTTGTGCACATAAATGTTTTCATGTACATAATTGCAGGTAATTATTTCTCTATGTCTTAATGGGAGTTTAAGGTCAATGAGTAACGGTCATCATTAACTAAGCTTTCTTGCTTTTGTAACGTATCAAATGATTGGGCTCATCATCTTTAATGATCAACGGTTATAGAACCTGTTGAAGGTTCTGCTCATTTATTGTTGTTTGGACGATACATTTTCTGGTTCATCAGTTGCCCCCTTATTCCGAAATTGTTTGTATAAAGGAGGACAATTTTCTAGGAATAAACTGTGTTCGTCCATGTCGCTTCAAATTCCGTTCTTTTCTAAGCAATTTTGTTTATAATCATTGCTAGGTAATTGTCTTTAGATGACATGATCTTTGCATGTTGCTAGATGATTAATGCATTTGTTTTGTTTAGTGATTGCTGCGTGTCACTAGGCAATCGTCTTTAGATGGCATGATCGTTGCATGTCGCTAGAGGATCAATGCATCTTTTTTATTTTATTTTATTTATTTATTTATTTATTTTTTGTGATTGATGCGTGTCGCTAGGCAATTGTCTTTTAATGGCATGATCATTGTGTGTCGCTAGATGATCAATGCTTTTTTTTTTTTTTTTTTTTTTTTTTTTTTGCGATTGCTACATGTTGTAGGGCAATTCGTCTTTTGATTTGCAATTGCTACGTTTCACAAGGCTATTCATCTTTTGATTTGTGATTACTGCATTTCGCAAGGCAATTCATCTTTTAATTTGTGATTATTGCATTTTTGCAGGGCAATTCGTCTTTTGATTTGCGATTGTTGCATTTCGCATGGCAATTCATCTTTGATTTGCGATTGCTACATTTCGCAGGGCAATTCATCTTTTGATTTGCAATTGCTATGTTTTGCAAGGCAATTCGTCTTTTGATTTGTGATTGCTACATTTCGCAGGGCAATTCATCTTTTGATTTGCAATTGCTGCACTTCGCAGGGCAATTAGTCTTTTGATGGCATGATCGTTGCGTGTCGCTAGACGATTAATGCATTTGTTTTCCGATTGCTACTTGTAGCTGGACAATCGTCTTTACTTGGCATGGTTGTTGTATGTCACCAGATGATCAATACATCTTTTGAGAGAGGAATCCTAGGATCACTTCATTTTTTGGAAGAGAAATCTCAAGATCTTGAATTCATGGTCTTTTACTTGAGGGAGACCTTTATTCTGTAATGAAATACAAAAAAGGATGATAAAAAATAGAAAAGTAGGAAAAATAGGAAAACACTTACTAGTTGTATTTTCTTAGGTGTTCAACATTTCATGGACAAGGCAGATATATCTCATCCATGTTTGTTAGGCGATAACTTCCTTCTCATGTGTGGCTTTTTGTGATCCCTTTAGAGACTAAGACATCCTCTACATTCATGTACTTCTGTGCTTTGAACAATACGTTGACCATGGTTGTTGGTGGGTTCTTTGTTATTGAAACAAGAAATCCTTTGATCTTAGTCCCACTTGGAGCAACACCTAATCCTATGCTTGTCCACTTGTAGGACTTCTTTGTTAAATCTTTTCACACACATTCTTAAGGATTCTCCTACTTCTTGTCTCACATTTAACAAATGCGAAGTGGGTTATCTATACCTTTGCCCGCCAATGAAGTGACAGACGAAAGCCTCATCTAGTTCGTCAAAACTTCCGATTGTCGAAGGGGGAATCTTACAGAACCATACCTTGGCTGATCCCTTTAGAGCAGTTGGAAAAGCTCTACACATTATTTCATCTGGGGTTTTCTGCAAGTTCATTAGACTTTTGAAGGATTCAATATGGTCAAGCGGGTCTTTCGAACCGTCGAATGAGTCGAGTTGTGGGAGCCTAAACTTCTGCGGCAGCGACAAGTCTAGCACATCATCGATAAAGGGTGACACAGTTTATTTGATCATCCCATCCAGATTCCTCTAACCTTTTCCTTTCATTGCATTATTCAACTCGTCCATCCTGCTTGGACACTCAATTCCATTAGAATGATCTTTCCTTCAGCTGTTCCCTTCTTTATTGCTTTGTTGTTCCCTATTCTCTATTCTAGGTGAGGCATTGTTGCTTCTCTACCTCAACTCCTCATTTTGCATTGTTAACTCTTCTACACTTGCAACAAAGGTTCGAATTTGCTCTTCCATTTGGTTTGAAGAATCGAGATCCATTGAAAGGATGAAAATTTTTTGCAGCAAGATAGAGCACTAGTTTTAGATATGTCCTCCCCACAGATGACGTGAAACTGATGATGCCTGAAATCGTTAGTATGTTATTTGTCTAACGGAGCCAACGTCTTCTTTGGATGCCTGCAAAATAAAAGAGAGAATTTGGTGGAGAAACACCAGTAAGGTGTTTTCTTAAAACCCACTGATGATAAAGTCAGAATTAGCCCCTATATTTTGTATATAAATAGTGTTTTTGTAGTAGTTTTCGATGTATCTTAACAAGTAAGATGAATTGTCCCTTTTATAGGTGATTTGGATAGCTGTTGTGCACACAAATGTCTTCATGTACATAATTGTAGGTAATTATTTTCCTCTGTGTAACATTCTTTATTTTAATGGGAGTTTAAGGTCGATGAGTAACGATCGTCATTAACTAGGCTTTATTGCTTTTGTAATGTATCAAATGATTAGGGTCATCATCTTTAATGATCAGTAGTTATAGAACCTGTTGAAGATTCTACTCATTTATTGTTGTTTGGACAATACATTTTCTAGTTCATCAATTACTAATTAACACATGGATTTTAATATTAAGCATGCGGAAAATCACATGATCTTTGTAAACTCCATTTCAGCTTGATAACTTGTAGAGCCGCCTCAACGAGTTTGAACTTTGAACAACCTGCAAATGACTTCAGTTTAAAAGCCACCAGGGGTGACTTAATGTATTTGGGGACCTAAGGCGAAACTAACATTGAGGCCATATATATATAAATATATATATATATATATATATAAAACTCAAAAAAAAATTAAATATTACTTAAACTCTATTATCTTGTTTTATATACACAATTATTACTAATTAACATGAACTACATAATTTTTTTTTTTTTATAGAAAATCTATAGACATAAAAAATTTGGCAAAACTTTTCACACCTATTGATGTGGTAAATTAATAGTGGTAAGTAAAAGAATGATGTTAATGGTGGACCTTAGTGAAAACTAGTAAAAATTTGCCAACTCAACTGTAGGGGTGGTAGGCCCAGTAGTACGTATCTATGTATATATTGGGTCGGGGTTCCAATCTAAGGACATTAAGTAGTTCGAGAATTGGGAAACACTGTCAAAGGAGTCTGTATTAATGAATGAAGAGGTGAGGTATGGTCATGAAAGTCCAAAAAAGTGATCTGAGGATGAATGCTTCCTCAGCTAAGCAAAGCCGAGGTCAAAAGGTGCGGTCTGACATCAAGAGCAATGTTCCGGACAACTCTACTGATAAGGTTAAGTATCAGGAAGGAATAGGACAGAGAAAAACTATAAAATATCTAAGGGAAAGCTGCTACCATTGCATTAAACGCTCTGCAGCTTACTCTCTAGCTACATTAATGAGGAAATGATACTTGAACAGCAGTTTTCAGCCTTACAGTTACTCTTCATAGACTTTAGTAAGGTGCAGATATGACAATAATCAACATCGACAATCTAATCTACACATGGAAAGCAGAGATGGAAGGGGGAAGAAAGTATAAAATAGAAGGGATACCCTGAGAGAAGGGGACTGGGGAATGAAGAGAGAAATATTGTAATAATAAAAACTATACTTGTAATCAATTTCAAGAATTATATACAAGGACTGATCTCCTCGAATTGTGCTGAGGACGATTTTTCATTAGATACAACCAATTTATTTTTACTTTATTGTCATTTAGATTCACTATAATTGCTACTCAACTCATTAGAGCCTAGTTTTCCAACTTATTCTCTATAAATTCATTATATTGGACTCTGTGGGCCTAGATCTTTTAACTTTTGGGCTTAGGATTCAACTCCAATCCCTACATCAACTATTGTGAAAAAAGTTGTGGACTTTTTTTATTTTTATTTTGTATTGCTCTTTTTATTTTTATTTTTTGAGAAGTGTTATATTCATAATATTTTTTACAACAAATCGTAGGTATTAAATTGTTGCTTATTTTAATATGCACCTACTACTAGAATTATTTTTTTGCTATCAATAACGGTCTATAACAATTTGCTATTTACGATTCTTTATAAAAATGTTGTGAAAAATATTGTGGACCTAGCATTTTTCTCTCTTTTTTTCTTGTCTTTCATTTGACTAAAAAAATTTATTTTATTTGCTAGCTAATATTTTGGCTTAATTAATTAAAAAAAATAACCCTATTAGTTAAAATTTGGGGGCCTTTTTTCTACTTGGGGCTTTAAGCGACTGCATCAACTACATCTAATGTAGGGCTGACAATGAAAGCCACGAGGTTTGCGACACATCATATTTGGCATTAGTCATGAGTCTCGTCACAATTACATACCACAATATAATCAATAGTTACGTCATATATGGATAGATTTCAAGGGATTTGTTGCAAGATTGTAGAATGGGACTACAAGTTTTGTTGAAAGTAGAGATTATGTCAACCAAGTCAAAGAAATTTAGAGTAACCCAGCCTTTTCTTTTTCTTTTTTTGAACAAATTGTCCTATCATATATTTTATATCCAACGGTCTATTAATTAGGGGGAATAATATTGTATCACTATCAATATAGCAAAAATTTATAGTTTTTCACTCTCCACGTCTTCCAAATTTTGCAAGTACTTGTAAATGACACCATTTTTACCATTTTTATTTAGTACAAACTACATTTTTTCACCATAAACTATTATTCCGATCAAACTTAGCTCACTGAATTATTGAAATACATAATTGATTCTCTAAACTTATAACTTTGTTTTAATGTCATCCCTACCATTTGTTTTGGTGTTAAGTCTGACAAAAATTATCATTAAATGACTAATTTACCTCTCTACAAAATAGATGGTTGAGGGTAAATTGATATTTCAATACTAAATTTTGTTAAAATTAACAACAAAGTAAACAAAAAGAGGTTTTTATTTAAAATTAGGGGGGAGGAGGTCGATCGTGTATTTCGATAGTTTAGGAGGTGAAGTGTAATTAGGGTGATAGTTTAGAGTGAAAATTTGTAATTTTTCTTTTATTTATTTATTTGTACTACTAATTAATTTAAGGGTTAAATCTTATATTTCAATTAATATTTTTTGTATTTTGAGCAGGTTCCATTATTACAAATCCAACTATGGAGGATTGTGGACTTTTCTTTGAGAAGTGTGCGTCAAGAGATACTCATACCTATTTTTATTGAAATATTTTAAAACCTATATAATATATTTTACTTATACCTACACAAAAAATTAATTAAAAAGGAGAGTAAGAATTCCGTTGGAGAGAGAGAGAGAGAGAGAGAGAGAATTATTTCAAAACCTTTTTATTATAGATGGCGCTAGATGAGATGAACCTCTAACCTTTTTTTTTTTTTTTTGGAAAGCAAAACCAAAAAAAAAAAAAAAATTCACTACTTCAAATGCTTTGTTGGAAAGGGGTGAGTTTGATACTAACATCAGATTTTGAAAGTGACATTTTCTCGTCTAAAATTTAATTTATTAATATTCATTGCAATAATGCTTGTGGATATTATAATGTAATTAATAGTTTCAAATATAAAGTGTGATCTTGTTCTAAATTAACCAAATTTATTATTTTCTATGATGAAATAATCAAAGAATCAAAATTTGTATAGTAATTTAGGGCGCGCGCGCGCACACACACATATAAATATATAGATACACACACAAACCTTATCACACACACTTTGCACGTACAATGAGATTTTATTTTTTGGTTTAGAGTCATAATTTTTCTTAAAATTTTTTTTTTGATAAGTTTGTTTTAAATACATAAATTTGTAAGAGCATGTCATATTTTATAGGCATTTTAAGTGAAGTTGGAGATATATTTTTATCAAATTGTTTTCAAGTTTTTTTCTCCTTAAACTTAAGGTTTATGGGGTATTTTTGAACTATATAAAAGTCAAATTTAAAAAAAAAAAAAAAAACATCTTATAGATATATATATATATATATATATATTATAATTAAGATATATATATATTTTTTAAATTATAAATTTAGGCCCTACTAATTTTGTTATATATATTTTAGAATTAATATGTATGGAGGGAAAAGGTCCCAATCCAACATAGTAGGCCGAGAGCTCATATGAGAGCTATTGTGTGACCGAGAAGAAGGAGATGGTAAGGACAAGGCCCATCTAGAAGTGAGACCCTCAGAGGGAAGAATGATTACAATCCGAAGAGGACATCTTCTGTCCGAAGAGGTTATATTCCTCTGACGCGTATAGTATAAATCAATTGAGTGTATAAAGGGTCAAAATGATCTTCTGAGGACTCCACCTGATCAAGATAAGCTCTGAGTACACTGGGAAACGATAAGGATGGAGAAATATCTAAAGGGAAAGCTGCTACCACCGTATTTAATGCTCTGCAGCAACTTTTCTAGCCGCATTTATGTGGAGAAGATCCCTGAACAGTGTATCCTCACCTACCGCCACTCACACAGAGCTAAAGAAGATGTTTGACGTGACACGTACTCAAGTAGACTCATGGATGAGGTACAAGTGGACGATGGAGATGAAGAGAGGGGAAGATATATAAAGAAAAGAAGCTCCTAACAGTAAAAGGAAAGAAAAAAATGAACTTAACTGTAACCCTAATATCTGTGTTCATCAGATAATCAATAAGATAGCTCTTCGGATATTCCTTCTTTGCGTGTAAACTTATGTTGGTGTGTGCTTGAAAGTTGTGGTTCATTGTTGTTAATCTCATACCTAACCTAGCTCTTTCACCCATACTCTACAAATTAATTGTTTTGAGCTCGGGCCACAAATCCCTACCCTACAATATATATTTTAAATTATAAATTTAGGCCCTACTAATTTTGTTTTTCTAGAACAATTTAGGGTCTACCACTAAAATTCATTCACTAGCATTCAAAAAAAATGATACACAACCCTCGTACTAAATCTAACGGTTTTTGTTTTTTTGAGCAATAATCAAGCGGTTAATATTTCGAATTACACATAATCCGTAGGATTTACATTGGGGTCCGCAATCCAACGGTGGATACTGCCTTAAGGGTTTCGTAAAAAGAACGTTCTTGGGCTAGCGGAAAGACTAGAGAGCGAAGTCTCGTACTTCCCTTTCTCAAAATAAACACACACCCACACACGCCCACAGTCTCGAAGCTTTGTTCAAATAAAAAACTCATTTTTATTTTTTTCCCAAACTCTGAATCAAAATTCTTTACTTGAGCCTCTACTTCAAATCCAATCAAATTTCTAGGGCTTTCGCATAACTCTCTCTAAATTCTCAGCAAACTTTATCATTTCTAGGGTTTTTGCTTCTTGCTTTGTTTGGCTTACTTGTGCTGAAATTCTTTGATCTACGGCTAGTTCTGGTCCCGAATTCATCGCCGTGGCTTTGTTCGGAGCTCGTTTGGGCGAATGGTTTTGGTAATTGAGGTTGCAAGGAGTTGCGGCGAATAAAACTGCAACAACTATTCGGTAATTTGTTTTGATTAGGGTTTTGGATTTTTTTTTTTTTTTTTTTGATTCCTACTTTTTTTTGTTTGTTTTGAGAAGTTGCTTGGTGCTTGAGGTTAGCGTTTTTGTTCAGTTTTGTTGTAGTAGACAGCTTTGGAGTTGAAATTTTGAGTTTTGGAACTTAAAAAAGAGAGTAAATTTTTTTTTTTACTGTATTTGCCCTCTTGTTAATTAAATTATCTTGTTTTTGGTTCTCATTAATCTCTGTGATTTGCAACGATTGTGATATGTGAAAATCAAAGAAATTCATTACTTTATTGTTTATCCTCTGTTTGGTTGCTGAGAAAATGTAGAAATTTATAGAAATGCTTGTAAAATATTTAAAAAAAAAAATGAAAATTTTGAGCAATATGAGCTGAAGTTGAGTGGAATTTTTTTTTTAAAATAAAAAATTTTGGATCCCTTTTGGCGGGGTTTCAAGTTTTGAAGAATTTAATATATATTTTTTTCTTTTGGGTTTTCTTTACCTACTCTTATCAGCAACAAAACGATGTGTTATTGTATGCTTGTGGAAGATGGAAGTACAGCATAAGGTTAACTGGATAACTTGAGGTGGTAATTTTACGTCCTTGATTGGTATATGCAGAAGTAATTGATTGAACCGTACGTTGGCAGTCACTGTTGTAGGCAGATTGGATAGAAAGAGCAAATATTATTGGATATTATGGTGGAGAAGAATAATAGATACCCTGGTGGGTACTATGCTAATGCGTTTGGGAGGGCGGGTGAATTAGAGGGTTCTGGTAGCTCAGGGCGAATTGACACAGAAATAACTGCTTCAGAGGATTCAAGTGCCCCAATGAGGAAATGTATTAGTTTAAATTCCAATAATTGTGATGCCTTTGGTGTCCCTACCCAAGTCCTTCCCCTGTCAAATATGTTGCCATCTGAAAGAAAGGAGATAATACATAGGTTAAAAATGGAACTTCAACAGATTCGGATACTTCAGAAGAAATTTGAATCACAAAGGACTAATGCTGTCACTGTGTCATCTTCTAGTGATATTCTTAGTTGTAGTAATGCACAAGTTGGGCCACGGGCAGAAAGTTTGAAAAAATCATCAACATTGACTTCTGGGCCTGGAAAGAAATTGAATACGGCGAGTCAGAAACAACATGGATTGAATCGTGGTACTTCTGGAAGGTTTGAGACCACGCCAAGCACTGCAACTGCAAGTGCAATTTTGATGAAACAGTGTGAGGCTCTGTTGAAACGATTGATGTCCCATCAGCATTCATGGGTTTTCAACACCCCTGTTGATGCAGTGAAGTTGAATATTCCGGACTATTACACTGTTATTAAGCATCCTATGGATTTTGGGACAATAAAGAATAAGTTAGCTTCAGGAGCTTACTCCAGCCCATTGGATTTTCATGCTGATGTTAGGCTTACCTTCACCAATGCGATGACCTACAATCCACCTGGAAATGATGTCCACCTCATGGCTGATACTCTTAATAAATATTTTGAAGTGAGATGGAAACCCATTGAGAAAAAACTACCCAAGACTGATGCCCAAATATTAGCTGCAAAATCTGGCCCTTGTGAAGACACGGAAACTGCTAAAAAAGTGACCCCTCCCTCAAAAAAGAGGAAAATCACTTCAATGCCTGTTGAAGTTGTGCAAAAGCCTGTTAAGCATGTGATGACAGCTGAGGAGAGGCGCAGTTTAGGTAGGGAATTGGAGTCTTTGCTTGGAGAAATACCTGTACATATCATTAATTTCTTGAGGGAGCATAGTTCCAATGGAAGGGAATGTGGAGAGGATGAAATTGAGATTGATATTGATGATCTTAGTGATGATACCTTGTTCACCCTGCGGAAGCTTTTAGATGACCATTTGCAAGAGAAACTAAAGAACCATCCAATAGCTGAACCTTGTGAAATAGAGGTATAATACTAGCCTTCCTTCTATTCCAAAGTATTTGATGTTCTTCTATGCCTTCTCTGCTGTATGTTTGACAAACACATTTTATATATATTCTTTTAAGCAGCTGTTGAATGAATCAGGGCCAAGCAATTCATCCATGCAACCCTGCAAAGGTCACATTCTCCCTCATTTCCTTCATTTGGTTGCATATATAAAATATGATGGGGTTTGAGGGATACCTCAGTGGTTCCAGCACCTCTTATGGTGCTTGGGCACTGAGGTTCGAACCCAACTACTACCCCCACCCTCCCTCCCCCCAAAAAAATCTATATATATATATATATATATAATTTTTTTTTTTTTTGAACTTCTGAATTGCTCATCAGTACTTTATATGACTTGTTTCTCTTCCTGTATTGTGCATTAGGGAATGACCCAGGTGATGAAGATGTTGACATTGGTGGAAATGAGCCTCCCATCTCAAGTTGCCCTCCTGTGGAGATAGAAAAGGATACAGCCCATAGAAGCAGTAAATGTATCAGTGCAGGCAGCTCCGGTGGTAAGTGGAGTTTGTCTTTCTGTCATCTATCTTGGATAGGTCTTTCTCAAAATTCATCCTTCTGAGAGAGAAATCCTTAGGAAATGCAATTGTAGGAGCAACAAATCATAATCCAATTCTGGTCTCATATATCTGAAATGATATTTGAGCCCCTATGTTGATTGAAGAGGACACATTAAATTTGTTATGGTTATGGGAGACAGAACATATCTAGAAGTCTTTCTCACAATTAAGCAGTCTTTATCTTGATGCCATATAAGCTTTTCATTCAAAAGAAAACATCTTGTTGATTTCTCATTGGAATGACATAACATGGAAATGTTATTAGATCTGAAGGCAATTAATCTTTACTAAAACAAATTATTTGCCTACGTGGGGATTTTTGCTGTTGTGTTAGGCTCTAAGTAGTTTTTAATTATTTTATACAAGAAATACAATCTATGAAATCCCTTGTTTTTTTTCATGGTGGTTATTGCTGTATTTATTTATGGCTCTGTCCTATGTTGTCTGCAGATTCAGGCTCTGGCAGTTCTTCTGAAAGTGAATCTGATGGTGATAAAGCTTCAAGCCTGGCAAATAAATCAAAGGTATTTGATGGTTCAATCTGTTAATTATTTTTTTGGGTGATCCCTATAGTTATTTGAATTGGAATACCATTCATATGGGATTTTGACCCCCTGTTAACTAACTACAATGCTCTACTTGCTGCTTTGGGCTCATTTGTGGATGGATTGATGTTCAACCTGCATTCTATGTACTCTGTGTTCTTCAGGTACCAGAAATCTTGGGGTCTGGTGCTCAATTAGATGAAAAGACTAGTGCTGGTGATCCTCTTGAAGGAAATCGTGAGTATATTTTCTTGTTTCCAAAATCCATTTTCATTTTTTATGTGTAAGTTTTGTGTAAAGGAGATAAAAATTGGTACCTATCACATGAAAAAAGAGAGCCCTTCTTTAAAAATGTAAAAATGTTCACTACGGTAATTAAAAGAAGAAGAAGAAGAAGAGCAGACCATCTATGTTAAAGTGAATCCTAGGAATACTGTTACAGCTCCCACCCATAGTAGATGAAAGTTTGCAAAATGGTACATATTTTCGAAACAAAATAAAATTATTGGTATTTAAAAAAGGCTAAATTGCAAATTACACTCTTTAAATTTACCCAAAATTCAATTCAGGCCTCTAATTTTACTTTTGTTCATTTGAGTCCCTAACTTTAAAACTTACTTTGTTTGTTTTGACAATAATGTTTTCTAGAAAATGAGTTGTTTTCTAAAAAGTATTTTCTATAAAATTATATTATTTTCCTATGTTTGGTAATAACTTTAAATGAGTTGAAAAACAATCTCCTAACTTCCCCTATTTAACTTGCTGTAAGATAAAGTTGTTTTCCAAAAAAATTTCATGGAAAATAATCTCTAAAAGTAAGCTATACTTTTTCTATTGACCAAAGATAGTTTTCCTTTGACTCATTTTTTTTAATGCTACCAAACACTGAAAAACACAGAAAACTATCTTTACACAAGGTTTTTCATTGAAACAAACGGAGTGTTATTCAGTTCAAGCATTCCATTAGTTTCTGTTAAAAAAACACCGTTAGAGGCGCTTAAAAGTACTTTTTTTATTTTTATTAAAGAATATGAAATGGAAATAAACAATTATTACTAAAAAGGGGTGTCATTTTGCTTATCAAACACCCTTTTAGCAAAGTTTGCATTGGGTGTGGGCTGTGAGGTCTTCACAAGGAACAACCTAAACCCAGTTGTGAAATTGAAAGTGGGGTATTAGGTTTGAATCTGAATGTGTGAGAAGTAGAAGGATTAATTGGTTTTGAATGGAATAATTGGGAGATCAAGGTGTTTCAGTTGTGGAGGATGGAAAAAGAGAAGAAGATGAGAAATTACGAGTATCAGGGCAGCAAACATTTGGACTAATACAGCTAGAACTACAAGAGAAGTGGTTTGGCAGATGACAATGTTTATATTGGAGCCTGAGAAGACCTATCAGTCTTGTAGAGGGGGAAATTTTTGACATTCTTATCACTATTATGTAGTAAGTATTACAGTCTTTTTATTGGTAATGAGTCTCTTAATCTTTCATCTCCTTCACGTTCTACTCTTTCTACCAACTCTATCAAATCTCAAACTCTCTCAGGTCTGCCAATCCTAATCACTCTATTATTATTATTCTTTTGTTTTTCCTTTTTGTTTTGTTTCTTTCCATTTTTTTTATTCTTAAATAATAATAATAATAATAATAATAATAATAAAGTAATTTTAAAGGTCTCTCACAATGTTTTTTTACAGAGAGTAATGGAAGGCCTAAATTGAATTAGTTTGAAAGTTAAAGGACTCAAATGAACAAAAGTGAAGTTGGAGGCTTGAATTGAATTCTAGTCAAAGTGAGGGTGTAATTTGCAATTTAGCCTTTAAAAAAAATGCTCTTAGGCTATATGTGCTTGGGATTAAACCCCACCCCCACCCAAAAAAAAAACTCACATCTGATTCTTGATCTTGCGTGCATTTCAAGAAGATTATAATTTGACTTATCGCCAAAAAGAAGATCATTTTGTGTATTTACTAACTTTTTTTTTTTATATCTTTTGTAGGACTAGCTTTTTTTTTTTTTGGGGGGGGGGGGGGGACAGTTTAGAACATGATGTAGGCCAAATTGGGGAATTTATTTGCATGTTCTTTTGGGAGTTTAAAACTTGACTTAGGACAAATTTGGGAATTTATCTGTGTTTTGTGGAGGGTTTAGGGGTAGGAGTATTTGTGGATCTATGGTTTTGAATGGCTGAAGAAAGGGTTATGGGGTTGTGTTAGGAATTAAAATGTGGTTTGATGAGTTATTTGATGGCTATTTGGTAGAAGTATGTGGGGTTTTAGGGTTTTGATAGGTAAAAGAATGAGCGCATTTGGGGTTGCAACCTGCAAGGAAGGAGGAAAAAATAGAGTTTTATGGTGTCCGAGGGCGACGTGAATGGTACCTGTGAACAGTACCACAGGAAAGAAAAGAAGATAAGAGAAGAGAAAGGAATAAAAGATAATAAGGCCAATGCTCCTTGATACTCAGACACTCAATATTTTATTGATCAACTCAATCCCTTCTTTGAGCACATTGATCACAAATATATATAAGGGGTGTTTCTTGTACTAATAATAGAAAAGTTCCTAGTTTTGGTAGTTGATTAAAACTTAATAAAATACAAACTTGGACACAGAAAATAAAACTTAAGATAGTTAAGAGATCTCTTAGAAAATTCTAGACAAATAAATTATACACTTAATTCAAGTTGCTGACAATTTTGCCTCTAAATTCAAAATAGATCATAACTTTTCAAATAAAAACCCAAATTAAAAAAGTGTTTTAACCTTAGGACAGATAAAACTAGAACTTTAAGGTCACACCACTTTTATTTCAATATTACTTCACACGTAAGCCCCATAAAATAATGCTTGAATAGATGAATTTGTAAAGTTGTAACAATGATGTAGGATCTTTAAGAATTCAGCACTATACTTGATTTCTTGATGAGTTTTTGGAGGCTTTTGTTTTTTAATTTATATATATATATATATATATATCTGATTAGAACTGATTTTTAAGGGTTTAGGTTACAAAAGAATTAATCTTGATGGCTGTTTAGGGCTGAAACAAGATAGAACAAAGAGAAGATAAATAAAACAATAGGCAATCACACCTAGGTCTTCCTAAGCAATGACACCCTTAGAGGGTAAAATAAGCTGCTGGAATTTAATTAGAAACAATCTCACTATGAATATTATTGACTACAATAAAGCCTTTATATAGGCTATTGTTAAATCCTTTCTTAGAAGGACTTGGACTCTAAATAACCTATTCCTGGAATGATTAGAAATACTAATAACAAACCAAAAAGGACTTAATAACATTTAAACCAAATAGGAAAATGGCTCAAAACATAAAATAAGACTCGTGGGCTTTTGGTACAGCCAAGGACAATTGCCCTTATTCTAGTAGAACTTAATTAAAACTGATCTAACCAAAAATAAACAATAAAATAAAACTTAATCGAACTTTAGAATGACTAAGCAAGGTCCCAAGAGAGCTCGTTATCATCTGAATCTTCCCAAATTAATGCTTGAGCCTAGAACCAGATTTCCCTCGCCTCTTATAGGTTTTTAAAGAGGGCTGCCACTCACGTTCCCCGTCACACACACCCCCCAACACACGCTCACACTAATATGCACTCTGTGCCTCTACAATGTTCAATCCATGTGTTGGGAGGACTGCTAAAGAGAGCTCATTATCATCTGAAACTTCCCAAATTAATGCTAGAGCACTAGAACCAGTTTTCCCTCACCTCTTATGGGTCTTTAAAGTGGGCTGCCACTTATGTTCCCCATCACACCACAAACACACACCCCCCCCCCCCCCCCACAAAACAGGCACTCACACATATATGCAGTCCATGCCTCTACGATGTTCTATCCATGTGTCGGGAGGACTGCTAGCATTGCAAGAGAAGAAATGGGTATTGAAAGGCTCCTGTTCCTATTAAAAGCATTAGAAATTATTTATCCATTAAAAGCCACTCTCAGCATTTAAACTCTTTAAATTTCTCTAAAAGCCTATGAATTTTGATGCACTTTTAAGTGTTATATTCAGAACAAGTTCAGCAGAAGGTTAGCAAATGCAGTGTCTGAGGAATGGCCGGGGGGAGAAGAAACTGGCTACTGTTGCATCCTTTGCATTTCCTGAAACATATATGTTATCTGCTGTATTACTTCTTTAAGAATAAACCTCAGCATCCAAGTCCACTGTGATCTTTTGCAGCTTTATGACTGACCCTTTTTTTAATTGCTGGCCACTTTCAATTATTACTGAAACTATCTTATGCGCCCTCAAAGTTGGCATAGATTCGATAATATAGGTGCTCTTCAAGCTGGACTATGGCTATAAAATTTACATTACTGCTTTTTTATGGTAATACATCACTGCTGTAGTCTGCTAATGCATGGTTTCGTACAGAATCTGTTAGTGGGTTGGATCAAGTGGAACAGAGTTCCCAGCAAAAGCCAAGTTCTGTGGACTCAGATTACTGTCAAGATGGTAAGCCTAAGAGTCAGCAAGTAAACTGTCCTATTCATCCTAGAGTAGCTTCTAACTGATCATCCCTTAAACATTGTAGGGGACAGTGCTCCAACTAAGAGGCGGCAGGTCTCCCCTCAGAAGCTTTATCGTGCTGCTCTTTTAAAGAACCGATTTGCTGATACAATCATGAAAGCTCGAGAAAAGACACTTACACAGGTTGGTTATGGATTTGGGCTGCTTGAAAATTTACAATATTTGCATCTCTCCATTTTGTGAGTATTACCCTGTCTGGATATGATCGGATACAATTTGATCTTGATGAAATCAGGGCGGGAAGTGGGATCCTGAGGAGAAATTACGACGGGAAAAAGAGGAACTGGAACTGGAACGGAAAGGTTGTTTCTTTATGCTTTGAATATGTTCCATGCTTATGTTTATCTGCTTTTGTTTCTGGGGAAGATTAAACTGTGGTATAGAATTCCTCTGTTAGTAAAACATATTTTTAAATCATGGATCCAGAAAGAGCACAATTACAAGCAGAAGCCAAGGCTGCTGAAGACGCCCGAAGGCGAGCGGAAGCAGAAGCTGCCGCTGAGGCCAGACGGAAGAGGGAGCTTGAGAGAGAAGCTGCACGGCAGGCATTGTTGCAGGTAAACAAGAACATTATATCTTGCATGTGTACGTGGCACTATTTCTCCTTGGTTTTTTATTGTAATATACCCCGGTACCTCTTGCAGATGGAAAAGACTGTTGAAATCAACGATAATTCTCGGTTTCTTAAAGACTTGGACATGCTTTGTACTGCCCCTGCTGAGCAACTACCAAGTTCCGCAGATGAGACAAGCCCAGATCACTCACAAGATGGCCTGGGTGGTTTCAAGTTTGGGGGCTCAAACGCCCTGGAAAAACTTGGTTTGTTCATGATAGAGGATGAAGAGGAGGAAGTGGACCCACCTAGTAATCCCGTTAATGAGGTAGAGGAGGGAGAAATTGATTAAGATGTACTGCCTTTTTGTATTAGTTAAATGACTTGAGATAAGAATAGCAATGAAGTTCGTTTGTGTTAGTGGATTTGCATGCATTTCTCGCTCAATGTGAACTGTGAACCCTCTGGCAATCAACAATACTCATAGATAGTTATGTACAGAGCAACTGGATACGTCTTTTATGTGCAACTTTTATGAGCCAAAAAAGGCTTTCCAATCAGTTCCTTAACCATCTGAAAAGGGGTGGCAAACTGGCAATGACTATCGATTAGTCTTTTCTGCATTAAAATTACTTTCAAATCCTACTTATGGGTTTGGTTTTTTTGTTCATTTCGTCAGAGTCTACCATTGGACCATTAATACAAACTAAGACGTTTCGTTCTCGATTTGGGGAACACAGTCATCCGTAGCTGGACTTGGAGACAGTTTTACAGTACTCTTGATCTTTTAAAGCTATGCCAGTTTTACAGTACTCTTCCGAAGAAATGCCTACTTCCTAATCCTCACAATCTACCACGATGATTACACCATGTTAGCAAGTACTCACAGAATGAGGTAGTAGAGTTTGCCAACAGTGTCAATAAATGATTCCAATTTAAACAGATAATATGTAGATAAGGTCCACTGAAAAATCCTAATTAAAATATCTAACATAAGGTCGACTTTAAAAAAATCTTATGGTGTCAATTTGTAAAATTTTTAAACATTGTAATATTAGATTCTGTCCAATTAACCAAGGGTTTGATTTTTTCTCCAAAAAATATAACTAAGGGTTTTATTAATGGGTGAGACTTTTCTCAATGTAAAAGAGCACATGATTGAACATATAGCTAACATGTATCTATTTTAAGACACATGTCAGTATTTTGTTGTCCCTATTGCTCAAAACCATTATAGGGAAGCCAAATTCTTGGTTAACAAATGCCTTAATGCATTAGTTATTGTAATTGATGTTTTATTTTTTTTAATCACAATTTTCAGTTAAAGAAGTATTTGTTTATTTTCTGTGGTTACTTCCTAATATAGTAAGACCCATTAATTCCTATTTAATGAATGCATTCACACAACCGTTAACAAAAGTTATATAACAAAAGTCATAAACTAGAAGCTTCCAATTATGAAAAACTTAAAGCTTGTTTGAATATCGCTTATTGCTGAAAACTGAAAATACTGTAGCAAAATAATTTTTAAATGTGTGAATATTGCCATGAGATCCAATTTTAATGAAAATTTTGTTGAAAAAAATATTTGCGAAAAAAATGTGTGAACAGTGTACAAGACCCACCATCTAAAAACGCACAGCTGAAAAACACACAAAATAACTCGCAAAACGTGCCAAACAAAGACTTAATAGATAGATTATAATTCAGAAAAAAAAATTGTGACGCATAAAGCACACAACTTAAGTCTAACAACCGATCACCAATTATTGATTTGGCAACATGAGAATTTAATTATAATAGCGAGGGAATAGTCTGGTACTTAGAGAGTTTTGGACACCTAAGTAATAAAAAAAAAAAATGAAAGCTAAAGAATCGAGTTCTTTATTGTACAAACTATTTTCGAGTTCTTTATTGTGACCTAATGACACTTTTTAAAAAAGGGAACGAGTTCAAGGTTTAACTAAGCATAAGTGCAGGGAACTTATGGGCATAAGGTTCTTTATATCATCTCGGCATAAAGGGCCTTAATTTTCAATGCAAATCACTAGGCAAATAATTCCATCACAGGTTGCAGTTGCTCGATTGGCTAAAGATAAATTTGCAGAGGATGCAACGTGGTCCAAATATATATATATATATATATAATATTTAATGTAAGGCTGATATACATTACATTACACGCACGCATGTGAACCACTTAAGGTGTCACCATTAAAGCTGTTCAAATCCTCGAAAGGCGAACATATAAAACATTAGCTAAGTGGTGGAAGGAGGAGATGAGGATTCACGCAGATGACTGTCTATAAAGTTTGGACTCTGGAAAGTTGCTGCTTCAGCCCAACTGGGCCATGGGTTGACTATGCTGTGGTGGCTAGCCTCATCTATGAATTTGCATTCCTCAATGCTATTGCTAATCTCTCTCTCTCTCTCTCTCTCTCTCTCTCTCTCTCTCTCTCTCTCTCCGTTTGCCTCTAATGGTCATACAAGATTCTAAAAGCCATATGGAATCCTCGAACGGGTCATTACTTAGTTAAACAACAGTGGCTAAATTTCCAAGAGATACTTCAATAGAGAGAGGGGGCTGGGGACCATATAGCCATTGCCTTTTTGCCTTTCGTATTCGTTTCAGGTATCGACTCGACTATATATGGTTTCTCATACCACTTTGAACCATTAAAAATAGAATGATCTCTAAATCTAAATTCACTACGATCTTCTTGCACAAAATTGAAGGGTAAATGTAATGAAATGTGTAGACATCATACAAAATAACTTAGAGATTCTATAACGTAAGTAATTATTAGGTGTTCTTAAAATAGAACGTATACTCAACGCTAATAAATACATGAAAAAAAAAAAAAATTGGTATTACCTGACCTACTTTTATTAGTGTGGAATATCATGTTAGTTATACTAATGGGTAATTAGAAATTTCCACACAACACCAATTTATTGGATCAAACTTTATTAATACGTTTCTTGACCTAATTCTATCTTCTTTCTTCTTTTGTTTGGAAACCAAAAATAAAATTTAGATACATAGTTATACATCCCAATAAGTGAAAATATTTGAAATATTAGGCTAGATTGAACACAAAGTATGCCCATAGTGGCCCCGATCCAATCAATAATGAAGAATTGCGACTTTTCGTGTAAGGGTATGATATGACTCTTGGTGAAGAGCCACACCTTTTGGCAAAGGATCCAATTGTTAGGAGGGTAGTGACCTTTAATGAATGTGTGGCTTTGTATCCATAAATATGACACTACACATTGTTGTTGATGAAGTATGAAATTAGTATGCTGTATGTTCTGCATTTGGTGATAAATTGAATACCTAAATAAGAAAAATCACGTTATATATCAAAGTATATGCATCGATGTAGTGCTGGTCAAGGACCCTTTTATGCCTAAGTCAGAATTTTTTTTAGGATCTCCATAAACTCTCAAAAGTATACGAGTTAGAAAAGTGTTTCATGTACCTTTGATTTGGTGAAGTCTTGCCTTTATATAGAGGGTCTTGAGTGGGGTCTACTTGTTTTATGCCACTACTCTTATGGAGATGTGTGGGTTTAGTGGGGTGAGTGGGAGCGAATTGCGAGGTGCTTAATTTTACGTTCTATTCCTTTTAGATGATGGTGCGTTTTTATTCTCCATCAATTGTCAACAATCATTTATTAGAATGGTAACGTAAAGAACAACGCACAAAAATCTCTATCCCTTGTCATGAATCTCTGCTAGTGTTTTTTGTTCTTGTAAAACGTTACCATGTGAGTTTCATCAACATTCTATCTGTGAGAGGCAATATGAGAAAATGTAGAATACTTACTGATGGGTCTAGAAAATTCATTAGGGTCGTCCACCTTAATGGACGACTTTGTGTCATTAGTAGACCATCATAGAAAAAGATGCAACCACTCAAGCACATTTAGCACATTAATGATGATCATTACTTATCGGCCTTAAACTCCCATCAAAATAGGAACTGTTAACACAATGAAAACAATAAAATAATCACCTGTAATTATGTAAAGAAATACATTTATGAGTAAAACGGCTACCTAGACTACCTATAAAAGGGACATTTTACGTCACTTGTTAAGGTACGTCAAAAACTATTACTACAAAACTACTATCTATATATAAAAGATATATGTTGATACTAACTAAAGCATCGGAGGCTCTCCCACTGGGCACAACCTAGTAGTCTCTTTGATCAATTCTCTTTATTTTACAGGTCCTACAAGATCATCAAAAACTCTGGATTAAACGAGTGATCCCACTAACAATTTTTTGTAAGGAAATACTAACGAGTGCCCTTAGGACACTGGTTAATAATCCATTTAAAGAAATTTTTATGAGAAATGAAAAAAAAAAAGTAATTAATATTTTGATAGTTTTTTTTTTTTTTTTTTTTAATTTTTCATAAAAGTGATATTTAAACTTTCTTAAAATATATTATTAACCAATTTCCTAAAGTACTCGTTAGCATTTCCCTTTTTTGTATCATCACTTACAACATCGTACTTTTTGTAGGTTTGATTAATGAAAAGGTACACTTTTTTTTTTTTTAGAGGTTGTAATGAAAAGGTACACTTAGAATTGCGTGTGACTGAAACACTCTTATATACGAAGATGCTTAATCTTTCTTTAACAATAGGCATAACCGAGATTATATTGGAAAATGATGAGTTCTTTGAATGCAATCAACTATTCTTGAAAAGCACCTTAATCCCTGTACATTAATGAGAATAGTCAACAATATGGTTAATTGAAAATAATTATTGCCTACAAAATGACAATTAAAAAATGATTAGTTGGAAATAATTTTCATCTAGGGAGTGGTTGTCCTCAAATTGTGTGTTGAGACTTGAGAGGACGTATGTTGTGACTCTTCGTGAACAGGTTACAACCTTTGGAAAAAGTTGCTACTATTATAAGGATTGAGACCTTGGATTAACTATGCCTCTATAAATAGGACACTACATTATTGTTAGACAAACATTTAGAGTGGTGTTATAGAGAATAATTGTTTAATACATAAAGGAAATATCTCTCTCCTTTATCAATTTCTATTGGTGAATTTAGGTCGTAAATATCGTATATTTTATTTTTATAACAAACCTTATCATCGTATGAGCCTCATTAGTGGAGCTAGAAATTTTTGTTTGGGAAAGCTAAGTTGCGACACTAATATATTTATTAAGACAACTCTCATATACATACATATATATACACACACACTTTTTTTTTTTATTATGTATACACATATATATATACATACTTTTTTATTTGATAAGTTATATATATACACTCACCTAAAAAAAAAACTTAGTATTTTTCAATCAAAATTATATTTGATGACAATTTTTATAAAATAAAATTCATTTTTTCCATTTTCATAGTGAAAATTTTAAAATGTTTCATTTTAAATACAAATTATCAAATTTTATACTAAAGTAAGTAAAAAATCTTTCAATTGAACCAATAAAAATTTCAAAAAACATGCAACTAAAGACATTAAAATAAGTTAAGTTCTAAACATATTTGAAGTTATCTTGCTCTAACCTATTATGTATCAACTAAAGACACATTTCATATATAGTTTTAGTGACAAGATTTTTTTAATGAGTCGATAACTTGTTAATCGCCACATAATGGGTTAAAAAAAATAAATTCAAACATATTTGATGCCAAACTTTATCAAATATTTAACAGATGTAAGAACACATTTTATAATAAAAAATAGAATTATGAAAAAGAAATTATGTTATATCTTCACAATAAAAAATAGAATTCAAAGCATCATTGGACTAATTCAAATATTTGGCAGGGGCCAAATCTTATTTTTATAGACTAAACTTTGAAAATATTTTAAAAATTATATATATAAATAAAAAAATTTCAAAATTTTCAACTTAGCTCCGCCCCTCAATCATCAATGTTACCTTCTTCTTCTTTTTTAAGAAATTGTTCGATGTACTTACAGCTTTTTTGACCCAAAAAAAAAAAAAAAATACTAATTGTTATCCTTCGGCTTTTTGTTACAGGTTCTAATTTGCAATTGTACAATCAAGGCTAATAGTTCCCAGAGAAAGAGAGTTTAAAAAAAGAATTATATTCTGCAAATATATCCTATATCTTTTTACTATAAATGAAGATTTCAAATAAAAATGATATTTTTCAATTTCAAATATATAATAACAACTCGAGTTACCAACTCGTTGATAAAAATTAAAAAAAAAAAAATATATATATATATATATATATATATATATATATATTCGTCTAGACTGGCATGGCATGATTTTGTAAGAAACCTTCTCTTTCTTAAAGAAAAAAAAAATTATTTTATGATTCCAAGAGGTATAATGATCGAATAAAATTTTTTATTTATTTTTTATCTCACTTAAGTGTTCCACTAGCTATTCCATAAACTTCAGAATATCATGTGTTGTCACGAAATTTTTTTTTTTTTTTTTCTGATTTTAAACTTTAGTTATTTTAAAGGAAATAAAAAAAAGATCATATAATAAGTGGTAATTGATGGGGCATCAAGCAAAATGTGAGAGGATTTTCATTTGATATAAGAACGATTCAGAACCATTCCTTCTAAACCGTGCTTTAGATAACATACGATACTTGTTATGCTACACATTGTCAATATTTTTGTCACTGGATATCCAGTCTCTAATCCGCAACATCTTGAACTGCTCAGAAGTTTAAGCACTCCCCATCCTTCCTCTTGTTGGACAGATGCCTTCTCTCACACAAACTTAGCAACTAAAAGTCGCTTTAATTGGTAAACTTTATTTTTATTGAGGCTTGCGCTTACTCCAAATCCGGGTTCACGTTTACCATCGGAAACAGGTCTTGATGCAATAATTACAATATGTACACTTTCTAGACTCACAGAGACACAGTACATGTTCAACTCTTTGACCTTTGGTAGCCAAGATCACCTTGTTACATAGATCGAAATGGTTAGAGACAAATATATATGATGGGAAAACTTATAGGGATATTATTAACAGTACTAATACCAACACAGAGAGAAGAGAGGGTGAGAAGATGAGCACAATTAAGGGATGGGAAAAAAAAAAGAAAAAGGAAGCTTGTTAAAGCTTAAGTAATGGCACTAAATAACAGTAGGCATTCGCAGTGGTAAGGTGCGGTTTTACGTCCAATGTTTATTGTTCATCCAATGGTCTCATTTCAATAGAATCCAACTAAAATTGTAATCTGCAGAATAAAGTGAGTCAGCAGCGGACATTAACGGTAACTATGATACTAAGCATTTGCTTCTTTAATGTTTATATCCTCCTGCAAGAATATCTGATTGTCTACATTCACATTCCATTGTGTTAGTGGTCCATATATAGTCCATACTCTATAATATATAATATCATGTCTGAATATGCTTACAAAATTAGTCTCCATTAATTTCTATCTATTCGATGAGTTACATGTTTATACTTTTTCTGCATACATATTCTTTTACAATCTTTTTTTTTTTTTTTTCTCTTTCTTTGTTGTTCACTCTTGACATTCCACTCTTTGACATGACACTAGATAAAGGAAAGAGAGTGAGGAGCCAATCCCAAATAGTCGGAACATATAAGGCTTAGCTGTTTTTAGATTCCATGTTTTAAGAATATGGTATTTTATAATTCAATATAACATAAATGGTCTTGTCCATATATAGGCAGGCAACAATGAATGGTTGTTAATAAAAATGTCCCCAAATACTAAAGTGATAATGGTCGGCTATGCCGAGGAAGGATTTATATTTAATTGAGAAGAATAAAATCAGTCTATTAGATCTTTTATACAGTCAATTAAGTGTTCCTTTAGCATAATTGATTTAGCTTTTTGTTGATTTTTTTTTGCAATAGACATTAGACACTAAGATCACAATTCTATTAAAGGACCAGGCAACCATGTATGTCTTGTTTCCCAAGCTTAAAACAACTTCAACTTCAACTTCAACTTGATTTTATTTTTTGATAAGTACATTTCAAACCCTAACCTGATCCATAGCTAGGACTGTAATTGAGTCGAATTAATTCAAATTCATTATCAATCTCAATTACTTTTTGAAGTTTGGTTTATTTATTCTTCAAATAAACTTAGGTTTGTTTGGTGAATTGCTTGATTAACTTATTCTTCCATCATATAAAGTAACTAGTAAAACTTGACTAAAATTTTGTCTCTCTCCATCATCATCAATTTCAAAATCATCTAGTTTCTTAAACTCGCCTTTAGTTGTAGTTTTTTGGAATAATATTTTGTACCTTATTCCGTGAATACTTGTATTTTCATTTGTACTATCTATTAATCCAAATGCATTACTAACCCCTTAAGCTTGTTCTCTACATATATTCAAATGGACTCAAGGGTACTCAACAAAAAATAAGTAAAATAAAATAATCCAAGGGAAATCTTTGTCGTTGAAAGACTTATATATATGTCCTTTTTTTTAGTTGCAAAAATGGACAATCTAGCTAATATATATACAGAAACACTCTCTTAAGCTTGGCTAATTTAATTCTTCTAAAAAATAATTATGAATCAAGCCTTAAAAGTGGGCTTGAGTATGATTTGTTTGCTAAACAAACTAATATAAATAAGCTTGTTCCTTAAACAATCCTAGAGTTATTTATGAACATTTTGGTTTAATTTACCATCCTACAATAGTTAGGTGCCCCTAAAACCTAAGCTAAAGTCCTTTTGTGAAACTTAAAAGTATTAGAGTTTAATAGGAATAATATTTAAACTTTTTGAAATCAAAGTAGTAAAGTTTCACCCAGAATATATTATATTTATAATTTTAATTTACTTAAAGTGAAATAAATGGTAAAAACAGGTTTTGCAACTTATAATATACTCACATTAAAAGTCAAATGGCATAAACACGATATAAAACCAGACTTTTATTATTTTATATAAAGCATTTCTTGCCTTCTTACTTGTTAATCTACATCCACGATCATGTACTAGTTAGGCACCTGCTGTTTCTTAAAAGTTAATTAGTCTGATGAAACTATTATACTTCAGCTATCTCAGTTCAATTCTTTGTCATGACTTTACTTAGGATATCTCAAGTTTTTTTTTTTTTTACCCCTAAATCTTCACTGGATTGTCACATTAATATTGCCCAATAATTGTAAAATTTACTCCGTACATACATTTTGGTTTAGTCCTTCTTTAACTTAAAAATCTTACATATGGTTCCAAGATTTCACTCTTCGCTATAAATGAGCTTCTATATTATAGCCCTCTTTCTAAAGTTCTCAACTAGCTAAGAAGTAAGAAGTAGGAAAATCACAAGAAGTTAATCACTCTTCCTACAGTTGCATAGAAAAGGTGCACAATTCTTTCAGGAGAATCAATTAAGTTGCTAGCTTGATACCAAGCACAAATTATCTAGAGTTCAAAAGTTATATAATTAGTGATCATGCACAATGCAGATCAAATGCAACGCATTTTGTATCATTTTCTCTAAACATACGGTCTACGTACAGATACCTAATTTTTTTGTGTGATAATTTACGTATACCTAGTTGAATTTGTAGACGTAGTTCAAACAGCGATAATGGGACTTAGTTGAAGGCTTTGAAAGCTCTTTAGTAGTAGTTGTAGACTTGTAGTTATTCTAGTCACTGTTGTGTTTCGTTGTTTTTTTGTTTAGTTATTGCTTTATCCACCTCCTGCCAATAATATAACAGCTAAAGAAGATAAAGGCAAATGCTTTAAATTCTATCTAGGTTAGAGCAAAACCACACGGCTCCCACCATCATTTCTGATGCAATGTAAATGCAATCACTCTCCTTTAAACTAATATTACTTAGTCACTCCATATATATATATATATATATACTTAAAGGCATTGATTTCAAGTGTTTGGATAACTAGGATCCGACTTATACACGTACACTATGTGATAATGACATTAATATTGTTTCAACGCTTATCCATTTTGTGCTCACTTCCTCGTAGATATAACATAAGGCAAACATTATAATGTCACAAAGAACCATATCAATACGTAGGAAAATGCCTAAACATTAATACAAAGCAAGCAATACCTGAGATTTTTGTTTTTCTATAATCAACGGCCCAAACTGAGGGCAGCTTCAACGTCGAGCCTCCATGCAAATCCTCCACCGTCCATTCTCCACACATCACAAGGCACTATCTGAGAGCACTTATTATCCTTCTTCTCCGTCCCACACGTGTGTTGCAGCTTTACTTGGCACGTAAATGCTTCTGCTTCGTCCAAGTACGGCAACTTCAACTTCAACTTCTCTTTCCCAACCAACCAAACCATTATCATCTTATTATTATTATTATTAATCTCAGCTGACTGCCTGTCATTTTGCTCCTTCCTCACCAACATCCTCTTAAATGCCCTATTCACCCACATCACCCTATCCAAACCGTCCGATACGAAGCCCGGACACGTGTCCTCCTCCAGATTTCTCATCCTCTCCTCGTCTGTGCTCCCTAGCTGACCCACACCCATGCACGTGTCTGTCACACTCTCCACCGTCACCCACGACTCCACCGCCGCCGTGTGATCCTTCTCATCAGTACTCACAGACGCAGTCACACCCTTATTATCATCAAACTTATTCAACCACATCGGCAGTTCTGGCGGGTCCCCATTTTCCTCATCATTAAAGTTACACCAAGATCCACTCTCCGGCGATTCATTCCGTTCACTTTTCTCAGGCAAAAGTTGCAGAGTCACCACTCTCTTTTCCAACTCCAACGACCCTTCTTTCTTTTCTTCCTCACCTATCTTTCTCTCTCTCTTGTATCCACTACTGTTACTACTACTACTACTATTATTCTTCCGAACCCTAACGTACTTTCTCTTCGTTCTTCCTTTTGCAAAAAAAGCGTTCTTGCTATCCATCGATGACCCATCTGAACCGGACCCTCCCGCGGCCGGTTTCGGCGCAATCGGCCGGAATCTAAGCATTACCCGATTCATTAGACCTCCTTATCCTACGCACCCCACAATCAACAACAACAACACCAACACCACCATCTCTGTCTCTCTCTCTTTCTCTATCTAACTCTGTGTGTGTGGTCTATCTCTCTCTCTCTCTTTCTTTGTTTTGAGAGCTCAGGCGATAATCATAGCGTGTGTACAGTGACCTAGCGTGAAACAACACGTGTCTAGGGCTAACGATAAACAGTGGGAGGAAGTGATTGGTTATATTTTACGAGGTGGGTCCAGATGAAAAGTACCGGATCCAGCGTAATTGAGCGCTGCGGTCTGGTCCCACATCGGTTAAACCAATGAGAGAAGAGAGAGTGTCCGGCACTGCCGAAAGGAGGAGTACACGTGGTCTGCCTAGGACCTATACTGAAGTGGAAAGGCCTTTTCGGTTGGTTCGAGAAAGTGCACACGTGGTCTCCTTTTATTAGCTACGAACAACTCAAATTCGGGTTTTTGAAAAATTTTAGGAACCGTGACCTTTTTTTTGCACTCGCTTTTGAGGTGTGTGAGATACACGTTTTTACATGACAAATTATACTAGAGTAATGTGATAGATAAAATGATACAATTTTTTGCCACGTGACAAATTATAGGTGATAAATGTGTAATGATTTATCACTTATAATTCGTTATATGGTCAATTGTAATAGAAAATATTACTCATTATATGGTTTTTATGAGATCATATTACTTGTCCTTCATTCTACTTGAAAACTCACACTTGTTTAAAACTATCGAGTTCTTGTAAATATTTTTCTTTAATCTTTATCACAAGTTTACTCAAAAATTTTAAATAGAAGAGAGTTTTTTTAGTGAAATTATAAACAAATAACATAATCCATCGTGAGAAAAACAGTATAATTTCTCTATTTATATAAGACAAAGACAAGTATGAGATTTAAGAGAAAATATATAGTTCACATCGCAAATAACGTAACTTGTAGTTTATGATAATAATAAAAAAAATTAAACAAAAATTGACTTAAGTTTTAAACAACTCGACAATTTTAGTCGCGTAGTGTTTTTTTAATGTAACGATGGAACGTAATAACCATATAATTTCTCGAGATGTAGGTTGTTTGGGAACCAATGGAGACGCGGTGGCGGTGAGTGTGGGCTAAGGTTTATTGGTTAGCGCTGATTGGTGACTGTACGATGAGGACGCGTGGTTGGCCAGATGAGTGGTGCGGATCTGAGAAGAGATTTTTTGATGTGGACTGGGCGGTTTCATAAAAAGGATTCATTGGAGCTCAGTGTCAGTGGATTGGATTGGTTTCTTACTGACCAGTTAATTGGATTGGCTCCCTTACCTACTGCCACGTGCTAGCTTTGTTATGATGGACAACGCAACAACTCTCTCTCTCTCTCTCTCTCTCTCATTGTCACCATATTTTTCATAGTCGGTTGAATTAGCAATATTTTATTGATTCTTAAGTTTAATACCGCATTTTTATTTATTAATAATCATATATCACAATATTATGAACTTTACCATAATTTATCACATAAGACAATTGTGTGAAAGTGTGCGAAGTATTAGCATTTCTGTATTAACTAAAAACAGATAATTGAATTTAAGTTTTAGAAAAGAAATGAGAATCTTAAATTTTTTTTAACTAGCCATGAAGTTATTAATAATAGATAATAAATTAGAGTTAATTAATGATAGAATCATGTGAGTAAATTGTAAACAAAGTACTAAAATATGTTATATCTATAGCTTAGTTATATCAGTAGTTTTTTTTTTTTTTTTTTTTTTTACAAGATAAAAATTCAACTCTAATTTGATCTAAATGTATATGTGTGCGAAACTCTTTCTTAGTGACCATTGCACTAAAAGTGCGCGGTGATATATCAGTAGTATTACTTATGATTGTAATGAGTTACATTTTTTAGGCTCTGTTTTGTTTTTTTATTTTTTTTTTATTTTTTTTATCTATATTCTACATATTTTCTTCTATTGAAATAATTTTATAATATAATTAAGGCAATAAAAGAATAACTAAAATTTTATTGTGTATCTATTATCTGAGGACTGATAACTTATTGTGATATGCATATGTGTGGGAAAAGGGGGCCAAGCCCAGGGTAATGGGCCGAAGGCCCACGAGAGGACTATTTTACGTCCGAGAAGAGAGAGGAGAAAAAGTCAGGGCCCGGCTGGGAGTGGGATCCTCAAGATGAAGAATTATCACAGTCCGAGGAGGATATTTCCTGTCCAAGGAGGATATTTCCTGTTCAAGGAGAATACCTCTTGTCCGAGGAAGATGTTTTCCTCTAACATGATATCATAGATTAATTGAGCACGGGAAAGGCCAGAATGACTGTCCGAGGACTCTACCTGATCAAGATAAGCTCAGAGCATGTTCTGGAACGATAAGGATGGAGAAATATCTGAGGGAAAGGCTGCTGCCACCGTATTTAATGTATTGCAACAACTTTTCTGGCCGCATTTATGTGGAGAAGATCTATGAACAGTGCACCCTAACCTACCGCCACTCACACAGAACTAAAAAGAAGGTGCCTGACGTGACAGGTACTTGAGCAGGTTCATGGATGAGGAGCACGTGGACGATGGAGATGAGGGTAGGAGTGACTATATAATAGAAGGGAGCGCCTACCAGTAAGGGGGTGGAAGGTGAGAGAAGAAAATAGAAAGAGAGCTATTCAAATTATCAATGTATACAGACTGATCAATATTAATCACTGTTTAAAGGGTTATGGCCCATTATTATTAATCCCTTACTGAATCTAGTTCTTTGACCCATACTCTACAAATTAATTGTCTTTGAGTTTGTGCCACGAATCCGAACCCCACAGCATAAAATGAATAAGTTCAATAAAATTATAGTTACGCCTTTAAAAATGAAACTTTAAAGTATATCTGGATTAGTGGTAAAAATCTCTCGGAATTTGAATCTGAACTTTTCATACATAGTGGCTGTAATCACACAATAAAACATACAATATTGGAATGGAAATGCACCTCATTTAAGAATAGGTTCTATGTTACCCTTCAAGCTCAGCTCAATGTCCTCAAATTTACTGTCAACAAATAAATATTCAATATTTATTAACAATGAATATAATTATTGTATGTAATGCAACATATATATGTATCATAAGGAATTGCTAGCTACAGTTGCCCTATTTATTAGCATTATGAAACTACGCTGTGACTTTGTATGTTGAATAATCACGTAAATTATAAATTCATCTATAAAAAAAAAAAAACTAAGATTTGCATCATATGATGTAATTTGCATGTCATACATCGCTAAGTCTATATTAATGAAACAAATATATTTAAGTTTTGACCCAATGTATTTAAAAAATTTAATAAATGTTTAATTAGCAACCAAATACCAAAATATTTATCAAAATATATGAAAAATATTTTCCAAGTTCTAAGTTCCAAGTTTGAAATCCAAAATAAGTTAGCAAATGGAAACTAGCTAACTACAATATGATATCCAAAAGCAAGATGAATATTAAGATGAAATGAATATTTAATTATTCTCATTCTAAGGTTTTTATAACCGCTGTCCTAAATTCCTAATCATTATCATCTATTTCATCATCTATGTAAACATTATATATTTGTATACTAGAGCTGCAAAAGACATCAAAATACAGTTTTACAATCAACTATTCAAGTTATACCATTCAGTAACAATTAAAGAGCATACTCAAAAAAATCAATCAATCAATATACAAATACAAGAATAATAGATAAAATTATATATAAAAAAAGATTTTAGTAATATTAGAACAAAAATTAATATATTAATCAAACAAATTTAACAACATTATAACTTAAAAAGGCAGAAATGACCTCAACCAACATCAAATTCTTCATTTAGAAATGAGGAAGCATTCCTTTATTTTAATTACAAGTGAACTAAAAATTAAAAAAACATTTGCTTAAATTAACATAATTTTATAAAAATAAAATAAAAAGTCATACCATCATAATATGAAAAAATAAAAACCCTTAAAGTTTCATCAAAACAAAAAATTTATCCCATAAAAAAAAATATATATGTTTTTGGTAGGCTATTCCATACGATCCTACATATGATCTTATTATTTTTATGATTCTAGTGTAATCGTAAACATTTTAATAAAGTGGAATCGTAAAATCGTGCGATCTTATTATTCAGATTGCAATTTTGACAACCATGATTAAAATCTAAATGCTTTGGAATCCAATGCAGAAGTATGGTTGATTTCTTCTCCTTTTTCTGTCAATAAAGTCTATTAGGGGTTTAGTTCCAGTCTCTCCCGACACTTCAAAGATTACAAATTTTCCCTATTGGCCTGGTCAACAAAAGTAACCTAATCTTCTTTCCAATATATATTCAAGAACGTAGTAATCAATACTTTTCAGTTATTTGTTTTATAGTAATAGTTTTCTAACTTTTATCTTTCACTTTAAATTTTTTAAGTTAAAAAGTACATTACATCACCGGTAATTTGCTTAAAAAGACTTCTACAAAAGTAAACGAAACACATTTTAAAATATTCTAAGAAGATGTTTGGTATATACACTTAAAAATTAAAAATAGATGTTTAAAAATGTGTAAAAATATATATGAGGATACAAAAATGTGTAAAAATATATATAATGTTGTTTGGAGACCGTTTGGTAACGTTGTTCTAATAACGTTGTTTGTATTTTTAAAGAGAAATAATATATTCACAATATTTTTACAAAAAATCCTAAGTGATAGGTTGTTACTAATTTTTTTTGTTATGACAAAAAAGTAATTTTAATGTTAGGTTTAAATTTGAACTAATAACAACTAACTACCTATGATTTGTAATAAAAATATTGTAGAAATAACACCTCTTTTTTTGAGAATACGTATAGATAAAAATGTGTATAAAAATATGTGTATTATTATGAAAATATGTGATCCAAACAACCCTTAAAAACTAAACTGAAGACACCATTTATAATACTATTTCTGAAATGATGTTACATAAAGAATGTGATGAACAGTTAAAAGGAGCCCATATTGTTGTATCATTAAAAATTTTTCACGTTTGGGAATAGTTCATTTTCTTCATTACTCTTCTGAATGTGTGTCCTATAATAATTTCTAGCACAATTACTCTTGAAAATGTCTGTCCTATATTCCAGCACAGTTTATATGTCACGCCTTTTCATGCTGGTAGCTAACCTTCAAAAAGGTTTATAAATGGTTGGTGTCTATTTAAGAATCTTCTGTACATTTCACATCTCACATGCATTGACATTGTTGTTTTTTTCATTCTATAAAAAAGAAGAAGAAAGACATTGCTGTTTTTTCACTCAATAGAAGAATAATTTTCTTGCAACCAATTTGATTTATAATGAAAAGGTGACCCATTGGAGTTTTCCTAAAACCCTTACGTGGCCATAAAAGCTGAGACCACCTAATCAATTATTTCAACCTCAATATCACCTAATGAGGTATGTATATAACCTACCACACATTATTGTTGATGATTTTATGTAAAAGTTTCATTTTTTAGTTTTAACAAATTATTCTTCCCCAGCCACAATAAAAGCAACACTAAAGTCTAAAGCCATTCCATTTTAAACTGATCTGGACACACTCTCCTAGTTATTATTAACACTTATGTTTTATATTCAATTCGTTTAGAAAACTACCAAGAGAAAAATAGTACCTTGAGTCCGAGAGAGAGATCACACTTCTCTTTTTATTTGATAATAATAGTATAACTACTCCTTTCTTCACATTTTCAAAGACCCAAACTGAGCGCAGCCTTAATATCTAACCTCCATGAGAACCCACCACGGTCCATTCTCCACACATCACAAGGCACCACCTTTGAACACTTCTTCTGGTTCCGCCACGTGTGCACTAGTCTCACTAAACCTGTAAACGCTTCTTCGTTATTATTATAGGGCGGCAACTTCACTTTATTATTCACCACCAACCTCACCAGAAAATCACAGTACTCCGGTGACTGACCGTCACAGTACTCCAATTCCTTCGTCACCATCCTCTTGTACGCTTCGTTAACCCACTGTACCCTGTTCAAACCGTCTGATATAAACCCCGGACACGCGTCCCTCTCCAGATTCTTCACTCTCTCTACGTCCGTACTCCCTAACCCACGTACATCCATGCACGTGTCTGCCACGCTCTCCACCGTCACCCACGACTCCACCACCCTCGTCTGACCCATCTCCACCGTCAGATCTGACCCCCCACCACCACCACCACCACCACCACCCCCCTCCACGTTATCAACCTCAACCCCAACTTTCTCAGCCGTAGGATCAACCGGATCTTTCATTTCAGCTTTCTCAGGCAACAATTGCAGCGTCTTCAAAACCCCATCTTTGCTTTCTTCCTCAGAAACCATTTTCTTATACCCATTCATACTGTTCTTCCGAACCCTAACGTACTTTCTCTTCGTCCTTCCTTTCGAAACAACAGAATTCTTCTTCTCTGTCAGCATATAACTCGAACCTGAACCGTCTGTCACCGGTTTCGGTGCGATCGGCCGGAATCTTAGCATTTCTCGGCTCACCATCATCATCTTATCTCGCTTCCCAGTACTCCCTAGCCCTAGGCTTGCCCCGTGCCACCTTTCTCCACCGTCCATCTCTCTCTCTGTGCTGTGTATCTTTGTGTCTCTGTATGTGTGTGTGTGTGTGTCTCTCTTCTCTCTCTGTGTGGCTTTCGGAGCTGAACTGATAATGATAGCGGCAGTCCGGAGAGGGTGGGTTAGGAAACACCACGTGTCTAGGGCAACAACTGAAACAGTAAAGAACACCTGATTGGTTATTTCTATTTTAGCGGTGGGACCCAGATGAAAACAAAAGTGGCGTATCTGGGAAGAGCAATAGGGGACTGTGATTGGTGTGAGAAACTTGATCCAATCAGAGCTGAGAGAGTGTCCAAAGCACTTTTGGGAAAGAAAGGGACTCATGGGCTTACCTAGGTTAAGGCATAACTTCTTTTCCAGTTTAAGTGGAAACACTTTTGGAAAAGGTTCCACAATGCTAACACGTGGTTGATTGTTACTAGTTCTCAACAGTAAATTCGGTTCCAAATTATTGTATTTTTTTAAAAAAATTAAAATTAAAATTCTCTCAAATTTGACCTTAGGGGCGTGAGATACACTTCCCTGATACTTGCTTTAACTGGGCTATTTTTATTGGTGGAGTTCATCACTTGTTTGTGCGTGAATGTGGGCTTTGTTTCTTGAATGATTGTGTGTAGATTAAATTTTTTTTTTTTTTTATAATATTAACAATTACGTATTAGCTAATAATTTATTTAAAGAAAGTTTTTATAGGAAAAAAAAAAAATTAATACTTTAACAGTTTTTTTTATTTTTTATAAAAGTGATATTAAAATTTTTTTAAAATAGATTATTAATAAGTGCATAAAGGACACACGCTAACATCGTCTTTTTTTTTTTTTTTTTTTTTAATTCTTGAAGTTCGAGGGAAAGTTTTTTGTTTTTAATTTATTGTTATTTCAGGTTTTCTTTTTGACTTTTGGGTTATGTAAGTGCAGTTTTACAAGGATTCTAAACTTTATTATTCTTATAAGATTGACAGAATCCGACAAATGTTATGAGAACACAAAGCTCTTGATAAGTGAGGAATAATATTGAATTATTGAAGTAAAAGTATTTCTTTCATAATATTTTTATAATATTTTTATTCACATGTAACTGTTACTAATAATTTGTTACTTATAAATTATGATTGTTATGAAAATATTATAGATATAACACATTTCTATTATTGCAAATAGGTTATTGCGAAAAGTTTTATACTTCAACAATATAATATATTTTTTTGTTATGATAATCGGAATTCCTCTCCGCATTCCTATCTCTTAATTGAAAAGCAATTTCTTTCTCCTCATTTTTATAACCATCTAACTAAAAAAAAAAAAAAAAAAAAAACACAACTTGTAATTCATGATCATGTAAGAATGAGACCATCTATCATAGTTTACCTTTTTGTTTGTTAATTATAAGAATACTGGGGTTAGGCTAATTGCACTTTGATTTGTTGGTATATATTTAAAGAAAGTTTTTAGGGAAAATGAAAAAAAAAAAAAGTAATTAATATTTTGACAACTTTTTTTATTTCCCATAAAAATAATATAAAAACTTTTCTAAAATAGATTATTAATAAGTGCTCTAAGAGCATTCGTTAGCATAATCCTTTGTATTTTGATTCTTGAAGTACGAGCGAAAGTTTTTTGTTTTTAATTTATTGTTATTTCAGGTTTTCTTTTTGACTTTTGGGTTATATAAGTGCAATTTTACAAGGATTCTAAACCTTATTCTTCTTATAAGATTGACAGAATCCGACAATGTTATGAGAACACAAAGCTCTTAATAAGTGAGGAATAATATTGAATTATTAAATTAAAAGTATTTCTTCCAAAATATTTTTACAATATTTTTATTGACATGTAACTGTTATTAAAAATTTGTTACTTATAAATTATGATTGTTATAAAAATATTGTAGATATAACACATTTCTATTACTACAAATAAGTTATTGCAAAAAGTTTTATACTTCAACAATATAATATTTTTATTTTATTATGATAATCGGAATTCCTCTCCTCATTCCTATCTCTTAATTGAAAAGCAATTTCTTTCTCCTCATTTTTATAACCATCTAACTAAAAAAAAAAAAAAACACCACACACACACACACACAGCTTGTAATTCATGTAAGAATGAGGCCATCTATCATAGTTTACCTCTTTGTTTGTTAATTATAAGAATACTGGGGTTAGGCTAATTGCACTTTGATTTGTTGGTATCCTTACTCTTGGGTGGGTATGTTTTCGAGATTCAAGTTTGGTGTCTGTCTTTTCTTTAGATAATAAAAGAATCAAAAAGCAGTAGGGTTAGAAACTTATAATTGCTTAACAAGAAAAAGAAACATATAATTGAATCTCATCTTTTATTGTACTGCCAAATTTCTTTTTCCGCCATTAAGCAATTTGACTTGCCATGTCAATGTCGTATGGGAAGATGATGATGATCAAGTATTCTCATATAATAGTCTTCAATTTATATTATTGCAGGATAATAGTACTGGGTTATTTCTCCATGACTTTATTATTATTTTTACTTTTTTTTTTGTCCAATTAACGGATACCTAAGGCTTTTTAAATCAATATCTTTAAAGTGTCGATTAACTTTTCTCATATTTTTTAAATATTTCCTAGATTATTTTGTTGGAGTAGCACAGTTTAGGGGAGCTTGTCAATGAATATAGGAACTAGTGTCAACAATAATGCTTTGATTAACAAATCGATGCCAATTTATTGGTCAATACCATAGGAATTCAACTTTATTCGAACTTCTTTATCAATGGTTTTCATTATTGTATATGTTGTGTTGTCAAGTCCAGATTGTAATACTTTCGTAACAAATAGAAACTTGTATATCTCATCTGGTCTCTACAGGCAAATATGATATCATTTAATTCAATAATTATTGCAGTAGTTAAAAATTTTAATAATCACAAAGTCTTTGTACTCTTGTACCGACGGTAAATTGTAAAAAGTTGGATTAATTAGTCTTTGATTCGGATCTTAATAAGTCAAAAGAATGAATTTAAAAACTAAAAGAAAGAAAAGAGATTGGCCATTTGGTTATTGGAGAGGGAAGGGAGACTTAGCTGAATAGAGAGAACCAAAGCATACGGAACTCACTTTTTTCAATTTTATTTGAGAGTGATATCTGGCTTATATTGTTTGATATGATGCATGTACCAGCTTTATTGTTGAATGAGAGCTATCGGTATTTTCAGTTATTTAAATGGAATATTGTTAAGACACTGTGAGTGGCTCTTATTTTCTGGAGCATCCACATCTAGTCGTTTCATGCTGTGTGTCTCCATTCTTTCAATTCTGCCAATCTGATAGGCTCGCCCAGCCAAAATAATTAAATCTGATAGGCTCCTATTATTTCGAGGACACTAAGAGATGGGATAGCTTCTTTTGTCCTTTTGGGGTCCTGGCTGAAAAGTTTCTCTCTCTCTCTCTCTCTCTCACATCTGATAATTTTTTGGCCCATTTGATGGTTTACCTAATAGAAATGCTTATCCCAATTACCACTCACGGCTGATAAAAAATCCTTCTCACCCGTCACTATTATTAGCTTAAAAGTTGTAGGTTCGAGTAATGATAAGATCTAATATTAAATTGTAGATTTTGAGTAATGACAAGCTTCATTATTATTCATATAGTTTCACACCACACATTTTTTTCTAAAAAAATCAATATCATCGCACATCAAATCGGCCTTTTCACCATTTTTGTAAGGAAGAAAGCCCAATATGTGGACTTTCTGGCCTGTATATTACGGGGCATACTTGGTCCTTCGGGTTTCCAAGGCGATACCTTCAGGCCATAAACATGGGTTTCTTCCCAGTCCCAATTTAAGGACTAGTAACAATCGCATTGGAGGAGAGATGACACAATTTCCGAATTTGATAGCATTTTGAACGTATATCCTAAGCATGACACTATTCTCATTTTACACAGTGCCTGATTTGCTCACCCACTACTATCCTCTCATGAAGTGCCAAAAGTGGTATCCCAATGTGAGTTCCAATTGATAAAGAGGGGTTGGTGCTATTATTAAAGACACCAAAATCAGTGTGGAATACAGTTCCCTCCATTCAATCAAAAAAACAATATTAATGTGGAATCTCGTTCCCCTCGCATGAATCAGTCACAAATCACAATCACTGTGACTTTAGAAAAGGAAATCCAAATCAAACATTCTTGTTCCCAAGTGCTGAAGGCCCTAATAGTCATTACCATAATAATGAGACAGACTTGCACCTTTTTTTTCTCGGAAAGCCCCTTTTAAGTTTAAGGTTGCGTTTGTTTTGGCTTCAAACCATTTACAAAAATGCTTTTACACCAGCGTGTGTGTTTGGTAAGTACAAAAAATTGGGTCACACGGAATTGGTTTTCTGCATTAACTGTAAAATAAGGCTTGAAGGGTGTAAAACCATTTCAGGTTTTATTTTACCTTCAAATGAATTACACTCTAGGAAAATAGGAGAGAGAGAAACAGCAAGGAGATCGCACCAGAAGCACTGGTCTCGTCGCACCCAGCACCGGCGAGATCGCACCCATAGTCACCACTAGAAGCTCATCGGCGCCGTCATCTAGATCGTCACCACCCAAAACCGATCCCCCCAAAACCGATCTCGTCCTCGACCCACTGAGCTCGTTCGTTGAGCAATACCCAAACCACAAGACATCGTCTAAAGTCTCCTCCAGCTTTGTCATCCCCTCCATTTTTTCTTGTTCAAACTCAACCCAATTTGATTGCATCCCACCACATCCATCCCTGAAACCTAGAAAACCCATTCCTTAAACCCACTCCGACGAACCCATTCCGCAAACCCATTTCTCAAACCCCCATTGGCCACCACCGCCACCTCCATCCATTTTGATCCTCTCTTTCCCGATCTCTCTCTCTCTCTCTTTCCCTCAATCTCTCACTCTTTCTTCCTCCTCTCACCGAGTTTGTGAATAAAAGATGTTTTTATTTTGATTTTTGGTTTAGTGTATATTTTGAATTTTTCTATTATAAAATTTGTTTGGGAGCTGAAAAAATAGCTGAGAAAATGTAAAAAAATTGTAGGAAAATAGCATTTTCGTAATATTACCAAACATCAAAAATCATTTTCTGGACTATTTTTCATTGCAGAACCAAACACTTGAATTTTATTTTCCTTACGAGAATTCACTTTCCCCTGCATTCATTTTACGCTCGAAATTCAATTTACATTGAACCAAACGCAGCCTAAGTAATGATAATAATGGAAATGTCCCAACTCTTAAGTCTGAACCCGCATGGACACAGATACATAAACCCAGCAGAGACATGAAATCTAAAATGTATGAATTCTTGAAAAACCAGCCAAAACTTTCAAGAATTGAAGCCAGGTATTATTTAACGTTGTAATAGCGTATGATGACCTTAACAACTGACTAAACATCAATCTAGCTAAAAACCGATTCATAATATGAAAAATAGCAGAATCATCACTTGTTTTTTAATGGGGGATATTGTCCATTGCTCCTCACTTTTCTTATATCACTGATTGCATTGCAAAAATCCCCCAAATCAAATGACAAATTTTTAACAAATTTTGAATACTACAATCCACCCTGAATAATTTGGAACTCATACAGAAACTCAAAACAAAACTAACAGTCCGTAGACCACAATGGCAGATCATGTATATGGAGTAGCTTATTTTTATCTCAAACTCAAAAAAGGAAGGATCTTCAGGTCACTCCATTAGCAATTTACCAATTGGAGCCAATTTAACATGGCAAGAAAACCTAGATCTGATTAATAATTATTTTCGATTCAAGTTGCCACCCCAAAGCAAAGGTAGAAAGGAAAACAGATGGAAGCTAATTGACAACATCAAGAACCAGCTTGCGAGACTTGAGAACAGACCACTTCATGCGACGGTAATAAGCAGCTTGTAGTAGCGCCAGTGACAGTACGAATATCCATTTAAATCCCATCTGCATTTGAACATGCAAAATGTCAACATCCAAAATAAAACATAAGTACAAATTGCCATAAACAAAATATAGTGTTTCATATCATGAAAACATGATTTAGCAGCACATACCAATTTCCTCTCTTCCATTTCAGGTTCTGCAGCCCATGACAAGAATGACACAACATCTTTCCCCATCTGCACCCCGGCATGAAAGAAGAGTGAGCTTTATTCTCAAGAGAACATGTGATAATGAGCACTTATAGCAAGGAGCTTCTTGTTACTCAAGGGAGATATTTTAAGAGGTAGACAAACCTGAGCTTCTGTTGCAGAGGTACCATCCTCATACTCAACAGCACCATCATTAAGCATTTTAGGCATAGCAATTGCTCCCCCAGGAAAATAAGGATTATAATGCAAGCCCTCCCGAATCTAAAATACAAATACCAGTTAAAATAGCTAAGCAGTTAGAAAGTTTTACACTGCAAAAATTCCAATGGACATAAATTTTCATAAATGTTAATGTGTAGCTAGATGACATACGTGACATATAAGACATCACTCTGCCCATAAGATGTATATCACCTTTAGGATTAATGCCAATCAGACAACCATATACAGTGAGAAACAAAGCAAACAACCAACGGTGACTAGAATCTAGAGGATGCAATGAAAGATAGTGTAATAAACTAGTTCTCCTTTCCATACTGTTACACTCAAATCTGACATGAAGAAGAGAAGCACAAGATACATCTTGCACCAAAAGAAAGGTACTGCTAGACCACAAAAATGGATCCCTCAAAGGAAGTGCAATGAAGCCTTTTCTTTTCTTTTTGATTTTGGTTCTTTTTTGCATATTGCTATTCAAGAGTTCACACTGGATTTTTCAACCAAGATTACAAATATAACATTAATATTTTGTTGACTACTTCAGATACCATTTGTTCATATCTACCATAAAAAAGTGTAGAAGAGAGAGAATAAGAATTTACTGAAACACCAGCAGGGGGATCACGATAACCAGTTAGAAGGGCAAACACATAGTTCTGACCATTGTGACGAGCCTGAAAGGATCAAAGGTAAGAGACTTATGGGATGAATAACATAGATTTTGAACAAGTATTAAGCAAAAGACAGGAGTTACTTTGGTGATAAGACTTAGATCTGGAGGATAGGCCCCTCCATTAGCAAACCTAGCCGCTTGTTCATTTGAATATGGCTGAGGAAAACGATCACTGAGTTTACCAGGGCGTGTAAACATCTCACCCTCGTCATTAGGCCCATCAACAACTTCAATCTCGGCTGCCATAGCCTTTACCTCCTCTTCCGTATATGCGACACCCACCAAATCACGGTATGATATAAGCGACATAGAATGGCAAGAAGCACAGACTTGTTGGTAAACCTGATGACCACGACGAATCCTGCTCGACCAAAATTGGCATCAAAACACAAAACATTAAAACCAGGAAAGTACATTTAATATGAAAAATAATAACATTATGTAATTACCCACACCAAAAAGACCAAGTTTTAAAAGATTTTCCTAGGTAACTAATTACCCTTGTTCTTGTCTTCTGATATGTAAACTAATAAATTGTTTGTGCATACAGCACCTTAAGAATAGCGTTTGTATAATAAATTAGGGGGTCCATGTCATCTGCTTCAAGATCAAGCGATAATATTTAATGATTCATATATTTTTTAGCCCACCGGAAAAAAAAAACAAAAAAAAAACAAAAAAACAAAAAACAAAAAACAAAAACTAAAAACTAAACTAAACTACTTATCAAAAAAAAAAAAAACTAAAATAAATTAAACTTGCCTAGGCATGATATGTGCTTCTTCAAAAAGCACTAGAAAAGTGTGCTAGAGGTGTGCTTCATTAAATGAGCTTTTACTTTGGCCAAGCAAAGAGCTTAGACCTTGAGGCTTTGAGCTTTAAGTGCTCTAAAGCACACTTTTAACAACAGCAGAAAGGCTGAAAAGAATGCCAGCCAAAGTTGAGAGGAATTATCACCATCAATGACTCACAGAATATAGAACCCTGGTTATGTATGACTAAGAGAAAAAGGTTTCTGGTCCCAAATAATCTAGATATTCATTGAGACACATTACAAAATTAATAGCATATTGCTAGAGCTAAAAAAACAAAGCCACGGGTTCAATAAGAACTTACGAAGCATGATCATAGGAGCTGAGAATGCCCTGGTGAGGCCAGGGATAATTAGGACAGTCTAAGCCATGTTCAGCCTCATCAGCAGATGCTGCTATCGTTCCAAAACTCAAGAGCCCTGAGATGCCTGCTCCAAGAAGTGCAAGGGCTCTTAGGGACTTTGTGCTGGTAGACCCTGCCTCTTCTTTCTTTGAGATGAGAGATGACAATAAAGGAGGGGCCTGAAAATTAACATACAGAGAAGTTTTAGCACATAATTCGTAAATTTGTTTTCAAGCATGCAGAGTTGGATTTTATAAGCTGATCATAATCTTTAAAATGCATTTGTACAATGCCACTCTACCCATACAACGTAACGAAAAGACCAAAAGAAGAAGACATTCTCCTAAGTTATTAAAAAAAAAAAAAAAATCATTCTAAGAACCAGGAGATACATATTGAAGACTTAAAAATGAAACCATTTTTTATAACTTTTTGGCCCAAGGGGAGGGAGAATGAGGATTGAAAATTTGAAACTAGTGACCTCCACTTCTTAAGGAGTGGTCCCCAACTGATTGTGCTACCATTGGGACAAAAATGAAACCTTAATGAGTAAAAATCAAACAATAAAAAAAAATGCTAGTATTTTGCTTAAATAGGATAACAAATAGTGACATTACCATGTAAGCAAAAGTGAACAGTTTTTTTTTTTTTGATAAGTAAAGTTTATTGATGTCAATAAAAGTAGGAACACCCTAGTACACAGGAAGTGTACAAGAGTTGAAATAATCAAGAACAAAAATTACAAGAATCTAAGAAATCAAGAAAAGATAAAAATGATTGGTTCCGCAATGCAGCCAACCAATCCATTAAAGTTCTAAAGAAAAATAGTTTCAAGTCAGATATGGATCTCTCCTTATCTTCAAAGCACCGACTATTTCTCTCCCTCCAAAGGCACCACAATAAGCAATGGGAAACCATCAACCATATATACCCATTTCGATAAGGACCAAAACTGCCTTGCCAACATGCTAGAAGCCCCATTACAGATTGCGGCATAACCCAACTCACTCCAAACAAACCGAACACCATAGCCCATAGATCCATTGCAAAAGTGAACAGTTACAGGCTGGTATGAGGAAAATCCCCTATAATAAGAACCAATATTGAAGTTTCCTTATAAATATATAAACAACATAGTACCCACATGAAGCAAATGAAACTGAATGTAGAATTCACATAAACCTTACAAAAAAAATTCACAAAAACCTAGATTTATAGATTTTGTCACCAACACTAATTTGGGTAATCTAAGCTGCAACTTCAGAAGCTAAAATCAGATAATGCGTGGAGAGAGCATGGGAGGAAGGAGATCAGGGATTGAAGGAAGCTTACTTTTGATCGAGACTGAAGTTTCCTTCTCAGTAACTGGTGGAACACTCCTCCAGCCATTTCAGTCAACGCTTCTGTCAATTAATTCACCCAATAAAATAGCAAAGAGTTACAAGTGCAAAGAAATGAAAAATAAACATAAGCTTTAGATATTAAGAAGCTGCTATCATTGTCAAATTCCATGAAAGAATGAAATTTCTATATATATATTTTTTTCATAATTAAAAATGACGGGTTATTGATATTTCTGCAAGCAGTATTTTATTAAAGACTTAAGGTTATTAGCCAGAAAATAATAATTTATTAATTAAACAAAGGATAAGATCAATTCAAACGTAGTTTATTTATTTATTAAAGTGGCCAAATTCGGGGCCCTTTCCTTGATTGGGTTTAACTGGGAGAGAAGGGGGGTGGGGGGAGGGGCAGTAGCAGAAAACAAACATGCAAACCCAATAAAAGTGCAAATCATTCACCACATTTCCTCATAAGGAGAAGCAAACAAAGACAAATAATCTTACTCAAAGTGTTAACAGAAAATGGTGGTAAAAATACAATGTAACTGAGATATCAAGTAAAAGTACAATAGGTCATTGACTCCCTTGGACTAGGTGTAGCAATTAATCATAAATTTGAACATATTAAAAACCCCAAAACAGGTAAACACACAAACAGCTTGTAGTTTGTGTCTATCACGCAACAACGACAACAAACACCAAGAACAACGACAACAGCTACAACCAAAACATGTTATAAAGTTTATTATAACTTGAGACCATGAAAACTCCAACAAGAGAAGGGGAAGAAGATGTGTATCATTTATCAGCAACAAAGAAAAACTTTGTAACACTCATAGTTCTTCAGCTCACCAAAAGGGTACATTAAATTGAATGCACTGACTCCATGCATTGATCAAAGAAATCATTTTTATTTCATTTTTCTCAGGCCAGAGTTGTCATTCTCTCCAAATTTTCATACTTTCACCTATTTATATACCTCCCAAGTATCGGGAAGTTCCAAGAACCAGATTTCGATCAGTAGTTAATGAAACTTATCATATCACAGGTATTTCCAGACCACGATTGATAACGAAATTATTCTTGCAAGATGAAATGCGAATTAAAATTGTAGAACAATTTTCCAAATCAAACCACACCACTCTCCTTCAAGTAGAATCCGACATAAAATCATTAGAATCACCAAAGAAACCCTCTTGGCATATAGAGCACATATAGGACACCTAAATACCCAAATAGCATATACTTCAATCTCTTTTTGACACATACAATTATGACACCTTTCAAAAATCTACCATGCCTAATTGAATCCAGCACCACCAACAAAAATCTCAACAAAAATAAATTGTAGTAATCATTTCTCAAAAAAAAAAAAAAAAAATCATGCGTAGTGAGACTGATGCAAAAATGTAAAAACCACACAAAATCAAAAACCTAAATATCTAACAGTCTAAAACCCTATGTCCCCCAAACATTCAAAACCGTTAAAACAAATCAAACGCGCTAACAACCCTCACAACTCATTTTCTCAACAAACAAAAAAAAAAAAAAGTCAAAATCCAGAGTCATTTTTCACAAAGTCAATACGAAGCTGTGAAAAGTGATATATGATAGATTTGAAAAACGTGAAAAATTGAAAGAAGCGAACAGATCGAGGAATGGAGCTTAAGAGTGGAAGACGGAAAGAGAGGAGTTGAAGCGGAAGTAGAGAGGGACTCACTTGTGAGATCGGCGAGGACTAGAGGTCAAAGACGCAGGAGCTGCCTATCTGCTTTTGGAGATCCAACCAGGAAAAGGATAACCGGATGGATGGGATATAAACACCGACTCAGCTGCTGCGTTTGAGGAAATGAAATGAGGGACAGCCAGCCAATCCCATCGCTACTATTCCTTCTACTATCTTCACCCACGAGTGTGCGCTTTTTGGGCCTTGGCCCTAGCTTTTGGGGTCAGGCCCATCTTTCATAATCATGTTATTCTTTACTCCTAATTTTAAAATATCTATATATGTAATTTTCTTTTTCCCCTAATCATTCAAATTTATAACCCGTTTGACTCATTCCATACAAATCATTACTAATTTAATTTTTTTTTCTAAATTACTCAAAGAAGAGAGCTAGGGCATAGCTACCTACTTCCCTAGCATCTCAAGTGATTAGATGGGGACAGGGTTCGAACTTGCAATCTTTAGGTCATGAGCCTAATGAATCGACCAATTCTTCTACCCCGCTTTTTTCCCCTCTCTTTCTTTCACTATTCCCACCAAAGTCCCATATTTGGTTACTTGGCTGGGATAGAACCAGTGCTTAGTAAGTGGTGACAACATCCCTTTCTTCAGAACATTCACAAGAGCTGTCTTATATTAATTAAATTACACATATCTAGTTCGCACCCCCCCTAACCAATCCTTTTTTTCTTTTTCACTTTAACTTATTTTTTTCGTAAATCTTTTAAGAAAGATATTGCAATCATGAGTTCTCTTCGGTGATGCCAATGGCTCTATTGTTCTCGGCTTTGCAATCACACAAGCTCTGTTATCATCATCGGCTCAACTCTTAGCCGCAATAGGTATCACTCGTTGCTCTCAACCTCTTTCTCTCCATGTTTCTCTTCTCTATCATCATTTCATACTCTCACTCACTTTATTACTCTCATCTCATTTCATTCTCGTTTCTCGTTTTATCTCTCATTAGTCCCTTTTTGTTTTTTTCATTTTGTTAGTAGAAGAAATTGTAAAATTTTTCACGTATTTTCATTTTTTTTTTCATGATGTCAATATATTTAAGTTCTCTTAATAGATTCGGTATAATTTAAGTTTCTTAATAACTATTCTAGAAAAAATTCATAGAACTACCGTCGATATAATGTACTTAAAATTTACATTTAAACATTTTTAGGAGTATATAATTTAATTAAAAACATATGTAAGTGTGAGATTTAATTCATAAACAATGTGTAAAATACAAGTTATCCTTTTTTAAGTTAAGATTATATATCTTAATATTTTCTAATTAAACAACTAAAATGAGAACTTGAGAGTTCGATTTGGGACCCTTGATAGGGGTATTTGGGTGTTTAACTCATTAATATAATGTGTGAAGTATACCTGGAGATCCTAAGTTCAATTTACCATAGTATCTGTAGGGTCTCAATTTGTAGTCCAAGTTCAAAAGAAATGGGATGTGAGCCCAATGAGCCCAATACAATAAATTTGTAGAGAGTGGGTGAAAGAGCTAGGTTATTTGCAAATTGGACAACGAATAGTAAAGATTTAAAAGATGAACAAGCAAGAAAACACACTTAAAATTCGATGAACTTAGTGTCCGAGGAGATTAATTATGAATTGAACCAATGTTCTTGAAAGCTAATACAACCCTTAGTACTACAATAATTCTTTTTCCCTCCTCCCTCACTATCTTTTCTAATCCCCCTCTTATGGGAGGTCTTTTAGATTATATAGTTCCCTTTCAGACCATCTTAATCGTACACTTGTCAATCATCTAAGCCTTCACTCAAGTACATATCCCATTAGACATCTTTTTTGGCTCTCTATGAATGGTGCTAGTTGAGACTGCACTGTTTAGGGGTCTTCTCCACATAAATGCGGCCAGAAAAGTTGCTGTAGTGCATTTAATGCGGTGGTAGTAGCTTTTCTTTTAAATATTTCTGTATTCTTATCACCTTTGTACGTGCCTGAATTTCATTCTTATCATTGGAACTTCCTGGAAGGTCACCCAAACCGCCCAAGTACCTGCTTGACTGATAGTCATCGTATCCGAGGAGGATGTACTCCTCGGATTATATTCCTCCATCCTTTCTTTACGTGATTCTCGACTTTAGGCCTCTCCCAATCGTTTACTCCTCCTCGAACATGTCCACGTCCTCGGATTAGGCTCAAGGCCCAATATACAAATTTGGACTTTTATCCTCATAGTATCAATTCATGAGATTTTTGAAGTGTCTCGTGGATAAGAAGTGGAATAGTATGATCAAAGATTAGAGCATTACTTCCTTCCAACAACAACAACAATCCCTAAATCCAAAATTTTGGGGTTAGCTATAGATCCTCAACATATTAATTAGGGCCAATCACATGTTGGAACACCATTTCCTTATTTTTTTAAAAGTATAATAATTGATTTGTGTACGGCTTCAAAATAATAAATAATTTGTGAGAAAGAGAGGTCAAGTCATTAAATCTCCATCAACTTAAAAACTAAAACAAACATTTAAAAAAAAAAAAAGAAGAAAAAAAAGATGAAACAAATAAATCTGTCTTCTCTTCCTAAAAATAAATTCCCTAAAATTGTTAATTATAATTGTAAGGACGTGTTTTGATCCACAGCCCAAGTGATTTGGACAGTGACCCAATAAGCCTAAAACAATAAATTTGTTAGAGAGTGGGCTCGTTAATGAACGTTCAATGAGTTAAAGTATAGATCACAGTAGGTTAGTTGGTGTAAGATGAATAAGACAAACAGTTTGAAAAGAAAAATACTCCTCGGTCATGTCCGAGGATGGTATGTTCTTCTATATTTCTCTCAGACTTATAAACATATTCAAGTTCTTAGTTACACAATAATTTCTTTTCTGGTTTTCTGATGCCCCCTTCTGGAATGGAATCCTCCTCCTTTTATACCCCTTTTCCTTCTTTCATCTTAGCCGTCCACATGTAAATCAGATTGCTAATCTTCTTGATACTTCTCCCATCAACACTTTCTTGAAGTCTTTATGGGTAGCTGTGAGGCTAGAAGTCACTGTTCAGGTATCACTTCCACATTAATGCGGCCAGTTGGTTAGGTGCAGAGCATTCAATGCGGTAGTAACAACTTTCTTCCCAGATATTTCTCAATTCTCTGTTGACTCACTTCACTCCGAAGCTTATTCTTCCAAGCATGGTTACCCATTGCTCAGTACTTGATGGGTAGTCAGATTTCAGGTTGCCACTCTATTGGGCGAGAAAGGGTGGCTCCTCGGACAACGTCACCTATTTATTATGATCAGACCTCTTTCTCGGCCCAATAACTTACTTACCTTCACTAAAACTTATCTGTCTTCGGGCTCTTTGACGTCCTCGGGTGCGGCTCACAGCCCAATATCCTTATTTGTGCCTTTCATCTCTACAATAATTATATATTTTTTTTATCATAAGAATTATATATATATATATATATATATATATATTTGTTGATAACAAATTAACAAGTTTCTCATTTGATCTTTTGCATGATATTTCCTCTTCTTCCCTTTTTTTTTTTTTTGTTGGGGGGGGGGGGGGCCTCGAAGACTTCCTCCTTCTCTACGAGGTACAATCATTAAGGTTGTCTATTTATTTTTTCAATGGCCTCAAAAATTCCTAATCCCGACCCCCCAGGGTCCCCACTGGTTTTTTTGGTGGTCATATCTCAACCAATAATTTCAGTGGGTATGACTGAGCCATGGTTCATTTTTGTAGTCACTTTCAAATTTTAATAGATAATTAATTACAAAGAAAGCTCGAGTTAACAAGTCCTTAATAGTGCCTGTCTTGGTTGACAAATGCCAGCCTCATGTCATGTCTGCCATTTCTAAGTTAGAAATTTCTCCTTTCGCAATATATTCAATGCTGCCTTTTTTTATTCTGCAAAAAATAAATAGTAAGCAGATTGATTCATCAGAGGAACTAGTCCATTTCCAAATCTTTAATGAGGGAGAGAGAGACTGGTCCATTACATTATTAAGCTGTCTATCAAAATATACAACTATACAAATGTCGACCAATAAAAAAAAATTAACTTTTTTACTCAAAAAAAAAAAAAACCTATAACAAATATATATATATATTCATCAAAATTCATCAAAATATATATATTCATATATGCAAAGTGAATTGTGTAGGACATTTGAGCTAACTAGTCTATTAAAATACATAGTTACTAATTGAGTTAATTGTTAACCACAAAAAAAAATAGTATAATTTGTTGAATATAAGTGACACTTATAATCTTCATGGTCTAGCCAAATACCCATTAGGCCATTAAAACTCATTATTATCTAAGAAAAATGTTGCCGTTGTTTTTCTTATTAATAGTATAATTGTAATTTACACTTAAAATTTTGACCTGGTTCCTTAATGTTAGTTATCATTTTAATTGGGAGCCCTTCCATTCATGACTGTGCTAATATGACCGTCGTGATGCTTAGGCTTGTCATATGTATTTTGTTAATCCAATTAAATTATGTCATGTCATTTTTGTTACCCTGTATCAATTAAATAACTTAAAAAATTGAAGAATTAAAATAAAATCTCTAAAAATTTGAAAATTAAATAACAAACATTTTCACTTTAGAATTGCCGAGGCCATGGATTATCGATGTGAAGGGGATTGGCATTGGGTTTACCCGACTTGGTCATTCTTCAAATATATATATATATATATACTAGTCGCTAACCCGTGCTACGCACGGGAAAACTAATAAATATGAGTTAGAAGATTATTCTAATATCACACACAATCTTCTCTTTTTCTTCCCCAATTTTTATACATTGCCAACTCTATCTCAGGCTTGAACTCAATATAATTTCATTTAGTTTTGTGTTGCATAGGATTAAATGTGTTTTGTTTCCTATGTTGGGGCTCCTTTGTTATTGTTAATGTGTATTTCTAAGTTCTACTAGTTACATTGTTGTATTTCTTATATATCTCTCTAACTTTATCCCATGACATGTACCACAAACTATATGATACATGAGACAGAAATATAATTCATTGACCAAACATTAATTCGGCAAAAAAGAAAGACCAAACAAACACCTAATTAACCATGGCAGAAGCTGATAAGGCATTTAAAACAGAATGTGACTGGTGAATCATTTAAGAAAACCTAAGAAACTGCAAATATATATACTTATAAATATATATAAGCATTTAAACAATAACTAAATTTACAAATGCCCTTTATATATATTTATATACTAATTAATTATTACAGTATGTCAATGAGTATTTCAACACTAACTACAATAGCAACACTTGATTGATGCAGCTATAATGCAATAGTAGCTCATCATTCTCTACAATTTAGAACATGCAAATCATGAGTGGAACACACTGTGAAGGTCAGAACTAAAAGCCTAAAAGTATATTAAAAACAATTAGACCTATTAGTGGTAATTTGAACTCTAATAGAATAACCTACTATTAATTTCACAAAATTGATTCCTGGAAGACATTTTCTAAACATAAAATTAAGTTTATCAAAAAGAAAAATAAATCAGGGAGCACAAAAAAATACCCAATTGAAATTAGAAGGAAAAGTTTCATGTACCTAGCATATGTTCATGTTGTCTTTCCCACATTGGCTCCTGCGTTTGCACATCCTTAAACTCACTCTAACTTGAAACCCCTAAGCATTTCCAACCAAAAAGAATATATTTTTTTTACAAAATATTCAGTAAAATTGTTAACAAAATTGAAGTACAAACACCAATCCAAAAGAAGGTTCAAGTTTTGTACTCTTTTTGGTAGTAAAATACATAATTACATGGTTAGATTCAGTATAAGAGTTGTTGTCACACCAAATTTCATACCAAAAGCTCATTCTTGCATCATGTTTCAACTCATTCAAAGTTTAGTGCTAACTTAAATGCTTTAACTAATAACTCCATTTCTAGAATGACTAATAATAATTTTTGAGCGAGTTACTCTCTGTTAGAAGTAGAAGCAAACAACATTGTACTGTGTTGTTGCTAGCTTAAAGATGTTAACATCAAGTGATTTTCCATATTGAATATGTTCACTTTAAACTGATAACTCCAACCTAGGAATGTAATGCCGAAATCTCAATTATATTAAAGAGTAAACCAAATAATCTTGAAACAAAATTGCAGAAAAACGCCATTATTTTTTTGAATGGACCAATAGTCAATAAGTTTTAGCCCCTAGCTGAAACTCTTAGGTTACTCTAGAACCCAAATTCATTAATGGCTTGTTATTGGATAGAATTACAGAAATAACAAAAAACTTCTATGAAATCCTACTTATACCTTCTCTTGGACAGCTATTTGATTTGTAGAAAAACAACTAAAGTAACTCTGTACAAACACCAAGACAGCTACAGAAACTATCTACAACTATCTAATCTAATCCTATGTGGCAAGCACTACAAACTTCACCTGTTTCTGGATGCTTTGTGTCTATTCAGACATATTTTCACTTAATGGAGATTATTATTTATTATTTAACAATGCCCATGGGCATATCCTCACCTTGAACAAATTCCTGCTCTTTTACTGTAGATTAGTGCACCTTGTATTTTGTTTCATATAAATTTGCTATTGTAATTAGGCCAAAGCCCATGAATGCCAAAATCTAAAGAAGGCTTACCAGTGTTTGGGTAGCAACAACTTTGCTTTGATGTCCTCATTTCCTGCCACTTCCTGTATCTTGTTTCACTGATGCTGTCCGGGGTACTTTTCTAGATTCATCTAAATAACAATAGTAATAGATTTATTTTATGTTTGTTCCAAAATTTTCAGGTTCCAAAAACAATTCCCCCTTCTGATATTCTCGTTTTTAGGTTGAAACTAAGCTTGCATATTTGAAGGCATGATGTGTACAGCAGCATGCACTAAAAGAATGTGCTCATGAGGTTTTCTAATCTATGAAACTCTTAGGTTACTCCATTATTTTTTAAGCAACTCTGTACAAGCACCAAGGCAGCTACAGTAACTATCTACAACTATCTAATCAAATACATTACAATTAAAACCCTAAGTGGGTTTGAAAGAAAACAGCGGCGGATGCTAACAGATGTTTAATTTCAACCTATGTAAACAGATTAAATGGTTAGGACTGCCCATCGATTAATCATGAAAATAAACTAATCAAGAAATTCAAAAACCTAAAACCAAAACCCTAAGTAGGAGTGGAAGAATTTAAGAAGCAATTTGAATCTATATATCTACCAAAATTGAAAACCCAAAAAGTGAGAGAAAAACCTGAATTACCAATGTTCCAAAGAGAGAGAGAGACGCTTCGAGCAAACACATCCGTGCAAATGGGTGGAAGTGGAGAGTTGTCTCTTGGGTCAATCCGCCATAGATCTCAATGGTGCTGTGGAGCCTCTCTGCCGAGTGCATTGTGTAGTTGTTCTCATGTTTATGAAACAATGGAGAAGAAAGTCATTATCAGGTTTTTTGTTTAGAAGAGAAACATAGGTTTTTTATGACAGAGAAGGGGAACGGGGAAGGAGAAGGGGAACGGTAGAAATAGAAAATTAGAATTTAGTTTTTTGTATTATTGGGTTTTATGTATTATAGGGTTTTAACCAAAAAAAAAAATCAGAATTTTTTTTTTTTTAAATAATGCTGACGTGGAAAAGTGTGGGAGCTCTAAAAGTTTCGGTTATATATATATATATATATATATATATGAGATAGGTTCAAGTTACATCTGGTGTAACTCTTAGAGTTACACATTTTTTAAACTATTGGATTTAAGTAGATCCAATGGTTAAAAAAAACTCTCATTATTACAAATATTTTTAATAAAATCTCATTAATTACCCTCATTTATTACATGCTAAACCTATCTCTAAACCCCCAAAAAAAATACATGCCTGACTCTGTCTCTCACTCTATGTTTGGTTTAAGCCGTTTGTCTCTCCGTTAGTTTCTCTCTCTTGCTGTTTTTTTTTTCGGTACACTCTCTCTCTTTTTTCTAAACCTATGTTTCTCTCTCTTTATCTCCTCCTCCATTGCTCCTCCACTTCCATCTCCACAGGTTACCGGCAGAAAAAGAGGAAAGAAAATAAAAAACCAAGCCGAACACTGTTGAGAGAAAATTCACAATTGTCTTTGATGGGTTGTGGGTCATTTTCCCCCAATGCCAAACAAGATGTTTTCTGCCGAAGTTGGGTCATCATCTTCGACTTCCCACTCAGTAGCAATGGAGACTTGGGCACTACCCACTTATCGCCGCACGAGGTGAGTCCACTTTCCCCTTCTTTTTGGCCAGATGAAATTCTCGGATTTTCTTGCCCCATAAAATAAAATGTTCTGCCATAGGTGTTCTTGATTTTTTAATTATTTGCTTTTCTTTGATTCCCTTTGATAATCATGTTGATCTATTTGATAATTACAGTTAAGTCCTTGATAAAATGGTGTATCTTGAGTGATTTTTGTATTGGGTAATTAGGAATTCATGGCCAATTGATTACACAACTTCGGCTTATTCCTTTTGTGCTCCAACTGTTTGATAAAATGCCCCAATGATTTTTTTTTTTTTTTTTTTGCATTTTAAAAAATTTGGGTATGGTCTTTTCATGAAACTTGCCTATTTCTAGATCATGCTAGAAGTTATATTTTTTGCTTAGATATGATCAAGATTAGTGGTATGATCATTTTGGCACCTGCGTATACATGCACTACAATGTGTAAAGTGAATCTGAGATATATGTGGTGAGGACAACATTTGGTTAGATGATTTTGTGTTTTTTTTTAGGCTTATTTTGATGTTAAAGAGGTGGTAAATGTGTGTTTGGTGGCTGTTTATTATTGTATTTCGAAGTGTTCTTTATATTTTTAGATGTAGTATTTTCGCCCATCCACAATTATTGCCACTTGGACATGAGGGCCGCTTAGTTAACCTCTCTTATGTTGCTTGGAATTTGATTATGCAGCAGTTAACCTCTCTTATGTCTTAGCTTCAATTTTACTACGTTTCTACTCAAATCACTTCTATGCCAACCCTACATATGCACAATTTTAATGATGATTACTGGTTAATAATAATATTCAAGTAAGTTGTTGGAAGTATGAACATATTAGAATTTAGATAAAACTAATTTTTTTTTGTTTTCCTTTAAGCTATTGGTTGGGCAAGATATGTGATGTTGTGGCTCTAATTAGCTTATTTTATACTTTATAGGAATTGGATTCAAGAGTGTATTTTTGTTTAGTGCTCAACCATACATATTTAACAATGGAGCAATGTAAAATGAAGAACCCTACCCACACTACAATCTTGGGTACATTGTTCCTAAATGGGTTGATGAGAACTCAACTCTTTCTAGCATAAAAGAAATATATGGTTCTGGAACTAATCTTCCAATGACAATAATAGTCAATTTTGTGTAATGCTTCTATTGAATTCCTTATACTTTTCTAGGCAGTATTTCATGGAGTATTTTTTTTTTTATGTATTATGAAAATGATGGATTTCCTTTGCCTCTTTTACAAGTGCGAATTGCGCAAGGTCTTGTACATATAGGGAAAGGCTTTCTGCTCCTGGTATTGGAGTGTATCAAGACAAAGACTCAAGCAGAGAGGCAGAATGCCATAACAGTGCATTGGAAGAGTTCAAGCCAAGACTACCTAAACAACAGTGCAGACAGTGCAATAAAAAGTGTAGTAAATAGAGCAGACAGTGCAGTAACTTAAAGTAGCTATACCTATAGTTTTAGGATTAGTTTTTAATTGTTAGCTGTGATTTATATACACGTGTAATGATCTGATTGTTTGTAAAGACTAGTTCCACATTAATTCACTTTTGAACTAGTCTACAGTCGTTCAAACGTGGGGTTGCAGCACTTCTTGAACTGTCTGTAATTATATGTCTAAGTTTTGTATAAGCACACTTGGTTATAGTTAAATGCATCAAATTTACTAGTTTGATTTGGTTTTATAGTCATCCCAATTGAATTCCCAAGATTGATGGAGACTAAATGACAATCACAGTGCCATTGATATAGGTACATCTTCTCATGATTAACATAGTTATAATGAAGGGACCCTTCAATTATTGGAAGTCGTGTCAAATTTGGCTAAGGAAAGCAAATTGAACTTGTGCATTTTACATGAATCAATTCTTTTAAATCTCCTCAAAAAAAAAAAAAAAAAAAACTTTTAACTCTTTAGGCCTATTTGAAAAGATATGGACCTGTCAACTTTTTCATAGGAGTGGCACAGGCTTTCATCTCAAGTCTTGCTGGTCTGTTAGGAGGACTCACTCTTCTAGTCACATTTGCTTACCCTTGCTTCACATGGGTTCTCATAAAAAAAACCTACAAAATACAACTTCAATTAGTATTTCAATTGGATCCTTGGTTGGTTGGGGATTGCTTTTAGTGTGGCCCTTTCCATTGGAGGTATTTGGAGTATGGTAAACGATGGACTCAAGTTAAAGTTCTTCAAGCTGCCCAACTAAGATTCATAGGTAGGACAAGAATATCACACTAATCAATAACTTAAATTAAAATATTAAATAATTATATGATGGGATTGTATTGTTTTCATTACGCTTAACAACACATATCAAATTTCAGTGCCTTAAATATTCAGTGCCTTAAATATTCAGTGCCTTAAAGTGCAGTAAAGTGCCTTAAATAAAACCACAATGCAGTAAATAAAACCACTAATGCAGTGCACAAACAATAGTGCAGTGCAGTAAACAAACAGCTATACTAATGCAGTGCAGTAAACAGTGCAGTAAGTAAGTGCAGTAAACAGTGCAGAACCACTAATGCAATAACTTAAAGTAGCTATACTACCTGTTATTTTGAACCACAAACAAAGATAGATCATCCCTAAGAAATTGTTATTAAAAAAGCAAACACAAAGCTGCAGGTACCCCCTCAAAATAAGAGGTGAGCAGTAGAAAATTTGAAAAAATGAGACATATGTCCTTAAATAATAGTATTCCAACATAGGTCCTTAAAAACACACTGTTAATGAAATTAAATTCAAGCAAAAACAGTATTCCAACATAGGCCCTTAAAAAAAAAACAAAAAACCAAATAGAACTATTTCATCATGATTAACAACATAAGTCCTTAAACATAGTTCCTTCAGCTACTTGGACTTAGTATATATATAAATTCCACCAAAAAATGCTCATTTTGTGATTCTCTTCAACCACATGTACCTAAAGTAGAACAAAAAAAGGTATAAGTAAATTTGAAACATGAGATATATATTATTACAATCAAAAATTTTTTTTTTTTTTTTTTTTAAGACTTGAAAAATGTAATGAAAAAACTCACTTTATGCTAAATCATCACTATCATTGTCATCAACCTATGTCATGTTTTCTTCATCTTGGTAATCACTTCCTTCACTATAATATTGTTTACAACTACAACGATTATGACCATAACCCCCACAAAGTTGACAAGATCGTCTTTTTGTCGTTGCATGAGCTAAGGATATTTCAAGCCCACCTTTAATTCTCCCCCCACGACCTTGTTTCTCGATACTTTTCTTTCGACCTTTGATTTGTGATACATGTGGATCTTTTATATTCAAAGGAACAATGACAGAGCAGTCTTCTACTTCAACAATGTCAGCTGATTCACCACTCTTGTGATGCATATCCATTTCATCATCTTCCTTATCTTTAAGTAGTTCATTTTTCATTCCAAAAGCTTCCTTAAGAGTGTGGTCTAAGTCTGAGATTATCATTTTATATATATCTTCAAATTTTTCAGCAAGGTAAGACAATTGACTTACACGTTGACAAACATGGATGCTTTGTAAGGCTCTTGACATATGATGCTCATCCTCAAAGCTTGATCTATATTCTACACTTTTGAGTTCTTTATTTGCTTCTTTTGTCCAATGTTGTAGGATGTAATGGCTAGGAATCTGAAAAATATTTTTAACCTGGAAGATTAATAACATGTGCCTACAAACAATTCCCATAAACTCAAAAAGTTGGCAGTCACATTCACAAACTTTTGATTCCAAGTTCAGCCTCACAATAAATGCATCATCTCGATCAAAAGAACTTGTTACTTTGTACCTATAAAAAGTTCAATTTTTCTCAACCTTTTCCTTTGTAAAGTGATTACTACTCACCAATTCTTTTTGGAACTTGCTAAATATGGTTCTCGTGTATATAGAAGTAGCTTGATGCTCTATTTTTTAGCCAATTACCAAAGAAGGTGTTTTATGTCTTGAATCAAAGTCTTCCTTCCTTTCTTTCTTATAATGACTGTCCACTGCCTTTGCGAATTTGACCACAAAATCCTTTAATGCAGTTCTTGAGTTAACAAAAGAGTCAAAGAGCGCATTGATGCTTTCACTTCTTTGGGTAGTGTTCATTCCTGCAAACAAAGTATTTCTATTGTAAACCGATATCCATGATTCTCGAATATTATATAATCCTTCAAGCCATTCATTTCTCTCCAAGCCATAAGTCAATATTAGACTCTTCCAAGCCTCCTCAAATTTTTCCACACTAGGTGACTCACGTATGCATCTCTTCAACTCACGTTTGAATATTGACTTTGTTAGAAACTAAAAGAATATGGACAGCCACCCAATGTGAGCATGTCCCTCTATTTGCCTCAGATTGTAACATCTAGGAGTTATGGAGTAATGGTATTAGACCGTTACACTACCCCACTAAGTCCACTATCCCACTCAATCTTAATGGAGTGGTGTGTCTATAAACACCAAGAATGGTACCCATTGTAAAGACGAACGAATTCTACATTTTCCCATAGTGTTTACAGAGTGTTGTGAGGCTCTTAGGTTATGGGTTATGTTTGCATTGCTCTAGTAGTGTGCAACACTGTCGAAGAAACATTTTTGGTTTACGGATCATACAAACTGGAATTTAGAACGTGTTTGAATAGCTGGTCTGCGTGGAGGCTGGCTCTAGACAGCGTAGAACAATCTCAAAACTCCTGTGTTATCATCAGTTTAGGCCAAGAGAGATATGCCGAAAAACTGATTAGTTATATTCCGCCACTAGTTTCTATTTCTTACATTGGTTTCAGAGCATTTATAGGTTGTTCTCGATGTCATAGACATATTTGATTAGTTCTTAATGTGTTTTATGCTTTTGTGATATGCTATGAATTTCTATGCACCTCACATAGCCTTCAATGGAAAGTTTTGATTATGAGCATTTCGTGCCTTGAAATTAATATATATTGTTTATATTACATGTATTAATATATTTCTTAAGTTTCATAGCAAATCTCTAAGTGTGCCATGAGATATAGTTTAACAAAACTTAGAACACTGAAACTTTAAGAAAAAAACTACTCTTATATGATTTCTGTTTACAAAATATGATTTCATATTATGAATCAATGTGTTATAAGCTTTAAATCGGTATATGGTACATTAAAAATGGACTTGAAATGAAGAAGATATAGAATTTTGAATTGAAAGAGCAAGGTTGAAGTCAACCTGCACATCACGTGGGCTAAGAGTGATAGTTAAAAAAAAAAAAAAAAAAAAAAAAAAAAAAAAAAGAGGCAACCTGCACATCACGTGTTTCACCTGCCAAAAGGGGCTGGAGTGATAAAATATATAATCTATATATATATATAAAACCGAAGCTTTTGAAGCTCTCACAATTTTCCACATCATCACTATTTTCTTTTTCTTTTTATTTTAGATTCTTTTTATTTTAGGTTTTATATCTTATATAGAATCCACCAGAAAAACAATAGACAAAAGTTTGAATTTTTATTAATATCAATAATATTGAAAAACGTATACAAATTTGGATGCCTATTTAAGGGCTCCATAAAACTTGATGGACAAGAAAATATATTATAAAATAAGTCCTAATTAATACCTAACCATAATAGGAACCAAATTTGACCTAAAAAAACATTAAAAGAACCTAAAAACAGGGAAATAAATCACCTAGACCTAAAATAACGTTTTTTGCATAAAAATACCAAAATAATAATATCCAAAAAAAAACTTTAGGATTAAGAAAAAAAGAGAGAGACTCCTGGTAGGACTCTCTCTTCTCTCCTTAAAACCCTAGCAATTACTATCTCAAAACCCTAAACTCAACTTCACTTTAAGATTAAAAAAATAAGAAGGAGAGAGACTCACGTAAAAAAAAAAAAAAAAAAAAAAAAAAAAAAAAAAAAAAACGTAGGTTTTGTCTTTTTTATTTGCTTTCATATGTGCCTGAAATTTTCATTCTATCTTATTGTTTTATTATGTTTAGAATTGATTTTGTTCTAAGTATTTGGGTTAATCTCTATATTTTGATAGTGTTTTTATGGGTTTGGTTTTTGGGTTGAAATTCTAATAATTATTTTATATTGTATATGGCAGATGAAGCATCTCTATTTTTTGGAGAAAAATCAAAGCTGCAACCTATGTCTTCCATCCCAAGATGTGGTAAATTTTTATATGTTCTTACTTTATTGAGAATTTTTATTTGGGTTCATGTGATTTTTTGTTTTTTTTATTAAATCTTTGATTTTTGGTTGATTAATTATTTGTTTGGATTAATTTCAATTAATTATTTGTTTGGATTCAACGTAAAAGATAATAGAATTAGGTGTTATAAATTTGATAATGTTCCATGTTTTGAATTGCTTATATTATTTAGACTCCTGGTAGGACTCTCTATTCTCTCATTAAAACCCTAGCAATTACCATCTCAAAACCCTAAACTTAACTTCACTTTAAAATTAAAAAAAATAAGGAGAGAGACTCAACTAAAAAAAAAAAAAAAAACGTAGGTTTTGTCTTTTTTATTTGCTTTCATATGTGTCTGAAATTTTCATTCTATCTTATTGTTTTGTTATGTTTAGAATTTATTTTCTTCTAAGTGTTTGGGTTAATCTCTATATTTTGATAGTGTTTTTGTGGGTTTGGTTTTTAGGTTGAAATTTCTAATAATTATTTTATATTGTATACGGCAGATGAAGCATCTCTATTTTTTGGAGAAAAATCAAAGTTGCAACCTATGTCTTCCAACTCAAGGTGTGGTAAATTTTTATTTGGTATATTATATATGAATTTTTTGAATTTGAAGGGTTTTGTTTGGTTTTGAAGTAGAATTTGGGGATTCTATAAAATTTGGAAGGTTTAAGTTTTGGGGTTTTTGGTATTTGCGTCTTAGTAGGTTGATCTTAATTCTTTACCTTATATGTTTTTTCTTTATTGAGAATTTTTATTTTGGGTTCATGTGATTTTTTGTTTTCTTAATTAAAGTTTTGATTTTTGGTTGATTAATTATTTGTTTGGATTAATTTCAATTAATTATTTGTTTGGATTCAACGTAAAAGATAATGGAATTATGTGTTATAAATTTGATAATGTTCCATGTTTTGAATTGTTTATATTGTTATTAATACGACTAAATAAGATTTGTTTTTATCTTTGTAGTTTATATCAGTTTTGAGTGTGTATATATATATATATATATATATATAACTTTTGGGAATTTTGCTTTATTAATTTAATAATTGTAAATTACTTTGTAGGTTTCAGTAACTATGCACCTGCAGTGAGACATTGACAATATAAGCATATATATATGGTATTAACATTTTATAAAAATCTTTCTTACAACCCAAAAACATTCTACGTTAGACAACACTTCTAAACTATAGAAAAGCATAGAAGTTAAATATTTATTCCCATTGTATTTTATTTAATTATGATAGATCCATTTTTTTTAAACGCTAACTAGCAAAATGTTTATAATATGCATATTATTAACCCAATTTTCTATTTCTAAATTTCTTAGATTTTATTATATCAATCTTTTTTTCTTTTAAATTCTTGGTGGGCAAATCAGTCTCTCACTAATTCTTTTACTTTAACGTGATGTTAGTTAATTGTCCTTTTATTTAACTATCCCGTGCATCGCACGGGTTAGCGACTAGTAATAATAATAGTAAAGAAGAAGGAGGTTCACAATGCTTCTTAAACACCTATTTGTATTACTATTATTATTATTATTATTTTTGCTCTGCTAGCATGCACTGTAAAGTCAGCCTATTTGTCACGTTCGGGATCTTGTCTTTTGTGAGAATTTCCTATTATATGCATATTAAACCTATTGATAAATGAGTTTCTTTAGGTGAAACGTATTATTCAACTTAGCATTTATTTCTAAAATATAAAAGGTATATGCTTCAATGATATGGAATTTATTTAATTTTGCAAATTATTTAATTTCATTATTATTATTTCTTAGTGAAATATGGTATTAAAAAATATATATATATATATATATATATATATATTTACACAACGTTAAATATTATATTTAACGCGACAAAGAAATAATTATTTCTTAGTAAAATAATGAAATGCCTATATGAATTGTTCTCATGAGTTTAAATTATGATAGCATGTTTGGCTTAATAGTTAATTGATAATATTGATGAATTATTTTCAATACATATATTTTGTAAATATGTTTAGAATTAAAATATGGAATAGTGGGAGTATGGTTGAGTTGCGTTATCTCACATACATAATGTAGGGTCAATTTTTATGGCCCAAGTCCCAAAGATCTAGAGTCTGAGCCCAATTAACCCAAGACAATGAATTTGTAGAGAGTGGGTGAAAGAGTTGGACTTGATAGGAATTAAACAACGACTAGCATGAGATTAAAAGAGAAATAAACATAAAGGCACTCATAAAGCGTGACTGAATAAACATCTGAAGAGATATTTCATAAATTATAATCTTATTTTTGAACTCTAACAATCTTTTGTACTACAGTTTCTCTTTTTTTTTTTTTTCCTCTTCTATTTTCCTCCTCCCCCCTTCTTATGGGAGATCTTTCACATTATATAGTGTCTTTTGAATCATCTTGATCGTACACTTGTTAGTTATCTGAGCATTTACTTGAGTATATATCCCATCAAACCTCTTCTTTGGTTCTCTGTGAGTGGTGGTGGTTGAGAGTGCATTATTCAAGGGTCTTCTCCACATTAATGCGGTCAGAAAAGTTACTGCAGTGCATTTAATGTGGTTGTAACAGCTTTCCCTCTAGATATTTATTCATTCTTATCATCTCCATACATGCTTGAAGTTTATCCTTATTATTGGAACCGTCAAGAAGGCCACTTGAACCACCCAGGTACTTGCTTGATCAAGAATCACTGTATCCGAGGAGATCATACTCTTCGGACCACTGACGCTCTTTTCGGACTATACTCTTAGCTCATTTCCAGGTATATTTTGCCTGCCTAGGTCCTTTCTCAATCACTTTCTCCTCTTCGGACACGCCCTAGTCTTCGATTAGGGCCTTAAGCCCATTACATAACTCTGAACTTTTACCCTCACACATAATTTTGCACGAATAGATTAAAATTAAGCTTAGTAATAAACACTAATGGCACCAGAGATGATTAAGAAGCTTAGTGAATTTTCGATCTTGCAACGTTTGTTGATTATCTAAGTTTATTTTTTTATCGAACGTCAAAATTTTTTAGATGTGTGTGTAATGTCCCATTTATGAAATTTTGTAGTGAAATGGCTTCCAAAGGTATAGTTGCTTATCTCAATAAAGGAGAGAAACTGGATGGTGAAAATTACAATATTTGGCACCGCAAAATCTAGTATGTGCTAAATGAGTAAGAAGTTCTAGAGACTCTAACTCATTCGTTGAGTAAACCCGATGAGGGAAGCACTAAGCAACACCAACGTGATCTTGCTGTCTATGAAGGTTGGCGCAAGAAGGATTTATGTGCGTGCTTTACAATGTTGAGTAACAAGCATAATGACTTGATTGGTGAATTTGAGTAGTATACAACTGCACAAGACATGTGGAAAGCTCTAAAGCTAAGATATGGAGGGACATCAGCCACAAGACTGCGTGGCTTAACAATGAAATTTGATTCATATAAGATGTGCTCTGAACATACAATGAAGCAGCATCTTAGGGCGATGTCCTCCATGATTCGAGAGCTCAAATCAGCTGGAAACAATCTTACTAACGAACAACAAGTCCAAGCAGTGATTCGTTCACTACCAAGTTCATGGGAGACAATGTGTCAAAACTTGACACATAATGAGAACATCAAAACATTTGATGATGTGGCTCGTCACTTGGAACTTGAAACTGAGCACCTTAAAGCAACCAAGCCGATTAGTTATGTGCATATGGCTGAGACTAGCTTGCGTAAGGCATCTAGGCCTAAACGCAAGCAACTTGATTATGCTCCTAGACAAGAGAGACCAACTGGGCCACCACCTAAGAAGGCTAAGTTTGTTAAGCGCAACAGTAGAGGAAAGCGCGCAAAGAATGACAAGTCTAAATTGACTTGTTATAATTGCAGAAAGAAAGGACATTTTGCTCGTGATTGCACTGAGCCAAAAAAGGTAACAGCTAATCCTACATCTCACCATGTTTTTGTAACTAGTCATGTCCTTGTTGCTAATTCTGCTCCTATGTGGATTGTAGACTCAGCGGCAATAGAACATGTAGCGAGAGATAAAGCAGGATTTGTGGAGTACCGCCGGATTCCTGTTGGGTGTTGAGACATCAAGGTGGGAAACGGAGCTAGCATGGAGGTACTTGGAATTGGTACTTACAAGCTAGAATTGTGAGGTGGTCGCAATCTATTGCTCCATGACGTGTTGTATGCTCCAGAGATCCAAAGGAACTTACTTTCCATAGTTACTTTGTTAAGACTTGGTTTTCGGTTTATTTTTTAGAATAATTATGTTTTATTGCATTTGGGAATAGTTTATTATGGCCGTGGTTTTATTTCAAATGGTTTTTTAATTTTGGATATTGAACATTATAATAATGATAGTTCAGTTTTTTTGACTTCATTTGATAATGCTTCTGATAATTCAATTATATGGCATGCTAGGCTTGGTCATATAGGACAAGAGAGGATGGCTAGGTTAGCTAGAGAAGGCCTTATAGGCAATCTCGCTAAGGTCACTTTGTCCACATGTGAACATTGTCTTGTGGGAAAGTAAAAAAAAAAACCATTTGGAAAAGCCACAAGGGCATCTTTTCCGTTGCAACTAATCCACTCTGATATATGTGGTCCAATGAATTTGAGGGCAAGACATGGAGATTTCTACTTCATCACATTTATAGATGACTATACACGTTACGGTCATGTCTATTTAGTTTCTCATAAGTCTGGGGCTTTAGATTGCTTTAGATGATACATGAGATTGGTTGAGAATCAATTAGACAAGAGCATTAGGGCTCTCAGAACTGATCGTGGGCGTGAGTATCTATCTGAGCAATTTAAGGAGCTCTGTGATGAAAAGGGAATTGCAAGGCAGTTAACGATGCCTTATACACCACAACAAAATGGTGTGGCAGAAAGGAGAAATCGAACATTGCTAGAGATGGTTAGTTCAATGATGGCGCAAGAAAACTTACCAATTTCGTATTGGGGGGATGCACTTTTGACTGCAGCTTATATACTTAACCAAATGCCCTATAAATCAGTATCTTCCACACCTTATGAACTATGGACTGGCAAGAAACCTGACTTGAATAACTTGCAGCCATGGGGTTCAACGGGTTATGTTCACAATACTTCTTATAGATATGGGAAGTTAGGGCCTAGAGGAAAGAAGTGTATCTTTATAAGATATTCTGAGCATTCCAAAGGCTATGTGTTGATAGGTGAACAACTTGATGAAAGTGTGACTGAATTGGAGTCATGTGATGTTGATTTCATTGAAAGTGAATTCCCTAACATAGGTGAGGTTGAAAAGAACTTGATTCTTTATGAAATGATAGATCAAGAAGGAGACACCCCAAGTAGACTAGTAGAGGACAAGGAAGAAATTCCTAAAACTTCTAGAGACAGTGGGAGCGACTCACAACCTGGTGGGAGCACACTACTAGAAGTTGATCCACAACAACCTTAGCCACGTAGAAGCAACCGTGGTAATGTTCCTCGTCGTCGTTTTGAGATTGAGGGGATGCTTTCATGATTGCTTCGCAAGATGATGATGAGCCAAAAACTGTGTAAGAGGCTCTCTCATCTTCTGTTAGTGATGAGTGGATGAAAGCAATAAATGGTGAAATGGAGTCTATAAGGACTAATCAGGTCTGGGATCTGGTGGACCTACCATCAATGCGTAAAGCATTGGGAACACTCAAAATGAGGGTGTTGACTATGAGGAAACCTTTTCTCCGGTTGTGAGATTTGCCTTTGTTCGACTCATTTTGGCCATTGTTGCAAACTTGAATTTGGAATTATACCAAATGGACGTTAAGATAGCTTTTCTCAATGGAGAACCAGATGAAGAAATCTATATGGACCAACCTATTAGCTTTGTGACCAAAGGTCAAGAGCACAAAGTGTGCAAACTTAAGCGATCCATATATGGTTTAAAGCAGTTATCTAGACAATGGTATCTAAGATTTCATCGAGCTGTTCTATTGAATGGGTTTACGATGATCGAAGAAGATCACTGTGTCTATGTAAAATGATCCAAGGGAAGTTTTATTATTTTGTCATTGTATGTCGATGACATATTATTAGCCGGTAATGACGTGGAGATGATTATCACCACAAAAGGGTGGTTGTCCTCTAACTTTGAGATGAAGGACATGGGTGAGGCAGATTATATTCTAGGGGTTAAAATCCTTAGGGATCGCTCAAAGAAACTTTTAGGTTTATCACAAAAAACCTATATTAAGAAAGTTTTTGAGCGCTTCCAAATGCATAATTGCAAACCCATAGATACTCTAGTTGCCAAAAATGAGAGCTTAAGCCTTGATACGTGTCCTAAGACTCAAGATGAAAAAGAAAAGATGGCTCGTGTTCCTTATGCTAATGCAGTTGGAAGCTTGATGTATGCAATGATGTGTACTCGACCTGATATATGTTATGCTGTTGGATTAGTCAGTAGATTTCAATCTAATCCAGGACTTGCTCATTGGAAAGCTGTCAAGAGGATATTAAGGTATCTAAAAGGGACAGCAGACTATGTCCTTTGTTATCAGGGTTCAGATTTACGTATGATTGACTATAGTGATGCTAATTGGGGTAGTGACCTAAATGAACGCAAATCTACATCTGGATATGCTTTCTTGCTAAATAATGGCGCCATCATTTGGAGTAGCAAGAAACAACCTTGTGTAGCATTATCAACTGTGGAGGCAGAGTATGTAGCATGTTCAGCAGCTATTCAGGAAGCAATTTGGTTGAGGAGGTTCTTTCAGAGTCTTGAGGTTGTCAATGATGCCTCGGATCCCGTTATGGTACATTGTGATAGCATGGCAGCACTTACCTATGCTAAAGATTCTAAGTATCATAGTAGAACCAAACACATTGATATACGATATCACTACATTCGAGACATGGTTGCTCATAATAAAGTGGTTCTAAAACACATTTCTACAAGCCTCATGATTGTTGATCTTCTGACAAAGCCTATAGGAAGGGATGTCTTTCAGGCTCATGTTAGGAGTTTAAGGCTACGTAGAATATGATGATATGTTGTTTTTAGTTACCATTTATTTACTCTTTTGAGATATTTTGTTTTAAATACATATGATGTTATTTAGTTAATAATATGTATGTTTACACACACATATACCATATGATGAGTTCTGTGGTATGTAAGGTATATTGATAGGCTTAGGTCGTCTCACTCACACGAGCGATCACCTTTGGCACTTGAGTAGTGAGTGGAGATGAGACATTGTGTCATTTAATGCTTATGTAGCATATATAAATGATAGACACAAATAGATGTTGCCTTAGTTGGAACTAAGATGAGTTCTATAATATATCTTAAATAGACTGTACATGGATAGCCCATAATCCATGTAGCCTCTGGTTAGCCAGATGTGAGATCTTATTTGATGCCTGAGGTGGCAAGCGAATAAAGGACTCAAGTTAGGCGCTTGAGTAACGACTAAACTAAGGTTTATACAGTGTATTGAGTTAAGACATACGCTCTTACTTAAGAGAACTCCACCGTAGCATGTATTTCATACTACATGTGCTTGCTCGACCAAAAGCGAAGGTGAAAGAATAAATCCCTGCTTCTTCACCGTGTGAGTCCCATGGATCTTTCATTAAGATCCTACTTATTCCCTTGTTACTTTTGACTAGGTCATGAAGCTGAGGTTTTGATGTCTGCTACTTTGGCATGTTACCTATGGCCATGTTGGATTTGGTCTAAAGGGACATTGTTGGGAAAGCGAATGGACCAAAGTTGAAGGACATGAGTGCAAAGGGAAGACTATTTTTTGTAACACATCCTTATACTTTTACTCACTATCGACAGGTTATAGCACTTATGGTAGCGAAATAATCGTGAGTACATTTAGATAGTTATGATGAATCAAGCATAAGTCTGAGTATGAAACTCAAAATGGGTTAGAGATGCTTGATTCGATGTGTTAATATATGTCTAGGGCATAACAAGACACTTTAGGGATACTGCTATGCTGGTTTTGGTATAAGATTTAGTATAGTGCTCCCAAATATGTTTTTTTCTTTTTAAGTGTGCTTGACGGTCGCATAACCTATTTGCCAGTATGAACACACTGAGAAACACATTAAGAGATGGATAATAAGGCCATGCCCACAGTGGATGAGTGGGAGATGTTAGAAACTGAAAGAATATGGACAGTCACCCAATGTGAGCATGTCCCTCTATTTGCTTCAGATTGTAACATCTAGGAGTTATGAAGTAATGGTATTAGACCGTTACACTACCCCACTAAGTCCACTATCCCACTCAATCTTAATGGAATGGTGTGTATATAAACACCAAGAATGGAACCCATTGTAAAGTGAACAAATTCTACATTTTTTCATAGTGTTTACAGAGTGTTGTGAGGATCTTAGGTTGTGGGTTATGTTTGCATTGCTCTAGTAGTGTGCAACACCGTCGGAGAAACGTTTTTGGTTTACGAATCATACAAACTAGAATTTAGAACGTGTTTGAATAGCTAGTCTGCGTGGAGGCTGGCTCTAGACAGTGTAGAACAATCTCAAGGCTCCTGTGTGATCATCGGTTTAGACCAAGAGAGGTATGCCGAAAAACCGATTAGTTATATTCCGCTACTAGTTTTTATTTCTTACAGACTTCTTATGATATATATGGGAAAGTTTCTTTAGAAATTTCTTCTTAATATGCCAAAGACGATGTCAAGTTCTTGGGAATACCCTTGCAATAGCTGCACCCATGGCTAAATCTTGATTCGTAATAATAAATTTTGGTTCCTTCCCCCACATTGCTTGAAGCCAAGTTTCAAAAAGCCACACAAAAGTTTGTTCTGTCTCATCTTGCAACAATGCACAACCAAATAAAATTGATTGACAATGATGGTTTAAGCCCGTAAAAGGAGCAAATGGCATATCATACTTGTTTGTTTTGTAAGTTGTGTCAAATGTCACTACATCCCCAAAGTATTGACAAGCCATTTTTGATCGCACATCCACCCAAAAAAAAAATTAACCATATGGCCAACATCATCACATTGAATTGCATAAAAGAAATTGGAGTTTTGAGCTTGTTGTTTTTGGCAATAATTAAGGACAGCTGAGGCATCTCCAGCATCTAGATTTTTTCCCCTAACATCTGTCAAGTGATTCCAGCAATCTCTACTTGTAAATGTCTAGTCACCTACATCGAACATCATGGCAACTTTTCCTGTTGGAAGACCTTCTTCACCAAAATTTTCAACTAGACTCTTAGCAGCAGTAGACATTTTTTTTTTGTGGCATCGGAGGTATGACACACTTTTTGGACTAATAATACAATGATTGTGGTACTTGTTGTCAAATACCTTCACAACCCATTTCTGCAACTTCTTATTCTTCATGATCCTAAGCATTGCTTCACATCCAGTTCTAAGACTTGAGCAACTTCTACGGGCCTTGTTTTCATCATCTCTACTCAAACCACTGTCTAATGCATTTTTTGTTTTGCTTTGCCCTTCACTACAACATACATAAATACGACTTGTTACATTATCACTTCTGAGTGCTTTAATGCACAATGCTCACAGAAATAATGCTTGCACTTGGTTACAACAGCATCAACAAAAGGCTGCCTGCAAATGAAACAGAGCACTCACAAACTAGAAAAGAAATAGAAACAGAGCACTCCCAACAGAAAAGAAGGGGAAAAAAAAAACAGAGCACTCACAACAGTTCGGCTTCACATAGAATGCATAGAACACATTCAAGACCATTCAGTTCGGCTTCACATAGAACACATAGAGTCAGAACTTCTAAACACATTCACATAGAGCACATAGAGTCAGACCAGAAAAGGAAAAAAAAATAAATAAATAAAGCACTCACAACAGAAAAGAAAGGAAAAATAGAAATAGAGTACTCACAAATAGAAACAGTTCAGCTTGGTTATTCTTTTTTTATACCGGCAACCTGTGGAGGTGGAACAATGGTGGAGTAGCAATGGAGGAGGAGATAGAGAGAGAGAAACGCAAGTTTAGAAAAGAGAGAGAGAGAGAGAGAGTCAGAAGTGTTTTTTTTTTTTTTTTTTTGTTTAGAGATAGGTTTAGCATGTAATAAATGAGGATAATTAATGAGATTTATTAAAAATATTTGTAATAATGAGTCTTTTTTTAACCGTTGGATTTACTTAAATCTAATGGTTTAAAAAATGTGTAACTTGAACCTATCTCTCTCACTCTCTCTCTATATATATATATGTATATATATTTATAGGTAATTGAATTATTTGTAATTAATGATGTGTGTTCTTTGAATAGCGTCGCATGATTTTAAATGTGGATTTAGTGGATTCAAAATGTCGTAATTTCGAGTGAATTTTAATTATGTTGTTTTGAGTTTATTTGATAATTAGCGGACAACTCAACATGGGCCTGTAAGAAAGAGCTCTTAATCAAAACAATATGCAATACCGGAGGACTAAATCAAAATTTTAAATTTTAGAGTACAAAATTAAACTCATCCCAAATTTTAATGGTCAATTTTTAGTAATGTTATATCTTTTTCCCCTCGATTTCCCCTTTAAAAAAAGAAAAAGAAAAAAAGAAACACCGCGTGAATCCAGCAGATAAAGAAATAAATTCATTGGAAAAAACTAAAATAAAAAGCAAAAACCATTATAAAAAAACAAACAGAGTGCCGCAGTAATTTTAACCACCGAAGGAAACCGAAAAACATGAAACAAGAGTTACAAACCATTGGCGCCCAACTCTTTTTTTTCCTCAAACTTGTGTTCTTCTTCTTCTTCTCCTTATTCAGACACCCTCTTTCTCTTTCCCTATATATAAATGGGTTGAATGGTTTTGTGGGTATTTTTATGAAAAATGGCCAGGTTTAATCATAAGTACCATTCCTCTTCCACAAAGTTGGTGTTTATAACATCTTGTGCAGGTCTTTTAGGAGCGGCCCTCATTGCAGATTTTCTTTGGACTTCGTCTTACTCGTCTGCTGGTTCTACTTACTTGTCTGTTGCATCGAACTGGGCACTCGAGAAATCTGGGATTATAGCTGTACCAAATGCCACTGCCAAAACAGATGACAAGGTAAGCACTTTAACCAAATGTGCCATTTCTCGGATACCCAATTTGAGATTCCATTCGATGTTACATTTTCATTTACTTTTATCTAATGGGGTTGCCGGGAAATCCGAGAAAAGGATATGGAAATGAATTTTTTGGGTTTTTGTTGTTTTGTTTCCACTCATATGATTTAAAGAAAAAAAGAAAGAAACTTTTACAAACGGATATTTATTCGATCTAGTATGCTTGTTTTTTGGGGGGTTCATTTGATCCTATACTCACATGTATTTTGTTTTATTTTTTATTTGGTGGGCTTCAATTGTAGTCACTGTAAATTCATGAGGTATGGTCACAAACCATTTTGTTTAGCACAAGCACAAGCTCAATTTTCTTTTTCTTTATTATTCCTTTGATCTTGAGAAAACTGAGCAAAATAAAATAGAATGTGCTAGCGAGGAAGAATGATTAGATTCAAGTGGAGGGAACAAAAAGAGGGAGAAGAAGACCTAAACTATCACTAGTAGTAGTAGTAAAAATTGACATGTTAATTAAGGAGGTGATAAAGAATGTGATTTTGAATATGATAGAATGGTGGAGAGGAATACATGTGAATGATTCTGATTAGTTTGTTGAGGATCTATAACAGATTTCGTAGTTTTGGTACTAAGGATTTGTTGTTATTGTATTGAGTATTTGTAAATTGTTTTGGATTTTAGAAATTGAAAAGCTTATCCTATCCTAACTTGTTCGACTCTGTTAGAGTACTTGTCTCGTTCTGATCATTCACCCCCTTGGTGGATTCCCTTGTTTACTATAATGTGGTTTAGTACAATTGAATTCTGAATGGTCTTATATTTTGTAGAGAGAAGATGTTAAAGATAGAAAAGAACGCACACCTGATAGATTTTTATCCGCAACTTTTGCTGATTTACCTGCACCTGAATTACAATGGGAAGAGATGCCACCAGCACCGGTACCTCGTCTTGATGGAGCATCGGTACAGATTAAAAATCTTTTATACGTGTTTGCAGGATATCGCACACTTGACTATGTGAGAATCTATCAATATCTGAATATTTTGGTTGTTCAATATTCAAGTTCAATGCTAGTTTATGCTTCAATAGGACATCATTGACAGGTTGAACCCTTTTGTTTTTGGCCTATGATTGTACTTCTTTGACCCTTATTGAGGCATCACCAGAATATATAAAATGTAACTCAGTCAGATACTGGAATGTATTTTAGACAATTTCAAATCATTGATATTGATGATCTTTGCTTATGCCTATGTTTATGTCTTGTAGGTGCACTCTCATGTTGACATATACAATTTCACTAGTAATACATGGGGAGGGAGGTTTGATATGCCCAAAGAGATGGGGCATTCACATTTAGGAGTGGTAACTGATGGAAGATACATATATGTAGTCTCAGGACAGTATGGCCCCCAATGCAGAGGGCCTACTTCTCATACATTTGTGCTGGACACTGAGACAAAGAAATGGAGGGCCATGCCACCATTACCGGCCCCTAGGTAGGTGAACTGATTAGGGTCTGTGTAAACTGTGCTATATTTCCTTCTGGAAATGCAATTTTGTTCTTGCTTCATGTGAAATTCACTTGTTTGTTGCTATGATCTAAAAATAAATTTTCACATGCTAAATTTCGACTGTCTTCTGATTATGTAGCTTTCTTGTATATGCTGTAGGTAACCATGAGTGAAAAATAATAAATGCTCATGTTTGCGGGTCTCTGTTACATGTGATCATGTATATGTATAAGAGTTTCCAGAGACATAATCCGTTTTTTTGCTGTAAGACTATATTGCTGGTCCATTCTTGTTACTTTGAATTATAAATAGTTTTGTATGCAATAGATAGGATTAACCTAGACAAATTAGACTGTTCATGAACCCTATGAGTTTAGTAAGATGCATACTTGTTGCACTGTGTTAGAAAGTATTTCACTTGAAATTTTATCCTATATTCATCACTCCCTTCTGAACATTCATGCAAATACCACGCAAGTTTTAACTGTGCTTAATCTTGGCATGTTGGATTTCCTCGCTTTATCACCCTGTTGTCAAAAGTTCCCTATTTTCTTACCAAATCTGTGAAAGATATTGCAAATTTTTTGTTGCAACTTTATATTGCTCTCTCACAAGTCATAATGCTTAAAAATCCAAAAATTTGGATTATCTCACATTGTTTTCCAATTTTAGCTTCCTTATGCCTTAACGGGTTCTGCAACATTTGTAGTGGGGGGAAAAGCAGTTCCTGGACTAGCTTCTGGATGTGCTAGCATGTGATTGTAATCATGGTAGCAGCAGAAATTGCAATTAGCTTATTGGAATAACTTTTTAATGCCCTAGTCTGCCTAATAGTAGTTAGTGAGAAGAGTGAAATACCAGGACTAGCATAACCCTAAATAATGGATTTGTAGTTTGAAGAATTACATGCTGACCAAAATTACTAGACAATTCTCTTCAGTCTCAGCTTGAAACTGGCAATCTATTGAGATGCTAGCAGAGTTCTATAGTGCCTGAATGCATGTGAATTAAGTCATTTAGTTAAGACCTTAACTGAAAAAGGGGTTTAACAGGTGGAATTTTCAGGTATTCTCCAGCGACTCAATTATGGAGAGGCAGACTACATGTGATGGGTGGCAGCAAGGAGAATCGCCACACACCTGGGTTGGAGCATTGGAGTATTGCAGTAAAGGATGGCAAAGTGTTGGAGAAACAATGGCGGACTGAAATACCCATTCCACGTGGGGGACCACATAGGTTTGTTGATTTCCTGGGTTTATGTAATTTCTATTGGAATTCTGTTAGGACATCTAAAACATTCATATCATCCAAGTTGCACGTTAGGGAAGAATGCCTTTTTTTTCCTTTTGTTTTTAAGGTAACAATAATTTATTAAAGGGGCGAGATAAAAAACAAAAAGAAGCTTTAGACGTAGTACATGGGGGTATTCATGGGACACACCATTTTGGAAGTTGCATGGTATACTTTGCTGACTAAAAAGGTGTGATTTTTTTTTTTTTTTTTTTTGGGTCTAATTTTTTCTTTAATTTTGTAACAGGGCTTGTGCTGTGGCCAATGATAAACTTTTTATCATTGGTGGTCAAGAGGGTGATTTTATGGCTAAACCTGGGTCGCCTATTTTTAAGTGCTCCCGCAGGCATGAGGTACTATTGTGCTTGGTTTGGTTATTAGTAGTAGGTTGTAATGTTCATGATGCATGCCATTTACATACTACGCATGGATAAATTGGTTAGCTGTAGTATTTTGGCATAATGAACAGAAAATATGGCATTTGTTTGCATAATCTCTGACATGCACTAATTTAAAGAACTTTCCATAGACTATTCTATTTCTTGTTTATTTTTATCTTGATTTTTATATTATTATATTCTTCACTGACTCAGGTAGTTTACGGTGATGTTTATATGCTGGATGATGAAATGAAATGGAAAGTGTTGCCACCTATGCCAAAACCCAACTCCCATATAGAGTGCGCTTGGGTGATTGTCAACAATTCAATTATCATCACAGGAGGTACAACAGAAAAGCATCCAGTGAACAAAAGAATGATCCTGGTTGGGGAAGTGTTCCAATTTCATTTAGACTCACAGGTATGATCTAGTCCTATCATTAGAAGTTTCCAAATATTGATATATGCATCATTCTATAGAATCTATCTCTTTTGGAGCCTCCTTGATAAATAAAATATATCTAGTTCAATGAAATGAACTATTCGGGTAATTAATAATTCATAGATAGGAGAATTATTTGGTCAAGTAAAACTTACAATAAAATTTGGGGTCAGCAATCAGTTACATGAAGCCTTTGTTGCCATTAAGATTATCTACATTCTTTTCCTTTTGTTAAAATCGTCATATTTGTTCACATAGTTCCCACCCAAGTCCTTTATGGCCATATTCTTGTTCTTATGGGACCTTTAGTAATTGAACCATTTCCTACTGTTGCTGTTATTGGTCTTTGTTTCACTCGTTGGAACCATCTTGTCCTGCTTTTCCTCTTGTTCTCACTTCTCAATTGGTAGCTTCTCGTGCATGTAGTCGCTTCTTATTCTATCCTTTATTGTGATGTATGATATCATGAACTTCTCTTCTTAAACATAGACTACACTTGTGAGAATGCATATATCCAAACAATGGATTTTCCTTTCTTTACATCACCAGTCACATAAGATGGTTGGTGGTTGTGAAGAATCGTCAGGAACCGTGGTTTTCACTTATTCTATAACATTTCCTGCAAACATGCCACTACAACTCCTGATAAGAACCAGATCTTGGGTTCGTGGTTACAAATTGCTGTCCTCTAAACATGAAAAACCAGAACAGTTTCATGTCAAAGAAAAAAAATACAGAACAGTTGTGGTTTGTCTAACTATTGTGTATGAAATTCTTATTGCATATTTGCATTTGTTGGAATACCTTATTTCTAATGGTAACTCACTGTTGAACATTTGAGGATTTATCTTTTTTATTTTTTATTTTTACCAAAAACAGACATGGTCAGTGATTGGAAAGCTTCCTTTCCGTGTGAAAACCGCATTGGCTGGTTTCTGGGATGGATGGTTGTATTTTACATCTGGACAGCGGGACAGAGGGCCAGACAATCCACAGCCGAGGAAGGTCATTGGAGATATGTGGAGAACTAAATTAAGTTTGTAATTACTTTTGTCTTATCAAACCACTTTTAAGCTTATTATAGTTTTCCCTTCTTTTTTAGCCAGAGTGCTTTTAATCTTTATAGGTCCAGGTCATATTGAAACCATGATTATATTTTGACTTCACAATTTTGCCTTACCTGTTGCCAGGCCAGATAATTGTTTATGTACAACTTGATTCAAACAATAATATTTAGTGAAAACGCAAACTTTGATTATTTATGTATAACTTGATTCAAACAATAGTATTTAGTGAAACTGCAAACTTCCTGTTCGGCTTTGGCTCTGCATCTGCATTTTAGTGCCGTTGTCACATAATGTAATTCTAAATGATTTTTTTAAAATTCAACTGACAAATCATGATATTTCCGAGGAAGATATCCAAAGTTCAAATATCTTTTTTCCTGTCGTATATAGAATGGCTTTCTTCTTAGTTTTTACCTTTTACTGCTAGTTAGCGACTTGGCAGTTTCTTTAGGCCAGTCTAATTAGCCTTCCATACATTTAATTAAAAAAATGCTGTGTTCACCTTTCATCCATTCAATTAAAAAAATGCTGTGTGCACAGCTTCCGCTGCATCCATTAACAAAAAAAGGTACTGAATTGCACAAATTACAGAAAAATAATTGAATTAAATTGGTCATTGGAATTCAGTCTGCATTTACAAAGAAATACCTAAAAATATCTATGCATCCCTAAAGTGAATGTATTCTACTTTTCTTTTCCACTCCTTCACCACGTGGCAATCCCATGGGCATTTGTCGATATAGTTACAACTTTTGAGGAAAGAAAGACATAGTTACACCTTTTGAGGAACGAAGTTGTGAGAACGTGGGAAGGGAAGGTTGTTGAATAATATGTCAAGAGACCAATAAAACATGCACTCTCCTGAAGATGCATGATTCACTCTCTTGAACAGCTACTACAGTAGGTGGCCATTTAATTTGCAGTCATTGGTTGCACTACACGGTACACAGCTTCTTATACATACCTGCAAATTAAGAAAAGAAAATCCATTAAGGCATAAGAACTGACCGATTAAGGGGCAAATCTTGCCATTTGATCCACTTTATCAGACCAAAGTGAAGGACTTCTAAACAGTTTAGTGTTCCCACTTTCAAGTTTGTGCGTTTGATTTAAAGTATGAATCCAGGCCAAGAAAAAAACACAATGACAGTCTATTATTTTATATGTTATGCCATCAAACATATTCCATCCACTAGTTTGCTGATCAAAAATACTGATTACACAGCAGATTTTCTGCTAACATCCTGCAAAATCATTGATTCAGATCATTTAATAAGCAACCGCCCATTACGTAACACAAGCTACTTATCGGCCTTCTCATACTCCATGCATCTGAAAACCAAATTTCAGTTTTTAACATTCATTTGAAGATTATCAACAAGATCTTGCATCTTCTAAGAGAACCTTCAGTTCACTCCAAAAAATTCATTGTTTGTTCTACTCTAATACAATTTCCAGGAGTCACATAATTAATTTTCCAAATTCTTAAATTCAATAAATTGTATGGAATAGAGTACAATCAACCTTGTACTTCATGATTAAGGGGTTCAACAGCAGAATTTTGTTTATGTTTTATAGAATAGAGTACAATCAACCTTGTACTACATATTAACTTGGCTTCACTGCCTATCAGACTAATGAAATTTTACTCAACTGACCTGGATTATGAACTTCCTTTTGAACTGATATACCCATGTACTGCAAAGAAGTTCCCAAAGTTTGCAAGTATACAAAGGATATTCAATTTCTGTAAAACAATAATATACATATCAACACAAGTGTGATGAACAAGATAGAGGCAACAGACATGCAGAGAGAGAGAGAGAGAGAGGGAGATATGCCTTTTATTTCAATAAAGGGGCATAAGGAGCTGGGCATGGAGATACAGTGTCATCTGGTAACTGGTTTATCAAATCAACTGTTGCCTGCAGGCACGCATGAAGCATTTTCTTTTCCAACTTAACAAGCTGAGTAGCAACTCGCTTCTTCGGGTTAAGAGTACTGTCTGCCATCTAATATAATAGACAAAATATTAACAAAAGTTTTGGAAGAAATAAACTAGGTCTAATCAACATTCAGTTACAAATTTGGAGAAGCCAAGATTACCGAAGACTCATCCTCGCCTAATGTAGTAGGGTAGGCAGCAAGCCGTTTCTTAAAGTAATCAGCGAGTTGGTCCAACACTGCTCGTTCCATACAAGGGCTCACCTACAACATTCAAAAAATTATCACCATAAGAATACATTAAACAAGAAGATCTATTCTCAGTTACTAAATAATAGCACACCAATAATCACATGACTCAAAGGATTCAGAAGCACAAAATACCATATTATTGTCCTATGTACTCATGAAAAAACATAGAAAAGATAAGGAACAAGCAGAGGACATTTCTGCCTCATTGAAACACAGCTAGACATGAATCATCAATCTTAAAATGCATATAAATTGGTTTGATCTTTTTGGCATTAGCTGGGTGATGCCACGTAAGTGTTCGATCTCCTGGCTGGTTGGTGTAATTGGTTTGGTAAATGATCCTCTGCTGTGTAGAACTGAGCTCCCTAGTGTCTGATGTGGGTTTTGTGGAAGGAGTGGAATTACTGCACTTTTGAGGAAGCAGGAGGAAACGCAGTTGAATATTTATTTTCTTAGATTACTTTGTAAATGGTCAACTGTCTGGGTCTCAGTGACAGTGGTATTATAACATAGTTCACTGAATTGCTTTCTTTTGCTTTAATTTTTTGGTTGCAATTCTTTAGGTTATCTTGTGCTTTTTATTATTCAGAAGATAGCTTTTTTACAATAAAATCATTTAAATTGGCAGAAACAGCACTGGCAAATGGCAAATGGTCAACTGTCTTACACACGCACGCGCGCGCGCACACACACACACAAAGCTCAATATAAATTGGCAGAAACAGCACTGGCAAATGGCCCTCAAAGTTACATGACAATACATGCATTATACCTCAAATCCACCACATGAAAAACATTGAATTCACATCCTAAGCATGCATTTGATAAGAAAAACTTACTGGGCAAATAGGACCTTGAGAAGAAATGACAGATTGCATTTCAGAAGGATCCGAGACATAACCCAAACGCAGATAAGGAAGCATATCTGCAACAGCTTCTTTTTCCTTCCCCACATACACCTGCAGAAGGACCACATTGAATTACTCATGGGAAATTCTAGCCTTCACTAACCACACCCCCCCCACCCCCAAAAAATAAAATAATAATAATAATAAAAGAAGGAAAAAATATCCAAATATATGTGTATATATATATATATATATTTTGTCCATACATGAAAAACTTGAACTGATAGTTTTCCATTTCTTTGAGCAACCATCCTTTTCTCCTGGTATTGAGGATCCTCAGTATTTAAAGCAGCCTGGAACATACAGCATATAACATAATCAACAGAGTTGAAGAATAATATAGAAACTACAAACAGAAAATATCCAGATTTTACCTCAACTATCAAACGATCATAAGAATTATCTTCATCAACGAAACCATAGTTCAAAAGCAATTTTGAGTTAGGCTGTGGTCCACACCTGCAAATGACATACTTTAAATTTTTTAAGGAGACACTATAGAGGAAAAGAGCAATTTGTATTTGTGGCCAGTAATATGATATTAAGTGATAAAAAATCATACCAAACAACAATGGACTCCCCAGCCTTGTATGGACGATCGACCACTAGCTGAACAGCACCATCAACAGCAGTTAACATTGCCTTGCAGTTGCTTCTGTAAGCCAGCAGCGGTGGTCCAAGAGGAACCAAAGCAAATCGCCGAGCCAAACTGACTTTCTGGATTTGAAGGAAGTAAATTATAAATCTAAATACTCTCAAGGGGGATGAAAGGCTGCAATAGCAGCCTATTCTTCATAATTAAAGGGGTTCCATGAGTGGCTAGATCTGTAGGGCTTTCATAATAGTGACAAAAATAACTCCAAAAGTTTGAAACTTACCTGCAAATGCACAACACAAGACTGAACAGCAACGAATGCTTGCTTGAATATCTCAAATGAAAAGGCCTCAGTAGGAATATCATATGGGTATTGCTGAAAAATGCAAATAAAGTTTATCAAAATAATGTCACATCTTGACATGATCTCTAGACCAAGCGTTGTTTTCTAGTGCCAATAAATATGGATAGAAGAATATAACCTGAAACAGAGACCCAGCCATAAACCAGACAGTGTCAAGTTCATTGTACTCTCTTTTAATTCCTTCAGCCCTTCCAATAACTTCAGCCTATTCATCACAACCAGTACACACTAAGCTTTATTAACCATTAAGCATTCTGCCAACTTAACTGAAGCATAGCAGCTTTCATCAACGGCTAAATGAAGGGCATAAAGTACCTTCATGGGGCTGCCTGTTAGGTATGCCAGTTCAGCTTCTGACCATAGAAGGGGAGATTCCACTGCAAGCTGTCCTCTCCCTCGTTGACGATCAAGCTCTCTAATGTATGGGTACCAGAAAGACTTCTTCCCTTGCTTCTTCTCATACATCAGATACAATGCCAAGCATGCCAATTCCGACAATTTATTCGTAGTTAATAATTCCGCTGCATGAAGGATCAAGTAGCTGGTACAAGTTAAATTGATGAATGAAGTCATCATTTATGCAAGATGCTAAAAAAGAATGTGAACACCATGATTAACCATGGCACATCCACACCCCTTTGGCTTGAGAGGAACAGATGCATGGACACGTCAGTATGAAAACTTCTATCCTTCTGAATAAAGCAGCTTCCCTGCCTCCATCCACAAATTAGATTTCATGGACAGGAGGCAAATCCTTCTGCAATCCTCACTCCCATAAGATTCAGAAGATCGACCCAGCATGCTATTCCCATCTTCACCCCACATATAGCCTATTTACCTCAATACACAAGGACATTAATATTTATCATACAACTCTGAAACCAAAGATGCAGAGGTCTATCCTCAGTCACATGCAGCAAACCTCCCTACATCAAACGTCATTCATACATAACCATTCATCTCATAACAATTTTTTTTTCCTTTTTCAGTAGTGCCGACAACATTTTGAATCGAGAGGAAGTGCCTAAATTGATGAGCTCCACTAAATTGATTCGAGAGTAAGTCTCTTGACTCTCTTGGTATATACTTTTTGCAGATGATATGGTTATAGTTGATGAAATTAGACATGGAATCAATGTCAAGATAAATTTGGTGAGACAATTTATAATCTAAATGCTTTTGGTTAAGTAAAACTAATATAAGTTTAAAAAAGTAGAAATAATGATAAAGGGGTGTAAGACTTGATGGCCAAGATATACCATAGAGCAAGAATTTTCAATATCTTGGACCAATAATTCATAAGATTGAGAGATCGAAGAGGATGTGAATCATAAGATAAGAGAAGGGTGGATGAAATGAAACATGTCAAGAGTATTGTGTGAATACCTATTAAGCTTTTATCAGGCTGCTATAAGACTAGCTATAATATATGGTACTAAATGTTGGGTTGTTAAAAAAAAAATATATTCACAAAAAGGTGTAGCTTAAAGGAGAATGTTAAGAAGTGATTATACTAGAAAAGATAGGATTCAAAATAAAGAAATTCACTTAAAGTTACAGGTTGACCCTATTGATAGATGAGGGATAGTAAAAGATTGAAACACCAATAACAAAGATTGAGTTGATTCAAGTTGAGGAGAGTAAAAGGTAGAGGAACACCAAAAATAATAGTAATAGAAGTAGCAAAAAAAAGATCACGTCAATTAAGGAAGTAACAATGAGGATGACATCCAATATAATAGAATAGCACAGAAGAGTACATGCGGCAGCCAACCTTGACTAGTATATTGAAGATTCATAGCTAGTCCTGTCAGCAAGACCAGCCGTACCAGTCAGCCGTATCACTTTGTTCTCAGCTGTTCTCACCTCCTGGGCGAGACAAGCTACCTTTAGCTAGAAGCCTATTTTCCTTCTGCCCAGCTCCCCGAAAACGACGTTCGACTTGCATGTGTTAAGCATATAGCTAGCATTCCTTCCGAGCCAGGATCAAACTCTTCTTTTGAGTATGATTTGGCCCCGCAGTGAGGAACCAATACTATGAGTAGATGTGGTTTGAGATTGATTGTTAAGGCCTTGACACACATAGAGACCCACTTTACATTATCATGCATAGGTGCTTTAAATACTGCTTCTAAATCGCATAGCATTTAGACTAATATATACACAGAAATGTAACTCTGCCATGTCTAAAAGAGCATAAAACCGTGCACTTTACTATAAATAGCAACACTGCACATTGTTCCTGATAAACTCCAATTCATTAATTCGTCTCTACCAACAATGCTTACACACCCTCAACTATTTCTAAGTCATAACCATCAAAACAAGATTCCAATTTTAACTCACATTCTTCATCTTTCAAGTCTAAAAGGTCTCTAGCTCAATAGGCTCTAACTCCAACAATCAGTTAAAATCCAAGATTGGAAACAAGAATAAGAAGAAGAACAAATGCTCTCATAACAAAAAAATTGCACCTTACCAATGGTCTCGTTCCCCAAAACTCTCTCAAGCGTCACGACCAGCGAATTAGGAACAGAGTATGCAACATCACCCACCTGCAATAGCAACAACAAAAATGGGAAAACCAAACCAAACCCATCAAAGAAATAGCCACAAATTCCAGACCTGAAGATCTTCACTAGCAGCTACGTAATGTATGGGACTGTGCTTCTCATCGTGGGAGGGCCTTTCCTTGAGCAAAACCTTGCAAGGCGGGAGGCCATTCTTGTGCATCCAAGATTTCAAGTCTTCAACTTCCCCCTCCCCTTTCTTGCTCACAACTTCCCGATTCTTTGGCTTCTCATCTTTTCCGGCCACCAAGGTGTCGGAGCTCGACGCAGAGCATAGATTCCTCCGGCGAATCGAGTGGTAGTTGGATGCGAGGCTAGGGTTCCTCCGAGCTGAGAAGGAAACCCTAGAGAGAACCAAGAGAGGACGGTGCGATGAAGAACGAAGCGGAGACAAAATGCAATTGCCGTGTATTGAAGTAACTTCCATTAGGTTTAGGGTTTGAGTTCGAAGAATCAGGAATATACACAGTACTGGATTTAGGAATGAAGGAGAGGAGAGGAAGAGTGTGCTAACTGTGAAGTGAAAACTGAAACTATTGAGTTTGATTTTTGGGTTTTTGGTTTTTTCTTTTTTCTTTTTTCTTTTTTCCTCTTCTTATCTATTTTGGGATTAATATTGGTTGCAGATAATACGTAAGAGGAATGGCATTTTTTACATTTGGGATTTTGTGAAAGCGGATAAGAATTGAAGAAAAACAAAAAATATCTTGGGACCTACAGTTGCAGAAATGATCCTGATAAAAAGTCAGCATAACTGTCAAATTTGTTTTCTAATTTCTCTCCAAATTTTTTTTTATAAATAATGCTATTTTAAAAAAAAAAATTGTGAAATACCACTATTTTAAATTAAACTTACAAAGTTTACCTTGGAGCTATATTTTCCAAAGTCATTTGGTGGACTTTTATAAAATTGTCTCTTGCATTATAAACAAGTCTCTTGTTATCAAACAAGAATTTTGGAGTTCGAATTTTGCCTACGCTAAAATTAATTGTTATCTTGGCTGGATGAGAAAGATCAATCTTCATAAAGTGGATGATATATGTTGAAATTTTATCTATTTTTAGTAATCACATAATGATTTGAAGAAAGATCACTTTGGAACCAAACTTTTTCTTGCAAATAATGTCATCTTGTATGTGTTTGATTGAGACCCTGAAAATAAGTTCAAAATCAAGGAAGCATTTTCAATTGAAAAACATACCCCAACGTGCAAACACATTTTTTTAAAAAAAAAATTCTTTTGACAATTTGGGAGTCTTAATTGGGAAATATACCTCATATTTTGTGTCTATGCACAAATTTATGTGGAAAAACAATTTATTTAAGCAAAAAAAGTTATTTGGGAAAAAAATTAAATGGTAGTCAATGTAAGTCAACAACGATCAACCGTTAGTCTACGAGGAGAAAGGATGGAGAGGCAAAAGGAGATAATTTGCCCTTGGAACAACTTTTTATGGTTGTTTGTTGAACGGTAGCATTCCCAAAAGAGCAAGATTTGGGTACTATTCTTTAAATTTCATTTTTAAGATTCTGTTATGTGAATTTTTTCTCGTAAGTTGAAAATATATTTTTTAGTTAAATAGCTACATGGCTGAATCTGAAGAGATGAACCTAAGAAACAACGTACTATACCTAAGTTTTCCCAAAATGTTTTTGGCATTTGAAAACCTTAAAACATTTTTTGCTCTGTTAGACTTTTTTTTAGTTGATCAAGGAAAACATTTTCTATTGACTTGCATTTTTGCTATACTAAACACTAGAATACATGCATACATTGTCGAAATAAACGAGCTAAATTGTAAAAAGAAAGTGGTAAAATTACAAATTATTTTAATAGAATGCTATGTGATGAATTATCATTGGTAAGTGTAAAAAAAAAGGTCAACAGTGAGTTTAAATAAAAACTAGTAAGAATTTAATACATCAACGATCTATAAAAATCTTAAAAAATAGTTTGACATAAAATTACTCCTTGCAAAATATCATTTTCTTACATTTGCTTTTTTGGAAAGATGAGATACAGTTATGGCTAATGTGGTGTGTCCCTTTAATGAAACTTCATGTTTTGAGCAGAAACTTGTGGAACTATTCTTTTTTTCTCCTAAAGACGGGTACATTTTGGCTCCCATATAGTCAAACATTAACATGTATAAATCAGAAGGATGCGTGCGGTACTTCTCTCTTGGAAACATGGCTAATTATGACACTTCCATTGGTGAGAAATCACAAATTATGCATTCCCTATGTTTTTGTTTTCCTTATTTTAAATTAGCATGATTTTTTAAAAAAAAAAAAAAAATTGTTCACAAATTTCACATGTACACGCTCAATTTAGGAGTTGTTTTTTAAGACACATTTTTTTTAAAAACAAAGCAACCAGCAAAGCATGACTTTTTTCGTTTTGTTTGAGAACCAGCTAAACATCAAGTCATAACTTCAGTTGTTTTTTTATTGTGCGTAAAAGTACATGTATTAGGGAGTGTGTCATGATGTTTATCCAATATAAAATATAAATAAAATGAAAAAAAATTACTTGCAATAAATAAAAGAAAAAATTTGCATTTTACTTTATAGTTTAATTAAACAAATATGAATTCTCTTTATACATATAATATATTATATGTAAAAAAAAATATTATCCTACACTCATTTACATTTATTATTTTTCATAAATACCTATAATTAATGTGAAAGTAGAAGTGTACACATTTTAAAAAACTTAAAAAAAAAAAAAAAAAGTCTTAACATATTATTATTATTATTATTATTATTATCATTATTATTTTGGAAAGGAAAAGAATGTTAATATTTAAAGTATAAAAATAAATTTGAAAATATTAATTAAAAATATAGGTGACAGCATAGGAACAACTTATTTAGTTAAAACTAAAAATTGTTTGCTGAAATTGTAAAAAAAAAAAAAAAATTAAAAATTAGCTGAATAGTACAATAGGACTAGGCCTATCCAGACCCATCCGAGACCCGACCCACTCAGAGGACCCGACGGGCAATCAATCCGAAACCGGCCGACTCGACTATTTCGACGGTCGGCGGTGGGTCTTGGCCTCCATAACCTGAAAACAGCAGGTCGGCTGGCGGGTTTTCTCTCTAAAACTCGAAGAAACCGAATTGAACCGAGATTTCAGCATTTTCCGGCGAAGTTATTTACATCTGGTGAGATCTTAGCCATTTCCGACGAGATTTCAGCTAGATCCATGGAATCTTCACCGGATTTGGCAAAATCTCACTAGATCTGGCGAGATCTCGTCGAATCTGATGAGATTTCGACTACTTCAAAGAAAATCCAACGAAAATTCAATGAAAATATCACCGAAATTTCGTCAATTTCACCATTAAATTGCCGAATTTTGGCTGATTTTTAGATCTCCAACTCCGACCGAACCGACCGTCGTCCATTGAAGGTCCGATTTGCCCGATCCAATCAACCATGTCAGTCGGCGACGGGTTGAATTTCTAGCCATCCAATCTAGTAGGGTTGGTTTTGAGTTGGGCACAAACCCAACCTAGACCGACCCGTGGATAGGCCTAAATAGGACTTATAAATAGTATTAAAAAAAAGTTGAAAACTCAAATAAGTTTAAGCTTGCATCTAGTAATTCCACTGTACTCCTTTAAAAAAGGGGATACGGTATCCACTAGTAGGCAACTTGCTATATCAGGTTACAAAAATATCACATTTAACGGTATTATTCTCATATTGTACAGTGCCAACATCACATGTGATTGTACTTTTGTCACATTCGGTGATTCCCTTAATTTATCTAACATTCGATGCTTCTATTGTCACATTAAGTAGTACTAACATCACATTTAACAGTATTTTCGTTACATTCGGTGTTACTTTAATTTTTTTCTCACATTTGACAGTTCCATTGTCACATTCGGCAGTACCAACATCACATGTAATTGTAATTTTGTCACATTTGGTTGTTCCTTTATTTTTCTTACATTTGATAGTTTCATTGTCATATTAAGCAGTGTCAATATCACATTTAACCATACTTTTCTCACATTCAGTGGTACTTTAAATTTTTTTTTTTTTTTTTCATATTTGACAGTTTTATAGTTACATTGTGTAGTACCAACATAACATGTGACCTTACTTTCCTTCTTCCCTTTTTTTTTTTTTTTCCCTTCTTCTTCTAACATTTGATTGTTCCATTGTCACGTTAAGTAGTACCAATATCATATTTGACTGTACTTTTCTCACATTCGATGGTATTTTAAATTTTTTTTCATATTTGATAGTTCCATTGTCACATTGTGCAGTACCAACATTACATATGATTGTACTTTTGTTACATTCGATGGTTTTCTTTTTTTTCTTCTCACATTTGATGGTTCCAATGTCACATTAGGTAGTACCAGCATCACACATGATTGTATTTTTGTCATATTTGGTAGTTTCTTTATTTTTTTCTCATATTTAATGGTTTCATTGTCACATTAGGCAGTACTAATATCACATTTGACCTACTTTTCTCACATTCGGTGGTACTTTAATTTTTTTTTCACATTTGACAGTTCCATCGTCACATTGTGCAGTACTAACATCACATATGACCATACTTTTTTTACATTCTATGATTACCTTTTTTTTTCTCACATTTGATGATTCTAAAGTCACATTAGGCAGTATGTACTAATATTACATATAACTGTATTTTTATTACATTTGGTAATTCCCTTATTTTCTTCTCACATTTGATGGTTCCATTGTCACATTAGGTAGTACCAACATCACATTTGACCGCATTTTTCTTACATTCAGTAGTATTTTAATTTGTTTTTGATAGTTCCATCGTCACGTAGTGTAGTATCAACATCATATGTGACCGTGCTTTTGTCACATTTGATAGTTCCTTCTTCTTCTTTTTTTCCTCACATTTGATGATTCCAATGTCACATTAGGCAGTACCAACATCACAAATCACTGTACTTTTGTCACATTTAGTTGTACCTTTATTGTTTTCTCATATTTGACAATTATATCATCATATTGAGTAGTACCAATATCACATGTGACCATACTTTTGTCACATTCAATAGTTCCTTTATTTATTTTTTCCTCATATTTGATGGTTCCGTTATTACATTAGGTAGTACCGATATCACATATGATTGTACTTTTGCATATTCATTTGTACCCTTATTTTTTTCTCACATTTGACAGTTCCATTGTCACACTGGACAATACCAACATCAAATATAACCGTACTTTTGTCACATTCAATGGTTCTTTTATTTTTTACTCATATTTGACTATTCCATCATCACATTAAGCAATATCAACATCACATATGGGCGTAGCCAACCCAACCAAACCCCACCGAATTACCTAATAAATGATGAACATAGGTTCATTTGGATTCAGCTGAAAACTGAAAACTGAAAATATTGTAACAAAATAATTTTTAAATGTGTGAATAGTATCGTAGAACCCATTTTTAATGAAAAAGTTGTTGAAAAGTGGAATATGTGGGTCCGTGAACAGTGCACGGATGCACTGTTCACCGTGGAAAAGTCAGCAAATGCGGGCTGAACAAAAAAGAAAAAAAAAAAAGAAAAAAAAGAGAAAAATGCAGAACAAAAACGCAAACGCCACAATAATTTGAATCCAAACGGGTACTATATATAACAAAATTACTCCTAAAACCTCTAAAATTTTTGAAATACCCTTAAATATAATAAAATTACTAAAACACATCCTAACACTTGAAAATGACCAAAATAACCCTGAAACTCTCAAAAATTACTTAGATGTGTTTAAAACCTAAAAAAATGACAGAAATGACCCTAAAACCTAAAAAATGATTAAATTACCCTCTAAACCTAAAAAATAATTGAAATACCCTTAGAAACTAAAAAAATGACTTAAATGACAATAAAACCTAAAAAATGACTAAAATGACCTTGTAACTTAAAAAGTGACTGTAATGCCCTTAGAACCTTGAAAATGACCATAATGCACATTAAACCTAAAAAAATGACTGAAATGACCCTAAATCCTTAAAATAAAGAAACCTATAAATGACCAAAATACCCTCGAAACCCTCAACAATTATCGGAATACTCTTTGAACCTTAAAAAAGATCAATACACCATTATAATCTAAAAAAATAAAAAATCAAAATTAGAACCCAAAAAATGACCGAATGACCCCAAAACCTAAAAAATGACTGAAATTACCATTGATAATCCAATTGACGAGATGTTGACTAAAAATCTATCATCATAGCCAAGTAAAAAAATGTCTTGCCAACTATTGACAACTAAATTGTTCTATATCAACAGAAAGAGAGAACCCAAATGAATGAGTTTATTCACAACATTTAAAATCTCAAATTAAAAATTATTTCGAAGTTCTTAGCTGCTAAAAAGTTCTGTATCAAGAGAGATGATAAAGTATCCAAAATATGGGTAGTTTACACAAAATTCAAAAGAACAAACTAGCACTCAAAAATTTTTTAAAAAAAAAAAAATCTTAATTTGCATTTTAATTTTAGTAACATTTTTAATACATACATGCAGGAAACAAAGAAGCCATTGGTTGACTTCCTCATATTTTGCAACATAAGCTTTGGATCCTCAACAAATTTCCACATCACCAATATTATTTAGTTATTTATTTAAGTTTTATTTTTTATTTTAAAAAAACCTAACTCTTTTCTTTTTGAGAACATGATCTGCCTCTCTCCCTCTTTCATTTTCGCATAGCTCAAATGCAAAGCCTTCACCTCCCACCTCTCTCCCTAACGTAGAGCCCTTCACCTCTCACCTCTCTCTTCCTGTCAGTCACCTCAAACCCTTCTCTCTCCATTGTTTTCATAAGCAATACTTTAAGGACGAATTATCATAAACAAGATTCATATTGCAAATTCTTCCATTCATAAGCAGATTTGAATTTATTTTCATAAAAAAACTACTATATTACATAGAAATAGTCATTACATACATGAAAGCTATTACATATCCTTGCACCTCTCATTAACACTGAGCACTAAACTATCAATTCATAATCTTTACATCATTAACATTAAACACTTAGCCAAGCAAGATACAATTTTGAGTACACTTTGTACTTTTGAAAGTATAACCATCTCAAAGGATTGTTGTCCTTGCTCAATTGATTGGCATTTCTCCCATGTTGATGCTTAGGCTAGTAAACTTAGACCATTTGAATGTATAACCATCACATGGAGTACATTGGTTGCATTTCTCCCAAGTCTTTTCTACCATCTTTCTTTACAACTCTAGTTATTTTGGAGAATACAAGTCTCACAATTCCATTTGAATGTCAAGGTACAACTTGTAATACACATGATCTCATAAATTTGTTTCAAAACAATTAGAACTACAAGGAAAAGATCATTAGAAATACATACCGATTATGTTCATTAGAAATAAACAGGGAGAAGTTCATTAGAAATTCTTTTAATCTTTGAACCAAAGGGTCTTGAAAATCTATCTTTCAACAAATGTCCAGATCATTTCACCTTGGACCCTAGTAGTGGTGAGGAATCAGGGTATTATATTCTATCCCAGATGTTAAGTCATTTTCCTACTTTCCCAAGTATATGACAATAATAAAGGAATTGTTCTTAAAAGATAGCATTCATCCATAGTTCTTCAGACTGCAAATGTTCTTGTTCTTATGGGCTCCACCTTATTCTATTTCATGTTCTCTTGGTTACAACTTCCCAAATTGGCAATACAAACTATAGAGGCCTACTTGGCCTTGATTTAGCCAACAGTATATAATGTGAAAATTTTAATTTCGAGACAATGAAATATTTGAAGCAATAGTGGAGCTCTGGGTAAATTAAATATGATTAGCACTACAAACTAATAGGACAAACATAATCCAGCATAATCCATGATCATTGAGAAGTGAACAACAAATTGGTGAAAGAAGCATCTTGGTGGTTAGAATTCTCATTAAAACAGAGTAGGAGGAAATCAATTACAGAGCAGATTTTAGCCGCACAGGGGTCAGCTACATTCCAACAAAAGGATTAGAACGGTGATTTATTGTTTTCAATTAAAGATGAAATGACTTGGAAAAAAAAAACTATTCAAGCATAATGAGTGGTCTTTGACTTTCAAAAATACCTTGATCTGATACTTAAATTCCACCACTCATATGAAGAAGAAAATTTAAATTTATCTGCTTCTTTCAGAAACCTATGCCAAGAAATGCATAGCAGGCTAACGAACTAAATAAAATCACACCAGCAAACACTAGAATACACACATACATTGTCGAAATAAACAAAACGCTAAATTGTAAAAGGAAAGTACTAAAGTTGTAAACTATTTTAACAGAATTCTATGTGGTGAGTTGTTACTGATAAGTAAAAAAATAATGTCAATGACGAGTTTAGATAAAAACTAGTAAGAATTTAATACATCAACCATCTATAAAAATATTAAAAAAATAGTTTGACGTAAAATCACTCCTCTCAAAATATCATTTTCTTATATTTGGTTTTTTGGAACGATGAGATACACTTGTGCTGGCTAATGTGGTGTGTCCCTTTTAATGAAACTTCATGTTTTGAGTAGAAACTTGTGGAGTGTTTTTTTTTTTTTTTTTTTTTTTTAATTCCCTAAAGACGAGTACATTTTGGCTCACATATAGTCAAACATGTATAAATCAGGAGGATGCGTGTAGTACTTCTCTCTTGGAAACATGGCTAATCATGATTCATGACACTTCCATTGGTGAGAAATCACAAATCATGCATTCCCTATGTTTTTGTTTTCCTTATTTTGAATTAGCATGAAAATATTAAAAAAAAATTGTTCACAAATTTCACGTTCAATTTAGGAGTTGTTTTTTTAAGACTTTTTAAAAACAAAACAACCAGCAAGGCATGACTTTTTTTTTTTTTTTTTGTTTGAGAATCAGCAAAACATCAAGTCATAACTTCAGTTGTTTTTTTAATTGTGTGTAAGAGTATATGTGTTAAGGCTACTGCCATGATGTTTATCCAATATAATATATATAAATAAAATGAAAAAAATCACTTAAAATAAATAAAAGAAAAAAAATGGCATTTTACTTTATAGTTTAATTAAACAAATATGAATTCTCTTTATACATATAATATATTATATCAAAGAAAAAAAAATTATCTTACACTCATTTATATCTATTATTTTTCATAAATATCTATACTTAATGCGAAAGTAGAAGTGTACCCATTTTAAAAAACTTTTTTAACAAAATGTCTAACATATTATTATTATTATTTGAAAAGGAAAAGAATGTTAATATTTAAAATATAAAAATAAATTTGAAAATATTAATTAAAAAAATAGGGTGAAAGAGTGTGAGACTTTGTAACCAACTTATTTAGTTGAAATTGAAAACTTTTTACTAAAAGTGTAGAAAAAAGTTAAAAGTTAGTTGCATAGTATAATAAGACCTATGAACAGTACAAAAAAAAAGGTTAAAAACTCAAATAAGCTGAAACTTATATCAAATCCTAAACGGACCCTAAGAGTATCTTTACCTATATGAAATAACTAATGCTAGAAACATATAAAAATGCATAATTTTGTACCACAATGCATCGTATAGCGAGTTGTGAATGATGAAAGTGTGATTTACAACTCACCACATGGTGAATTGTGATACAAAATTGGGCTTTTTTTTTTATGTGTCCTCGCATTAGAGCATTCGCAGCTGGCCTAGTATATGTCATATCTTGCCAAGATTTACCATTTCAACACAAAAAAACATCAACAACTGATCTTCTAATTGTAAAAAAATTTACAATTGTGCTACAATACCATCTTAAATGTAAGATAGTATTGTAACTCAATTGTAAAAATAAAATATTGTTTTTTATTCATCCGCTTCCCTGACTCATCACTCTCTCTTCAATCTTCACCATTTTTTTTTCTTTTGTCGCCTACCCATCTTCGCCAACTTGTCAGTGGTTATGGGTTGTTCGTGAGTTTGGTTGGGTTTTGGGTTTGATGGGTTTCAAGATTGGGTCTAATGGGTTGATGGTTTTGGTTGCAAAATTGGCGTGGGTTTGGTGTGTTGGTGGTTACGAGATTGGCGTGGATCAGCACGGTGGTGTTGGTCGTGGGTGATGGGTTTTGGCCATGGGTATGGGTGGTGTTGGGTTTGCTTGCTAATGAGTTGGGTTTGCTTCTTTTTCTCTTTTCTTTTTCTGGTGATGGTGGGTTTGATGAGTGTGGGTGTGGTTGGGTTTGTGATTGATGGTGGTGGAGGTGGTGATTGATGGTGGTGGTTTTAATGGTTGTTGATTGCTTGCTAATTTGTTGTGATTGTTTAAATATTTAATTTAACTGCTTGAAAGTTTAGAGCATCCATACCAGCTCATGGAAACCTTTGCAAAATACAAAAAGCAACCACTTTTACACACTTTACCCCAAAAATCCTCCACACCTGTCCTTCTAAAGTTGTGCAAATTTATACACTTGCTATAGTAACCGTGCATATATGCACGGCTACTGTAGCTCGTGTATACAATATTTTATTATTTCTCGTTTTGTGCCTTTTTTCTCTCTCTTCTTTGTGCAAAACAAACTGACTTCTCTTCTCATTCCTCATCATCTTTTTCCTCAGATACACACAAATACAAACACACCCACACATAAACACAAATATAAATACACAGACAAATCATCACAGGTATAAGATTCTGTGGACCGTGAGAGAAAGATGATGAGTTTGACTCGGTGTCCCGTGGACTGAAGAAGAGCACAGGTATAAGATTCTCAAATTTTTTTTTTTTTTTGGTGATGTGGGTTTTGATCGATGATGTGGGTTTGATCGGTGATGTGGGTTTGATCGGTGATATGGGTTTTGATGGTTGATCGGTGATTTGGTTTTGATTGGTGATGTGGGTTTTGATTGGTGATGTGGGTTTGAATGGTTGATCAGTGATATGGGTTTTATCAATTATGTGGGTTTTGATTGGTGCTTCTGGATTGGAAAGGCGTTGTGGTGCTTGTGATGGTTGTGGTGTTAATGGAGTGCTTGTGATAGTGTTGGTGTTGATGGAGTACTTGTGATGGTTCTTGTTCTGGGTTTTGACCAAAGAAAAGAAAGAGGAAACAGCAGAGAAGGAAAAAGAAAGAAGAAGAAGAAGAATAGGTTAATAGATGTGTAATAGATGAACTGATGAAAGATGAAGAAGAAGAAGAAGAATAGGTTAATATTAAAAAAAGAATATAAAAATATTATTTATATAAAATATACTGTATAATAGATGAATTGATGTGGGTGTTTTGTAAAAATAGATGTGTAAAATAGAAAAAAATAATTTTTTTTTTGTGTAAAATAGATGATAAGTTTATACGAGCTAGTGTAGATGCTCTTAGTTTTTAGGCAATGATGTAGTGGTGATTTATTTCAGTATGGTAGCTTTTTTTGGGTTTGTCTGTTTTGGGGGGGGGGGGGTAAGAGTGGGTGGTTGTAGTGACAGGAGAAAAGAGATAAGAGAGAATAGAGATGGATTTGAGATATATTATTTTATTGGTAAATATATTATTTAATATATTATATCAAAAAATAAAAATTAAGATTTATTTTTGAATATTTAATTAAAATATTAAGTGTGTTATAAAATAATATGATGTAATTAATAAAATAAAATAAGACGGTAAAATATAATATTATTGTAGCATGAAATAAGCCCGGTCGGATAAAACTAGAAAAATAGAGGGAAAAAAAAAGGGTACATTTCCATAGGCAGTACTTTTAAATCTTTGTTTGTTTGGAGCTCTGATGCAAGAGCTCTAGTCAGCTAGGTGACATAACCTGCAGTCACATCACATCTACTTAATTGGCGATATCGTTTCTCTCTTTGAATTGTTATTTATTGTCTCCGACGATTCCCCAAACGAAAACACTTTGCTACTTTCGATACCCCCAGCTCAGATCTCAATTAACTACGCATATACTACAACTCCTAAGGTTGTTCTAAATTCTTTTATCAGGAATCACTGCCAAAATTTCAAATGAACCAAAAAAAGCCTCCCATCGATCCAGAAAGTGGTTTCAACTCAGAAACGAACACTTTCCACAGCCTCAGACCCCCAATCCATCTTCCACCACAACACCTTCCTATTTCAGCTTCTGAATACGCTTTCTCGCTCCGAGTTAACTCGCCATGGCTTGACTCACTCGCTCTCATCAACTCCTCCACTGGTCAACGCGTCTCCTACTCCGAGCTCACTCGCAAAACCAAAACTCTAGCCTCCTACCTTCACTCCGTCCTCGGACTCTCCAAAGGCCACACCGCTTTCGTTCTCTCCCAAAACCTCGTCCAGGTTCCGATCCTCTACTTCTCGCTCTTATCTCTTGGGATAGTCATCTCTCCGGCTAACCCACTCAGCACCGACTCTGAGATTTCTAGCCTAATCCAACTATGCAACCCAGTGATCGCGTTTGCCACTTCATCAACCGCTCACAAACTTTCAAACATTTCTCTCCGTTTCAAAACCATCGTCCTCGACTCGCCCGATTTCGACTCAATGATGACGAGTCCGGTACAAATGATCGAGCCCGTCGAAGTGAGCCAGTCCGATTTGGCGGCGATATTGTACTCGTCGGGGACTACCGGAAGAGTCAAAGGAGTGATGCTGACTCACCGGAACCTGATAGCGAGTGTCGCAAGTCCCTACGCTCACCGGACTGAGAGGGAATCGCCTGCGGTGTTCCTCTATACGATGCCGTACTTTCACGTGTTCGGGTTTTTCTACAGCTTGAAGTCGGTGGCTTTGAGCGAGGTGGTGGTGCTAATGGAGAGGTTTGATCTGAGGAAGATGTTGAAGGCGGTGGAGGAGTTTAGAGTGACCCACTTGGCGATGGCCCCACCGGTGGTGGTGGCCATGGCCAAGACTGATGTAACGAAAGGCTACGACTTGAGCTCGTTGGAAGGAGTTGCGTGCGGTGCGGCTCCGATTGCAAAGGATGTCATCTCCGATTTCTTGGCCAAGTTTCCAAGAGTTGTGTTTGTACAGGTAGGTGTATATGTCTGCCTCTAATTCAACGGAGCGCTGCCTTTTTAAGCATAATTCATAAGTTTGTTTGTATTTTTTTTAAGAGAGATTTTTTTTTTTTTGAGAGAGTTTCGGTGATTACTGATTACTATTTATCATCGTATTTATATTGTGTTAAAATATTTAATTAATTTTTAGTGTAGACAAACACCAATCTCTTATTCCATAACAAAAATTAAACTTTGAAGTAAAAGAGCTATTTTTCAAAATGTAATTTCTTTTAAAGATTAAATATTTAATCTTCTGATATTTCAAACAAATATTTTTAGAATTCAAATTCTTAAAAAAAAAAATTTATTTGAATTATATATATATATATATATATATATATTAATGAAAAGGAAAAGCTGTGAGATTTTGAAAATAAATAAATGATGGATGCAGGGTTATGGGCTAACTGAATCAACGGGGTCAGTGTGCCGAACAGTGGGTCAAGAGGAGACTTTTCACTGGGGAGCAACAGGAAAACTTTCAGGTGGTTTTGAAGCTAAAATTATAAACCCGGACACAAGTGATGCTTTGCCACCGGGCAAGCAAGGGGAGCTCTGGATTAGAGGACCCTCAATTATGAAAGGTGAAGAAACTGACAAATGAAAGCAAATTATAAAAAGAATCCTTGCTGACTTTGACACTTGTGTTGTGCTGCATTGTCACCATTCACTGACCACAGTTATATATGACAGGGAAAGAAATGGACACAATAAGCAACACTTTTTTTTTCCTAAATGGTCCTGTGACTTTGACCCTTTTGCTGCGTTATCACTTACCATCAATTACTAATCACAGTTTGCTGCGCACTACTCATAGCTATCCTATCTTTCAAAGTTAATGATTAAGGAAAATACCTTCCAATAAATTACACTACAATATATGAAAGTATTTTCAAAATTATTTACTTTTGAAATGAAGACAAATATAATGCAATCTCTTGTATTTAACTCTTCGCATGGTTAGTTTGCCTCGGATAGCTCGATGTGGCAATCTGTATTTAATTCTAGCATAGCTTTTGTGATCAGCCTTTTTGTAAATAGTAATTCTCTACACGCACCATGTGAGTTCTGTGATGTTACTGCAGGTTATATTGGTGATCCGGAAGCAACTTCTGCAACTTTAGTAGCAGGTGGTTGGTTGAGAACAGGTGATCTTTGTTATATTGATGAGGAAGGTTTCCTATTTGTTGTAGATAGGCTTAAAGAATTGATCAAATACAAGGGATATCAGGTATATATGCATATTCTTATTTTTCTTTTTATAACAGGCATATGTTATTTCTTTAAAGAACGCAAGTAGGAGCTCATGCATTGGTATATACATTTTGCAGGTAGCCCCTGCAGAGCTGGAACATTTGCTTCAGTCCCACCCGGAGATAGTTGATGCAGCTGTTATACCGTAAGTTCAAATAAATTCCTCATGGTTTAAAAGTCACTTTTGGTCAAGGGTTCATTCATTACAAGGCCTTATGGATGTTCCCTTGCCCTTTGAATGATATGGTACCATTTTTCAATCCTTAATGAAATATAATGCCATATATAAGTGCTATATTTTTCTTGTTGTAGAACTAATGTGGCATCAACTATAAGTTCTTATTAACTATTGTTAAAATTGTGCATCTTATTTGATTATTAAAAACTCATAAAATAAATTGGCAGATACCCTGATGAAGAAGCTGGTCAAGTGCCAATGGCTTTTGTGGTAAGACAACCTCGATGCTCCCTCGGCGAAGAAGAAGTAATTGATTTTGTCGCAAAACAGGTACTTCAAGTTCTCTAAGCTGTAGTAATTAACATAATAGTTGAATTGATAAAATGCTCTATATTTTGTTTGTCAGAATGAACCATCTTCTTTTTCTCTTGATAACAGGTTGCGCCATACAAGAAAATAAGGCGTGTAACGTTTGTGAATTCCTTACCCAAGAGTGCAGCTGGAAAATTATTGAGAAAGGATTTGAGGAAGATTGTTTCTGATAACTCTTCTTCTCGGTTATGATTTCTTGTTGGTGCAATATACAATAAATAACAAGAAACTCACCCATCATATCAGATGATCATTACTCAATTTAGATTGTTGGAATTCATAGTTTTATGAGAAATTATAGCATAGTACTAAGACATTGTGTGCATTTACACACAGCTCAAAATGACAGAAATCATGACTTAAAATCACGTTTTCAATTATATTTTGGTAGTGTGTAAATGCACACGTGTGCAACATAATTTTCCCTTAGTGCATGGCGCTCGTTTTCCATATGGTTTTCAAATGTATGAAAATTACTGTGTTTTTTTTAATTGAAGGTACAATTCACATAATTCACTAAAGATGTTATTTACAACTACTAAAATACGTATTTTATGGAAAAAAAAATTTTGAACAACAATTTTTATTGCTGCCATCAAATAGGTTTATGGACATTTTGGACCATTTTCTATTATAATCATCGAATGTTTTAAGTACTTTTTGACTATATTTGTACCACTTAAAAGAAATTACAAGGAATATTTAAATTTAAAGAATAAGAAAATGAAGAGTAGGATGTATGATGTATTTAAAAATAGAAAGTTAAAATAGAAAAAAAAAAAATGATCTTTTACTTGAAAATTTGGCTAAAGCTTGCAAAAATGGATATGCAGTAATGCTCTAAAGACTAAAGAGCATTCGCATTATCTTTTCAAACCGTTCTTTATTTTTTAGCCAAATTCAAGAGAATCGTAGTTTTTTTTTTTTTTTTTGGATAATCTAGAGCGTCGTGGTAAAAACTCACCAGGAAAGGTCCCACATTCATCTTACCAATGCTATATGTTTATTTGGGTCTACCTCTTTTACTAGTTTTTAACTTTTATTTTTATGTAACATTTTTTAATTTTTTTTTTTAAAATCATTTTTTCAAAGTAAAAATATACTTTAATATACTTTCGGTAAAAAGTTAAATAAGTTAATCTCAAACGTACACTACAATATATATTCGATAAGTAGCTTTTTGTATTTTTTTTTTAATTCAAACTTTCTCATTTCTCTATTCTAACCATCTTAAAAAAAAAAAAAAAAAAAAATCCCAAAATGGAGGTTCAACTAACGATATAATACCAGGCAATAAAATAAATATACCATTTTATTGATTAAATAATTTTGTAATTACATTTGGTAGAAAATAAAAGAAATGTATTACCTTGGTCTTGGAAATAAAGTCCTACAAAAAATTAAGATTATATATCTTATACGTACATGTTCATATTTAAGAAATAAAATTGTAATTTTAAAATTAATATTTTCAATTTCATTTGAAATGAAAAAAATAAAATATTGTATAGAGTTTTGTAACTTAAATAACACTTCTTGTTATTTTAATGAAGACATTTTGATTTGAATTTTTTCTTATTGTAATTATCAAATTATCAAAAAAAAAAAAAAAATCGTGTTATATACACAATAAGTGTGCGTTTGCCATGGATGAAATTTACCAACTTATTTTATTATTCAGTTTATTTTTGCTACTATTTATGGGTTATACTATATTTTTTTGTACTATTTATGAATCTCACTGTATTATTTCAACAAACTTTTATTTTTATTCAATGTTATTAATTCTGTTCCGTTTCGGCTGGAATTTTTCGTGCCGATTTGCAATTCGGAACGTTAGTACCATCCATTCCACCTCGGGTCAAATTTCAGTTTGTTTCGGGCTGTTTTGGCCGTTCCGATAAATTCCGGCCAGTTTCAGGTGAAAAGGAAATTTCAGCCTGTACTAGTTTTGTAAAGGTGATAATTGTATTAGACATATGTTTGGAACAAGGCTATTTTTGTGTTATGTTATATTATATCTTTAAACAAATTATTAATTTCACAATATAAAATACATTTTTCAATGACATAACCAAATTTTATTTTACATAATTACTTTTAATTAGTAAAAATGTTAGCATAATAGCAAACATTATTTTTAAGAACTAAACATTTTGTCATAATGATACTAGAATGCATTCCACTAAATATATCCTCACAAATGCAATAAAATAAATAAAGAAGAAGAATATATTCTCCTAGTAGAATTTCCAAAGCTACGTAGAGAGTAGAATTACCGAACACAACATTTTAGTCTCCTCTCCGCATGTGTAAAATTTAAGTCCTACAAAAAATTAAGATTATATATCTCATACGTACATGTTCATATTTAAGAAATAAAATTGTATTTTTAAAATTAATATTTTCAATTTCATTTGAAATGAAAAAAATAAAATATTGTATAGAGTTTTGTAACTTAAATAACACTTCTTGTTATTTTAATGAAGACATTTTAATTTGAATTTTTTCTTATTGTAATTATCAAATTATCAAAAAAAAAAATCGTGTTATATACACAATAAGTGTGTGTTTGCCATGAATGAAATTTGTCAGCTTATTTTACTATTTAATTTATTTTTGCTATTATTTATGAGTTTCATTACACTTTTTGGTACTATTTATGGATCTCACTGTATTATTTCAGCAAACTTTTATTTTTATTTAATGTTATTAATTCCGTTCCATTTCGGCTGGAATTTTTCGTGCCGGTTTGCAATCCAGAACGTTAGTACCATCCATTCCACCTCGGGTCAAATGTCAATTTGTTTTGGGCTATTTCGGCCGTTCCGATAAGTTCCGGCCAGTTTTAGGCAAAAAGGAAATTTCAGCCTCTACTAGTTTTTCCTTTTAAAAAAAAAATTATATTCTACAACTACATCAATCTACATCTCAAATTAAATGTTCACATATCCATTCACACATCTAAAAATTCTATTTTGACAGGATCTAAAGCTTTTAACTTCACTAAAAAATAATCACAACCCAAAAAGAAATTAAGACGAGAGAAGGAAAAAAACAACAATGACTGTGTCTACAGCAACCTTCATCTGCATACCTGATCTATGCTTTTCCCTTTTTATTTTTTTGCCTTATTTTCTTTCTTCACTGCGTTGTTTCACTCGCTTTTCTTCACGTTTGGTCAAACCTTCAAATTGCTTGTCTTCACGTCAAACCTTCAAAGTGCTGAGTCTGAGACTTCATGTTAATTTTTTGAACCATAGCTATTATTTGGTAAAGTTTTGAATGGTTCTTATTTCCAAGATATTTTAGTGAATTTAAAAATTATTATTTTATTTGATTTTTGAATGAATTGATGGGTTATTAATCTTACCACCTGCTAGAGTACATTAAACAGAGAGTCTACTTTCTGTAGGAATAGGGCTGTCCGAACTCTTTATCAAACTGTGAGTCATTAATTTATTATAATAAATTAATATTAACTATGAAATGTTGTGGAACTTGGCATTATTCATGCAAAAAAAATTATAAAAGTATTCAGTATAAACAAAATTATAAAAGTGAGATATATATAAATATCTATATATATTTTTTAAATATTTAAAACATCTCGAAACGGTAAGCCAAAATTGATTAGAATTGAAACATTCCATCCCACTTAACAAATCTAAACGAGATTCAAAACAAAATTAATAATATTATTTTTAATAAAAAAATTTTAATTTCAATAAAATAAGTAGATTCTTCACATATTTTATTTAAAAGAGGCGAATTATTTGAGAAGAAAAGAAAAGAAAAAGCAGAAATGCCTGCTCATATGGGCCAAGCGTCTGTATCTGTTTGCCTCTCAGGAAGACATAGGTGACATTAATCATCATCAATCACATGCTCTACATTATCCTTCTCTTACAAGACTAAGATCAATACCTACACACAAGAACTCCTAGATCTTTCACATGGACCAAGCAGCGAAGTCTCATCATCTCATCGATTCGAAGAGCGGTTTCAACAGAGAAACAAAGACTTTCCACAGCCTCAGACCCTCAATTCATCTTCCCCCACAACACATTCCTATGTCGGCAGCTGAATACGCTTTCTCACTTCGACTACTCAACTCGCCATGGCAGCACCTTGACTCACTCGCTTTCATCAACTCCTCCACGGGTCAACGCGTCTCCTTCTCCGAGTTCATTAGCAAAACCCAAACCCTAGCCTCTTATCTCCAATCAGTTATCGGACTCTCCAAAGGCGACACCGCCTTCGTTCTCTCTCAAAATCTCGTTCAGGTTCCGATCCTCTGCTTCTCGCTGCTCTCTCTTGGTGTAGTCATCTCTCCGGCTAATCCGCTCAACACCGACTCAGAGATTTTACGCTTAATCCAACTATGCAACCCAGTGATCGCGTTTTCCACTTCATCCTCTGCTCACAAGCTTTCAAATATTACCACTCTCCGTTTCAAAACCATTCTCCTCGACTCGCCCGAGTTCGACTCAATGACGACGAGTAGTCCTCCGATACAAAAGCTGGACCACGTCGAAGTGAGGCAGTCCGATTTGGCGGCCATATTTTACTCGTCGGGGACGACCGGAACAGTCAAAGGAGTGATGGTGACTCACCGGAACCTAATGGCGAATGTGGCCGGAAGTTACGCGAGCCGGACGACGGAGAGAAAATCGCCTGCGGTGCTCCTCTGTACGGTGCCATACTTTCACATGTACGGGTATTCGTTTATTTTGAAGTCGGTGGCTTTGAGCGAGTGCGCGGTGGTGATGGAGAGGTTTGATTTGAGGAAGATGGTGAGAGCGATGGAGGAGTTTAGGGTGACCCACTTGGCGCTGGCTCCACCGTTACTGGTTGCTATGGCTAAGAATGATGATGTAACGGGCGGTTGTGATCTGAGTTCGTTGGAAGAGGTTGTGTGCGGCGGCGCTCCGCTTGGGAAGGATGTTATCTCCGCTTTCTTGGCAAGGTTTCCGAGAGTTGCTCTTCTGCAGGTATGTATATTGTACTGGATTCCATGAACGTCAAAACGCAATTTCAGCACATGTACACATCATCAATATTATCTAAATCTCATAATTTCCTAAAAAAAAAAAAAAAAACTGAGTCCTACAAAATTTTACACAATACTCATAGTCTATATGTTTGAATTGTGGCAAAAAATTAAGAAATAAACTGTGTTTCTAGAACAGTTTGCTACATCTCAAATTATCAAAAAATAATAAAAAACTAAACAATTGTGTGATTTATTTTTTTCATATGAGAAGAAAAATTAGTGAATTCATGTTGCAGGGTTATGGGCTTACTGAATCAACAGGAGGAGTGTTCAGAACATGGGGTGCCGAGGAGAGTGTTCATTGGGGAGCAGCAGGGAAGCTTTCAGCAGGTTTTGAAGCTAAAATTGTGAACCCAGACACAAGTGATGCTTTGCCTCCGGGCAAGCAAGGAGAGCTTTGGATTAAAGGACCTGCGATTATGAAAGGTAAAAGCTAAATAAAATAAATTAACTGAATAAAAAGGGAATCCTCGGGTTGTTCCCATTACCATTCACAACTATATGCTACAATACTTTGTTATCCTGTCTTTATAGTAATGAAGATGATTTTTGAAAAGGCTAAATATTCTTTTACACTCATTCACATTAATTATTTTAAATACATATTCACATATGAAATTGCGAGAATGTCCACAATGTGAGAGAATTAAAGTATTTTTGAGTTTATTGCAGCTTATTTATATTATTAAGGGTTTCTCCTACTTGAGATCCTCATTTTTTGGGTTAAAAAATGTCCCTATACCTTTATGTTTAAGTAAAAATAAAATTAAATGATAATTTAGTAAAAATACAACTTTAATTCTCACTAAAATATTGCCTAAAAAATAAGGCCACTCACCTATTAATTTTCAATTTGTTTTATCCACTTATAAATTAGGTTCTCAAATTAAAAATTATATTATAAATTAGATTCACAAAATAGAAATTATATATAAAAAATAAAGACATGTTTTTTTTTTTTTTTTTGTGGCTATAAAATAGGACCAGTATGCCCAATGTTTTCACTTTTTTTTTTCTTCTCCTTTTTTCCCCCTTTGTCAAGACTTAAACGTCTCTCTCTCTCTCTCTCTCTCTCTCTTCCGGTTTCATTTCTTCTAAATACTAATCCCACGTTTTGTTTTTGTTTTTATTTTTTCAAATCTCTTCTTCTTTTTTTTGAATTATTAAAAAAATTTGATTTTTATTGTACTCCCTTTTTTTCTTTTTAGTGATTTATTTTTGTTGGTGTTTGAATTGTTTTCTCTTCACATCTGTTTGTACTGCCTTTTTTTTTCATTTTAATGAATGTTTTTTCTATGTTCAAAATAAAAATCATTATGCGTGTAGTTTAATTAGATGGAAGAGAGAAATGTCTCAAGTTTTATTTTTGAATTATTTTAAAAAAATGTGATTTTTAATGCACTCCTTTTTTTTTTTTTTTTTAATGATTTATTTATTTATGTTGGTGTTTGAATTCCTTCCTATTCACATTTGTTTGTGCTGTTTTTTTTTTCCCCATTTTAATGAATGTCTTTTCTTTGTTCAAAATAAAAATCACTATGCGTGTGGTTTAATTGTATAGAAGTGAAAAATGTCTCAAATTTTATTTTTTGAATTATTAAAAAAAAAGATTTTTAATGTACTCCATTTTTTCTTTTTAATGATTTATTTATTTTGGTGTTTTAATTTTTTTCTCTTCACATCTGTTTGTACTGGCTTTTTTTTTTTTTTTTTTTTTTTCATTTAAATGAATGTCTGTTTTATGTTCAAAATAAAAATCACTATGCATGTGGTTTAATTGGATAAAAGAGAGAAATGTTTTAAATTGAGATGAATGAAAAATTATGACGCTAAACAAAAAAAAGCCTCATTGCAGGTGCTTTGCACATGTGATGAGGCTAGTATATATATATATATATATATAATGTTACTTAATGCGCAACCTCTTGTTTAATAATTTATAAATATTTATACTAGTTTGCCTCTTGTGGGGAGTGGAAGGGGGTCCTAATTAAAGCCCACAAATGAAATGGACCAACGAGATTGGGCTAGGTTTGGTTGCAAGGGGGAAGTCCAACAAGGGAATAGGCTATAGGAAAAAGGAAGTTAAACCTCACGCTTGAGAAGGGGAATGTTGTGGTATAGTGACTCCCGTGAAGAGAATGGAAGGATAACCATGTGCTCAATCAATTGCATGGATGATCTACATGCTGCCACCAAATGGCTCTAGGAACCGTGGGAAACTTCCAAAACAAGCAAAAAGATTGAAGATTTTTATCTCTACCTCAATTTGGGAGCCCTCACCTAACCTCTGCCGCATTAAATGCATGTAAAACAGCCTGAACAGTAAAAATATCTCACTGAAGGCAGAGTTCAGGGAGAAGGAAGGGGAAGAGGCCAATAAAGGAAGAATAATATCTCTGAAGATTAGGCTGGTAGTGTAATAGCTGTTAGAGTAGGAGCAGGAGTGAGGCTTATAAAGAAGAGGAAAGTTCAATGGAGTGGGGGGATGGGCTTTAGAGGAGAAGAAGAAAAATCTATCTAGTGAGAGTAATAGAAGTAGAAAGAGAGAGAAACACCAAGGGTGTCACCATGAGAACAAGAAAGTGTCCTATAGTAGCATTTGTAACTGTAATTGTAACACGAAAGATCAAAGAAATCTACTGTTTGTGTTTTCCATTGTGAAGTGTTTATTCTTTATTGTTCATTTGTATTTAAGTTGTGTGAACTGTTATAGGAGAATTTTGAGGTGAGTACCTCGGGGGACAAATTTTGTGTCCCTAAAACTCCCATAGCTGATAGCTCAATGTGGCAATGGTTGGAGAATACCAAAACCTAAAATAAGAGTTGATTGCTGTTCTGATCAACCGTAGCTTTATCCCTTCTAAAATGACTGTAAATGCGTCATGGGCGTCTTGTGAATTATTCCAGGTTATGTTGGTGATCCCGTAGCAACTTCTGCCACCTTAGTAGCTGATGGGTGGTTGAGAACAGGTGATCTTTGCTATATTGATGAGGAAGGTTTCCTTTATGTTGTAGATAGGCTTAAAGAATTGATCAAATGTAAGGGATACCAGGTATTTCTCTTTTCATTTCTTCATACTGTATGTTATGTCTTTAAAGAACCTCACCAGGGCTCATGAATTGCTTTGTACATATACATTATGCAGGTAGCTCCTGCAGAGCTGGAACATGTGCTTCAATCTCATCCGGAGATAGTTGATGCTGCTGTTATACCGTAAGTTTTTTAATTTCCTAGGATTTTGAAAAACCACAAACAAACAAACAAGACAAAGTTTCTAACATGGTTAAGCCCTCATAAACTACATCTATAGATTGTGTTTTTTTTTTTTTTTTGGGAGGGGGGGGGGGGGGGGGGCGGTATCAATCCCAATCTAGAGTTAAACCTTAAACTCTCTGGCAGTCTTTGTTAATAACATTTTTCTCATTAGCAAACTTAAAGATAGCGATAGTGACTAGGAGGAATATTCTTTAAACTTTCTTGGGTCTACAAGAGCCCGAATATTTGTTGAGATTGAATTTTATAATACACTAAATTCATTTTTTAAAGAGACTTCAGTCACTTCTTTATTGATTATTTATTTATTAAAAATAGTTTGTTTACCTGATTTCATCGTTAGCAACAATTGCAAGGACGTCATTAGAGGTAAGTGAAACAAAATCCTCAGAAAACTCACCCCAAAGTTTTCAAATGGATTCAATCTTCTTGCTTTGTTTTAAGAAAAGCTTTTGGATGGCAAACAGGTTAACATTAATTGATATTGCTAGGATACTACATGAAATATTAATACAAACTAGCATGTAATCCGTGCATACGCACAAAAATGTTGAACAATATTGATAAAGAAGAACAAAAAATGGAACAATTTTATGAGTATTCATTTTGAATTTTTTAAAATTTAAATTATTATTATTATTCAAGGGAAAAAAATATAGATTATTGTTCTGAATGTTGAATAAGGAATTTGATAGCATGAAATACTATGGTTGATAACAATCTCTTAAAAATTTTTTTGAAGTAATGAAATTGTTTGTTTATCAATTGGGATTTGAAAAAAAAAAATTGAAATCCACATTTAAAAGTATCTCATTCCTGGTAATGCTAAAGTTTTGTATTATGTTTATGTATGCAGTGATGATAAAGTGGTCTTAAACTCTTACTTATGAATTACTTATAGTCATATATTAATTTTAATGTTTCTACAATTTGTTGGATCTATTAATTGTAAAAGAAAAAAAATATAGTGTTGCATCTATTAATCGGAAAAGGAAAATGTTATAGTGGAATTATGTTGAATCACACGAGAACTTGTTGCATCAATCAATTATAATAGCAAAAATGTTATGGTGGAATTATATTAGATAACATGATGTTAAATCACAAATTTGCAAGTTATCTTACAACTCATTCTTAATCTTTTGTACACAATTGTAATGTTTGAATTTCCCTCTTTACTGAGGAAAATAATATGAATTAAGAGTTTTCTATTTAATTCTATTTGACATGTGATCTTTATTCGCTTGTTTAGAATGTTATGGATATTTTATCAAGCTTTTTTTATTAGTTCCCTCAACTTTAGCATGTAGTAAATACTTATGCACCAAAATTAAGTGTTTTATTTTATTTTATTTTTATTTATTTATTTATGAAACATCGTAAAAAATTAGACCACAATTGAAATTTAATGGATCTTCTCTAGAAAAGAATAAAATTGATGTTCTTATAAAAAAAATTATAGTTTACAGCATGTATCTAGAAATAAAAACTACTTGCTTTTGCAAAATCTAAACATCCATAAACTTAAATAAGCTAATATATACAACAAATAGCATTACAAAACAAAATCATTGTTTTTTTTTTTTTTTTTTTTTTAAGAAAAGAAAAAAAAATCATTAACAAACCAAAACTAAACTTAACTAATATAACTATTATATGGCTCGATTGAGGTGAATAATCACTGCCTTTCTTACTTTTCAAAAACCAGAGAAGAACAAATATAACATATATGGGTTGCTTTTTATCTACTCCAACTTCTATTACATCCACGCACCAAAGTGTCAGACCACAAAAACTTTCATAAATACAATAGATAAAGTTGATACAGATTAAGTTTAAACCAAAATAAGATTAACCATCAAGAATTCTCTTAATTTTTTCAACTTCTCATTTATCAACATCCCAAACATAGCGTATAATGAATATATATATATATATATATAGAGAGAGAGAGAGAGAGAGAGAGAGAGAGAGACACACACACACACACACACACACACACACACACAAAATCAAACTGTAATGAAAGAGAACAAACAGATAATTATAGAAAAAATTTCTAACTCACCTAATAAAGTTAGAAATGAAACGATTTAAGGACAATCATAAAAACAATACATGGATACACAAAATTAATTTAACCAAAATACCCAAAACAAAACTAAAAAAAGAAACAACCCAAAAACCTTAATCAAAACCAAATCCATTGAAGTGATACACCATTACTTTCAAATCTCCTCCAAAACTAAATGAATGCCACAATAGCAAAAACATTCAAAATCTGAATTTTTTATCATTATTATAGTTGATGGATTTGCTATGGTTGGAGAAGAATTAGAAGATGTAATTGGCCTCTTTCAATTCAAAGATGTTCCACCTATAGATGCCAACCTGTAGGCCCAAATCAATGAGAAGTTAATCAAAAAATCAAACTCAAAAAATATTTATTTTCATGACTTTGATTGGATGACTGGTCAAATGCAATAAAAATATTGTATAATAATATATCTTGATTGAAGAGCAACTACCAATTGTGTGAAGAAATTGACTGTGGTAAATGATGGCTAGCTAATCCCCAAAGTGCATTCATCTCTAGAGACATTTGAGTTTTCTTCAATAGAGGAGTAAATTTGGGTTGAATGCACTGCATCAATTCACTTGTTTGTAAAAGCAAAGTGAAGAATTATTTATTTTTTTTTGGGGGGGGGGGGGGGTGGGGGAGGGTTTTAGGAGTTGAGAAGACGACCAAGTGCAGACTGCCTAAACGTCAAGGTCATTGAGTCATAAACATTGTATTGAGATTAAAAATATTGTATTGAGATTGTAGGAGATCGAGTAAATGTTATCTTATTTTGTTCACCATCCTTATCTGCTCTTCCAAGACAAATCCATAAGTGATTTATTCATAATGGACACTTGGAAGGATAATTATGGTGTGGTCTTCACATAAATCTAGACACATAGCATAAAATTATAACTCGAATTTAGAATTTTAATTCGAGTTTCTCTCAACTTCACCTATTATTATATATATATATATATATATAGATTATTTGTCCAACCTTTTGTATTCTACTTTATAATCCATCAATTATGGTACACCTTGTTAAAATTTTATTTTTTCCAATTTTCAACTTTGTGTATTTATATAAAGTAAAAAGATTTATGTAACAAAGTGTGATTAATGGAGTATAAAGTGGAACACAATGTACGCGGAATTTGAATTCATGAAATGCTAGAAACAAAGAAAATAATACAAGGGGTTCAATTTTTTGTTTTAGTTTTTTTGCTTTGGTTGCATTTTTTGGGGGATAGATACAATAAAATTTTAACAAGTTGGTTTTTGGTAATTACTCTTTATTGTTAAGTCAAGACACCAATTTGTTTTTGATATAGATGTGATTCGAATCCTAAATCTCTTGTTCAGCAACAAGAGATTTTATAATTTCAAACAACGTTGAGTTTTTATTTTAGTAGATTATTGAGTTTAAGTACATTAAGAAACAATTATTTTGTATCTATTTCTTATGTTTATATTATAATAAGTTAATAACACTAAATATATGCTAGTTCGAATTTTCATATTTACTTAATTTAGTTTTGAATTATTATTATTATTTCTTATCCTCGAAATGGTGGAAATTTCAAATTTGATACATACTTTGGTCTCTCCAAAGTTGAAATTTTGGTTCCATCCCTGACATCATATATAAAATTTTTATTGTTAATCTTGTGTATCATATTCGATTATTAAAATTTCATATAAATTGGTAGATACCCAGATGAAGAAGTTGGTCAGGTGCCAATCGCTTTTGTGGTGAGACAACCTCAAAGCAACCTTGATGAAGCAGAAATAATGGATTTTGTTGCAAAACAGGTGTCTTCATGATCACTAAAACAAAACTCCAATTGATAAAATAATCAATTTTTGGTTTGTTAATTAGGACTTTTCTCTTGATTGCAGGTTGCACCATACAAGAAAATAAGGCGTGTAACAATTGTCAACTCCTTACCAAAGAGTGCGGCTGGAAAATTATTGAGAAAGGATTTGAGGAAGATTGTTACTTTGAGCTCTTCTTCTAGGTTGTGATTTTTTGTTGTGCAATGTATAGTAAACATATGAAACTCGCCAATCATTTCTGATGGCGATGATGATAAATATGTACTAATTAGTTTGATGGAATTAATTAAAGTTTCAAGGTAAAGTCTACCATTGCGATGAGAGTTTGCTAGGTTTGAGCAAAAACCTTTGTGAAGATAGAATTCTTTTCCCTCACCCATTAGAGCAGTTTGTGAGGTCTATTATTCCCACTCCCACCGCTAATTTGCAATGCAAAAAATGTCCAAACTCTAGGATGTAGAGTTTGGAGGTTATTTTGTATTTTCCTCTATTAGTTTTTGGTTAATTGCATTTTATAGACTTATATTTTTGGTCAAATTCATTTATTAATTTGTTATTTTGTAATGAACCCAAACCGTCTGCAACAAGTCCAGCTCAACCCCATTAAGATGGACATGAGTGAAGATCCAAAGCATGTGAATTTATAAATAAATCAGGAACAAAGAGCAAGACAAACTGACAAACCCAAGAATGCTGTTTTAGTTAGTCACAGGCTGTTGTACAATTAGTTAGTTTGTTAAAGAGACAATTTTGATCTTTACTTGAAATTTGCTTTGTTGTATCCCTTGTCTAACTGTGTGTTTGGTTTAAAGGAAATTGATTTCTTGAAAATATTTTCTACATTTACAAATGTTTGGGATGACAGAAAATATTAGCTAACTGAGAATCGTTTTTTGGTTAACCATAAAGGAAATTATGGCAGAAAATGGTTTACGCTTTCATTTTCTTAAAACCATTTTCTGCCTCATTTAAAACTTATCAACCGAATCTCCACCCCTCCTTATTTTCCACACAACCACCACCTTCTACTAACATATTTGGTCTTCGGTGGCCAACCACTGTTGCCAATGGCCAGTGGCTGCCAGGCTTCGCCATAGCCAATCCTCTAATCTCGATTTGTTCACCTAAAATTTTCTCATTTTTTTATTATATATGTGTTTAGGAGATGAGAAAATGTGAGAAAGTTGTATAAAATATATTTTCTATAGTATTTTCAGGAATGCAACCAAACACTAGAAAATATTTTCCAAGGTATTTTTAGGAATGCAACCAAACACTTGAAAACAGTTTCTTTTCCAGAAAATATTTTCTGTTGAACCAAACACAACCTGAATACTAGTAGCAATGTAACAATTCTAAGAGCACCCATATAAGTGAGTCTATAATAGAAAAATGTATAAAATTTATATAATTTTATCTAAAAATGACTCACATCAGTTAATGTATAATTGTATAAATTTATATATTTGCTACATTAATAGTGTAAATTTACACTAACATTATTCATTTTGCATTTATTTATTTTATTCCTTCTTTATGATTTCGTTGATGAAAGAAGACAATGAATAATGATTATCTATTAAGAAAATTAAACAATTAAAAAAATTAAGAAAAATGATATTTTAATCAAATGTGACCTAAAATCACTGGCAGAGCCAGAGGGGGGCGAGGGGGGGCACATGCCCCCCCTGACTCCTCAAATTTTATAGTAATAGTAGTCAGTTATATACTGACATGAAGGAAAAAAAGAAAAAGAAAAAAAAAAGGACTTTACCTGGTTGAAAACTTGAAAGTGACCAACCATTGCTTTTGTTTTGTCTTATGCAACTTGCACCCATTTCACTATTTTTTATTTTTTATTTATATTAATATTTACACAATTTTTACTATTTATGATACTTTTCACAGCATTTTATTTTTGAATGATGCTAGAGATATTACAAATTTTACAACTTATGTCTTACAAATTGGCATGTCACCAATAACAAAAAAAATCATTTCAAACATTTATTTTTTATATTTTTTTAAGTAACACTAATCACATTCTTACTCCATCAGTTTGTAAAGTTTTTAGTAGCTATGAATGGGTTATTTTTGTTTATTCATTTATTTTAATAATATGAAATATATTCATATTTGCTTACAATTGTTTATTTATTTTGTTATTATTGTTAATTAATATTTTTTAGATTAATTTTACTTTTAATATCATCTTCTAATTTTGCCCCCTCTAGACTAAAATCTTGGCTTCGCCACTACCTAAAATGGATAATCTTTTTTTTTAGGAATTAAAATAAATAATCTAATGTAGTGTTTTTTTGTAAAGTAAGTAAATAAAATAGAAAAAGTAAGTTTTACATTAAAATAGAAAAAAAAATTCAATAAACATTGATGCAATTTCTCTACTTTTGCTCTTGGGTCTTTCCTGAATTCGATTTCTTTTTCTTCGAAGGGTGACTTCAAAAAATGCTTACAGCTCACTAACAGTTTTAATGAATTATTATCAAGATTTGACCTGGTAGTTATTTAGTCAAGATTCAAACCACAAGATTTGTGTGGATAAACATAAATAGAGCAAAAAATAACCAATACGCCCACACCAAGAAAATGATCTATTCACAATGAAAAAGTGCCAACTATACCAATATAGTTCTACTGCACTCATTACACGTGCTTTGTGCGTATAATAATGCTATTTTTTTTTTTTTTAGTTTAGTATTATTTGTATATATTAAGAAGATTTAGAAAGTTAGTGTGGGGCCCGAGGCCCAGAACCCCCGGCCCACCTTTAGACTGGCCCAAGGCCCAAGCTGAGGAGGGCAATCATCCCAGATAGTCGGCCTAAGGGTTTTGGCTCTTCTCAGACCCGAGCCGAGGACACACCCCTCCTCGGCACACCTAGTCTAATCCAGGTAGGGGGCAGACCCAGAATAGGTGGTCACATCCACACTTAACGAGTATGCCTGATCCTCCAGGCTATATTAATGATGACAAGACCCTTCACTGGAAAAAACCTTGGAGGCAGCAACCCCCAGTATAGTGAGGAACCTGTCTGATGGGACAAGTCCTGAACCAGTAGCCCGGATAGCCAACAGCTGTAAGGCCAGGATCGAGCTAAAGGGCGTATATAAGGCAAAGAACCCCCCTTGTGAAGGGGGGCCTCCTCGGGCGCCATCCGAGGAGCAACCCCAAGCAAAGGGCAGTAGACGAAAAGTTTAAGGAAGACCGGCGAGGGAACGGCCAGAGCCAAACCCTTTGCCCCACTCTTTACAAATTCATTGTCGGGGGCCCACCTCCGAAAAAGGAGCCCCTACAATTGGTGCCGTCTGTGGGAAAGGTTAGAGCACCGGTCGGCGGAGCCGGCGGTCATTCCAAAGTAGTTGCTATGCAAAGTTGGCGGTGTAAAAGAAAAAAAAAGAGAACAAGAGAAGAGTTGCAGTAGGAAAGGAAAATTCAACAGCGAAATAAAGGAAAAGTTCTTTATTATTGCAGAAAAGATTACAAGTACAACAATCTTTATTATTTCATAAAAGAAAAGTTACAAATACAATCAGAGGCTCAGACAGGCATGTTTTACAAAAAATCCTACCAACTAATCCTACAATCAGAGGCCCAGGCGGACCGGTCTTGGAACAGGCCGGGCAAGAGGTTCGCAAAGAATTAATATCAGGAATGAGGGAAGTGTCAACCCGTGCTTTTATTGGCGTCAAGAGAATGGGAGAACTTGACAGTAAAAGCACGGGGAGGGGGGCTGGGGGCTGGCTCACCTTCAAACCAAAGCTTGAACAAAGTGAGGAGCCGACCCCGAGACCCCGGAACACCTTCCCTTGTGATGCTTCCTCGACCCTCTCCAAACTGCACGAGCACCGACCGTCGGAGACGGCAATGCTCGGGCACCAGCCGTGACGGGAGTTCGCGTGCCTCCTTCGTCGGAGGTGCGCTCTGCGGAGGGGCGTTAGGTACTTCAATGACGTCCCCCCTGACCACCATACGAGGCCCTGCCAGTGTTACGCTTAAACTCTGCCGCGCCGGCAGCCCAGTGGGGGCTGCGGCCACGGCGGCCCTTAACTCCAGGTCTCCTAACTGCGGTCACAACCCTGGTGGCGGTGTCAAAGGGGCTCAGGAAGGTGAAAGTGTATATTTCTGTTCGTGGGGGAGAATTCATGGAATGAGGAGAAACACCCCCCCCAGAACGCCTTTTATGGAAGGCGAAAACCAGTGGGAGTTGAGCCGCGCGGAATTCGAAGGGGGAATTGTCAAAGGGAATTAATTCCCACCCAATTCCAAGGGGATTGCCAGCTACCTGATGCGTGTTAATTCACGAGGGCATTAATGGAGGCGCGTTACGGGCACCGAAGCGTCAAACAGGGAGCGCGGAAGGCCAAGCGACGCCTCGTAAATCAGAAAGATGAGGAACGCGAACCAGAAGCAAGATCAGCCCCACGTGCGAAGTCACAATCCGACCCGAGGAAAAACAGCTCACGAGAAAAGACCCGCGGACGTCTTCACACCAAAAACAAAGTCCTCGGATCCGAGGACGAACTCCTATTGGAGGCAACTGTGCAGTAGTGGTACAATGACTCTTGCTCCAGCAGCCTGCAAGGGGCTAAGGGGAAGGACTTCTACCTGACGTGAGACTGAGTTGCCCAAAGAGGTGAACACTGTGTCCTCATGCTCGGGGCCACTTTACAAACGATGGCAGCAATTGTACCTAGGACTTGCATAGTCCTCGGACCCAAGCCTACGGGGAGCTGGCCACTCGTACTGAAGGCAGCAACTGTACCTAGGTCTTGCATGGTCTACGGACTCAAGCCTATGGGGAGCTAGCCACTTACAAACGATGGCAGCAATTGTACCTAGGACTTGCATGGTCCTCGGACCCAAGCCTACGGGGAGCTGGCCACTCGTACTGAAGGCAGTAACTGTACCTAGGTCTTGCATGGTCTACGGACTCAAGCCTATGGGGAGCTGGCCACTTACAAACGATGGCAGCAATTGTACCTAGGACTTGCATGGTCCTCGGACCCAAGCCTACGGGGAGCTGGCCACTCGTACTGAAGGCAGTAACTGCACCTAGGTCTTGCATGGTCTACGGACTCAAGCCTATGGGAGCTAGCCACTTACAAACGATGGCAACAATTGTACCTAGGACTTGCATGGTCCTCAGACCCAAGCCTACGGGGAGCTGGCCACTCGTACTGAAGGCAGCAACTGTACCTAGGTCTTGCATGGTCTATGGACTCAAGCCTATGGGGAGCTGGCCACTTACAAACGATGGCAGCAATTGTACCTAGGACTTGCATAGTCCTCGGACCCAAGCCTACGGGGAGCTGGCCACTCGTACTGAAGGCAGCAACTGCACCTAGGTCTTGCATGGTCTACGGACTCAAGCCTATGGGGAGCTAGCCACTTACAAACGATGACAGCAATTGTACCTAGGACTTGCATGGTCCTCGGACCCAAGCCTACGGGGAGTTGGCCACTCGTACTGAAGGCAGCAACTGTACCTAGGTCTTGCATAGTCTACGGACTCAAGCCTATGGGGAGCTGGCCACTTACAAATGATGGTAGCAATTGTACCTAGGACTTGCATGGTCCTCGGACCCAAGTCTACGGGGAGCTGGCCACTCGTACTGAAGGCAGCAACTGCATCTAGGTCTTGCATGGTCTACGGACTCAAGCCTATGGGGAGCTGGCCACTTACAAACGATGGCAGCAATTGTACCTAGGACTTGCATGGTCCTCGGACCCAAGCCTACGGGGAGCTGGCCACTCGTACTGAAGGCAGCAACTGCACCTAGGTCTTGCATGGTCTACGGACTCAAGCCTATAGGGAGCTAGCCACTTACAAACGATGGCAGCAATTGTACCTAGGACTTGTATGGTCCTCGGACCCAAGCCTACGGGGAGCTGGCCACTCGTATTGAAGGCAGCAACTGCACCTAGGTCTTGCATGGTCTACAGACTCAAGCCTACGGGGAGCTAGCTATTTACGACGGAGCCAAGGTACTGCTCGGTCCAAAGACCTATTCTTGTGGAGAAACTAACTACCTGTTGAAGAGCCTAAGGGTCGATCCAGCCACTCAGGGAAGAACCAGCCGGCTGAAGGCCTCTCGGAACATAGGGGCCGAGGTTTGCAAAACCCTTCTCCCTGTCCGAGGAGACGTGCAGCAGGGTTTCGAGAGGCTATTGTGGGGCCCGAGGGCCCAGAACCCCCGGCCTACCTTTAGACTGGCCCAAGGCCCAAGCCGAGGAGGGCAATCATCCCAGATAGTCGGCCTAAGGGTTTTGGCTCTTCTCAGACCCGAGCCGAGGACACACCCCTTCTCGGCACACCTAGTCTAATCCAGGTAAGGGGCAGACCCAGAATAGGTGGTCACATCCACACTTAACGAGTATGCCTGATCCTCCAGGCTACATTAATGATGACAAGACCCTTCACTGGAAAAAACCTTGGAGGCAGCAACCCCCAGTATAGTGAGGAACCCGTCTGATGGGACAAGTCCTGAACCAGTAACCCGGATGGCCAACAGTTGTAAGGCCAGGATCGAGCTAAAGGGCGTATATAAGGCAAAGAACCCCCCTTGTGAAGGGGGGCCTCCTCGGGCGCCATCCGAGGAGCAACCCCAAGCAAAGGGCAGTAGACGAAAAGTTTAAGGAAGACCGGCGAGGGAACGGCTGGAGCCAAACCCTTTGCCCTACTCTCTACAAATTCATTGTCGGGGGCCCACCTCCGAAAAAGGAGTCCCTACAGTTAGTTATTACTTTTTTTATTATAAAAAATATCCCTAATTTAATTAATCTAAATCAATCAAAACGAAGTTGAAATAGTGAATTCTCTCCTAAATAAATTCTTACTCACGTTGAAACACTACTTCTATTTCCACATTGAAATACTATCCCATGTTCTTTTTAAAAAACTACCTGGCCACCCATTATTTTGTTAGTAGTAAAAAGAAGGGAAAAAAAAAAAAAAAAAAACTCGTCCATGTGTAACGTTTAAAAATTCAAGTAAAAAAAAAAAAAAAAAAAAACTTTATCTACCCATTGATGAAGTGCAAATTCGTCAGTCATTGAGTGAGTGCCCAGACGGAGTTGTTCTTCTGTTTATGTCACCCTAAAAATGGTAAGGTACTTCCCTTAAAGTGGTCACCGGTATGGTGCCTGACATAACACCTCCGATGCCAAAGTCAGTATAAAGAGTTTTTAGAAATAATAGAGTAGTAGAATAACTAGTGATGTTCTTAGGTATGTATTTTGTGTACCTTATGTCGGAGCTGGGAGGGTTGTATATATACATTCTTGTAGCTCCTGGCCATTGTGGCTATTATGGTGGTTTTAATGCATTTTTTGGTAATGCCTCATAGTCAATCATGTGAGTTTTGATGGGCTTTCAATGGTCTATATAGTTGTCCTTGTAACCATCTGAGGCATTTATTTGACTGCATTGAATGACTCCTTTATCTTCGTCAGTAATGTGGCTTACATTCGACTGTCGACGTGGCTTCATTGGTCGAGATGAGAACATCTAGGTAAGTTGAGTTCGTCAATCCCATCAGCTGCCCCCAGATTTTGTGGTCGTCGTGACGTGTCATGACGATCACAGAAGATGAAAGGTTTATGGATTGTAAATGACTCTTGGGATTTCACTCCGTATTAAATGCATAGTGGCAGTGCCACATGCGTTGTGGTCACATGGCACGTTCTGATCAATGGAGTTAATGCTCCAATTGTATGACCCTTGGGTTTCTCGCTAGATTTCAGTTTTTAAGCCTTGGTTTTTAAACTTCTCATTTTCTCACTTTTCCCTTTCGCTTTTTCCAAACTTCCAATCATTACTTTGAGTGTTTTCTTCTCCAACTTCCCTCTGCAACTCTCCTTTGAGCCAATTCGTAGTGTGGTGCTTCTTCCATTTGCCCTCTTTTGAGGTACACTTTTCTTCTTTTTTCTTACTTTTCTTCTTTCTTGGCCGCGATACAGGTTTTGATTTTTTTTTTTTTTTTTGGGTTTTAGCATTCATCTTTTTTCTCAGTTTCTGGGTTTTCATGGTTGATAGTTTTGAGGTTAGGGTAGTGTGTCCCTTGGTTTCTTTCTTGTTTGCTTGTTTAGGGGCTTCTTTAGGCAATTCTAGTGCTTTTCTTCCTCTAATTGAGGATTTCGTTTTTTAGGGTTGTGGGCTAGGAGTTGTAGTGAGTGAGTTGCTTCCTGTGCTCAGCCAATAGGTTTCAATTTTCGGAGCGTGTTAGGGTTCGTTTGCCCAATGAGGAGGATTGGGCTTATCACTTCTTCCCCGGGGAGGTATGCTTTTAAGAGTTTGCCTTCGTTTGCGGGTTGAGGTTCCCTGTCCATCCTTTCCTCATGGAGCTATTAGATTGTTTTGGTATTGCTCCCGGGCAACTTATGCCCAACTCATGGAGAATTATGGTCAGCTATATGGAGATATGGCTAGCCGCTATAGACGAAGGCATGCTTAAAATAGACGAGCTCGTCTACTTGTACCATTTAAAAGCTTCCTAGGAGCACGAGTTTTATGAGTTGGTGCCTTGGGAGAGGAGGACTAGGATCATCAGGGGTCTACTTTGTCTTTCGGGTACTAAAAGTCTCGGTCTTTCTTCGTGCCTGGGGATAATTTTGAGACTCCCTCCAACGAGGTTTGGGGTGATCTCCCGAGGTTGCTTCACTTGTGGGGAACCCCAACCTTAGGTGCGTCCTTCATTTCTTCCCATCATTTGAGCTCCGTTGTGTTTATTTTTATCATCTCTAAGTCCTTTACTCATTGTTCTGCATAGTTAAAAGACGTCCCAAGCTTAAGAATAGGTACAAGGAGTGTGTGGAGAAGGTGATCAAATATGCGAAGTCAATTGAGGACTAGGACGAACTTGTGAACCCACGGACTCTCGCCTTCTATTGCCTTGGTCCAGAACCTTCTGCCTTTGTCCTGTGCAATATTGATATTGAGGAAAAAAAGAGTAAGTGTTAAGTTTGTCAGTATTGATTCCTTTGCACACATTTGTCATTTTTTTTTTAAGTGTTTCCCTATCGTAGGAATGACGACTAAGTTTAACAAAGACATGTATGCGAAGATAAGAATGAAGAATGACAAGCCATTGTCCAACATTGGGAAAAGAACAATAAGTGTCACAAGGAAAGGTCCTCTTGCTACCCCAGCTGCCCTTATTTCTCCAACAGTCCCTGGTGCGGATGTGACGAGGACAGCTTCTCCGGCCACTTCTGTCAAAGAGATCTCTACTCTCGCTTCTAAGAGGTAGTGCTTGGAAGGTAAATGGAAGGAAAAGATCGACTCTTGAGCATTTAGTATTTGGAACGACACTGAACTTGTTGTGGAGAGGGCACACGAGGTCATCACTGCTGAGGACCTGAAGGTTTTCTCGGGCATGCCTTCCCACGAGGTGGTGTCTTGTCACGTCCATAGACTTGTTCAAGTAACGTACTTGTGAAATTTCAGTTCCTCTCCCTTTCTTTTTTTTTTTTTTTTGAGATCTGATTTTTTTTTTTTTTTTTTTTTTTTTTTTTTTTTTTTTTTTTAAGGTGCTGGGAGATAGCCTCCATCTTACTTTAGAGTATCTAACTCAATAGGCCAAGGTCGAGTCTGCAGTGTCACGAGTGATGGCCTTGGAGGTGGAGAACTTGAAGTTGAAGAAGGATTTAATAGTTAACATGGACGAGGCTCACTCTGCCAAGGACAAGGTCAAGACCCTGAGTGACGATCTCAAAGCTGAATGACAATTAACTTCAGAAAAGGACGAGCAACTTCTAGCTGCCAAGGAGAATATCAAGACCATAGCTATTAAGGCTGTGGAGGGTTTCCAGCAGACTGACGAGTACAATACCGTGCTCTTCAGTTGGTACTTCAAAGGGTTCAAGCTTTTAAGGATATATTTCATCAAGCACCCTTCTGGAGTAGATCTAGAGAACTTGGACCTTGAGGAAGTAGACAAGGAGATGGCTGCTGATAAGGCTTCTAACTCCACTGCTCCTGATGGTGATGCCCTTAAGGGTGCTCTTCCTCCTTCAACTGGTGATGGCACTGTTGCCAACGCCTAACCATGTTACTTGTAAATTTTTTTTTTTGGGTGCCCGTAATGTTTTGGGCTTTTTGTAAGTCTAATTTCAGAACAATTTTTTTCTTTTTAATCTGCTTTGAGAATGGTAGTTGCCCTTTGGTTTATGGGCCTTTGGTTTAGATGTAAAAACAATGGTAATTGGCCACTGTTGTTGGGCTTAAATTAATTTAGCAGTTGTGTACTTGCTTGTGATTGTAGTTTTCCTTTCTGCGTCAATGCTTTGTACTTAGCAAGAAGTTTTTAGTTGTGACCATTCCTTTTCTTCGTCAGCAATTTGTTCCCGTCTATGCGGGTTTTGTTACTTAGTTGATTTCCTGCGACTCATACCTTCTCAAGGGTTCTTGTCGAGAGTTTTGGTGAACTGGTTGAGATCTTAGATTCAGCCTGAGCTTTTTTCAAATCTATCTTTGCAGCCTTGTTTCCATGCCTGCATTTGAGTGGCATTTTGAACAGGTTTGTTGCAAGGTTCTTGTCGAGGGCTTCTAGGCGGAATCTTGTTTCTTACCCATTTTTTCTTTTCTTTTTGTGACTTACACCCTTTTAGAGATTTTGTCATTCTTTTGGCTTCGTCAGTAACTTACATCCGTCTAGGCGGAATCTTGTTACTTAACCATTTTTTTCTTTTCCTTTTGTGACTTACACCCTTTTAGAGATTTTGTCATTCTTTTGGCTTCGTCAGTAACTTACATCCGTCTAGGCGGAATCTTGTTACTTAGCCATTTTTTCTTTTCATTTTTGTGACTTACACCCTTTTAGTGATTTTGTCATTCTTTTGGCTTCGTCAGTAACTTACATTTGCCTAGGCAGAATCTTGTTACTTAACCATTTTTTTCTTTTTATTTTTGTGACTTACACCCTTTTAGGGATTTTGTCATTCTTTTGATTTTGTCAGTAACTTATATTCGTCTAGGCAGAATTTTGTTACTTAGCCAGTTTTGGGCGACTCTCACATTACAAGATCTACTCTTATTAAGATATTGGCTGAATAGTTCTTTTTATTGCTTTCGAGAATGGGTACAGTTTTCAATTACATCTATTGATGGTATTTCTTCAAGTGCTCAATGTTCCATGGTTGCGGGAGTCTTTGCTCGTCTAGGGTCTCCAGGTAATAGTTGCCTTGTCTAGAGTAATGGATGACCTGATAGGGTCTTTCCCATATGGGGCCGAGTTTTCCTTGGGCGGAGTCTTTGGTTGTTGGGGTGACCTTGTGCAAGACGAGGTCTCCTATGTCAAGTCGTCTAAGCTTCACTCTCTTGTTATAGTACTCGGCCATCTTCTGTTGGTACTTTGACATCTTGTCAGATGCTTTCTCTCTCACTTTGTCTAAACAATCTAGGTTGACTCGTAGCTGGTCATCATTATTCTCCTCGTGGAACATCTCTTGCCTGATGCTAGTTATTCCTACCTCGACCGGGATTACTGTCTCGGTGCCAGAGGTGAGTTTGAAATGGGTTTCTCCTGTTGGGGTTCTTGCTGTGGTTTTGTAGGCCCACAAAACATTGGGCAATTCTTTTAGCCAGGCACCCTTTGCATCGTCTAACTTGGCCTTGATAATCTTGAGTAGTGTCCGATTCATCACCTTCGTCTATTCATTTGCCTGTGGATGTCCCGAGGATGAGAACTAGTTCTTGATCCCTAGGCCTGAACAGAAGTCCCTAAAGTTTTGGCTGTCGAACTGCCGCCCATTATCTAATATGATCGTCTGTGAAATCCCGAACCTGCAAATTATGTTCTTCTATATGAAGTTTTGGATTCTGGCTTTAGTAATGATTGCTAGTACTCTGCTTTGACCCACTTTGTGAAGTAATCAATGACGACTAATAGGAATTTTACCTATCCTTTACCTTAAGGCAACGAGCCAACAATGTCGATTCTCCACTGTGCAAAGGGCTAGAGGGAGGATATCATCATCAGTCTCTCTGCTGGAAGGCGTTAGTCTATCTGTTCTGATAACTTTACTTACCAATGATCTAGGGCCTGCATGATCTCCGCAAACTCCTTTGTGGATCTCCTCCAAAATATATTTGGCTTCTTCTTCGTCCACACACTTCAAGTAAGGCATGGAAAAACCTCTCTTGTATAGTGTGTCGTTTAGGATCGTGAATCTGGCTGCTTTCTTTCTGACCTTCCTGGCCTCCTCGATGTCTTGAGGGAGGTGCCCATCCTAGAGAAAGGATATGATTGGTGTCATCCAACTACCTATGATTTGGATTGCGAATATGGAGATTTCCTCGATGCTGGGGCATTTTTGGACTTCCATCACCAAGCCCATGCTCGTCGCTCTTTCTTCTGACGATGCTAGCTTTTTGACTTCGTCTGCTAAAATGTTCTGGCTTTTGGGGATCTACACAAATTCCACTTTATCAAATTCCTGAGTCAGATGCTTCGTCAGTCTAAGGTATTTTTGTATTCTTTCCTCCTTTGCTTCATATTCTTCCTTAATTTGCCCTATCACCAGCTTTGAATCACTCTAGACTAGTAGGTTCATAACTCCGAGTGCCTTCTCGAGTCTCAATTCTGACAGTATTCCTTCATACTCGGCTTTGTTATTGGTGGCCAAAAATTTTAGTTGAACTCCGTATTTGAGCACTTCTCCATCAGGAGTGAATATGATGACCCCTACTCCTCCCCTCTTTTGAGCTGATGAACCATTGGTCTATACTATCCACCTTTCTGTCTTGTTGGTGAGGCGGTCCTCATCTGGGAGGGTGAATTCGGCGATGAAGTTTGCTAAGGCTTATGCCTTAATGGCTATCCTGGGGTGGTACTCAATGTTGAACTGATTAAGTTCGATCGCCCATTGGACCATTCTCCCCACTACTTCAGGCTTGTTCATGGACTTCTTGATTGGCTAATTCGTCATCACCAGGATAGGGTTCGCCTGAAAGTGTGGTCGCAGTTTGTGCGATGCTACTATTAATGCGAATGCAATTTTTTCAATCCTTGGGTACTTAGCTTTAGCACCTTGGATAGCTTGACTGACGCAATAAACTGGGAGCTGCTTCCTTTCCTCTTCTCGAATGAGGGTTGCGCTCACGACCATGGCTGACACTGCCAAATATAAATATAAGTTTTCCACTTCCTTGGATGGACTCAAGAAGGGTGGATTACCTAGGTAACGTTTGCCAAATACAAATATAAGCATTTGTCTGTCGCTTTAGAGACGAATCTATTGAGAGCTGCAATTCTTCCTGTGAGCTTCTGGACCTCTTTGATGGTCTTGGGCGACATCATGTTGAGTACGGCCTACACCTTCTTTGGGTTTGCTTCTATTCCCTTTTGGGACCCATGAATCCAAAGAATTTCCACATGGCTACACCAAACGCACACTTGCCAGGATTCAAATTCATCTGGTATTGTTTGAGGGTGGCAAATGTCTCTTTGAGGTCGTCAAGATGGGCAAGTTCCTCTTTACTCTTGACGAGCATGTCATCCACGTATACCTCCATATTCTTGCCAATTTGCTTACCGAACATTTTGTTCACCAACCTCTGGTAAGTTGCTCTTATATTCTTCAACCCAAAGGGCATTACCTTATAGCAGTAGAGTCCTTAACTTGTGATGAAAGCAGTTTTCTTCTAATCTTCTTCAGCCATTTTTATCTGGTTGTATCATGAGAAAGCAACCATGAATGTCAGTAACTTTTGCCCGGCTGTAGAATCCACCAGCTGGTCTATCCTTGGTAGAGGGAAATTATCTTTCGAGCAAGCTGTGTTTAGGTCCGTGAAGTCCACGCACATTCTCTATTTTCTATTTGCTTTCTTCACTAGGACGATGTTTGTGAGCAAATCAGGATAGTAAACCTCCCTAAAAAAACTTGCCAACAACAATATTTTAACTTTGTTTGTAATTTCTTGGTTTCGTTCTAGGGTGAAGACCCTTCGTCTTTGCTAGACGGGCTTTCTTTCCAGGTTCATGTTCAGATTATGCTAAATGACTTTTGGAGATATACTTTGCATGTCCTTGTGACTCTATGCGAAGATGTCCACGTTTCTCTTAAGGAACTAAACGAGCCTTGTTCTCATCTCGAGACTTAGCGTCGTCCTTATTCTTGTCGTCTTGGTTGCCTCTCCTTCAACCGGTTTCATTGTCTCCAATGCTTTCACTTTATTTTCCTCCTTCTACTCGATCATCCATGTATGGTTTTCCTTTACGGCCAAGATGGCCTGGTAGCACTCTTTGGTTAGGACTTGATCTCCTTTTACCTCGCCAACACCATTCTCTGTTGGGAACTTTACCTTTAGGCAATAGGTGAATGTGGCTGACTTCCACCGGTTGAGTGTGGGCCTTCCAATAATCCCATTATAAGATGAGAGGCAGTCTACCACCAAGAAGTCTAACTGACGAGTCAATTGCCTCGGGTAGGTCCCTACTGTTATTGGCAATGTCGCTATGCCCTTGGGATATACTCTGTCTCCACTGAAACTGACGAGAGGGGAATCAAATGGGCATAGTTTCCCTGGATCTAGCTTTAGCTGTTGAAACGCGGGAAGGTAGATGATGTTTGCAGAGCTACTGTTGTCCACGAGGATTCTTTTTGTGTTGAATCCTTTTATCGTGAGCATTATGATTAGGGGATCGTTATGTGGCTGCATCACTCTTCTAGCATCTTCCTCATTGAAAGACATATCCTGGTCCATCCGTCTCTACTTATATGGGGGTATCATATAGACGCTGTTCACTTGCCTTTGGCATGCTTTCATTGGTCGAGATGAGAGCGTCTAGGTAAGTTGAGTTCGTCAATCCCATCACCCATGTTCCTATTGAAAAAAAAATGTTCTATTCCAAAAAAAAAAAAAAAAAGCACTCTCCACCCACTACAAACAAAAACTTCTCAATAGTTGAACTTCTCACAAACACAAACTCTTCCCAGCATTTTATATATATATATATATATAAACTCTTCCCTACATGTACAAGAACTATTATTTCTATTCCTAATTGAAATAGAATTTTTTTTTTCCAGCAATTTCAATCATTTGTTACATCTATTCCTATTCCTAATTGATAACCAAATTCTGTCATTCGGCTACTTCTTTATATAAAAGCAGCGAGGGCGTGATTTAATTGTGTAGAAGGGTTTAATTGAGTAGAAGAGAGAAACATACCGAAAACTAAAAGAGAAAAACACGTTCTTTGAGTGATACATCTGTTGAAGTGAAAAAAATTGTTCTACAAACCTTGATTTATTTCATCAAAAGGTATGTAACTTTTCTTCAAGGTATTGTTATTTCTTTTTTGGGAGAATTTGTTTATGATTGCTATAATTAAGAATCATAATCATGGTTTTAAAAACTGGAACGAATAAAGAACCGAAAAAGGGATGATTATCGGTTTTATGGTTTGATTGGGGTTGAATCGATGGTCGAACCGATGATGTCATAATTAATATAATTTAAATATTTTAAAAAAACTTATATAAATTTTGAATTTTTTTAACTTATTTTAAGAAAATATAAAATATAATTTTTTTTTCTTTTTTTGCATATTACCTTTTTTTTTCTAGTCAATAATTATCGACCAAAAAAAGAAGAAGAATAATCTCTAGTCAATAATTATCGACCAAATGAAACACGTTTCGAATTTCGACAGCCCCATCTCGGATCTCAATTAACCACGTCCACTACTACAACTCCCAGCAGTACTCCTAGGTTCTACTCTTCAGTCTTCACCACCACAAACCTCGTTCTTCTCACAGGCTCACCCAATTTGAAATTCCGATGGACCCAAACAGCGGTTTCAACTCAGAAACAAAAACTTTCCACAGCCTCAGACCCCCAATCGATCTTCCACCACAACATATTCCTCTATCAGCTTCTGATTACGCTTACTCGCTCCGAGCTAACTCGCCATGGCCTGACTTACTCGCTCTCATCAACTCCTCCACGGGTCAGCGAGTTTCATACTCCGAGTTCACTTGCAAAACCCAAACTCTAGCCTCCTATCTTCACTCCGTCATCGGACTCTCCAAAGGCGACGTCGCTTTCGTTCTCTCTCCAAACCTCATTCAGGTTCCGATCCTCTACTTCTCGCTGCTCTCTCTTGGGATAGTCATCTCCCCGGCTAACCCACTCAGCACCGAGTCTGAGATTTCAAGCCTAATCCAACTATGCAACCCAGTGATCGCATTTGCGACGTCATCAAGCGCTCACAAACTTTCAAACATTTCTCTCCGTTTCAAAACCATCGTCCTCGACTCGCCCGAGTTCGACTCAATGATGAAGAGTCCGGTACAAATGATCGAGCCCGTCGAAGTGAGCCAGTCCGATTTGGCGGCGATATTGTACTCGTCGGGGACTACCGGAAGAGTCAAAGGAGTGATGCTGACTCACCGGAATCTGATAGCGAGTGTCGCCAGTCCCTACGCTTACCGGACGGAGAGGAAGTCGCCTGCGGTGTTGCTCTATACGGTGCCGTACTTTCACGTGTTCGGGTTTTTCTACAGCCTGAAGTCGGTGGCTTTGAACGAGGGGGTGGTGCTAATGGAAAGGTTTGATTTGAGGAAGATGATGAGGGCGGTGGAAGAGTTTAGGGTGACCCACATGGTGGTGACCCCACCGGTGGTGGTGGCAATGGCCAAGACTGATGTAACGGACGGCTACGATTTGAGCTCGTTGGAAGGGGTTGCGTGCGGTGCGGCTCCAATTGCGAAGGACCTCGTTTCCGCTTTCATGGCGAAGTTTCCAAGAGTCGTCTTTTTACAGGTACGTGAGTTTGCCTCCAAGTCAAAGTAAGGTTTTTTTTTGGGCAAAAATTTTCTTTTTGCAGGTGCTAATTTGGAACGACAGGTCGTTTTTAATTGTAGCTTTATTATTATTATTTTTTTGACATCAGACACACTTGAAAATATTGTACTATTTTACTTAGAATAAAATTTTATGTGATGATAGTTTTTATTATTATTATTTTTATTTATACATTTTGCTATGTTTGGTAATATTAGGAAAAAAATGGTCAATATATAGAAAATTATCTCTAATCTCTTAGCGGGAGTATTTAGCTGATGTAAGATAGAATTGTATTTTCAAGAATTTTAAGAAAACAACTCTATCTGATAAATAAAGAAAACAACTCTAGCTATCTCATGAGAAGCTGAATAAGTGAAATTAAGAAATAATTTATTTAGTTTGTTAGCAAATATGGAAAAATGAAATAGATTTTTAGAAAATACACTTTGAAAAATGATTCATCTTTTAGAAAATGTTATGTTAATTCTAACACAAACAAAATATGAATATGAGTTGTGAGGGGAGAAAACCCAGCCAAAGGCATTGGGCCCAAGGCCCTACCTACGGCCCACCATTTCCCGAAGAGCTGAAAAAGCCTGGTTAAAGGCTCGGATAACATCTAGTGAAGGGTGTCCATGATCCGAGGATGGGTTCGACGATCCGAGGAGTCCAATACCCTCGGATCTGACGTTCAACTTTTTGCAGCCCGAGCGATTCTCTCGGCAGGTGTAGTGACAGAATGGGCCTCGGACGCGGGGGAACATAACTGGATCGGAGAAGCATCTAAAAGACAGACCTCAACCACCGCATTAAATACACCACACCTACCTCCCTGGCCGCATTAATGTGGAAGAGACCCCTGAACAGTATCAACCTGCTATCGCCACTTACATAAGTCTGGGGAACACCCTTGATGGGACAAGCACTCGAGTGGATGTCTGGGTGATGAACAAGTGGACGATCAAGATAGAGTGAGGAGGTACTATATAAGTGCGAAAATCCCCTGATGGAGGGGATAGAGAGTTCACAGAGAAAAAAGTGTATTATTTACTGTAGCAGCAAGAATTGTAACCCTCCAAGGGAAGTCACCTCTTCGGACGTTGTTCTTATACCCATCCGAGCAGTTATTAATTAGAATTCCTTCACTAGTGTGGCTGTTGCACACTGTTATTTTTGCTGTTCGCCTTGCTCTTTCACCCACACTCTACAAAATTCATTGTTTTGGGTTCAGTGGGCTCCAAATCCATCCCCCCTTGGGCTTGGGCCGCCAAACCTGACCCTACAATTGGCGCCGTCTGTGGGAAGAGCACGTGCAAGAGTGAAAACAACAGTCGACAATGGCAGGACTAGGCGAACAACAGGCAGAATCCAGAGCATCCCAGCACGTGGACCATTTCGTCAACTTGGAAAGGAGACAAAACCGCGAGGGGAGCGTGCACACTGTGCGTCTTAGCCAGAGCCAATCACAGGGCGGAAGCCACCTGGCCCATGCAAAGGAGAACCGTGATCTGCAGCTGGAGGTGGAAAAACTAAAGAGGGAGTTACGTTACGCGAAGAGGAAACGGGCCTCCTCATACTCTGAGGATGATCTTGATGACGAACAGGATGTCTCTTATCAACACCAGTCCAGGACACCAGCCAGTGAGTCCTACACTTATGAGGAGGAGTCTCATCGTAAGCAACAACGTAGGAGTCCATCACGTGGAGACATGGAGAACGATGCCATGAATAGGGCTCTGAACCAGATTTCTAAATCACCCTTCACCCGCAGGATTGATGGGGCTAGACTTCCTCGGCGTTTTAACCAGCCCACTTTTACCATCTACAACGGTAAAACTGACCCCGTAGAGCATGTGAGTCAATTTAACCAGAGGATGGCTGTCTACTCCAGAGACGAGGCTCTTATGTGCAAGGTCTTCCCCTCCAGTCTGGGACCTGTCGCCATGAGGTGGTTTGATGGTCTGAAGGCAGGCTCCATCAACTCCTTCAAGGAGCTTACTCAAGCATTCGGCTCCCGTTTCGTCACGTGCCGAAGGGTGGCCAGGCCTTTTTCTTCGTTGTTGTCACTGTCCATGCAGGAGTCTGAGTCATTGAAGGCATACTCAGACAGATACTGGGAGATGTTCAACGAGGTGGAAGGCAACAATGATGCAATGGCCCTCAGCACGTTCAAGCTAGGCCTCCCTGCCAACCATGGTTTGAGGGCATCTCTATCTGGCAAGCCGGTCACGAACGTACGACAGCTAATGGACCGCATAGAGAAGTACAAGAGGGTTGAAGAAGATCGGCAGCAGGGCAAGGGAAAGGACAAGATTGTCTCTCAAGACAGGAGGGAGTCGCGGTCAAATCGTTATAATTACAGTAAACCCAGGAGAGACTTTGCCGGGCAATCAGGATCGACGAATCCTCAAGCGGTTAATACCGTGTTAAAAGAGCCAGTGCATCAGGTCCTGGAAAAGATCAAGAATGAGTCGTTCTTCAGGTGGCCGAACAAGATGGTAGGAAACCCAGAGAGACGCAACCACAATCTATACTGCCAGTACCATCAAGACCATGGGCACACCACGGAAGATTGCAGGAGCCTGTGGGATCACTTGGACCAGTTGGTTCGCGACGGTAAACTAAAACACCTCTTGCATCCCTCCAGCGGCCAAGGGCAGGCGGGTTCAAGGACGCACGGAGTTGATCCCTCAAAGCCACCGCTAGGCACCATAAACGTGGTCCTCGCCGCGCCGGGGAGAACGGGGTCCTGGCCATTGAAAATCATGTCGGTAGGCCGACCATCAACTGGGGAGCCATGCAGAGAACCGAAGAAAGCTGAGTCTGTCGCCCCCTTTATCATGGGATTCTCGGATGAAGACAAGATCGGCACCATCCAACCCCATGATGATGCACTAGTCATCACCCTCAGGATAGGGGGGTACGATGTGAAAAGGGTGATGGTGGATCAGGGCAGTGCTGTGGAGATAATGTACCCGGACCTCTACAAGGGGCTGGGCCTGAAGCCCCAAGACCTAACGCCGTATGATTCTCCCCTCTTGAGCTTTGAAGGACGCCCGGTTATCCCAAAAGGCCGGATACGCTTACCGGTGCAGTCTGGCTCCGAGATGGTAGAACTGGACTTTATAGTTGTGGACGCATATTCGCCCTACACGGCACTCGTGGGCAGACCCTGGATTCATGCGCTTGGAGCCGTTCCTTCGACTTTGCACCAGAAGATCAAATATCCGTCGGAAGGGCAGATACATGAGATCCGAGGGGACCAGTCCGTTGCCCGACGGTGCATGGTGGCTGCCATCCAGCATAAGGCCCCGGCCGAGTCCTCGGACGTGACGGGGGGGAATTTATAGCAATTACAGTCCCGAGGAGTTCCCTCCGGAGTGCCAGATGAAGACACTCGGTGTGAGGAGCTAACCAGAGTGGTCATTGGAGACGATCCTGACAGGTTCTTCCAAGTCGGATCTCAGCTGCCTCTTCAAGAGAAGGAGGAGTTGATAGAGTTCCTAAAGAAAAATCTCGATGTATTTGCCTAGAGTGCGTACGAAGCCCCCGGGGTTGACCCGGAGTTTATATGCCATCACCTGAAGGTGAATCCCCTAATCACCCCTAAGAAACAGCCTATTCGGCGCCCATCCAAGGAACATGCCGAGGCAGTAAGAGATGAGGTAGCGAAACTCAAACAAGCTGGGGCTATCAAAGAGGTTTTTTACCCCGAGTGGCTCGCAAACACCGTGGTGGTGAAGAAGAAGAGTGGGAAGTGGCGAGTGTGCGTAGATTTCACGGATTTGAATAGGGCATGCCCCAAAGATCCGTTCCCTATGCCAAAAATAGATCAGTTGGTGGATGCCACTGTCGGCCACCCTCGGATGAGCTTCCTGGACGCCTTCCAAGGCTACCACCAGATACCGTTAGCGATGGAAGACCAGAAGAAAACAGCTTTTGTCACCCCTATTGGCAACTACCACTATAAAGTGATGCCGTTCGGCTTGAAGAACGCGGGAGCTACCTACCAGAGGATGATGACCAGGATGTTCGAGCCATGGCTGGGCAAGAATATCGAGGTTTATATAGACGACATGGTGGTGAAGAGCAAGGTCATAGCTGAGCACATAAGAGACCTTGAAATCACTTTTGAGACCTTACGAAGGCACAAGCTACGTTTAAATGCTTCTAAGTGCTCGTTTGGGGTAGGGTCCGGCAAGTTTTTAGGATACATGGTCACCCACAGGGGAATTGAAGTCAACCCCGACCAGATAAAGGCCATTAATGATCTACGTGCTCCTCGGAATCCCAAGGAGGTCCAGAAACTGACCGGAATGACCGCGGCCCTCAATCGGTTCATCTCCAGGTCGGCAGACAGATGCCGTCCTTTCTTCTCTCTACTCAACAAATGGAAGGGATTCGAGTGGACTGAGGAGTGTGCTCTGGCATTCCAGCAACTCAAGGATTATCCGGCTCGCCCACCCATCATGTCCAGCCCCGAGCCCGACGAGGTGCTGTTCGCCTACATCGCTGTAGCCCCCTATGCAGTGAGCCTAGTGCTAATACGATCGGACTCTGGAGTGCAGAGGCCTGTTTATTACGTAAGCAAGTCGCTGCACGAGGCCGAGGTCCGTTACTTGCCTCTGGAGAAAGCTATCCTTGCAGTGGTGCTTGGCACGCGGAAGCTACCTCACTACTTCCAAGCCCACACGGTCATCGTTCTAACACAGCTACCACTCAAAGCGGTGCTCCGAAGCGCCGATTACACTGGTCGGATTGCTAAGTGGGGTACAATCTTAGGGGCTTTTGATATAAGGTATATGCCCCGCACTTCGGTTAAGGGACAGGTTCTTGCTGATTTGGTGGCAGAGTTCACGGAACCCCAAGCGGAAGAAATAGAACTCCCGTCGGGCATGGATGAAAAATCAGTTGGCATGATCTCCCAGCAGAATTCCTCCCATTGGGAAGTGTACGTCGATGGCGCGGCAAATCAGAGAGGTTCCGGAGTTGGGTTGGTACTGATATCCCCTGAGAAAATCATTATCGAGAAATCGTTAAGGCTGGACTTCTCAGCAACGAATAATGAGGCGGAATACGAGGCCCTGTTGATGGGAATGACTATGGTCCGAAGAATGGGTGGGAAGTCTGTGGAGTTGTTCTCAGACTCGAAACTGGTAGTAGGTCAAGTACAAGGCGAGTTTGAGGCAAAGGACGAAAGAATGCAGGGGTACTTGAGCCGTGTTAAACACCTCCAATCAGAGTTCGACTTTTTCAAATTGCTGCATATCCCCCGAAGTGGCAACTCACACGCTGACTCTTTAGCCACGCTTGCCACCTCTTCGGTGCAGGACCTGCCGAGGATCATCCTCGTCGAGGACTTGCTCAGGCCTACAGAAGCAAGACCAGAGGCAGTTCGGGTTCACCAGGTCAGGGCAGGGCCTTGCTGGATGGATCCCTTAATCAAATTCCTCAAAGAAGATACCCTGCCTGAAGGGAAGGACGAAGCTGATAAAGTTCGAAGGAAAGCGACAAAGTTCTGGTTATCCGAGGACCGGAAACTGTATAAACGCTCCTATTCGGGGCCATATTTGTTGTGTGTACACCCCGAAGCGACTGAGGTACTGCTGGAAGAGCTGCACGAGGGAATCTGTGGGAGCCACACTGGAGGTAGATCCTTAGCCCACCGAGCTCTCACCCAAGGCTATTGGTGGCCTAACATGCAAAAGGAGGCGCATGAATACGTCAAAAAGTGTGATCAGTGTCAGCGCTTCGCTCCAAACATTCACCAGCCGGGGGGAAATCTCAATCCGCTATCTAGCCCATGGCCCTTCGCCCAATGGGGCTTGGATATCGTGGGACCCTTCCCCAAAGCTGCAGGAAACAAGAAATACATCCTGGTCGGAACAGACTATTTTATCAAGTGGGTCGAAGCCGAACCACTAGCCAATATCAGAGACGTTGATGTGCAAAAGTTCGTGTGGAAGAATATTGTCACTCGGTTTGGAGTTCCTCACACTCTCATCTCGGACAATGGCTTGCAGTTTGATAGCAGGGCATTCAGGAACTACTGCAGTGAGTTGGGAATTACGAACAGATACTCCACTCCTGCCTATCCCCAGGGCAATGGACAAGCGGAAGCCGTCAACAAAGTCATACTGAATGGCTTAAAGAAGAGGTTAGATGATGCGAAGGGTAGATGGGTAGACGAGCTGCCACACGTGCTTTGGGCTTACAGGACTACGCCTCGTCGGTCTACCGGGGAGACCCCTTTTTCAATGACCTATGGAGCCGAAGCTGTCATCCCCCTGGAAACCGGTTTTCCAACAATAAAAACAGGCACATTCAATCCAGCCGACAACGATGAACAATTGCAGAAGAGCTTAGACTTGATTGAGGAAAAGAGGGAGAGTGCAATGGTTCGGCTAGCACACTATCAACAAAAACTCAGGCAAGGTTACGACGCTAACGTAAAGGCAAGACCCCTAGAACCCGGTGATCTGGTGCTTAGGAAGGTTGTGGGCACGACGAAAAACCCAGCTTGGGGAAAACTGGGACCCAATTGGGAGGGTACACTTACCAGGGCCAAATCCCTTTTAAGGGACATGAACAGCTCCTTTTGGGAGAAGCGCCCGAAGGAGGTTATATCATGTGGGAGGAGGAGCGGCTGCTGCAGGGCCTCGGCGACGTAGCCTGCCCTCCCTCCATCGTAATTCCTGAGTGAGGTATCCCACAGGATTGGAGCGCCATCCAGCTCCAATCTTGGAGACCAGATTCGCGGTCCCCCTCCTCGGCGCACGTCTGCTCCCGTGGGCTCCTCTCGGCTTTCAAGAGAGGAGGCCCTGTGCGTCCTGCTGTCCTTTATTACCTTTTGCTGCTTGCCCCCCTTGGCCGGTGGCACCTGTTTCCCCCCAACCTCATTGTGGGGCCTCTTTCTCTAAAGATTTGGCATCCCCTTCAAACTCGGGTTAGGGACTTGGGTAGGTGCAGGAGGCGCAGGAGGAAGTGTCACCACTGCTGTGGAGGTCCCAGCACCTTTCGGATCTGGCTTTTGGCCTCTGCCCTTCATCAGAAGCCTCAAATCCATATCGTCCTCGTCCGAAGAGCCCTCTAAATGAGTGGCTAGCAGGTTAAGGCGGGCGCCTGGCCGGTCGTAGGTTTCTTCCTCGGCGTCGGAGACCTCTACCACCTGGTGAACTCCTGAAGCGTCCCCCTCGAACCGAAAGCCGTCTATCTGCTCTTCTAGTGAGGAAGTTGAAGAGCCGACCCCCTCACCTTCAACCTCTTGTCCGGGGAGAACTTGCTGGAGGGGTTGAACAATGGGAGGCACGTTCCGAGGATTTGGGTGGGGAACAGGTTCAAGATCGTATGGCGCCAAGAAGTTCGTCCGACCAACGTCAATTCTTGCTAGGCGATGATCTCCCTGTACGATTGCGTTGCCGGCCGGTTGGATACTCTTCGGCTTCGCTGTGTATCCGAGGATGAGGGGAGCAGACCGCAGTTGCCCGTCCTCGCTCACGAAGATCTCTGACCTCAAAAGAAAGTTGAGGGCGGCGACGTTCGTTAGGCTGAGCCGAGGAGAAACGTGTCTTTTATCTGTTGCATGGCAGTACAAAAAAGAAGGGTCAATCTCAAAAACAGAGAAGTAAAAAAAAAAAGAGAAGAAAAAAAAAAAAAACATCGAAAAACGGGGTCCCTAAGCCTACAGTTAGTGAGCCTAGATCTAACGTCCCACCTGGCTCCCCAAGCCTGGTCGGGCAACCATTGCCGTCATGCCAGGCGCCCGAAATGATCACGTAGTCGTCCTTCATCCCTTTGTTGGACTTGGGAAGACAGGAGATGAGCCTGACAACATCCGACCGGGATTTTAAGTAGTACCCGGCGTCTTGCTGGCTGTGGCATTCGTACATATGTACTACGTCCAGCCAGGTGAGGCCCAACCCCAGATGGCGCTCAAGGTCCTCAATCGCTCCTAGGATCCTAAACATGTTGGGCGCGCACTGCCAGGGAGTAAGCCTGTGGTTCCGGAGGTAGTTAGTGGTGATGGGACCCATGGGGATTGTCATTCCTCCTTCTTTGAAGGCGACGAGGGGGATCACCACCTCCCCCGTTTTGCGTTCTGTTAGTATCTTTTCCGGGGGGCAATACCTCACACCCACGTTAGGGGGTATGCGATATGTGGCCCTAAACTCCTCAAGTCGTTCAGGGCTGTCAACCATGTACTCAAGCTTTCCCATGGTGCTTAAAAGAGACGGTGGGCCGAAGAGAGAATTAACGGAGTTGTATGATGACTCACCGGGAACAAATCTCTGAAAGGGTTTCAGGCTCGTAGGAAGGTACGTGATGATTCTGGGGAGGCTTGAAAGCAGTGACTGAAGGATTTGTGCGGGGCAGTGCTTCTGTTCTTGCTGGAGCGTCTGTAGGTTTGCAAAAGTGGGGAGGAAATAACTTCCTCTGAGGCTTTATACCGGGTCAAGCGAAAGGTCAGGGCATTCCCGCCCAAATTCCAAGGAAAGGACCACCACCGTCTGATCAATCGCTCACCGTTGGATACGAAAGACAGGGCGCCACCTGGTGTAATTAATGCTGCGGCTTGGGAGTGTGGAAACCGCAATGGCATTAATGAAGCATCTATCCCGAGGCTCCCACACACGTGCCAGCTCGAATTGGCCTGCACCCAAGCTTCTTGTTCCGTGGCAGGTCAAAATCATATTTTTTCCCTTCGGATATGAGGGAAAAAATACAGTTTTGAGGGGCTATTGTGAGGGGAGAAAACCCAGCCAAAGGCATTGGGCTCAAGGCCCTACCTACGGCCCACCATTTCCCGAAGAGCTGAAAAAGCCTGGTTAAAGGCTCGGATAACATCTGGTGAAGGGTGTCTATGATCCGAGGATGGGTTCGACGATCCGAGGAGTCCAATACCCTCGGATCTGACGTTCAACCTTTTGCAGCCCGAGCGATTCTCTCGGCAGGTGTAGTGACAGAATGGGCCTCGGACGCGGGGGAACATAACTGGATCGGAGAAGCATCTAAAAGACAGACCTCAACCACCGCATTAAATACACCACACCTACCTCCCTGGCCGCATTAATGTGGAAGAGACCCCTGAACAGTATCAATCTGCTATCGCCACTTACATAAGTCTGGGGAACACCCTTGATGGGACAAGCACTCGAGTGGATGTCTGGGTGATGAACAAGTGGACGATCAAGATAGAGTGAGGAGGTACTATATAAGTGGGAAAATCCCCTGATGGAGGGGATAGAGAGTTCACAGAGAAAAAAGTGTATTATTTACTGTAGCAGCAAGAATTGTAACCCTCCAAGGGAAGTCACCTCTTCGGACGTTGTTCTTATACCCATCCGAGCAGTTATTAATTAGAATTCCTTCACTAGTGTGGCTGTTGCACACTGTTATTTTTGCTGTTCGCCTTGCTCTTTCACCCACACTCTACAAAATTCATTGTTTTGGGTTCAGTGGGCTCCAAATCCATCCCCCCTTGGGCTTGAGCCGCCAAACCTGACCCTACATGAGTTAAAGTGGATTCTAGTTAGTTCAATTGGTAAAATTTCTTTAATGGTTGAATAAGAGATCTGGGTTCAATATTTGCTTACACTAAAAATTAATTGGTGTTTTGGTTTGATAACAAAGAGTTATCATCAGGAATGGATGCCATAGGTTGAAAGTGTCTCATAAATATATATATATATATATATAAGAGTTAGAAAACGTGACTTTAAATCCCATTTTCAATTATCAATTACAATGTGACTGCGTAAAATAAGTTTTTGCTTGATTTTTATCACTTCTAATGGAAAAATAAATAAATAAATGATGGGTGCAGGGTTATGGGCTAACTGAATCAACGGGGACAGCGTGGCGAGCAGTGGGTCAAGAGGAGAGTGTTCATTGGGGATCAACAGGGAGACTTTCAGGAGGTTTTGAAGCCAAAATTGTAGACCCGGACACAGGGCATGCTTTGCCTCCGTGCAAGCAAGGGGAGCTCTGGATTAGAGGACCCACAATTATGAAAGGTAAAGAAAAAATATTATTATAAATAAAACATTTTATGACTTTGACACTTTGTACTGCATAATCACTATTCACTAATCACAGTTTGCGCATTACTCATAATTATCATGTCTTTTTAGGATTAATGTTAATGATTAAAAGGGAATTCCTTCCAATAATTTACACTACAAAAGATGAAAGTAATTTTCAAACATATTTTCTTTTGAAATGAAAAAAAATACAATGCAATCTCAGCTTGTTGTATATAATTCCTAGTTTGGCTCAGATAGCTCGATGAGGCAATGATTATTAGAGGATACCATATACATCCCAACATGAGAGTTGATCTAGCATAGCTTTTCTGATCAGCATTTTTGTAACTATTGTAAATTTACACGTGCCATATATGCGAGTTTAATTTGTGATTATTGCAGGTTATATTGGTGATCCTGAAGCAACTTCTGCAACTTTAGTAGCAGACGGTTGGTTGAGAACTGGTGATCTTTGTTATATCGATGAGAAAGGTTTTCTATTTGTTGTTGATAGGCTTAAAGAATTGATCAAATACAAGGGATACCAGGTAAATATAATGTCACTCGTCCTTTGTGTTCTTATTTTTCTTTTTATAACAAGCATATGTTATGTCTCTATAAAACACAACTAGGAGCTCATGCATTGGTATATACTTTCTGCAGGTAGCCCCTGCAGAGCTAGAACATTTGCTTCAGTCCCACCCGGAGATAGTTGATGCCGCTGTTATACCGTAAGTTAAAATAACTTACTCATGGTTTATGGATGTCCCCTTGCCCTTGGAATGATAGAGTAGCATTTTTCGATCTTTAATGTTACAGCATGCCATATATAAGAGCTATATTTTGCTTGTTTGTATAACTAATGTGGCATTAGCTATAAGTTCCTATTGACGATTGTCAAAATTGTGCATCTTATTTGATTATTAAAAATTCATACAATAAATTGGCAGATACCCTGATGAAGAAGCTGGTCAGGTCCCAATAGCTTTTGTGGTAAGACAGCCTCAAAGCTCCCTCGGAGAAGCAGAGATAATAGATTTTGTCGCAAAACAGGTGCCTTCAAGTTCTCTGAGCTGTAGTAATCTCTATAACTTAAAATTTGAATTTATAAAATAATCAATATTTTGTTTGTCAAAATGAACATCTTCTTTTCCCATGATTGTAGGTTTCACCATACAAGAAAATAAGACGTGTAACGTTTGTCAATTCCTTACCCAAGAGTGCAACTGGAAAATTATTGAGAAAGGATTTGAGGAAGATTGTTTTTGTCAACTCTTCTTCTAGGTTATGATTTCTTGCTGGGTCAATATACATTAAAACAAACAAGAAACTCACTCATCATATCTGATGATGATGATGATGATGATGATGATTTCTCAATTTAGATTGTTGCAATTCAAGTTTGAAAATAAATTCTAGCACATATATAACATTAAGATATTGAGAGGTTACCACCTGCCCTCAGTGGACGCTGGACTCAGGTATGGAGCCAGACTAACGTGGGGTGTTCATGAAAATTCAAATTGGAGCCAGACTAACAAGCTATCAACACATAAAAAGATACAAAATAACAGCTTTTTTTTAATACATCACAATGCAACTATCTATCAAAGGGAAATGTGAGGACAAATCACAAATAATCAAACAAAAAGATGCTAAACAAAAATACTAATTTGTTAGTAAGATTGTTGCTTAGATGAATTATTTAGGATAAAGTTTAGTTACAAAATTAATTGTAGGTTTTGGCTATAGCCTTACTCAATAAAATAAACATTACTATATATTTTGAAAATTTAATTGTTGAATTGCATGTTCTTTACACTCTTAATACACATGTCAAATTTTGTGTGAATCGAATATTACTTGCTATATAATCTATAAACTTATAGTTTATGTATAATTTTAAATTACAAAAAATTACAATTTAAACAATTTATTGATGATATAGCTATTAATATTTAATTTTTAAAAAATTTTGCAAGTATGGAAGACATAAGAAGAAGATATAATTCAATGGTGGATTTGTCAAAAATCACATTCGATAAAAAAGATATTAAGTAATGTTGTATCTTAAGGGTTAAGGCTACCACCAATTTTGTAACTAAATTTTATCTAATTATATATGCCTAATAATGCTTTGTTGTCTCTTTGATATAATTATAAAGATGTCAAAATATTTATAAAAAATAAATGTCTAAGTAAAAGACAAAACGAAACAACCATGTCAACAAAAAACAACAGTATCACTTGCCACGCACACTAAGACATCCCAAAATCATAATCCGACCCAAATCAAAATTTGAATAAACTCCAAAACATACCCCCAAAAAAAAAAAAAAAAAAAAAAAAAAATCCAAACCTACTTTTAAAGGATCTTTCACCTCAAGTTCAAGTTCCATTTTCACCTTGACTTCCTCCAGCAAATCTGGTGACATGTGGTGATGATTTACTAAAACACTCCCTTCCAATGGTGGTGGTGTGGCTGCTTATTGACTTTTTGTCTCTATTCAACTGAAATACTCTCACGGATATTAGGGTTTTTTTTCGTTGAAATTTTGTCGGGAATTACGATGAGACTTAGATAAAAATCTGGAATTTTTATTTTTTTTAAAAAATTTCAAGGATATGGGCTGATTTTATATTGTTTGGACTTATTTGTGTTGTTATTTGGGTGCTTTTGTATTGTTATATGGGCTCTTTGTGGTTTTAAAGGGTATGTTGGGGGCCTAATTTAATTTTTCACGGGCCAAGATTCAAATTCATGCATAATACATACATATTATCAAAAAAAAAAAAAAAGGGAAGCATAATACGTACATAGAGTGCTCAAACATACGTACACCAGATGTTTGAGCACAAATAACCTTTTGTAAAAATACAATCCTTCACTTTGGTCTTTGTAACCCATTGGAAAACAACATTAATACATTTTCCTACCCACTCAATTTTATACAAATAATTTACATCCATGTGGCAACAGTATGTAGTAGGAAATGCGCAGATTGTCGTTGGGTTTGTTGTATTGCAATTTGGCATACTGCACTCATAGTGGCGTATCAACAAGAAGAAAAATACTGTAGGAATAAGGGCCCAAGATCGTATATTGGGCTTTGGACTTTGTCCAAGAACATTGACAGGCCCGAGGAGAGATAAATAGTTATGAGAAATTCCAGTTTAGAGTCTTCTAAATAAAAAATGAGTAGAAGGCGTTCCGAGGAGGAATTCCTCCTCGGATATTATAGATGTCACTCAGATGTATATTCCAACGATGAAAATAACCTCCATAGAAACCCCAGTGATAGGGACGTGCCTCATGAACATACGAGAAGGAAGGGAACTCAAAAATATCTAAAGAAAAGCTGCTATCACCGCATTAAATGCAGTACAACTACTTTTCTAGCTGCATTTATGTGGAGAAGACCTCTAAATAGTGCTGCCTTGACTACCATAACTCATAGAAAGCCAAAGAGGATGTTTGATGAGACGAGCATTCAAGTAAGGGATCAAATGATCAACAAGTTTGAATCAGGATAGTCCAAAGGGAATTATATAATGTAAGAAACCTTCCATGAGAAAATGATTGGAAAAATAAAGAAAGAGGACTATAACAATCAAAATTGTATTTGTACCCAACTGTTATTGATTTATACGAAGAATATCTCCTCAAACAGTGAATAGATTCAGCTCTATCTTCTTTTTTCTTGTTTGCTTATCTTTTAAATCCATACTAGCTGTTGTTAAATTCATTAAAACCAAGTTCTTCAATTCATTCTTTACAAATTTATTGTACTTGGCTCACTGGGCCAAGATCCCATACATCTTGGACTTGGGTTGTAAAACGTGTCTCTACAGATTCCTTAGAGTTCTTATGTTTGTTTAAGGTAAAGTTATTGAAATCTTATCATTCCAATATGAAATGAGTGGTTTAAATTTTAACATATCATTCATCATTGACATTTAAATAGAAGTGGACTCTCTATCATTGATTGAAAGTTTATTCGTACGTATAAAAATTTAAACAAAATCACCTGTTGACAACATTGTCTAATCAAAATAATACTTAAAAAAGTTTTGTCACATAATCCTCATATAGATTTAAAGCCAAATATATCACTGTACCCTAAGAATGATAGAAAAGAAAGGGAGCACCAAAACCAAGCCAAGAGAAATTTGTTTCGTTTTCCATCATGGGCCTAGTGTCCTTGACTTGCATGTTTACAATATTCAATCCCTCACACAACATTTCTACCTTTTTAAAAGTTATAACTTTTCCCGATCCAATGGTAGATATCAAAAGCTAACTTTTTAACTTTTGATTTGAATTATTGAAAGGTATTGCATAGTGCAATAGCCCTAGTTATTGTAACGGATCTCAATTCCTGGTGCATTCACCATCATGTCTAACAAATCATTTTCAATAGTAGATAACGTCATTTATGTCATCACCATATATATATATATATATATTTGAATACAAGATAGAAATTCTACTTTAGACTAATTTATGTCATCATTATTGTTGTCATTTTCGTTGTCGTCGTCGTCGTCGTCATCATCATCATCATTCACAACCTAGCATGGAGTAGGGAATAAAGAGAAGATAAGTGTTCAATCCAGACTTCATTCCATTGAGATTAAGTTTGCCACAACACTAAAGAAAATTTCAATATTCGATGAACCTCAAAACTTAAAGGAAATGATGTCCACACCTGTAAACCTTCTAGAAATAGGTTGTCAATAGTGAAATTGAATTCATTTTACAAAATCAGATATGAGAATTAGTGGATCTTATACAGTTATACCTAAATGAAAACTTAGGATATAAATGGATATTTAAGAGAAAATTGAAAACTTATGAGTTAACAAGTATAAAGTGAGGCTAATTGGAAAGGATTACAAACAAAAGGAAGGTATGGATTGCTTTGATATTATATATTATTAGATTGTAATCCCATGCATATGCATGGATATACTTAAAAGATATAAGTTAAAATGCATAGTATAATTCTTATATATATAATTTAAATATTATTGATAGTCATTTTTTTTTAACTTCTTAAAAAACCTTAAATTATTAGGTAGAAAATGTAAATTGTCCATTTTTTTTAATTTTAAATTTTTTTATGCTCATTAATTCTAGACTTTTTGGTTTTTGCACACAATAACTCACTTGGATGGATATTTATGATGTAGTCCCACATTTGACTCAAAAATTAAGAAATAAAGCTCTCTCTAAAAATAAATAATTTAAAACATATGGTACAAACTTAAACTTCAATTGTAGAATTTAATTGGATTTTCTCTCAACTTTTTTTATTAATATATAATATATATAGATATCCAATTATAAGAGTAACAAATGGATCCATTTGTATGTTAATGGATACTGCAGCGTTGCATAGCCAATATGCATCAAATGGATCATAAGACGATATTCCTGCATGGTGAATTGAATGAGTAAATTTATGTAGAACAACAAGAGGGGTTTATTATTCCTGGACAAGGAAAAAAGTGTACAGGTTTTATTTTTTTTAATTGTTATATATATATATATATATCTTTGTATGGATTAAAACAAACTGCAGAATAATAGTATGAGAAATTTGACAATATGATAATTTCAAATGGGTTTAAAATTAACGAATGAAATAAGTGTGTGTATTTCAAGGATGTCATAAATGGCTATATAATTTTATGTCTCTATGTACTATGTAGTGATATGGGTTTTATATCATCTAAATTTCTTAGAATACTCTATCAATAGATTTTTTTTTAAATCATAACTACTTTTTTTATGATTTAATGGTCTAAATTTTGCCACATCAGCATTTCACTAATAGTTCTCTTAAAAAGAAAAAAGTTATAAACAAAACAATTAAGAGCATTGTTAATGGAATGCTGATATAGTAAAATCTAGACCATTAAATCATTAAAAAATTGTTAAGATTTAAGGAAATTTATTTAATAGAGTACTCTAGGAAATCTAGAGAATCTAAATCCAATGATATGCTTATTATGTGTAGTAATAATGACATCATTAAATCTATCAAAAGGATATTGACTAGTAAGTTTGACATGAAAGATTTAAGTGTTGTTGATGTGATGCTAGTAATGGATATTATTAGAATACCAAATGAAATTATTTTGTCTTAATCACATTATCACATTTACACTATATTTGGAAGTTTGAAGGGAGAGAGGAGGAGAAGGAAATGAGAGTAAATGCGTGTGGAGGAGAATTGTTACCTCTTCACCTTCTTTGGATGTTTTGAGAATTAATTAAGTAGGGGGAAGTGAAATATATATTTCTCATCATTTGTTTGGATGTTTTAGAAAATAAGGAGATGAGAAGAGAGGAGGATTTCATATAAATTGACATTAATTTTTTTTTTTTTTTAATCCCTTCAGCCCCACTCCTCCTCCAAATCTCTCCAATTTGAGGAAATTAAAAATGAGGCGTAAAATACCCTTCCAAATCACTTCAAACCCCTCCCCCTCCCTTGTTAAAAAATATCAAAGCAAGGTTCATTAAACCATTCCCTATCGTTCACTGCACTCTCCTCTCTTCCCCCTTCATCTAAGCAAGCCATTAGGTTGTAAAGGAGCTAAGCTTTGTTGATTATTTTATGTTCAAACTTGGCTTGAGCTCGAACCAAGCCTACAAATTATGTTTGAGTTTGAGCTCGTCAAAAATTCCAAAAGCTTAGGCTTGAATTGGTTTGGCTTGATTCATTAGTTGAGTCGAACTCAAGCTCAATATCAAACTTTTGAGCTCAAGATCAATTAAATACAAATATATTATCAAGTCCATTTGGTTTTGACATGGCCAACTCTTGATTAATTAAGGATTAGTAAGATAATAGTTTATTAGCCCATATCAAGCTTAATACCAAGCTCATAAAATAACCTAGACTCAACTCTAAAAAAAAAAAAAAAAATTATCAAACCCTATTATTCACAAGCATGTTTAAGAAAAATTTTGTTTTTTACTTGGGCTTGGCTTGTTTATTAAACAATCCTAAAATTAATGCTCAAGTTTAACTTGTTTATAGTCAAATATGCACAAGCTTTTTATTGACTTAAGTCCAAGCTGTTTATGAATGGTTTGGTTCATTTACTGTCCTAATCACATTATATTAAGAAAGTGCTTAAGTAATTTGAGAGATATGATTACAATTTGAGAGCTCATGCACATCTAAGTAAGAATAATGGTAAGAGCATATCTCAATATAGTGTCTACAGATGTTTTTGCAGGAGTAAATGTATTACTGTAGGTTGACGGAATGTTCCTCACCAATACCTGTCGTGGCATAAGTCCATTGACGGATGAAGATCCAGTCTACCTTCCGGCAAAAAGAGATTTTCACCGACCCGAGCTTTATTGGCAGTATTTGGGTTTGCACACGAAGCCTAAAGCACTGCCTTGGTCTGGAGAGGTGTGTCGAAACCATGGATGGCTAACAAGAATGGGGAATGATTATGCGGATTGTGGTGGATAAAACTAAGCATGGCAATCGGAGACACGAAAAACACGAGCAAAGGGCGAGTCCATTATAACTGTGGGATCCAATACGACATCACCGTATCATGTTCGACCAATTAAAATCGGTCATGTGCTTACCTTGTTCTCCCAATCCCATTATTTTCCATAGCCCTTAAATGAGCAATATGTCCTTACAATTTATAGCACATATGGGCATTGGAGTAAAATTTACTACTCCAATCTTTTTTTTTTTTTTTTTTTTTTTTGAGAAACAACACTACTCCAATCTTGTTATGAAAAGTGTCATTAGATTTGGGAGCGTCACGTGTCATTTGGCACAAAGGGTTGCATGAGTTAGGTGGTTGTTGTTGATATGCGTATTCCACTAGCAGTTACCTAATACATATTCAACCATTTCACAGACCGTTCAAACCATGATTAAAAACCGATATGGTTAAAGAATCAGAAAAGAAACTGGTTACTGGTTTTATGATCTGATTGGAGTTGAACCAATGGTCGAGCTGATGCTGTCATCAATAGTTTAATTAATAATTTTTTAAAATTATATAAATAAATAATAATTTTTTAAATTATATAAATAAAAAATAACATTTTTTAAAAAGAATTTATGTAAGTTACATGATCCCATGTCGGGTCACATTTTGCCCCCACATATGAATTATTAGTATAAGACCTGGTTGTAGAAGCATGTTCATTAGATGGTACAAAGGTAGACTCCATTCCACTCAACAATTTCAGACTGATAGTAACAGTTTTATCAACAAATAAATCCAATAACACAACATACATAAAATCACAAAAAAATAATTCACAAACAATACCAATTTATACAAATAAATCCATCAACTATGAACACAGGCACATAGCCTGTCACAAACATTTCAATGTAAACTATAATGTTGTGTAAACTCAGCTTAGAACTGTAAACGAGTCAAGTTTTGTCGAGTAGTGCATGTTCAAACTTGACTCATTAGGAAAAGTCAAAAGCTCAAGCTTAGCTCAAGCTCGTGATAAGCCTAAATATCATGTTTGATCAGGGACGGACCTAGGATTCGAAGTTGAGGGGGGCAAATATAATTTTCTTGAGAGGGGCAAATATAATTTTTTATCGACTTATTTTCTAAAATCTTAAATATATACCTATTATTTAATATTTTAAAAAATTTTGGGGGGGGGGGGGGGGGGGGGGGGCACAGCCCCCCTCTACTTGTACATGGTTTCGTCCCTGTGTTTGATCTTGAGCTCAAGGGAAAGTCAAAAAGTTTAAGCTTAGCGTGGTTTGGCTTGGCTTGATTAATTAGTCAAGCCAAGCTCAAGTTTAATATCAAGTTCAAACTCAAGCTTAGGTCAAGCTTTTAAGCTTGAGATTTAAGAAAATTACATTATGAAATACTTAAATATCTAAAATTAAGAAAAAAAAATAGCATACTCATTTTATCATATGCCTAGTCCTACTTATGATTATCCATTATTCAAAATAAAAATTTACATAATTAAATTCATTCATTCATCCTTACTCGTATACAGCTTCGGCAATTGTCCAAAATACAATTTTTCCTTTCACATTAGATGGTGAAGAATTTAAAAAAAAAAAAAAAAAAAAAAAAAAAAAAAAAAAAAAAAAACTTGTTTGTAACTATTATTAATGGGAAAATACTAGCATGTTTTATAACTTTATATTATATAATTGATGGGTAAGGATCATATGTGGTCCACTTAATTAATTAATTTATTTTTAAATGTAACTAAAGTCTAAAGTAGTTCTTGGTCAGTTTAGAGGGAAGAAAAAAAAATTAAAGTAATGGATAGTGGTCCTATGTTAGTGATTTTATTATAAAAATATATGTAATGAGTATATTTAGCTAACACATATAAACTTATAAATGAATCTATACTTGAATCGTTTTGTATCAAGCCTTATAGCTCATGAGCTTGTTCGTGAACAAATTTTTTGCTTGAGCTCAACTTGTTTATTAAACAAGCCTAAAAGTAAGGCTCAAGATTGGCTTATTTATAAACAAACAAACATGAATGAGCTTTTTATCAAGTCGAGCCCGAGTTGTTCATGATCGGCTTGGTTCATTTACAGACCTAACTTAGCTTGTCACAAATATTTCAATGTATAACGCTCTATAATTAATTAATTAATTACTAATAATTGAAGATAGAAGTTACTAGTGGACTGATTGAAAATTTGAAGGCAACGAACCAAAGAACAAGATGTCAAGAACCTTCAGCAAACAATGAGAGAGAGAGAGAGAGAGAGAGAGAGAGAGAGAGAGATTCATATAAAAAAATAGTATAAAGAGAAAGAGAGTTTACCAAGGAGACAAGAAGAGGAGGCAAGCTGTTGAGAGGCCGAGAGAAAAAGGAGGCAAGACCACGAGACTATACTTCTTTCTTTTTCTTTTTTTGTGTGGAAGAAACATCATTCTAGATTATTAAAAAGAAAAAAAAGAAAAAACAGTAAAAGGACACATCATTCTAAATTAAAAGTTTGGCATAAATCTAGATAAAATCAGAAACTATATCAATTGCCTATAGCATAATTTTGTCAAATGACTATACTTTTTGTGTGTGGAGGAAATGATGATTATACTTCTTAAGGTCAAATGTACATATAAAAATACCACAACATATAAATATAAAAATACCACAACATATAAATGTACATATAAAAAATATCACAAACTAGATAACCAGCAATAATGTGTAAAAGAAGAAGTAGCTTCCAAAAATTTACTATTACGAAGAAGAATTAGTATACATAAATGCAATAGTACAAAAAGGGTTAAACTTGTTGCACACAAGTTGTTTTACAAAATTTTACACACACCCTAAAAAGCAACTGAAATTGTGACTTCTTGAAGTCATGATTTCCAAATTGGTCATCCTCTATTGAAATTTCAATAGATAAATAGTGCCAATTGCTTAACATTTCCCCTCCAGTCTATGCTTTGCATTCTATTTATCAGAACAAGATTAAAAGCAAATGGACAATATGCTATTGTCATTTGAAAATTTTCTAACTCCATAGAAAATAAAAATTTCAACTCATGGCCATTTTGCTCGAACATAATCTCAAACTAGGGCATTGTTTCAGATAGAGAAACTCTATTAGAAACTTTCTCAGAAACTTTATTAGAAACTCTATTTTTAAAGAAACTTTATTAGAAACTCTATTTTTAAAATAGAAGTACATTTTTTCCCTAGTCAAGTATGTACATAATTGATGTCAAATACTACTTCAAGAAAGTCATAATACTTAAAAATTCTAAGGTTTTCAGTAGATATCTTATCCTTCAATATACTATGACAATTAATTCTTGAAAAATCTGTAGGTGTCTTAAGAATATCAAATACTACTTCAAGAAAGCCACAATACGTAAAAATACTATGATTTTCGGTAGATATCTTAACCTTCAATATACTATGACAATTAATTCCTGAAAATTCTGTAGTGTCTTAAGAATAGTTAGCTCCAAGTGCAAGTGCTTCAAAGAAAAACAAAAATTATATGGAAAGTGGTAGCATTTGTCTTTTAGTATTGTTACATTGATGTATAGTTTGTTTGATAGTAGTATGTTGATCTATCTCAAAAAGTCCTCTCCCATAATTGCATTTTCCAGGTAAAGGGTTTTATCATAGTTTTAAAAACCGGATCGGATCGGATTGGCCGGTTTGATCGGTTTAGCTGGAAATTGGCTTTTAATTCGGTTCGATTATGTGTAAAAGCCAAAAATTACTTAAAACTTGAAAAAAATTGAGAACTGGCCGGTTTAGTTGAAAAAAACAAGAACTGGCATGGTCAAACCGGTTAATGCCCGGTTGGGTTGAAAACCTAAACTACACCATTTTGCACCCCTAAACTACCTCGTTTTGGAACAATGGAACCTAAAAACTAAATCTTAACCCTAAACACCTTATTCACTTTCGCTCTCACTCACACCTTTCACCTTTCTGTCACGCTCACGCCTCTCACTCTCAAGTCTCACCTCTCTGTCTCTCACACCTCTCGCCCCTCTATCTCACTCCCAATCTCACCTCACTCAAGCTCACGAGTCACGGCCTCTCATCTGATCTGCTTCTCGTTGTTACAGGTCACGCCTCTCGCCATCTCGGTATTGGTCTCGCCCACCCTCTGTGCTCTGCTTCATCAGGTATTTGGATTATTTTTCTTTTTCCTTTGCTTTTGATTGTAACTTGTTGATTCTCTTTCTTTCATTTGTCTCAACTTTTGATTGTAACTTGTTGATCATTCTCTTGGCTTTTTTTTTTTTTTTTTTTTTTTCATTTCTCTCAGCTTTATCTCAGGTTCTCCGTTCATGTTCTTTGCCTTCAAATTTCCAATCAGTTCAGTGACTTCATTGGTAACTTCTCTCGTTAACTTAATTATTCAATTTATTCTTTCAATTTTTAGTTTAGCATAGCATTTTAGTTTATTTGTGATTTTGTGTATGTTGAGGATTATGTTGTGGATTTGATTTTCAAAGCTTTATTGTTTGTGAAAATAGTTTACAGAGTAGCATTATTGTTTGTGAAATATTTACAGAGTAGCATTATTGTTTGGATGTAATGAACTTGTTTGCTATTTGCCATTTGGATGTAAATGTAATGACTAATGAACTTATTTATTTGGTTTTGTTGAATATTTATTATGTTAAGGATGACTGTTTTGTAATGTTATTATGTTAAATTCTTTAAACAAAAATGTTATACACTTGTATTCTTTTTAAAGGAAACATATTTGTCACTATTGGTTTGTTAGTTTTAGTATATTAAAAAATTATTAATTATTTATATAATTTAAATAAATAATAATTAAATTATTTAAGACGTTACTGGTTCGACCATTGGTTGAACCTCGGTCCGACCAGAAACCCAGTAATTAGCTCCTCGACCGGTTCTTTCACCGTACCGGTTTTTAAACCATGAGTTTTATCAACTAAACCTAAATAGTTTGTAGGTGTCTTAAGGATAGTTAGCTCCAATTACAAGTGCTTCAAAAAAAAAAAAAAAAAAAAAGGTCTTACATGGAAAGTGATGTAAGGTCCTACTAAAATATAGTTTGTTTGTTTTTTTTATAAGCAAACATAGTATAGTATAGTTTGTAATTGTTTTTATTATAAGCAAGTATAGTTTGTTTGATAGTAGCATATTGATCTCTTTCAGTAATGCATACTAGCTGAAATTTTTTTTTACTAAGCTCATTGATTAGAGATTATTAATACACTCGCCCTTACTATGATTGATTGTCTTTGACAATATATAGAATAGTAAATAAACAAATGAAGCAGCAATATAAAAATATGGTCATGATTTAATTGAACCATAGTGCCACAAGTTTGTAGTAACTTTTAATATAGGATATCAACATAAATCTATACTCTACAATGCTAAGAAATTGAAGTTAGTCAAACGAGTTGTGTAGAATAAATCTAGGCAAAAGTCATCATAAAAGGACAATTTTTCTTTCTATAGGGATTTTATCTTTAAATAATTTACAAACTCTTTCCCATTCAATCAAAACCAAGAAGGTTCTGTATCGACTTGCACCTATTGCCCACCTCCTTTGTATACCCTGTGAAAGGGACTGAAAACAATTCGCTCAAGAGTGTTTAAAGTTTCCAAAATACAAATTGCAAACTCAATTTCATACAAGTTGCCAATACATCTGCCCAAAGTAACTTCTTTAAGTTGATTATAAGTAAATGTAAGGGATTCTCTCATCTCTTTTTACTCTTCATCATACTTCAACGGCGAACAATACAAGCAAAAATTAAAAATTGAACAAAACAAGTCATGTATTTTGATATATGAAGGAAATAAAGGCATTTACAATGAAATAATAACAATTAATCATTTTGATCAGGTCATCATATTATTCTTTTTGTATAAAAAAAATTGTTTATTGCAACATAAAATAGTAATATGTTGATCTATCCCAAAAATTTCTCTCTCATAATTACATTTTCCAGGTAAACAGTTTTATCTAGTAATGGCAAGTGTCTTAAAATAGTTTGCTCCAATTGCAAGTGATTCAAAAAAAAAAAAAAAAGGGTTTACACGGAAAGTGGTGTAACGTCCTACTAAAGTATAGTATGTTTTGTTCCTCAAAAAAAGAAGTATAGTTTGTTTGTTTTTTTTTTTTTTTTTTTTTTTTATAAGCAAGTATAGTTTGTTTGTTTTTATAAGCAAGCATAATTTGTTTGATAGTAGCATATTGATCTCTTTCACCTCCAATGTAGTTGCACAATGGATCCAACAATTTAAAAAAAAAAAAAAAAATCATTTTTAACAAATGTATCTTTTTCCCCAAAAGAAAAAACATGAATTGATTAGTGACTATTAACCTGCCCTTATTGTGCTTAATTGCCTTTGACAATATATAGAATAGTAAGTAAACAAATAAAGCAACAATATAAATATATGGTTATAATTTAACTGAATCATAGCAATGTCACAAATTTGTAGTAATTTTTAATATTGGAAATCAACATGTGTCTATACTTTACAATCACTACAAAAAATGCGAGCTATAACCGCTTTTTGCTTGCGTTTTTTATAAATGCAGCTATATCTGTGTTATAGTCGCATTTGATATAAATGTGGCTAAAAATATACACCTATAGTCACATTTTATAAAATGTAGCTATAGCCCAATTATGTAGCCGTGTTTATATAATATTAAGCCACATTTTATTGGGTAGGGCCTATGGCCGCGTTTAAAAAAACGCAGCTATATGTCCAGTCCTTTTTTTTTTTTTTTTTAAAGATGTCCTATAGCTGCGTTTAATAAATGCAGCCATAGATGCACCTAAAGCAGCATTTTTTAAAGACACGACTAAAGTATTGTCTGTAGTTGTGTGTTTTGATTACGACTTTAGGTCTCACAAAAGTTTTTTTTTTTTTTTTAAAGGGTTTATAGCTGTGTTTTCAAAATGCAGCTATAGTATGTCTATAGCTGTGTTTAAAAAATGCAACTATAACTTTGGTATAAATAAGAAAAAAAAATCCTCAGTTTGCCTTTGACTCCCTCATTGTTCGAACACTACCCTAACCCAATCTACCTTTGACTCCCAAACCCTCACCACCGATAAATTTGATTAGGGAGGAGATTCCAAACTCTCTGTGTCAATGTTTAGTGTTGTACATTTTTCTCATGGTTCGGGAAAAATGAGGAGGGTTGTGTTGTCTAATAATAAAGTATTTGATGAATACCTGTAGTTGACCCTGATTAGTTTATTGAGGATCCATGGTTGAATCCAAAATTTTGGGAGCTTTCAAATTGTTTGGTAAGTGATTGTTGTTCTCTTATTATGTGATTAAGAGTTGATGGGTAATGTGGTGGATTATGAAAGGAGCGATTTAGAGTTAAAGATATCAGATTTGAAGTTCCATTGAAAAAACTAATGCTAGGATTTTAAATTTTTAAACGAATTGGAGTCAATTGGGCCTTGAAAAATGTGAAATCTAATCATAGAGAGAGACTGAAAGTTATGGATAACAATAATTTTTTAAGTTTGATCCTCTTACCTTTGTTATAATGTTGGAACTTTTCTAACATGTTTTGGCAGGTTGAGGAACCAAATGATCGGAAGATCAATAAACTATGTGAATATGCCTCAAAAAATCTGATCCGTATCCCAAAGGTACAAGGTCTTTATTTTGTGACTGACATTGTGGAAGAATTGGTGTGAATACATTGTTGTGCATGAGGATCATATTTGCCTAGGACCTTGCATATTTGGTTCATTATTTATCTATTCTTGTTTATGCAACAGTTTCATATAATTGGAATTTTTTTATAGTTATTTCATATAATTGGAATTAAATGAATTATGTTTATGTGATATAAATAAATTAATATGTAGAAGGTGTTAATATGGAAGTCTTGATGGAAAGTTATCTATTTGGAAGACTAATGAAAGGCTATCCAAATAGAAAGAGTATATCCGAGTCTAGGGAAGGACACGCCTTGATTGTGTAAGGATTTTACTCATTGCATGCACTTTGGTTAATGTATAGTTACATCACTTCTAAGCTCCAGTGGTTGAAAGGGTTTAGTGGTAGCCATCAAGATAGAATGTGTGATAGTGGCTATCCAAAATTTTTTTTATTAGTTCGGTTACTAATGATAACCAAATTGAACGGACATGTTTGTTGCCTATAGCAAGGAAGCTTGTTTTTTTGAAGATCACTTGTTTCACTCCTACATGCATTGTATTGTTTTGGTTGAATAAATTAGGCATTTTGAAGGAGCCTAAGAGACTTGAAAGATATTTTAAATAAGCATACCTATCAAAAAAAAAAAAAAGAAATTTAAAAGAAGCATATAGTTTTTTTTACCATTGGAAACTTAGCTTGTGGGGCAATATATTAAAAGGTTTGTTGTGGAGTTAATGTCAAGTTAGAAATTTGTAAGATAACTTTTGATTAAGTAGGACTAAAACAGAGTACATGGAATGTAAGTTTAATATAAGTAGGAACAAAGATGAAAATTTAAGAGATATAAAATGAGTTTTCAATATCTTGGATCACTCAGCTTCATCATCTTTTGAAAATTTAAGTAGATGAATTGTGCCACATGCCCATTGAGAAAGAAGTGTTTGTAACAAAAGAATAGTTTGTGGCAACACACATAGTTTTATACATATATAGGAGAGTAAGTCGGCACCTCCTTCATTGTGAAGGAGTTTGCATTGCATACAAACATGATTTGGAGACTTCCACGCCACTCCAATAAAATCCAATTCCTAATGGGACTCTTAATACATGGCAACTGGCTAAATGCCATTAATCTAACTATATGTATCTATATATGATCTTCTAATATCTCTCATATAAAATCAGATTTTTTTTTTTATATAAAAAAATAATGCTAACGTGAAAACTTTTAGAGCTTAGCAAAAAAGTAGGAGCACGTTGAAAATAAAAAGAATCTAAAATAAAAAAGAAAAGAAAATAGTGATGACGTAGAAAATTGTGGGAGCTTCAGAGGTATCAGTTATATATATATATATATATTGATGACTAATACATTATTTTTTCCCTCTCTTAATAGGCTTATATCATACATAATTCATAAAATTAAAGTGTATTTAATACATATTCTTAACAATATATAATTTTACATAAATAATTAATGCAATTTTTTTTTCATATTATTATTATGAGAAATGTTGTGTCCTTAACATTTTACAACAAATTTTAGATAACAAACTGTTTTTGGCTGTTACTGGTGGGCAAGAAACTAATTTTAGTGGTGGGCATATATTAGATTCAATAATAGTTTGCTACCAAAGATTTATTGTGAAAATGTAGACATATCATTACTCTTTTAGACTATTGTACCATAAGTAGCTCACTAAACCAAAGCATATATATCATATTTAAGATATATGCATGCTTCCTATAAATAAATAAGTAAATCTCTTTAATAGAAGCATTCTTTATTATTATTATTACTATTTTTAAACTTTAATTTTCATTCAGAGAAGTCGAAACATGGATATTATTGTTTAGATTTTAGAAGAAAGGATAATAGAAAATTTCATGGTTAAGAATTAGAGATCCTAATTACATTTGTCACCTATGACAAATAAGATTTTTTTTTTTTTTTTTTTTTTTTTTTTTTTTTTTTTTTTCTGGTTAGTGTTACATTTTTCTTGTATTGATTTGTATAACTTTGGGCTTTAGGCATGTAAAATGATATTTATTATTTAAATTATTCAAACTGACAAATTTTTATATGTTTTATAATTTTTTTTTTTAAATTAGTTTGTTTTAAATATGCAATCTCTAAATTAATTTATGAAAAAAATATTGATCTGAAGTTTGAATTGTTAAAAAATATCATAGTTTACGTTATATATACTAGTCTTTTTTGTTGGGTGTACACGTGTGAGTGAAGTCCCACATTGAATAATGATAAGAAGAATAGTAGTTAATATAACATAATTGAGTACATATCCATTGGGCTTACATCTTTTGAGTTAAAGTGTCTCTATATGTTATATTAATTATTCAAAGAAACAACCCATGGTATTTATTTCCCCAATAAGTAGTATCAGAGCTCATGGTGGTGTGGGGCAAGCCTTTTGCAGTTGGAGCGGGAACAAGGTGCGTATACTAAAACATTTTTGCAAATGGAGCTGAGTGGATTCCTTTTGCAATTTGAGTGAGGACAGTATATTGTAACAAGCATGCCCATAAAAGCCCACATAAATGATCTTGGAAAAAGAACCCAAAAATGAGTAATATTTCTAGTGGTGCTAGACAACGATGAGGTGCGAGGTTCCCATGAAGGATAAAAGACGTGCCAAGTTGACACATGGAGACCCATGGATGATACACTAGTGAAGGAAAAAGCTCATTAGACAAAGGGGAGCGATTGGGACTTGTTCATTACCCGTGGAGAGGTCTTGAAGTCCATTGAGAGTGAGGGGGAGATTTTTAAGTATACATATGTGAGTGAAGTCCCACATTGAATAATGATGAGAAGAATGATAGTTAATATAACATAATTGAACACATATCCATTGAGCTTAAGCCTTTTGGGTTAAAATGTGTCTTTATATGTTATATTAATTATTCAAAGAAACTTCCCTTAATATTTATTTCCCCTAACAACTGGTATTAGAGTCCATGGTGGTATGGTGCAAACCTTTTGTAGTTGGAGTGGGAACAAGGTATGCGTACTTGAAACCTTTTCACAAATGAAGTAAGGTGGGTCCCTTTTGCAATTGGAGCGGGAACAATATATTGCAACAAGCAAGCCCATAAAAGCCCACACAAAAGATCTTGAAAAAGGCCCAAAAAAAGAGTAATATTGCTAATGGTGCTAGACAACGGTGAGGTGCAAGGTTTCCATGGAGGATAAAAAATGTGTAAGGTTGACACGTGGAGGCCCATGGATGATGCACTAGTGAATGAATAAGCCCATTAGGCAAAAGAGATCGAGTATGACTTGTTCATGACCTATGGAGAGGTCTTGAAGCCCACTGAAAGACAGAGACTCACACGTGAGGGGGAGATTGTTGGGTATACACGTATAAGTGAAGTCCCACATTGAATAATGATGAGAAAAATGGTAGTTAATATAATATAATTGAGCATATATCCATTGGACATAAGCCTTTTAGATTAAAGTGTGTCTATATATATTATATTAATGATTCAAAAAAGCTTTCCATGGTATTCAGTTCCCAACATATTTTTATAGTATATATATATATACACACACACACGTTTAACTTAGTCCCCTAGAAAAAATTTAAATAATTGGTACAGGTATGACTCCTAATACTCATACATGAACTTCATTAATTGTATATATGAATAATACCGAGTATATTTCTTGCTCAAAGTATCTAAAAATCAATTTTGCTTTTCCAATTATAAATGTTCGATTACGTATTCTAACTCTGTTTCATAAATGGATAAATTCTTGCTGGAGTATGGTTTTTGCACCGTCATTTCGAGCGACACTTATGGCTTGTTTGGAAGTTTAGAGAGGGAGGAGAGTAGAGGGGAGTAAAGGGAAGGGGAGTAGTGGGGAGGAGAGTAGAGGAGAATGATTCACCTCCACCTTATTTGGATGTTTTTAAAATTAGTAAGGGAGAATGGAGTAATTAGTCCTTCCCCTTATGTCATTTTGTTAATATAATAAGGGTAAATTAGGTAATTTACTTGGTCAATAGTTTATGTACTCTACTCCCCCTCCAAATCTCTCCAATTTGGGGGAATTAAAATTGAGGGGCTAGAGGGAGTCCAAACCCCTCCAAACTCCTCCAAACCCCTCCCCCTCATTCTTTAAAAAACTTCCAAACAAGGTAATTGCATTACTCTCTCTCCCTCTACTCTACTCCCCCTCCTTTTTTAAACATCCAAACATGCCATTAAGTTGGGGAATGACCACAGTTTTTATAGTGAAAAATGGTGGCACCCTTGAGACGAGTATTCGAGAATCCCCTCCTTATCAGCCTCCTTGTAAAAGTTCATCTGCTGGTAAGCTCCAAGGCTACAAGAACTCAGATGGGAATAAATTAAACACGATTTAATTAGTTGACCATCACTTGAAAATGTTTTCGTTGAGCTCAGAACCTGAGGGGGTTGTACTTTTGAATAAAATGACATCGTGGAAGTTTGCTTTTTCATGATCATAGCTATTGTAAGGTGTGATCTTACACCTGGTGTAAAATTGCATTGAATAATACAATTGTGTAGCTTTAGATTATAATTTTCCCCAAACTGCAAAAGGGCTAAGAAACAAAAAAGGAAAAAAAAAACTTGCGGTACAGGAACGGGTTTCCTGTTTACAACTCTCTCACACCTTATAAAGCAGCATCTCAATAATTTTTCGTCTATTCTTTCCGTAACAACTCTCTGCAAAAGGGGATTTTCCTTGGTCGATCAAACATGATAACTGCTGCCGATTATGAACTTAAGGTTGGGTGTTTGATGGATAAAATATGTGCCTCCTCATTTTATGGGTAGAGATAAGTTTTTCTGAAACTGGGAATGCCTATATTATTGGTGATCAATGTAAGGCAATTGGTACTAATTGTTGATCAATGGTGCTTCTTGTGTTGTGAATCCCCTTCAATTTATAGAGGTGGAGCTTAAGGTTGTAGAGTTTAATTGAAACTCTTCATTTTCAAAAAGTATATGGTTGCCAAGAAAGTGAAGGAAAAGAAAAGAAAGTGAGGATTGGGTTATTTTCAGGTTCCGATCTTCTACTTGGGGTAGTCATCTCTTCAATAATGCAAGCCAGCCATCGAAGTTAGATGACAAATTCTAGCACAGCACTAAGATGACTTGAGAGGTCACCATAATGGACCTCTAGGCTGTAGCACCAGAGGTCTGAGAAAAAAAAAACCTTTGTGGCTTTGTACATGTAGAAGAATTCTTTACTCTCTAGTCTCTGCAATGCACCAATTTTCCAAGACTCTAGTGTGTCTGAAATGGTTGCACTATCTTGACGGCCCACTTGAACTTTGTATAATTGGATAGGAGCAATACTCCAGCCTTAATTTTATTTGTTGGGCTCTTCTCAAGATGAAGACGGCCAATTGCGTGTGTGTGGAGTCACAAATCACAATGTCATATATAACATGTATAAGCATTTAGAGCATCCTCATCAACAGTTGTAAAAATTTTAGCATTTACAATTTCAAAACACTACTTTTACAAATTTAACACCTCATTTTACAATATATCAAACATCAAACATTCTATTTATTTTACAACTTCATTTAAATATTCTTTCTTTAACATTTTTATTCATTTTTTTATATATATTATTTCTTTCTCTCCCACTGTCTCTCCATCTTTCTCAACCCAGGGCACAACCCACACCCACGGCTAGCCACTGCCAGCCACCACTGCAGCCCAACCTCACCCCAATACCAACAGCCACAACAGCCACCACAAAACCCACCACCACCCATACCCAACTTAACCCAACCAAACCCATGACCCATCACCATCCATGGCCAAAAACCCATCACCAAAACCACACCTACAACCAAACACCACCACCCACCACCCACAACCTCAACCCCCAACCACCAAAATCACAAACAAAAACAACCCAAAAATCAAATCTCAAACCCAAAACCAAACCATAAAACTCATACCCACCCACCATCCACCACCACTGGTCCACCGCAAAAAACCATCAAACAAATAGCCACCACCACCGGCCCACCACAAACCATACCCATTCAAAACCAAATCACAAACCCACCAAAATATGCCCAAATCGGAACCCAAGGCGTGAGATAACCCAAAACGCCAAATCCATAACCCACACAACCACAGCTGAATCTACCATCAAATCACAAACTAAAAAAGAAAAAAAAAAGAAAAGAAAAAGAAACCATTGCGCTAGAGATCGGCTTGGCTTGATACTTCGGCCTGGGTTTTGTCAGAGAAGGAGACAAAGACATCGAGTAGAGGGAGAGAGAAAGAAAGAGCAGAGAAATGGTTGGAGGCTCAGAGCAAGAATGAGAGACAGGGAAGGGAAAAAAAACAAAAAAAAAAAAAAAAAAAAAGGAAGAAGAAGAAGAAAAGAAAGCGGGCCCCACCTGAATAAAAAAATAATATAAGTTTTACAATTTGTGAATAGTGTGATCTCAAATTTGAGATTGCACTGTTCATCAATGCCAAATATTATGGCATTTAAAACACTTGATGAAAGTGGTTTTTTAGAGTTTGGTGTGTCAAATGCCAAATATTTGACATTTGACACATTTGATGGAAATGCTTTAAGAACCATAGCTACATTGGGGCAAGTCATTAACTTGGTTATTTATCTAGTAAATTAAGTTAATGGTTAAAAGGTTTGACTAACCATTAGAGAATGAAGTTGTATCTAATTGTTGTGATTTTCAAAGAACTGATTGAATATTTTTACCTCCTACTCCCTTACCTCCCATTAAAATGGGAGGGGGGAAGGAAACAAATACATAGTTGATGCATTAAAGGAATCATACAAATATTTGAAATATAGTTGTACTTTCAAAAATTCTAGTACTACAAACTAAATTACAATTATTTACATAGTGAGTAGTGGGTTCATATTAAAGTAGAAGGTAGTCAATCACAGTCTGCCATGTAACATAATTATAGCAAGAGTTTTGGTTTAGTTTGAGGTACTAGAATTACTTTTATGCTTTTGGTTTTAAGTTCCCCCCCCCCCCCCCCAACCCCTTATTTAACTTCTTTAATTTATGTATTTACTCTTAATTTCATTTTGTTTTATCTAATTAGAGTTGTACTTTTGTCCAATGTATATTTTAAACAAAATAAAATAAATTTTCTAAAAAAAATAATTCAATAGTTGTGTAGAGGTTTACTACTTGTTAGTTGTTAAATATTTAAAGGATATAATTATGAATTCTAGATAATAAGTGCCAAAATCAAACCCTCTTAAAAAAAAAATATTTGAATTAGCCAAAATCAATCACTGCTCACAAAATATTTCATAATTGTCAAAGTGCTAAGTTGTGAAAAAAATATTGTAAATTGGGTTTCAGTGACCATTTTGATTTGTCTTTTAAAACAGAAAATTTTGGTATCGTTGTTCATTCTTCATTTCGGGATCATCGACACACAAATATATATTTAACATTAACACTCTTATTCTCTCGTCATCAATAATATAATAAGAATTAAATCAAAAAAACACAGTTAATTTTTTTTTTTGTTTTTTTTTGTTGCCAAAATGATCCAAAATAGATTGAAATTTAACCTGAGGTGGAATCATGGAATTTCTCATTACAATTTGGATATTGAAACGGAACGAAATTCACAACATTGATTATAAATGGTAAATGATAAAGTGAAATATCAAGCAAGCTCAAATAAAACTAATAATAAAAAAACCTTTCTATAAGGACACAATTTGATTCCCAAGCTTAAAAGATGGATGAACTTAAGCCTAAAAAGCCCAATACAATGAATTTGTAGAGAGCGGGTTGGAAAACTAGGACCTAATGAGAACAAAGATAAAAAGGTTTTACACAAAGAAAATCGTCTTCGGCACAGTCCGAGGAGATTAATTCTTGTATTTTTCTCTTTAGAATTTGGTTACAAGTTCAGTTCTTGATGCTAAAGTATTTTTCTCTCAAAATCCTGATCCCTTTCCTTTAAGGATCTCCCTCTATTTTTTACTATCTTCTTCCTTTTATCTCCACCCTCCACGTGTAGATTTAGATTGCTAGTGTTGATACTTGTCTTATCAGCACCTTTTTGAAGTATTTGGGAGTAGCTGTAAGGCTGAAAATTACTGTTCAGGTATCACTTTCTCATCAATGCGGCTAGAGAGTTAGCTACAGAGCATTCAATGAGATGGTAGCAGCTTTCTCTTAGATATTTCATAGCTTTCCTTTGTTTCGTGCTTTCATGATGCATATCCTCATCAATAGAATCTCTTGGAACGTTGCTTCGGGTTGGCAGACTGCACCTTCTGACCTCTGCATTGCTCAGCTGAGGAAGCATCTCTCCTTGGACCATCATGACCAAACCCCTTTCTTTATTCATTAATGCCGACCTCCATAACCATGTTTACCCGTTCTCGAATAACTAGGCGTCTTCGGATTGGGCCCCCAGCCCAATATATACTACTAGGCCCATCATCCCTACACATTCAATTCACTTATTGTAAAAAAAGAATTGAGTTTATAACATTATACTAATTTTTAATTAAAAAATGAAAATTATATAAAAAATTTAAAGAGAAATGGTCCATTTTAAACTTTTTATTTTTTCAAATTTTTACCCTCCCATTGCTAACTAGCCCCTGACACAAGTTGATAGTGCCACCCACCGCATAGCCGTCATTTCTCAATAAAAATAGCTTAAGCTAAACTCCCACAATTTCTTCCCATTCCCTCCAAAATCCAATCCAATCCAATCCTCTTTTTTTTTTTTTACAATCATGGACAAGACATCATTTTACACAAAAACTTAAGCCTATGAGTTTTGGCTTAAGAATTTTTTGACTTTAATGTGTGACTTGTCTACCCAACAACAAAATGAAGAGGCCAAATGTGTGTGGAATGTGGAGTCACAATATCAGATATGCACAAGCACCATAACTACATTAGGACCAATTTATGAAGGCATCCATGAGTTTGGCAAGTCATTAACTTGGTTACTTATAGAAAATTAAGTTAATTAACTCTTCAATTTGTATAATCTTCCAAGAGCTCCACCGCCTAGCCTCGAGAGGGGAGGCTTGGTGGTTGGAATCTGTGAATCAACTTTGAGGTCTCTCATTCGAGCCCTGGCAAGCACCTAAGGAGGATTGTGTGTATCTTTGCTGAGGAGCCCCTGATTACTAGCTCTCTCAAGGTGCTAGGGTGAGGTTTGTGGTCATCCCGAATCACAGTAATTATGGCTCAATCTAACATTCCCTAGTAAGAGGTGCTCCTATGGTCACACCCAGGGGGGTGAGTCACAATGGTCGCCCCCGCCCCCCTTTTTGTTCATCAAAAAGAGCTCCACCGCCCATATAGACTATTTGGGGTGAATTGGTGAAGTTTCCTAAGAGGTTTGATTAACCATTAGAGAAGGAAGTTACATCTTTTGGCATAAATTGTTATTAATGTCAAAGTATATTGATTGATATCTCCCTCCGCTCCAATTAAGATGGGAGAAAAATTTAAGTAAGAGCTAAATCACTAACCTCAAAGTTGAGGCATCAAAGGAAGTATACAATTGTACTTTGGGTTTTGAAATTCCCCCCACCACCCCCCCCCCCCCGGCGGAAATCTACGTATTTAAACTGCTTTTTAATTATATTTTTGTTTCTAATTAGTCATGTACTTTTGTCCAATGTATATTTTAAACAAAATAAGCTTATAAAAATAATTTAGGCGATTGTTAACCGGTGTTCTTTTGCATTCATTAAGAAGGCCTCAAAACTCTTCTTATGTCAAATACCAATTTGTCTACCTCTTACAGTAAAAAAAAAAAAAAAAAAACGAATTTTCAATTTAGCCTAACAATAAAAAAGAAAAAATGATCATAGAATAGACATCATAAGTTAAAATTCAATTGTATCTATTACAACCAAAAAAAAAAAAAAAAAAACACTTAAAAAGGTTTCCACATACCCTAAGAAGTAGGAAAAACTAATTAAAATATATAAATTTTAGAAAGAAAATGGCTTGACTTTCTATTAAAAAACCCAATTGACTCCATTACAAAATTCGATCTTAATACATGCACAAAAACACCCATAACGGACCCACTAATCTACACCAAAAAAATCTTATCGGACAACAAAGGTTAATATGATGGAGAAATTTGTTATATTTTTTTTATTTATATCGGGTGAGATAGAAGGGCTTATAATTCATCACAAGGGTTGGATTGGCCAAGAAAGAAGCCAAGATTAAATAAACAAAAAAGAAAAACCCTCTTTTAAATGTATTTTTAAAATTTTGGTTAAAGTTTTTATTTTGTACCTTAAATTCAAAAAATAGATTTTGTAAAATATTATATTTTCATTTATTTGTCAATAAATTTATTTTCCACATAAAAAAGTAATTTTTTGTAAACTTATCCCAATCAATTTGTTGTCTATACAATTAATATATATATATATATATATATATATATATGTATTTACAAAAAAAAAAAAAGTGTCCCCATAGCCCCTTTCCTCTTACTCAATCCAAAATGACCCTTAAACTCATTTGAGATGAAATTTAAAATTTTTTAAGTTTTAACAGTGATGAAGTATTTGAAAGATATAGTTATGAATTCTAAGAGCTCATTTGGTAACATTATTTAAATTTTGTAAAAATACGTATAGGTGAAAAAATATGTGGAAGTATGTGTTGTGATGTTTAAATAATAGTTTTTGTTGTTTAAACATCCTTACCAAATGAGCCTAAGAGCATTCGCATTAGGTTTCTTCAAACTATTCTATTTTACCATCTCAAAATTTACTTTATCATTTATATCATACCATTTTACATCATTCTCAACATCCCAACATTTATTTTCCTATTCTACTCATTAAAATAATATATCTATCCAATAAAATATATTTTTTCATTTTTTTCCCAATTTTCTCCTCCCCACACGTATACATCTTCCAAACTTTTCTTTACTTTTCACCTTCTTCCAGACTCCTCCACTGCTCACAAGCTCCCTCAACCTCTAGCATCGCGCCTCCACTGCCTAGTCACCACCACCGTGCCTCCACCATGCCCACCAAAATTCCATTGGAACAAAAACCCATATTACAAATTAAAAAAAAAAAAAAAAATCCAAATCAACCTTGATCAAAACCTAGACACCGCCGCCATTAGATCAACACCGCCACCATTGCTGCTAGATCAACCCATCATTGGCGAGAATCACAGCATCACAACAAGGAAAAAAAAAAAAAAACCTTGATTAGATTAACATTGCCACTGCTGCTACTAGATCAACGTTTCCTCCATCGTTGATCAACCCATTATTGGCGAAAATCATAGCATCACAACACAAAAAAAAAAAAAAAAAAAAAAAAAAAAAAAAAAAAAAAAAAACCAAATCAATGTTTCCTCTAATGTTTCATCCACTGTGATGTGTGATGTTGATGTTAGGAGGAGGATGGTGTTTGGATTTGAAGAAAGGAGAGAGAGAGAGAGAGGGAAGACAGAGAAGAGAACATAAATAATGAAAGAGAGGAGAGAGAAATACTGGGGAAAAGGTGAATAAAATATTAATTTTTTTTTTTACAATAATGCTACAGTACAATTCTACCTTTAGAATTGCACTATAGCAATATTGCAAAAAAAAATTGCAATACTTGAGTTTTACAATCCCAGATGTTGAGCATGTTAGAGCTTGAAATATCAAATTCTCCTTACATTTAGCATTTGCAATCTCCACGCTCTAAGTAACAAATGCCATGGTAAATTGTGAATAAAATGAATACAAATTTGCCAAATTAATTATTATAAAAAAAATTGTGAAAATTATTACAAAAAATATTGTGATGTAACAAAATTATTTAGTACATTACTCAAATCAAAATTATATAAAAATGTTGTATTTGTACTTTGTATTTATTATTAAAAAAAAATTGTTTTTGTAATGTTTTATAATTTTTATTTTTAATAGTTTCTTTTAAATTTTTCCCTTCCCCATGGCCAACCGGCCCCTGACACAAGTTGACAGAGCCACCATGGCCGCATTTCTCAACAAAAACAGCTTAAGCTAAACTCCCACACGCACTCCCTTCCCATCTCTCTTCTAAAAATCCAATCCTCTTCATTCCTCATGTCCAACATTTCCAATTATTTCAATTCCTAACCCAAAACCAAACAAAACAAAACAAATCCTCTATACTTCAATCTCCCCCTCTATTTACAATCATGGACATCCTCTACGCTCAGATCCAAGCCGACCTGCGCTCCAACGACGCCCTCCGCCAAACCGGAGCTCTCCTCCAAGCCCTCCAGCAGTCCGCCGCCGGTCGCGACATTTCCATCCTCGCCAAATCCGCCGTCGAAGAAATCGTCGCTTCCCCTGCCTCTGCCGTCTCCAAAAAGCTCGCCTTCGATCTCATCCGCTCCACTCGTCTCACCTCCGACCTCTGGGACACCGTCATCACCGGCGTTCGCTCCGATCTCGATTTCCCCGACCCTGACGTCACCGCCGCCGCAATCTCCATCCTCTCCGCCCTCCCCTCCCACCGGCTCTCCAAGCTCCTCACCGACTCCACCAAAGAGATCAACACCTGCTTCGATTCCATCAGCGATAACCTCCGCTTCTCCATCACCGAAACCCTAGGTTGCATTCTCGCTCGCGACGACGTCGTTACGCTCTGCGAGAACAGTGTTAGCCTCCTCGACCGAGTCTCCACCTGGTGGGCTCGGATCGGCCTTAACATGCTTGATAGATCCGATAACGTCTCCAAAGTCGCATTCGAATCCGTCGGGAGGTTGTTCCAAGAGTTCGATTCGAAGCGGATGAGTAGGTTGGCCGGCGATAAGCTCGTCGATAGCGAGAACTCGCTTGCGATTCGATCCAATTGGGTTTCTTCAATGGTAGACTTCGTGTGGAAGAAGCGGAACGCGTTGATGGCTAGGTCGTTGGTATTGCCGGTGGAGAGCTTCAGAGCTACGGTGTTTCCGATAGTGTATGCGGTCAAGGCCGTCGCTTCAGACGCCGTTGAAGTCATTCGGAAGCTATCAAAATCTTCTTCTTCTTCAACTAGTAGTGTATTGGATTCAAATGCGGAAAGGTTTGTCGGGGTTTCGGACGTGGTTTCGCATTTGGCACCGTTCTTGGCTTCGTCATTGGATCCGGCATTGATCTACGAAGTCGGGATTAACATGTTGTATTTGGCTGATGTACCTGGAGGAAAGACCGAGTGGGCTTCGCTCTCCATCATTGCGATTCTCACGCTTTGGGATAGGCAGGAATTCTCTTCTGCCAGAGAGAGTATTGTTAGGGCAGTTGTTACCAATCTACACCTTCTTGATCTTCATATGCAGGTGCGCGTGCTCATTTTTCTTTTCTATGGGTGTTGTTATTTACTGTTGAATTTGAATTTTTCATGTATTTGGTGTGTACATTGTAGTTTAGAATACTGTGGAGTAGTTGTCATGGAAATTCTTGGGTAGTTTGAGTTGCCAATTTGTGGTTTAAAGAGTTGCACTTTACCCGTAATTGTATTTTCATTTAGTTCATGAGTTTAGGCTTTCTTTTTGAAGCAAGTGATTTACATATGTGAATTTTAAAAATGGGTAAAACTTAATTACAGTTCCTTAGGTGCATTATATTAGGTTTTCCCATTAAATTAAAGCACGCAGCTACATTGAAGTTGATTTTCCTTGGAAAAGATAACACTTTTTGTGTTTTATTGGTCAATGCAACCATGTGTTTGAATTTTGGAGAACCTACTGAATTGCACCTAAGTAATTGTAACTAAGTTTTGCACTTTAACGATTTGGGGTTGAAAGGATATTGGTAGATTGGTAGAGTGCAATTTTTCAAACCTTTTGAAGCACATGTTGGTAAATCAAACTCTACCAAACCAGTGTTATTAGCCGTTAAAAAATAATTAGTGCCTGAGCTTTAGAAGCTAAAATCGTAGTCACTTTGTCAAGGATAGAGAATGAAACCTGAAAAAAAATTATGTTCTTGGTTAGTACTATTGAGTTGTGAACTTAATGCGCTTTATTATTGAAGAATTTCCAGTTAATGACCTGATGAATGAGAATGTATTGTTTTTTTATGAGCTTCTTATATAGATTAGAAGTGTAAATTGGCGGTCTTATTTAAGGCTTTAGAGCTACTTAAAAAGGAGGAATAAATGGACAATTCATGTCAAAGTAGTTAAAACATGTGTAACTCTAGCAGCGAGGTTTTTTTTATATTATTTTGTGGTGGAATTGGTAGCTGCAGGAAATACTTACAAGTTATCGATGTGTGAGGGTTGAATTTTGAGCGTGGTCTCAAATTTTAAATCTTCTGTTCGTAGGTTTCATTGTTTAGGAGGTTGCTTCTTATGGTGAGAAACTTGAGGGCAGAATCAGATCGCATGCATGCTTTGGCTTGCATTTGTAGGACAGCTCTCTGTGTTGATCTATTTGCAAAGGAAAGCGTTCGAAGAGGTCAGAAACCTCTTGCTGGAACTGATATTGCTTCACTTTTTGAGGATGCAAGAATAAGAGATGATCTTAATAGTGTAACGAGTAAAAGCTTATTTAGGGAGGAGTTAGTAGCATCGCTGGTGGAAAGTTGCTTTCAGTTGTCCCTACCTTTGCCTGAACAAAAGAACTCAGGCATGGAGAGCAGGGTCATTGGAGCTTTAGCATATGGAACTGGTTATGGTGCTCTGAATTGGACGGAGCCTGCTTTGGAAGTTGTGGAAGTGTGTAGACCTTGTGTCAAGTGGGATTGTGATGGTCGGACCTATGCAATTGATTGCTACCTGAAGTTGCTTGTTAGGTTGTGCCATATCTATGATACGAGGGGTGGTGTAAAGAGGGTGAAAGATGGAGCTTCTCAAGATCAAATTTTAAATGAGACAAGGTTGCAAAAATTACAACGTGAACTTGTGAAAGATCTACGTGAGGTATGTGAACTCCAGTTGAACAATTATATTTACACTTATTTATGACGTAACATCTTGGCAATGCATGTGGCTGCTGCAATTCCTCTCTCATTATATTTGTATTTATTGCTTCAAAGAATTATGGTTATTTCATGATTAGTAGTTTTTCATTTGCGGTACCTTTTTTTAAGGAAGGAAAAAAAAAAAAAAAAAAATACTGCACAGAAGAAAAAGAATGGTATGGTTATTGTTATGTAATACTATATTACTATGTTTTTCTTGAAATTATATCGTAATCAGAAATGATTGAATCAAACTGACATTGATGAGGCTACAAGGCTATGTCCTCTTGTGTGCTACACTGCATGTTGTATCGTAATAATTTGAATTTTATCAATAAGCTGATTTTATGAGTGATGCTGATGGGTGATTCCACAGGCTGTTAACCAAAAAATGTGGTGCTAAAGAAAGCAATTTATAGCATAGTATGTTATCTATATATAAGCTAACAGAAAGATTCAATGAATCTTAAACTTGATGCTTGAAACACACGGTCATATTGGGTGCAGGAGCCACTTATTGTTTTTTTCTTCCTGCAACTGCTATCTGATTTCTTAGGAATTATGGAAATGCTTGTTTAGAGGAAGGTGTTACGATCTTCAAAACAAAAGATGGTCATTATCTCTTGACTGATTTTCTATTCCTTGATGTTTATCCTTTCTTTTGTTGTTGTTTCTTTGTGTCCACACTGTTTTCTTTATTATTACTACCCAATTCCTAGGTCTTAATCATCTTTGTCACTTTTTGTATAATGGATATTGAATTGCCTTTATTTATTTTGCATGTCATCTTGAACTGTTGTCCATTTGGCAGGTGAGTACCCCAAGAATATGTGCCCGCCTTATTTGGGCTATTGCAGAACACATTGACCTAGAAGGATTGGACCCACTTTTAGCTGATGACCCTGATGATTCGCTTAACATCATTATAGCAAATATTCACAAAGTTTTGTTCAACATAGATTCATCTGCAGATACAACAAATAGGCTTCAAGATGTTCAGGCAGTTATTTTATGTGCTCAGCGGCTGGGATCACGTAACCCTAGGGCTGGGCAGTTACTGATCAAAGAACTTGATGAGTTCAGAAGCAGTAATTTGTCTGATTCTGTCAACAAGCATCAGAGCCGCATGATATTGCAGAGAATTAAATATGTTACAAGTCATCCAGATAGCAGGTTAGCATGTTTCATATTTTCACTTTGCCTATTATGTTCCTTATTTGCATCAGTGCTACAACAGAGGGTTGGTTGAAAGTTCTCATTTGTTTATATGCCCCTGACTTTGCCTATTATGTTCCTTATTTGTATTCGATGTTTCTGTATTAATTCTCCCCCCAAAAAACAAAAACAAAAATGTAGATGTTGTACTGTAATGTACTATCTGAATACGGATTTGTTCCCAAGTCAAACAGAGCCTGTTGGAGTGGCAGACAAGAATGATTGCTAAACAATTGTAGTTTGTCTTTTCTGTGATTGTCAGCCTTTTTTTTTATTTTTTTATTTAATTTTTTAATTTCTTAACAAGCATCTCAGTAATTTAATAGCATTGAGATTGTTGAAGATTGGATGGTTTGTATCTTTTTCAGGTGGTCAGCGGTTAGTGAAGCCAGGGGAGATTACCCATTTAGCCACCACAAACTAACTGTTCAGTTTTATGAGGCAGCTGCAGCTCAGGATAGAAAGTTGGAAGGATTGGTTCACAAGGCTATTTTAGAGCTTTGGAGGCCAGAACCTAGTGAATTAACTCTTTTGCTGACAAAAGGAGTTGACTCTACTTCACTGAAAGTTCCTCCAACTGCAATTTCTTTGACTGGTAGCAGTGATCCATGTTATGTTGAAGCATACCATTTAGCAGACTCAAGTGATGGAAGGATCACTCTGCATTTAAAGGTGGAATATTATCTACTTCTAACTATTACAAATATTTGTGGAGGTCCTTTTATTTATGGTTCTCATTAATATGCAATATAATACCAATTCAAACTCATAAAAAATGCAAAATAGGACTCATTTAAGATTTCAAGATATTTGCATAACATGTTGCGCAGTTCCATTTTCGGTAAGAAGAATGAAACAATGACCACATATGGTATGGAGTGTGTTTGTTTGTGGTTCGAAGGTAGCTAGGAATTCACTTCGTTTGAACTCACAAAATCGCTAATTTTCATGAGCTTGTTAACAACCCTTTTGATAACACACTTTACAGAGCGTACCTGATATTATATTGTGAATTTGCATGATAAAATGTGTACACAGTTTAAGTGGGTAGGACTTATAAAAAAAAAAAGGGTAGGAGCTTATTTGTCTTTCATGTTAGTTTATTACATAAGCTCCCATGTATCCTACACAAGCTCATTACCTGGTACACACAATTAATCATGTGCTTCACATTTTGAGCAGTTTGAGGTTGCCTGAAAGAATTAATAGTATTAGGTTTAAATTCTTTCTTTGTAGGATACAAGTTATTGTGTTTATTGCTCTGGTTTTGTGCTTGATTGAAACATTATCAACAATTGATGAACATATTGCAGGTCTTAAATTTAACTGAGCTTGAACTAAATCGGGTGGACATTCGAGTTGGGTTGTCTGGCGCATTATATTATATGGATGGGTCTCCTCAAGCAGTTCGGCAGCTGCGTAATCTTGTTTCACAGGTTTTATTTCCCTGCCTTTAAATTGCATCTTTTTTTGTACCTCTTTTTTTTTTTTTTTTTTATTTTTTTTTTTTTTTTTTGGGGGGGGTGTTGGGGGGGGGGGGGGGGGGAGAGGAGAGAGTGGGGCTTGTTGAGTATTTGCCTTAGCAGTTCATCTTATTGGGGGGTTTTTAGAGCCTTCTCCAGTTTTCCTTTAAATGATAGTCTTTCTTAGTCAATGAAATTGTTTTTGATCAATCCCTTAGTATACATATGGTGGGGTCCATAGTTACGAGAATTGTGTCTGTTATCAGGTTTTAACAGGCTTTAGTGATCAGAATGTGTGGAGTTCCTAAATATTATTTTCACTGTAATATAACTTACCCCCACCCCACAAAAAGATTCTTTTTTTTTTTTTTTTTTTTTTTTTGAGTTTTTTGTTATCCATTTTCCTGATGTTATTTGTAGGATCCAGTACTGTCCAGTGTAACGGTGGGTGTAACTCATTTTGAGAGATGTGCCCTTTGGGTGCAAGTATTATATTATCCATTCTATGGGAGTGGTGCTGCAGGAGATTATGAAGGTGACTACACTGAAGAGGATCCACAAATCATGAGACAAAAGAGAAGCTTAAGGCCTGAGCTAGGAGAGCCTGTTATTTTGAGATGTCAACCTTACAAAATTCCGCTGACTGAGCTTCTTTTGCCGCATAAAATCTCTCCTGTTGAATTTTTCCGCCTATGGCCCAGTTTGCCAGCAGTAATAGAGTACACTGGTACATATACATATGAAGGAAGTGGCTTCAAGGCTACGGCTGCACAGCAGTATGGTGAATCACCTTTCTTAAGTGGACTGAAATCTTTGTCCTCTAAGCCATTCCACAGAGTTTGTTCACATATTATCCGGACTGTGGCAGGGTTTCAGGTATAGTTTTCTTGATATATGAGTCAACAATCTCTTTTGCAGTTCATTTTCTTATTCTAGTTTTGTCCTACTGTTTAGTTGTCATTTCTCTGTGAAACCACTTTTGGTATTTCTTAGACCTATCTTGAATTCAAGTTCTAATTGGAGCACAAATCTGTCAGTGGCAAATTTCAATTTTGGCTTTGATATGTTGTTTTCAGAAACTAAGAATTTCTGATAATTAGTTGAACTTGGTAAAAATAATTGAATATCACTTCTTGACTAGGATCTAAAATGGTTGAAAGTTCAAAGTATTTGGAGCTGAAATTATATGTGAAATATACATTTATTTTGTGGGATTAGACCAGTGCCATTCTTCCTACATGCTATTTTCTTGGAACAAATTATTGAAACAAAATATAAATTAATTCAATGTATTGGAACAGCTTTGTTTTGCTGCAAAAACTTGGTATGGAGGTTTTCTGGGCATGATGATCTTCGGTGCCAGTGAAGTGAGCAGAAATGTGGATTTGGGAGATGAGACAACCACCATGATGTGCAAATTTGTGGTTAGAGCCTCTGATGCATCAATTACAAAGGAGATTGGATCAGATCTACAGGGATGGTTGGATGATCTTACTGACGGGGGTGTGGAGTACATGCCCGAAGATGAAGTGAAGGTGGCTGCTGCTGAGAGGCTTAGGATCTCAATGGAAAGAATTGCCTTACTGAAAGCAGCCCAACCACGACCAAAGACTCCAAAATCTGATGATGAAAACGAGGACGAAGATGAGGATGAAGATGAGGAAGATGAGGATAAAAAGAAGAAAAAGAAGGAAAAGAAGAAAGATGGTGAAGAAGATGGAAAAACGAAGGGACCTTCAACCTTGTCAAAGTTAACTGCAGAGGAGGTTGAGCATCGTGCTCTTCAAGCTGCAGTGCTCCAGGAGTGGCATATGTTGTGTAAAGAGAGGAACCAAAGTCAAAATTAATCTTTCTTTTTTTTTTTTTTTTTAAAAAAAAGGGATACGAATATATTCTTTGTATTCACTATTCATAGGTATTCTTTTTGTGATAAATGATTTAGGTGGTAGTTGAAAATTTGACAACAGAGTGCTCTCTTGTGTCTTTGCTTTTCTCCCCTTTTTTTTTTCTACTTATTTTACCCCTTGGGGAAGTCCCTTGTACATCCTGTATCGGCTTGTCATTGGTATGGTGTTCACTTTGAGAAATTGATCGTTACTTGTTAGAAATATGATTTGTGTTTAGTATTTAGTATATAGCAGATGTAATTCCACTTTGAAATTTCATTCCTTCTGTACACTCTTGTGATTGTCTAGAAGAAATTTGTTGTTGACATTTGGAATTGCTTGTTGATCTGGTGCATTAAAATTTATACTAGTTCTCTTTGCTTTCCTGTCTTCTATTATCTGCTTTCTAATGAGCCCCGACATGGCTTCTTCTCCAGGCTATATTATAGAATATAGACCCAAATCCAGAATCTGAGCAAATGATGGGTCTAAGTATCCCAATTCCCAACGGTTGAACTTGAAGTTTTGAACCTTGATCTCCAACACTTAGATCATACCAAGTGTTGATTCTCAAAAAAGAAAAAGAAATATATATTATACCAGATGTTAAATTGTCAGCTTGCGGGGAAATTTGCCTTTTTACATATTCTTTCAGCTTGTCTTTCTACCGGACTATAGTGTCTACTGTCTGGCTAAGAAAATAAAGAAATTTCTTCATCAGTCTTTTTGGATAATTTGACAGGTGCAACAATAGGAGAGAGAATTTGAACCCCAAAATGTCTTTGTAGGATACATCAAGAAATGTCAATTAAATTACAAGACTCTTGGTGAATTCTTTGTTAGTTGATTGCCCACATATTAGATACTTGGTGCAGCTTTCATTGCAAGAGGTGTCTTTCCCAACTGAAGTAGAGACTAAAGATTAAGATATAAGGGCATTCGTCTACAAATTGTGCTCCAGCACTATATCAAGAAATGTGAATGTTTTTGGTATTGCACTGACTCATCAATAAGTTTATTTATTTATTTATTTTTTGAGGATCAATAAGTTTCAATTTGAAAACATTTCAATGTTAACAATGCATAATGCTTAGACCATCATTGAGTTATTTACCAAGACAATAAAAAAAAAAAAAAAAAAAAAAAAAAAAAAAAAAAAAAAAAAAAAAAAAACCCATCATTGAGAAAGAATACAGGAAACGATATCATAAATAATTGAGAAAACACTTCAATATAAAACATCCTCATAACTAAATAGTAATTGAACAAGGTTCTAATCACAGATATCCACATCTCTCATTTTTGGAGTAAAATAACAAAAGAAAAATTTTCATCTCTTTGAACAATAAATGCCGATGGAGCAAAGTATGTGGTCTGGCATCATTCTCGTAATCATGTATCATTTCCATAGATCATGGATGACTAATCAAGATTACTTCATATGTTAAATTTCTGAGGAACAGTATCAAAGTCATCGAAGTCAAATCTCTGTCTTTCTCTCCCAGCCTGAACGTATACATAATAAACATGTATTGTGTGATCAGTGATCAATAATTTATACAAACGAGTTCAGTAAACATATAGACAAAATGAAGTGATAGGCTAACCTTTGCTAGGTACTGAGGATCACATGACATCTGCTCTTCCATAGTAGTCAGCTTCCTTGACAGTGACATTATCCTAGAACATAAACAATTATAGAAATGGAGATGACTTCCCATGATAAAAGAACAGATACCAACAGTAGAAGGTTGAAATCTTTACAATTTTTACACCCAGAGCAAAAAGAAAATAATAAAGAGAAAAAGCAACCACTGATATTCTGTTAATCACCATCAACAATGATTCCATGCTCTTATATTGATATCATTAAAGAAATATTGTAAGAAGTGGAAAAGTAGCAAACAGAGTTAAAACATGGGCTCTGCTCCATGTCTCTGATATGGTTACAATGCTTTATGTGCAGCATGATATATTTTTCTTTTTTGGATACATCTTAAGTGGGGGGAGGGGTATTCAACTCTGGATGCATTGTGAGATTTATAATTATACTTTCGGTACATAATTATAATTTTACTTTATTTCTAAGATATTCACTTCATATAAAATGTATTTGATTCGAACAAGAAAATCATTCAATGCCATCTCACTGGAAATTAAGACTTGGAAAATACAGGAATGATTAAGATATCATGTACCCTTCTCTAATAAACTTGAAAACTTGAACAAACTTCAAGCTGCATACCTTTGGATGGATGAATCGATACGCTCAATCATCTCACAGGACTTATACTGTTCAGGGTCCTCCAGGAATCTAACCATTCCATCCTTCTGGTTGATTGTTGCAAATATCTCACCATCTTGGATCTAAATTTGGCATAGAAATGTCAATAGCACAATTTAAATGACGTAAGGCAATATTATAATACATAATTGTCTCTCTGAAACTACCATTTGTAGGACATGCATTTCTGCCTCCTTAGGGCTGCTTAATTGTACTGTGTTGGCAATATCTTGGAGAGAGAGGGTCAGGTATGTCTGAGTCAATCTCTGGATATTTCGCTTATACATGGATGACACAACCTGCTTCACCAGTCCAAGATTGTTGTCCTGAAAAGAAAAATAAAGCCACCTTTAGATAACTGAAGTATTTGGGTTAGAGCTTCACCAAATAACTATAAAAAACCCAAGTATAATGTTGTGTCCTACTTGACTTAAGCATAGATCTCAGACTTCTAAGTTCTAACCAAAACAAAGTATAGAATGAATTGTGTATAGTAGAAAGCTCACACTGTCAAACTTCTCCCCATTTGTCTGGACGTACTGGTCTAATTCTGCAATTTTCCCAGTGCTATAACTATTCGCCAGTTCAATGTAGGGCTGCACAAAGAAGATAAAGAACAAATAATTTTTTTTTTGATAAATAAAATAATTAACAAATAATTGTTTTGGAAAATGTTCGCAGAGCTCCAAATTTGAATACCATGAACAATGGTTCAAATATGCACATGAGAAAGAATAAAACAAAATTTCCGGATATTCTATTTGTGATTTGTTGCACAGAAAGATGACCAAGAATGAGAGCTGGCGGACTAGTGTTGTGCCTGAATTGTTGTTATGTCTAGCCGAGAAAAGATAGATTTAACAGAGCAGATTAATCAAAGTGGTATGCTGGCATTAGATGCCGAATTGTTGTTATGTCAAGGGCCATAAATATAACATAGGAGTCACAAAGGTGAATTCATGTCGCATAAATGAAATATAGGAATCACAAAGGTGGGTGCATAAGACGAGTTCAAAGAAAACTACCTACCTCCATATATAGAAACAGTTATTGTTTTGAGTGTGAAGTGTGAAAAGTAGCCTTTTCAGCTAGTTCACACAAACATCTCTTAGTTCATGTTTGTCGGCACATTAGAACCTTAATTTGGGCAACCCAAAGAGATCTTTTCTTCATATATATATATATTATGTAGTTTTAGTCAATCATTATATTCTAGCCATAATGCTGGCCAACCATTCAAACAAGGCAACTATTTTAGTCCAAAATGTCTAAAGATTATTAGTACTTAATTTCTGCTTGGAAAGAAGAGGAACACATTGATCTCTGTAAGTACAAAATGAAATTAATGAATCCAAGATTTAAAAGGAAAATCTATTTATTAATCAATCCAAGCCTCTCGTTGAGGCCAATTATCAAATTAGAGTTAACAAGCAAACACTATGTTAAAATGGGCATGCAACAATGTGGATAAGAAATTGGTCTTTCCATAACATTTATACAACAACTCAGCTCACTAAGAGCATTGGTGTTGCTAAAAGTGCTAAATAATTTAGCAACCTCCAACAACAAAATAGGATTGCTCTCTCTCTCTCTCTCTCTATACGCCATTGCTGGGTTTCCCCAGCGTTTTTGTAGTGCTACTATGTGGTACTCTTTCTGTTCTTTAATGTTTTCATTGGTATCAAAAAGAAAAAAAATAAAAAAAATATTGCGATAGTTTTGGTTGGAGAGGAAGAGAGACAGAGACAGAGACAGAGAGGAAGAGAGAGTGAAATGAATCAATAAATGAATAGTGTTGATTGTGAAGTGAAAAATAAGAAATAGGATGTAGTGAGTGGTAAAATAGTGTGTTAAAGTAGATAAAGTAGTCTTTTATGTGTTAAAATAGGTATTTTTTACAAACCTGGATGCTAATGCTCTAACCATGACATAAAACTTAGTAGCATAACAGCAACAACAACAAACAAGCCTTAATCCCAAATTTTTGGGGTTGGCTAAGGATCTTCATTAGATTAGTTACGATCGGCTGCATGAATTTTTTTTTCTCCATTCTATTCTATCTAAAGCCATATTCTCTATTACTCACTTAATTGATCAGTCCTTTTTTATTAATTCTACTAATGTTACTTTAAAACTTAGTAGCACACATATCAAAAAACTTAAAACTTAGTAGCAAGCTTATAAATCATTAGTCCAACCAAAAAAAAAAAAAAAAAAATCTAAACCAGAATCAACCTAAGGACTCCCAGAATCAGTAGCAATGCCTAAATTAATATAAAAAATACCTGACAGTAGTTCTTTAGATTTCTCTGAGCGGCTGAAGAAGTGTACTTAGGAAGACTGGTAGAGAACTGCCATAAAAAATATAAAAAGTAATTTTATTAGTCTAGAAGAGTGACAGCAATTTAGTTGCCCATAAATTGTATCCCGACTGTGACTTATTTGACCACGTTTTCTTTAATAGCCTTCTCTTCAGTCCCATCAGTATGAGGGTAAAGAAAATAAGCATACCTGTCCATTGTGAATGAGAGAAACCAATATGTATTTTTTGTAAGCTTCGACAGCTATGGCATTTATACTTGACATTGGAGCAGTAACAACCTGAAAGATAAGCAATGAGCAATTAGGATGGCCATGTGCATAAAAAAAAGTCAAGATTTCAATGACAACCTTTAACTTAACTAGTGAGCTGTATAGATATAACACACATTATGTAGGAGCTCCAGTGCCTTGCGAAAACGCTTTTGTCCTATACATATCATCCCCCTGTAATCATAACACATGCGAAAATCTGTAAGCAAACTTCCTTACTAATATCAATAGCCAGAAACCCTATAGATTGATAAAATCACACATCAATTGAGAACTGACATTTCCCCATATTATTAAGATGATACCACCTTAGAGATGATGAAATTGGTTGCATTTGCTCACAAACAGTAAATAAATACAATTTTGAAATTAAAAAAGTAGAGGCTTCCCCCCACCCTATGCTATTTAGAGTAAAATAAGAAATTATTTTAGGATTTAAAAGTTCCAGACTTCTCATGAGACCATTCTGCTGCCATGTAGAAAACCTAACATTTGTAAACAAGAAACAATGATTCTTTATCTCTGAATAAAAATAACTAGCTATCAACAGCTTAATACACTCAAAAAAAAAATTTTCCCTTGAAGGACCATACATAATGGGATTGTACTAAAATTTGACATATTCATACTTAGGCAACTAAGCAGTAATTTCTTCCCATAAAAATTTCTTTCATTGAATAAATTACAAAACTATCAAACCCTTGATGCATCAATGGACGCCTCTCACATCACCAAGAAATAAATGCCTCACTTATCTTAAAGGTGAAATTGCACATTATTAAATTTCTTAAAAATGCACTGCAAATGCTTCTAGTTATACAACAAACATCAAGGAAGTAATCAACTAAGCATACAATCAAACAAGAGAGTTCCCAAGAATTTAAACCATATGGATAAAGAAAGTAAAATGACAAATGAGAACAGGAATGCCACCAAGAAGATTAAAATGGACATGATAACAAGAAGAGTTCCCCAAAAAAGCTAACCACAAAAGCTGGAAAGTCTTTGCAGAAACAACCCACCCATAATAACAGTAGAGAAAAAGGTCCCTTGGTTGATCAACTTCAAAGATATCTTCCTCCAAAATTGACAGGCCAGTTTTGTAACACTTTGCCAATAAACAAAGAAGAAGAAACTCCGGATGCAAAGTAGTCAAATGTTCTGAAGAATTCTGAAGTTTCCGTACAGCTGCCTGCAATGGAGCCACCCCACGCATTGGTGTTCCAAGTAGCATGACCTGGTCCTTGAACCTCTTACAAACAGCTATGACTGCAACCCCGACAATAAATAACATCAATATGCATACTACACATGATTTAACAGCATTTGTGCCCATCAAATAAAATTCACGCAAGTTAAGATACATACACTTTTCAGGGGCCAAACGAATTTGCTCTGGAGCACAATAACTAATAAATCTGGCAATGTAGGGAACCAGCATAGCAGCTTGCTCTTTTGAAACTGGAGCAGACGTGCAAGCCTCCCTGTCGCCACAAATATGCACTCCATATGAGAAAAAAGCAGGATCACCACAAATACATACAAATTCCCATTGTAATCATGCGCAAGATCACACATGTCCGCCAAAAATCCCGGTCCCAATTATAATGTGATATATTCATTTAAGTTAAATAAAAGCATTCTCTAAACTGTATCAAACCAAATATATATATATATATATATATATATCTTTTTTTTCTTTTCTTTTTTTCATTATTGAATGCTCAAGAAAATTTAAAACCCCACCCAACTGAACATAACCCAAAAAAAACTTTTTTTCTTAATTTCTGTTCATTATTGAAAGCACAAAGAATTTCTTTCCTAGGTTTTCCACGCAACCAAACAACTTCAACACTCTCACTCCAATAAAAATTTTTAAAAAAAATTTATTAAAAAGTAATAATGTCTCGAATATAAAAACCCTAACACACAGTGTATATTTACAGATAAAAAAGTAAATAGAAAAAGAAAAAAGAAGAAGAAGGAAAGAGTGCAATTAGGAGAGTGAAGAAGAGCATACAGGATAAAGAGATAACCGAGAGAGTGGTTGGAAGGGTCGAGCTGGTTGAGAATCGGAGACAACCGAGTCGACTCGGAGCGGAGCGATTCCTCGGCCTGTTTGAGGATGACATGGAGGCGTGAGATGTCTCCGGCGCTGCTCGACAGCCCTTGGATTTGCACCACCACACCTTCCAACGAATTCATCGTTTTAACTCGCTGATGATACCACCACCAACAATAACAACAACAAACTCTCAGTCACTCACTCACAGCTACGGAGACACAGCGAGCCAAAATATAAAAATAAAAAAGTCACAAATAGAAGAAAAAGCTATTTGATTTTGATACAGTGTTTTTATTATTATATATAAATAGGGACCGAATTGAGTCAGACCGATCTAGTTCATGACGAATGGGCCCGTGAAGTGGGTCCATCGTCCAACAATGTTATGTGGGCCATTATTTAAGCCCCGATTCGGCCCCCATAACTCTGGTTAAAATATATTTTTTAAAAATGTTAAAACATTTTTCTAATGTGTGTCATAGTTAATGATAAATAGGCCTGTGAAGTGGGTCCATTGTCCAACAATGTTATGTGGGCCATTCAAGCCCCGATTCGGCCCCCATAACTCTGGTTAAAATATATTTTTAAAAAATGTTAAAATATATAAGGATTTTACTAATGTATGTCCTTATGGCATACATTAATTTCTATTTTTGAGAAATTTTTTTTGAAGAGTTAAAAAAGTAATGACAATTTTTTAATTCCTGAAAAAATATTTCTAACATATAATTGGCTTTTGGCAAAAATCCCTTTATGGTACCTATATTTTGGCTAAGTTTTGAATTTAGTCTTTTTGGCTAAAATGTAAAATTCACCATTTAAGTTTCACATCAATTCGTTTCAATTTTCTAACTTGATTTTTATTTATTTTATTTTTCTAAAATTCAAGTTTATTACATTAAGATCTTTCCATCATTTTCGTTAATTTTTTAAAATAAAAATTATAGAAAATATTTTTCAATCATTAGTTTAATTTTTTAATTTAAAAATATTGAAAATAAAAATTTGAACTATTAACCGTAATATTTAATAAAAAGTTGACAGGGAGTTCTTAAATTTTTTTTTTTTTGGTGCTCTTAAAATAGATAAAATTTTACTTTAGAATAATTTAAATGTACATGTTTGTGAAATTTTCTCCTAAAGACTTGAACTTTGGTCTTTACTTCCTGTATTTTACAAGTACTTATATTTATAGAGAGTTCTTAATTAAGGGTTTGTTTAGATATTACTTATTACTGAAAATTAAAAATCGAAAATATTGTAGCAAAATAATTTTTAAATGTGTGAATAGTGCCATGAGACTCAGTTTTAAAGTTATTTTTGCCGAAAAAAGTACTTGTGGGTCTCGTGAACAGTGCACAAGACCCACAGAAAAACAACGCAAACGCGCAACGCAAGCTCAAAAACACTATCCAAACTCTACCTAAATAAACTTGAAACTTATATGACTAAAATGAATGTAAACAAAGTTGAAATTTTGGTAAAACATAGAAGGTGAGTTTTGTATTTCAAAAAAAAAAAAAAAGTGTTTTGTTTTTTAACTTAAATTTTTATAATTTTATTTTGGTCTTCATATTTTTAAATTATTTGTTTTGGCCTTTATCATCATTTCACTTACCAAAAACACAATTTTTTTAAAGCTAATGGTGCAGTACATTAATCATGTAAGTGTTTTTTGTAAGTAAGATTACAGCACGAACAAAAATGAAAATAGGTTTAAAAATGTGAGGACCCAAATGAAATTATAAATATTTGAGTAGGAATTGTGTAGAGAAAAGGGTATAATTGCCATTAGATTTTTTGATACAGTGAAAGGTCTTCGTTGTTCTGGAAAAAAAATTAAAAGGAAACGAGAAACACACAGAGAGGGAGAGAGGGAACTGTGTAGAGAAAAGTGAGTAGTGAGAGGTGAGCAACAATGGGGGATTATCACTTTGTGTACAAGGATTTAGAGGGTGCGTCGACGCAGTGGGACGATATTCAACGAAAGCTCGGGAATTTACCTCCAAAACCACCGGCTTTCAAGCCCCCATCATTCACTCCTGCCCCAGATGAATCCTCTGCTCCAAAAGACAAGTCTTGGATCGATAACAAAACCGAGGATGAGCTCGAGGACCTCCAGGACGACCCAGATCTCGACGACGATCGATTCCTCGAAGACTACAGGTAATAAATTCTGTATTTTTATTAACACCCTTTTGTTAAAAAGTGTAGGAAAATGAAATACAGATTGGAAATTCGAAAAGTTTCAGCTCTATTTTTTATAGAACCTCAACTGGGTGGTGTTTTGTGCTTTATGTTAACGTTGTATCAGTTGTTTAATCATACAGGTGGTGCATTGATATGGGATTTTTTTAGTTTAATCATACATGGGATGTTTAGATTTTTAGTTTTACTTCAAAGGTAAATTATATAAAATCATATTCATGAAGTGGGTATATGATATCTAATCATCTCCTGAAAGCAAAACATGGGATGATCAGAGTTAAGACTTTGGAGTGTAATGTAATATCTCTTGATCAAAAGAGAATCAAACGGATATGAAATACAATATCTTTTGCCTGGTCCTGGGATTAACTCAATTATGAATATCTTAACCAAATGTAGGATAATAAAAAGATCTCAGTCCTTATCAACCAGGCAATACTCAATTAATGATTTGTTCTTCTTAAACAGCAAGGATTGTAATGCACCACTATTATTAAACTAAGGCCAGGCTTGAGCCTTAGTCAATCTTCTCTTAAATCTTGACATACAACTTGTAATGGGCAGAGTCCATAGATGCTGACTCTTTTTTTTTTTTTTTCCTATTGATAAAATTTATGGATGGATTTGAGCTTTAGTAATATGTAGATTTGAAATGACTGGGGGTAAGACGTTATTTTAAATCGAGTATTACCAAGTGTTTTTGTTTGAGCAAAATCTCCAATGCTCACGTCATCAAAGTGTTGTTTTAATTTATATCAAGCAATTTGTACTTGCAATTGTTCTTCAAATCCCTCAACTTCATATCCTTAAATCCAATTGCAACCCTTGTGAAATTGAGGGTCTTTGTTGGGTTTATTTTTTTATTTTTTATAAAATATATTGGATGGTGTTTGCTAATTAGGAAAAAGAGGTTGGCTGAGATGAGGGAAGCAGCTAAGGTTGCAAAGTTTGGATCGGTGATTCCAATTACAGGATCAGATTTTGTGCGAGAGGTTTCACAAGCTCCATCTGATGTTTGGGTTGTTGTGATCCTCTACAAAGAAGGGTACTTCATGAGAGATCTTAATACCAAACTTAGTTTCTTTATGAGGATTGTAGTTATGTTTGTTATGTTGATGTTTTTTTGGAATTTTCTGATAGAATCCCGGAATGTACACTGCTAATGCGATGTTTGGAAGAGTTGGCAACGAAATACCCAGCAACAAAATTTGTTAAGATAATATCTACGGACTGCATTCCTAACTACCCTGATCGTAATCTTCCAACATTGTTAGTGTACAACAATGGTGCAGTGAAAGCAAATCATGTGGGCATTCATAGTTTTGGCAGGAGATGCACTCCTGAAGGTATGTTATATTTAAGCACGCCTCATATTGTCATTAGCTTATGTATTACCTTGCTGCTTCTCTTAATCAATTGCTATTCTTTAATATGAGATTGTTTCATCTCTTTGCGGATAATCAGTCTGTGATGACTCCCAAAATTGAGGTCAATCACGTATTATGAATATGTAAAATATCTTGGTGAAAGAAATTAAACCCAAATGAACGAGAAGTTGGGTACTTATGCTTTTTTTGGAAGACAAACTAAGCTTGAATTTATGTTATCTCTAGACATGATATTAGTTGACATTTACTGTAGTAAACTGGAAATTAACTCTTCTTTTATGGGCATTTTTAGTATGATCTTTGAGGTTAGTTTGCTATGCACAAACAGCAGTGCTTATAATATTGTACTTAAGACTTACTTTTGTGAACTTCAAATGGTGGATTATTTAGTGTTTTTTTAAATAAGTTTTGGCCCTAAGGGGAGGGGAGATTATCTTATAAAGCGTTTCCATGGAGCCACTCTCTAACAGCACGTGGGATCTACACGTTTGTGCTTCCACATGCTGTGAGAGGATGGTTCATGGAGCGGCTCCATGAGATACCTCCTCCTAGGGGAGGAAGGAGGAGAGAATGGTGGATAATTTAAATGAACTTCATGTATCATGTATGGGACTATTTAGTACCACTCATCTTACTTTCTTGTTCTTGAAATATGTATTGCAGAAGAGAAAATTTTGTGAACCTTTTATCTTTTTTTACAAGTAGAAAAATTTGTGAACCTTATCCTGGAAATTGTAGTTGGAAGTCAAGTATTAACATTGTCAGTTGAACTTTATGTAAGGTAGTAGATGTTGGTACTTAAAAATTTAGGCTGCATCATTGGATGTTTTGTCTGGGAGTTTTTTTTTTTTTTTCCCAAGTCCTGGACCCCAAATTTTTATTTTTATATTATTATTCTTTTAAAAAAGTTGGGAAGATTTGAATCTAAGACACCTCACCCCCACAACCCCCCCCCCCCCCCCCCCCCCCCCCTCTGGCACTTGAGCAGAGGCATCATGGCTGTATCCAGAATGTTGGTTTCCTATACAATTAGGTGGATTTTATATCGTTGAGTTGGTGTTCTTGCCTTGTGTCTCTTGGCCTGATATCTGATTTCGAATTATTAAATTGGAGAATACTTTTCCTGAACCTTTTCTTTTCTCAGCCTTATATTATGATACCCAATTACTATGCTCTTTGGCTTGTGATATTGTAATCCTGCTGGCTTGTTACAAGTATTCTGATGAAATTCTTAGTATTTTTATTATTAAATATTTCTGTGTTCACTTGAAATTAGGTGTTGCATTAGTTCTTTGCAATTCAGATCCTGTACTTAATGATGGCCTAAGTGGGAGTGATCCGTCAAGTAAAGCTGTGATTGATGGAGTTCGCAGGAGTTTCTTAGAGAAAGTTGTGAAAGCGCATGAAGATGATGATGATGGATTTTCAAGTGATTAAATTTTTACTTTCTTTCAGGTTTCGCAGAAAAAGTTGTATTCAATGAAGATGAAGCAATGTTTGCTTAGTTGGTTTTGTTGTTTGGCTGCTTGCACACCTTGTCTGGTTTTCTCATCATCGGTGAAACTAGGATGGCTGATCCTGATGTATGACATTGTGTAACTTATGCATCTCATGGCATTAATGTATTATGTTCAATCTTAGATTTGAAAGTTTTGTTGATGAATTTGTATCATGCCAGTTGCGGACATTATACATGATTCAGCAGTAAATGTGATAAATTAATATGGAATCATGACACGCCTTGTACCAAATGATTAACTTTAAACATGTATACCACTATTTTTTTTTTTACCAAACTCAAAAACAAGGGCAAACAATTTGGCAAAATGTTCACAATAATATAGAAGACAAAATTTAACTTGGTAGATTGCGAAATATGTCTACCACTCTGGTTAAAAATGTATCAGGGAGGGAGGTTAACAATCTGTGAGGAAAAGGTTGATAATGCGACCTCACATTGATGATGATGATGATGGGTGTTGGCCTCTTGGGTCATTAAGCTCTGTATCAGCATTTGGGCGATTTTTGTTGGTTTGTTTCTATTCTGACTTGGCGATTTGCTTATTATAAACATGAACCCTTTGTATCTGAATTTAAACCTACAACCCGTTGAAACCTCCTAACATCTTAGGCCTTCTCCTGCATTATGTTTATGACATTGTGCAAATAAAATGGAAGACACAATATAGGAAATTTGAGCTCAATCTCTACCACATTGAAATCTAATTGGTATCTTGATTTGATGATAAAGAGCAATTACCAAGAGTGAAACGTCATTGTCCATAGGTTGAAAATTATCATACCTTGGCATGGGTTATTGTGATTAGTATATAGTAAATAACAAAATTTAGGTACAGTAACCTTAAGCTATTTTTTAGGTTGCATTCTTAAGATTCAGCCATGTGGTTACTTAATTAAAAAATACACTTCTATCCCATGAAAAAAAATTAACGTGACAAAATCTTAAGATAGGAACCTAAAAAACAACACTTAAGTATTGTAACTAAGTCTTGCCCTAAATTAAATATGAATATTAGTGATAGATTTAATGAAAGTGATTTTTTTAATAACCACAATAAGTCATGAATGACATAGGATAAGATCCTCTCTCATTGAATCTTTTATCTTATTTTTTATAATTTGATAGTTACAAAAGAAAGGCAATTTAAATCTTGGACATCTTCGTTAATATAATAGAAGGTGTCAATTGAGTTGTCTTTTATTGAATTTTCTAATTTTTATTTAAATGCAACACGTGGCATTTAAAATTCAAATAAATGCCACTAATCTCACATCAGGCTAATAATTAGAAGAAATTAGAAGATTTAATAAGAAATGATCCTTTCTTGCCTTTATTTGTATAGTTTTTAACAACAAAGTCTTAATTCCAAAATTTGGGATCGACTTTTCTGTATAGTTTTACCAGACTAATAAAATGAACCAAAGAAAATCTTTATTAAGAAAGAGAGATGAATTTGGTATGAATTAGGCTGGCACTATTGTAAAATTGAAAAAAAACAAAAAGAAAAAGAAATGGCGACACTTGCTCAATCCAATAGCAGATGGTCATTACCGTTCGGCATGAACCTTTTTTTGAATTTAGTTTTGATATGCATTGCTCTTTGTTTTGTAGTCTTTCTTTTCACAACTTGTAGTTGTAGCTCTTTTGTCTAAATGAAACAAATGCAAATTTTATGCATGCACAAGCTCAAGGCATGAGTATGCGTTTTTAGACGCTGCCTGAAAGATCCTGCACTCTGCCTAAGAAGTTTCAATAGACAATATCAAGGGCAATTGATCACTGTTTTCCTTTGCTCAAGGTTTTGACACCTCAATACAAACATTTAATTAGAATTCTGACAAATTCATAAACCAAACATATTCGACTGTCCTTCCAGGTAAGAGCTGATCCATGCGCACATTTATGGTGGATGCATAAACGATAAGAAATTGCCATCTCCCAGAAAGGTGAACAAACTACAACTACTCTTTATGTTTTCACTTCTTCTTTAACTACTCTCCTTTTACCTTTCACTGTCTCATTAGCAGTCTGTTTTTGCAGCTCCTCTTTTTTCTGAGCTCGAATCATTGCTCGCCTTGCACGGGGACGCATTTCACGTACTCTTCGAGGAGGCATTATGTATGGTTCAAGGGGCCTGTCACCAAAGGGGTGCTCACTGTCAGCAAATATCCTCAACTTTCGATCTCTATCCTGCATCCACAATGAGCTAAAGTGTAAGATTATTTGATTCAAAAGGCTAATGCTTCTAGTAAAAAATCACACAAAACCGAAATAGATTAGGTGCCAAGTAAAACTCAGAAGGACTTTTTTTTTTTTGTAAAGAAATTATGGTGTGATCATTGTAACAAACCAGTTGCATGGAAGGAAAAGCACATGAATTAACATTTTAAAATTACAGCGACTTTATTTGTTCTACATTCCCTGTTGTCCTGTCAAAATAATCCAAGTGATATCTAATCCAAAGAACAAATTAGCCCGACTCTATAACTGAAAAGCAGCAACAAGCAAATAATCTCAATTGCCAAAAGTAGTCTTGGATTGGGTCTAAAGCCAACAGTCAGCTCTCAATTTTCCAAGGACAAATCAAATCATGCCCCGCAATCAATTAAACCATTACTCATATAACATATCTGAGATTCATGAGACTGGCAACACAACTTTTGGCCTTGAATGAGCGTCATGTCCACATAAAAGGAGAACAAAGTTTATTGAGAGACAAAACTATAAAGATAACTAATGATTTGTTGGTCAACAGCAAAATAGTCAAACTTTTGGGGACCATATTTTTAAAGGATTCACAAAGCTTGTTGAGATATAGATGATGATAACCAAGGTGATCTACATGTTATGGATGCAGAGACCTATAATTTTTCAAGCCATTTTCTTCCCCTCAATACTAGCACATCAAATTGCTTCTACTAATTTATTTGAATTAGAGTAATGATCTACTTTATTGTTTTTATATAATTTAATAGCTCTTTCAGGCATCATAGCACATGAGAGTTATACTTGTAGGTTGAATAATGATAGTGTAGATTTCCTACAACTGAAGATGTCATTAATTGACTGCTCAAAGATTCAAGGTCATGCAAACCAGCTAGATAAAGAAGAGCATCTGAGAGGGCATAGCCTCAAATTCAAAACTCACATCACGCAATTTGTTTCTTGGAAGCATGCGTAATACAGCTTTTCGGATGACTTCTGTTGGATCTTTAGCCATCTGGTCCTTTAAACTCCTTTCCTTGAGGTGGCCCACATACCTACAGGGCACATAAGTTCGATGTCAACATCAAAATACATAAAAATGGCACATATTAGAAGGCAATGGCAGCTGCATGAATAGTTCTCTTTTCTACATAGATGTACTTTAGAAATGCGTCTACTTTGTTTCAAGTGGCACTTAAAGGGAAGTAAACCTTTTATTCTCACCACTGATCATCAACAGGCCTTTTTAATATATTTTTAAAAACTAAATCTTTAGACATTTTCTTTAGGCTATGTTGAACAAGTAAATACAAAATGTCTAGATTTGAACTTCACTGTTGGAATTAGGTTATCTACATTGTGATGAGAAAGTTGTGCACTCAACATATACAAAAACCAAACAAGACTTAAATCATTTTATTTTCATTCATTCCCCCAACTTTCCAATCATTCCTATAGTTCACAATCCAAGAATAAAGAGCAGCACTTGCCCAGTATGCCAGCGATAAAACTTGTTTGTAAGTTTTCTCCCAGTGACAGAAATATCCTTTGCATTAAGCACGATGCACATATCCCCATCATCACGATTTGGAGCATACGTCGGTTTATCCTTTCCTTGAATCACAGTAGATATTTGAGATGCTAATCTGCCAAGGACCTACAGAAAAATGTACATTACTATAATCATCTGTAAACTTCTTCAAGTGGATAAATTGGAAATATGAATAATTGAACAAAATTTACATTAACAAGCCAGCCACTACAGCAGATACAATCTGCCTCATTTCATTATAATTCACTGATCAACTAGGGTACATCTTTTCCCAAAAGGGAGTAGAAAGAACAGCATCATTGAAATTTGAAGAATAAAATTTATTTTATTTTTCATGCAAGCCAACTGGGATGCATAAAGATCTTATAACTTTATAATTTACCAGAATTAGTGGCATAAGGAGAAAATGATGGTATATGCAAACCTGGTCTTTGGCATCAAATACCCTCCATCGCAGACCATCCAGGTTTATGCGTCTCAGCCCAGCAAGTGCTTTCTGCAAGGATATTGAGTCATTGGCTCTGTTATTGATTTGTCATCTTAGTTAAACATTAATCAGCAAGTTACAGACTCAGGGCATGAAATATAAATTGAAAATTTTGAAATGTTTTATTGAGATTAAGTACCATTTACCATAAAGCATATTGTATGGAGCTTAACACAGATTTACATGAATCTAAATTCCCTATGGCATTCCCATAATACATAAAGATGACTTTAGGCAGGCCACTCAGTGTGTGATATCAAAAAATATGTTTAAGAACCTCATAATGCATGCCACTACAATCCATTACATAGATTTCACAATTGAGAACTTCAGAACATAAAGAATCATAATTCCCCTTAAAAGGAAGTTTTGGCAACCTGTACATAAACAAGAAGGTGATCGTTGAACTTTATTGTATCAATGTAAAGCCATTTGATATTTAGTTTCTTGTGAAAAATATAAGTTAAATTTTATTTTTAATTGCCCATAGAACCAAATTAGGCTAATATTTTGCGTTCAGGCACTACACTGCCCAAAATATAAGCAATACATAACATGCTGTAAAAATTAAGATCATCAATCTAATTGATGTCAACCAGAGAAAAAAGTATACTTTTCTTGGGTTTTACCTATTAATGGATCTTGCTAGAATGCTAACTAATAAAACCTACACTACACCACTTAATTGTGGCAACAAAAAAAAACCCAATAACAAATCCCCACCCCCCCCCCACCCCCCAAAAAAAAAAAAAAAAAAAACTATCCATGATTTAAAAAATATGCATATAGTCTAGTAGACAGTAGAAGTCATATATCTATCTTGATACAATTCAAAAACAGGCAATTCAAAGATTCAAGACCTCTGAAATGCAAGTTAGCAGCACTTTCAACAGTAAAGAAGAAATGGGTAGTGATAATACAGCACAAAAACTCCAAGACTTAACCATAAAAGCCCATAACAGCTAAAACAAGTCATTCAGTACATTTCACAAATACGTGGAGTGCTTCAGTAACACCCTACTCCAAGCTGTGAAAATCAGTTTCGGGTTTAAAAAAAAAAAATTAACAGAGAATTTTTCACAATGAATGAAATCTATAAACTTTGAAACATAAAAGAGAAAATTGCCTTGACGTTGCCATTGAAAGAGCTAGCTGCTTGGCTTGCCATTTCTCGTGTCTTTTCTTTTTTTTGAATCTCCTTCTTCACAGGTAAATCATTCAACCTTGAAAATACAATTCAAGTTTAAGACTAATTAAATCGAAAAGTTAAAAGCTTGTTAATTCAAAGCAAAATATATAAAATGGAAAGGACAAATTTTCGACCTGTAAAACCCTGAAGAGAGAGAGAGAGAGAGAGAGAGAGTAGGGTTTGGCAAAGAAAGAGAGAGTGAGTTGAGCTCTGATCCAGTGCAATTCTCTGTCTCTCTTGGGAGGGCTTGATGCCGTTGGATCTTCAGATAATCAAGGATGATTAAATCGGACCGACTCTGCACTATTGGGCTCTGAAAATACACTGTATCATGGAGCCCAAGCCTATTGACTATGGAGCAAATTTTGGCTTTTAATTTTTTTTTTTTTTTGTGAGATAGGTTAAAAAAAAAAAAAAGACAAAGTTTAGTTACAAAATTAATTGTAACATTAGGCTACAAAATCACTCAATAACATAAATATTACTGCATATTTTGAAAATCTAACCATTGAATTACAAATTCTTTACGCTCTTAATGCACATATCAATTTTTTTGTCAATCGGATATCATTTATTATATAATCTATAATCTTATATTTTATGCATAATTTTAAATTACAAAAATTTGCAATTTAAAAATTTATTGATGATATAGCTATTGATCTTTAATTTTTTTGAAATTTTGCAAATATGGAAGATATAAGAAGAAGATGCAATCCAATGGTGGATTGACAAATTCACCTCCAATAAAAATTTATTGAGTGAGTTTGTAGCCTAAGGTTATAACTAATTTTGTAGCTAAATTTTGTTCAAAAAATAAAGGGGAAAACCATAAACAATAGCATTAATATTGAGCTATCAATTGAATCCTACGAATTTTACATAGTAAGTTATGATTGAAGCATCATTTTCCAATGATTTTGTTACACCCCAAATATCAAATTATAAAAACTTATTAAAAGAATTTTTTTTTTAGTTATTTTGTTTAGAAAATAAATTAGATATAAGTATAATTATATTTTGAAAAATGTGAAAATTTTAAAAATTTTATGTATAAAAAAACCAAAATAAGCCAAATGGCCCAAATCAAACATATATTATTATTAATAAATTGTATCCACTACTAGACTGATGCATTTATGACAATATACTTAATCCTTGATGGTAATAAAGACAATTCATAATCCCATTCCATTATCTATGGTAACTTATAAATTATTAAAGTATCAGAATCTTTCTAAGAATTTATATTTGAGAATGGGTAATTGTCCCAATGTAATGTTATCTTCACAAGTGCCAATAATTTCATGTCACTTTCAAACTTTTTAAAAAGGAAATGGTTTGGTCCAAGTTAGATACCACACCAGCATTCTGTTAGACAACATAGAATATAAGCTATTAGACATAGATGAAAGGACATAAAGTAGTTAGTATTGGAAGATTAGGAATAAAAAATGAACTTTTAAATTTTAGTGATGAAAACCGAATTTTTCATACAAATGAAGGCACTATTTTAGCCAAATATGTTTTTTGTAAGCATAATCCCTACGAAACAGAGTACTACCAAGTCTGACCCTCATGGTAACAATGGACAGTTATTCTATATTTAAAAAGAAAAAATAGCAATGGACTCTTCTAACCTCTCACACAGTCCATCTAGTTAGGGAGAAGAAAGGAAGGACAAAGGATGAGGAAGCTGTTAATTATTTATTTAATTTCAAATTTACCAAAGAGTTTTACCCAAAAAAAGAAGCCCAATTCGAGAATTATCTATTTTTGTTTGGTCAAATTGAAGATGTCCAAAATTAGATTTGATTCTAGAGTCTAGATCTTTGAAATGAAAATAAAATACGAAATTAATTTTTTGGTCTTGTGTCAAATGATGCAGTCGTACTCTAGTTTCTGTTGTATTGAGGATGTACAGTGCAATCTAATCAGTTTTTTATTTTTATTTTTTATATATAAATACATAGAATTATAATTTATAGCGTCCCCTCTATGATATTTCCTCACTTTATTTATAAAATAAATTATGGCTGAAAACCACTTGAGAAAAGAAGTAAATCGTCCAGTTATGATAAACAATATACAAAAGATTAGGCCCAGGAAAACATAAATCAATCATCTCTGAATCACTATGTTTCAAAGATTCGACAAAGAAAATATAAATCAACCATCTCTGAATGTTTCAAAGATTTGACAAAGAAAATATAAATCAACCATCTCTGAATCACTATGTTTCAGCTTCCTCGTTCTTCTGCTGCAAGCTTTTGTCACCAAGAAACCTGTTAAAATAAAAGGAGGAAAAAATAAAAGATGTTAAGAAGATAAGGAGAGAGCAGAAACAGGGAGAAATGAATTCCTAGGCCAAGTTGCTTGCTTTATATTATAGATAGGATTATAGCAGTTGGTTTGTTGCATGACTTATTTGTCCTCGAGTATTATTCGTGTCAATGTTAAGGAGGAAAACATCATCCAAACAAAGGAAAAAGGTAAATTTGGTATAATTATCATGTAATGTGATTATATGGAATACAAGAAATTGGAATGGAATTACTATTCCCATTTATCTACCTGGCAACAATATATGAACAGAACCATTGAGCAATACAGCTCATGTTTCCATGAGCCAAGCACAATTCAACACTCATCGGTCATTGTTCTTTTTAACTAATTATTAGAATTCAGAACCATGGGATTAGATTGAAAGCAGAAATGATAAAACTAAAGTCGGAAACCATTCTAGTCTGAGTTGTGTGCTTAGAATTAGTCAATAATTAGATGCGCTCACCCTCGAAATTTCAACCAACGTGAGAGCTGATAGAGCTGTACACTCTCATTCGCGGCATGCAATGCAAGAAGGTGGAGATTCCGTGGCCGTACCATCCATGCAAACCTCATGAACAATGCTGAATAAACACACATAACTGCAACACAACCACAGAAGTGATAGTTCTAAGGTCACATTACAAGGCTAAAAAAAGTAAAAAGTTCAAATTGAATGTTATCCGTTCTTGATTAGCCCAAAGCCTTAAAAATTTATAGAAACCTGTTGTCATATTGCCAGAAATCGACTCTGGGGGTTTGTTTGTGTCGACCATTGCCTGTCAGAATCAGCAATGATATTAATCTGAAAGTAGTTAAGTTCAAAATCTATGAGTACCTAAAATTGTTTGGATAAAGAAACTACAATAAACATTTGAAGTTGGAATATATGCATTAGTGTGGCATCAGTAGAAGTATTGAAGCATACTGCAATAGGAATGCCCCAGCCCACAACAGGGCCCCAAAAGTGTGTTGTTTTAGGGCCAATGGGACTGTTCCAAAAATTCTGGAGGATTTTCATTATAAGCTATGACAACTTGGAGACCTGCACATAACAGCCAGTCAACGCTGGAATTAATAGTCAAAATGATATTAATTACACTCAAGCATACCTTAAATTAACAAGTTCACTTGAAAAGAAAAAAAGAAAAAAATTTATAAGTTAGTATTTCGGCTTCTTGAAATCATACCTTAAAAAAAAAAGAAAAAAAGAAAAAAAAGAAGTTCATGTTGCAGGAATTACAAACAAAGACAGGGTTAGAGCATATTATAAGACATAATAAAATGTTTCCTCAAAAAAAAAAAAAGAAAAAGACATAATAAAATGAGAAAGTCAATAAATTAATAGTAAGCTTATTTTGAATTGGACCAATCTCAATAATTATAACAAGTCCACATGTGTCTTCATTTACACCCCCAAACAATAAAGGTCAGGAATTTGACAGCCCATACAACAAAAGTTGAAAGCATATTAATTGTCTACAGATAATTAAGACTAGTAGTTGGTGCTACAAAGCTCCACTTTTTGTGGAGCCTGATATAACATAAGTTTGCTACTTATTCTGAAAAGTTGGATGTTTTCTGGTTTTTTATGATTCACTTGATTAAAATTCTGATGCATATTTTTAAGGGGGTCAAATAAAAATCAAACACAATCAGATTATCACAAGAAAAACAAGCCTGATCTAGGAAAAAAAAGAAAAAAAGCTTCAATCAGTTTCTATGGTATTGGGATGAAGAACATCCATGATTCTTAATCAATATAAAAAGAGAAATAGTCTTACCAGATGCAAGCTGCAGATGTAAGCTCAAGAATCCAACAAGATATGCAGAAATGAGAGTTACAATGCATCAGATGAACTGTCCCTGTATGCAAGGAAAATTTGAAAGCTTCAAATGAGGATTTCAAGTCAAAGTTCCTCCTATCCAATAAGCTATAATATCTATTCGTTAAAAGACTATACACACCCTTGTTTCTTCTTCTTTTTTTGATGGATTCACACCCGTGTTTCAGTTTCACACGCTTCCCCTTCAGATGTGTGAAATAATACACTCCATCTATTATAATTCAATGAATAGTAATATATCTTTTTCTTTGTATATTAATTTGTTTCACCCAATATGTGTCGTCACTGATATAGTTGATTCTTTAAAATATACTACGTTTTAGCTATTTTTATCAATGAAAATGTTCTTAATTAAGGAATCCGACGTTTTATCTCCATCCTCATATTTTAATGATGTTAACTCATCAATGTCTCCCCCCCGCCCCCTAATTGCCTAATATCATGCACTTCTTTGTCTCAGTGCTCCTATGCAATGAAGCTGTCAAGATCATGATACATAACTAAAAGTGGACACGTGTTATAATCTTATCGGGTTTAATGCACAGAAAACTGAATCCAATCTTTGTCCTAATATGAGACCCGTAGGTCTCACATACTATTGTGGGTCTAGTTGCAAATCATATTGGGGCTTGGTTCAAGCTTTATATTACTTGTTAGACCATGTTGGAAATATTTTAGTAAATGTAAAAACTCTTAGTCAAAAACAAGTTAAGCCAAATAATCAATAACAAGAATCGTTTGTGCCACCAGAAGTAAAATCTGGTCCGAACAGTTTGCAAACTGAATAACCTCTCAAAATTAGACAATACAATCGACCTTTGTCTTGAACACAGTTCCTTCCACAAATGTTCAAGAATAAACTTTTGATAATATTTTTCCTTTAAGGATGGACCCAGGAGGGGGGCAAAGGGGGCCTGAGCCCCCCTTGGGCCCAAAACAAAACATTTTTAGCATCTAAAATTTTCCAAAAAAAAAAAAGAGAAAAGGCCTTAGATTTAGCTTGGGCCTCCCCTTAGTTTTAGCTCGGGCCCCCTTCCCAAAAATATGAACCCCTGCCCATCATCTGGCTAGCCCATGACTCGTGTAAATAAAAAAAATAAAAAAATAACTCAGCTCTTAGCAATCCAAAACCAAACCAAACAGAGAAAGCAAAAAAACAAAGGAAAAAAAAGAAAAAAAGAAAAAAGAAAGAAAGGAAAGTCAGTGAGACTTGAGAGCTGAGACAGAGAGATCAGAGATAGAGAGGCGAGACAGAGAGACCCACCCCGTGATGCCGCCACTGCTGCCGACGCCAACGCCGTGTCGCCATGACGCTTGCGAAAGCAAGACCCATCTTGATTAGTTGATCTTGCTACCAGAGACCCACACCAGCGAGACCCATTTGCTTCCGCCCACTTCAAACCCACTTGCTGCTGCCGCTCACAAGTATTTACTCTTATGAGTCTTATCTTTTCCTTCAAAACTTAATAAATATAAAATGTTTGTGATCTGATTTGAGAATCTGAGATTCACAGAAATTGTGCTTGTGCCTTGTGGACTAGTGGTGTTTCATGTTTGTGTTTTTAATGATGAATTAAACTGATGTTGGTGATTGACTGATTGTGAATTGAATCTGTGCTGCCTGTGGTGTTTTTATTTTTATTTTTTTTGGTGACTCTGTATATAGATAAGAGAGATAGAGAGAGAGAGAGAGAGAGTGGAGTTTGTAGTTGTAGAGATTAGTTTTTTCTTTGTTGACTGGAAGTTGGGCATAATAGGGACAAGTGGAGTTGGGCAACGGAAAAAAGGTAAAGTTAAAGTCTTTAGCTTTACTTTTTTTTTTTCCCTGTATGGTCAATTAGTGTCGGTAGTGGCCAATAGGATTCATTGGGTTAGTGGGTTAATGTTAGAAAGAGGGAGACAACACAAAGACATAAATAAAGGCAGACCAAAGACAAAAAGAAAAAAACAAATCATATAATATAGAAAATTGTCACACAAATTTAAGAAAATAATGGTGATTCTTATTTTATTTGTAGATCATGAAAAAATCAACTACAATGCTTGAATTTTTCAAAAGAAAAGGTTCAACGTCAAATTCTTCCGAAGTCAATGTGGAATTGTCAATAATTAATATTGCTATTCCAATTCCGGAAAATGTGGATGCTTCAATCTCTCAAACACAATTTCAAAGAATTGGATGCGTATTTGAAAATTTTTTTTTCACTTATCTCCGCCCCCCCTCCCCCCAACTTAAAATCTTGCGTCCGTCCCTGCTTTAATTGATCAAGAAACTTATCTATGATCAAGAGAGTAATAAATAGGAAAGAGCAACAACACTTGAGGAAGAGATAAAGAATTGTTCTCAAGTAATCTAAACGAGAAAGCAATAAATGAACAAATTGGGGAAGTGTTCTGATGATCTGTTTACTAAGCCATTAATTTAATAAATTAATAGATTAGTTTACAAAGGAAGCTATGCACAACGGTCAAACTAAACGACTACAAATGGCTATAAAGGCCCAGAAGAAGATAAAAATAAAAGTTCCAAAGAAAAAATATTTCGGATCCACATGCGTGATATGAGACGGGGTGGGGCGAGGGGCACGTATATGATATAGATAAGACTCATGTTTGCTCTAGGCCTCATTTCTTAAGTTATCAAGGGAGGTCTACAATCATTTATAAACACAAGTAAGAGAACGTTCCAAACTAATATAGGAGAGTTTGGAACACACCCACACCGACAATCCCCACATGTTACGAACACCAACTAGGAAAGGCAAGCAACTCAAGAAAACATGCATCATTATGGACTCGGCTATTACAAGTGTTTTATATTAGAAAGCATGGACATGGCTAAAGCACAATGTGCCCATGTCGAACATAACTACCTACGTGTCTGATAATTTTCTTATTGCTTTTGGACATGGTCAAGACTCGTTTAGGACATAGTGGCAACACAACGAGTTGGGTTTTTGACTTGAGATGGGTTCAAGTTACACCTGATGTAACTTCACAAGAGTTACACCTTTTTTGGACCATTGATTTGTATTAGATCTAAGGGTGAGAAAAACACTCATAGTCATATATTTATTGTTCCCTAGAAATTAGTAACTAAATCATTAATTCTTCTTATTAAAAATAGAAAAATAAAAAAACAGCATTAACTCTCTGCTCTCCATCATTATCTTCATCTTCTCTCCCTCTCTCACGCAGTCTTTGTGTTCTATGTACTTTCAGTCTTTGTGTTCTATTTTATCAGATGATAATAATAATAGTGCTATGGTGTATGGACAAAAATAGTTTAGGCTATAATGCACACAAAGCTGGGGGATAAAGAAAAATCCAAATCATTGTTTCTATTGAATTCATAGAAGTTCCAAAGATTCATCAATGGGGAAAACACATACACCGAGAGAGAGAGAGAGATATGACAATATGAATCTTGTGAAATGAATTCTATGTATATATCAACTTGGAACACTCTGTTCTTTATATAAGGAGAACAGAGGCGGGAAAATAAAAACAGAAAGAAACAGTAAAATAACTAACTGTAACTAACTCATTAATCTAACTAACTATAAACGACAGCTGTATGATAACTATTATACTAGGCTAGTGCTAAACTACTTGTAGTTCAATTACATATATATACAAACCATAAGCTACAGATAAAAGCTACAACAGAAACTACAACACTACAACATATATTAACAACTGCTATGTAACAGATGTAAATTCAATACTCCCCCTCAAGATGAACCATAAATGTTGATGAGGTTCATCTTGGATAAGAGGAAGTAGAATTGCTTGTAACCAAGTGCCTTTGTGAAGCAGTTAGCAATTTGATGTCTTGTAGGAATATGGAATGTCTTAATCACTCCATCTTGAAACTTACTTCGAATGAAATGGCAGTCAACCTCTATATGTTTCGTACGTTCATGAAATACTGGATTGGCAGCAATGTATAAAGCTGCCTTGCTATCACAATACAGAGAGGCAGGTTGATTAGGATCTAAACCAAAAGTTTGAAGCAAGGCCAACAACCAAACAACCTCACTGGTGACAGTAGCCATTGCTCGATACTCTGATTCTGCAGATGATCTAGATACCACTTGCTGTTTCTTGCATTTCCAGGATATGAGATACTCACCAAGAAAGACACAAAAACTTGAAACTGATCTTCTTGTATCTGGACAAGCCGCCCAGTCAGCATCACAATAGGCTTTTAACTTTAATTCAGAACTTGCTGATAAAAACAAGCCTTGTCCTGGTGTCTTTTTAAGATACTTTAGTACCTTGTAGGCTGCTTGCAAATGTGGTAATTTGGGAGAACTCATAAACTGCCTTGCTATCACAATACAGAGAGGCAGGTTGATTAGGATCTAAACCAAAAGTTTGAAGCAAGGCCAACAACCAAACAACCTCACTGGTGACAGTAGCCATTGCTCGATACTCTGATTCTGCAGATGATCTAGATACCACTTGCTGTTTCTTGCATTTCCAGGATATGAGATACTCACCAAGAAAGACACAAAAACTTGAAACTGATCTTCTTGTATCTGGACAAGCCGCCCAGTCAGCATCACAATAGGCTTTTAACTTTAATTCAGAACTTGCTGATAAAAACAAACCTTGTCCTGGTGTCTTTTTAAGATACTTTAGTACCTTGTAGGCTGCTTGCAAATGTGGTAATTTGGGAGAACTCATAAACTGACTCAGTTTATGCACTGAGTAGCAAATGTCAGGCCTGGATAAGGTGAGATAAAGAAGCTTGCCTATAATTCTTCTGTATAGAGTTGGATCTGGAACATCTTCTCCCATAGAACTTCTAAATTTTGCAGATTGATCCATGGGAACATTTGCAGGCTTACTTGTAAGCAATCCTGTATCAGAAAGTAACTCTAAAACAAATTTTCTTTGACATAAATTGATGCCTTTGTCAGTTCTTGCAACCTCAAGACCTAAGAAAAACTTCAAGGTACCAAGATCCTTGAGCTTGAATTTGTTATCCAAAAACTCCTTGAATGTATTGACTACCTCCACATTGTTGCTAGCTATTAGAATATCATCTACATAAACCAGCAAAATGATAATGGAACCCTTGCTGATCTTGGTGAATACAGAATAGTCTGACTTGGATTGGATAAAACCATGTTCAATGAGGGTGAATGAAAGCTTGGCAAACCACTGCCTACTTGCCTGCTTCAAGCCATAAAGTGACTTAGTGAGCTTGCACACCTCCCCCTTGCTGCCAAACCCAGGAGGAGGAACCATATACACTTCCTCATTCAACTCTCCATGCAAGAAGGCATTATTGACATCTAGCTGGGACAAATGCCAACCAAACACAGCAGCCACAGCCAAAAGAGTCCTAACTGTCACAAACTTCACAACAGGAGAGAAGGTTTCATAGTAATCAACACCTTCAGTTTGATTGAATCCTTTAGCCACTAGTCTAGCCTTGTACCTTTCAATGGAACCATCAGCTTTAAGCTTGATTTTGTAAACCCACTTGCACCCAATAGGCACCTTACCAGGAGGCAGATTGGTCAACACCCAAGTGTGATTAGCCTGAAGAGCTTCAATTTCAGCCTTCATAGCAGCTTGCCACAAGGGATCAATGGAAGCTTCAACATAGGAAGAAGGTTCTTTGGTAGTGGACAAGGCAACAGAAAAGGCTTTATGTGCAGTAGACAGTTTAGAATAAGAGAGAGTGGAAGAAAGTGGATATAAAATACCTGGATTGGCAATGGAATCATGGGAAGGCATGACAGAAGTTGAAACCATATTGCAGTGATAATCATGAAGGTATGAAGGAGGTCTATGAGGCCTAGTTGACTTTCTAACAGCAGGTAAAATAGGTAAGGAAGTGGGAATTTCAGAAGGTTCAAGTGGAGTATTAGAAACAGAAGGAGAAGTGGCCAGATCAGGATGCACAAGATTTGGGAACTCATCAGGAGGAACAGCAGTGTCAACATGACTGAATGGCAAAGAAAACTCAGCAAAAATATGAGAAATGGACTCTGAAAAGGAAGGCTGAGATGAAAACATATTGTGAGAAGGGATAAAAGGACTAGGGACAGATTTAGACAACCAATGTTTGAAAGGAAATGTAGATTCTTTGAAGATAACATTTCTAGATAGGAAGGTAGTTTTAGTAGACAAATCATACAACTTGTACCCTTTGGTTCCAGAGGGATATCCAAGAAATATGCAAGCCTTGGCTCGAGGATCAAATTTGGATTTGTTTCTAGCTAAAGTAGAAGCATAACACAAGCAACCAAAGGATCTAAGATGGTGATATGATGGAGAATGGCCCAAAAGTTTCTGGTAAGGAGTCATATTGCCTAGAAGAGGGCTAGGAAGCCTATTGATAAGATAAGTGGCTGTAAGAACACAATCCCCCCAGAATTTTAAAGGCAAATTTGCGTGAAACCTTAAAGCCCGAGCAACATTCAACAAATGCTGATGTTTTCTCTCAACAACAACATTTTGTTGTGGAGTTTCAACACAAGACAGCTGATGTAAAATGCCATGTGTAGCATAAAAAGAAGAAATGGCAAATTCAGGACCATTGTCACTCCTTATCACCTTAATGGGCATCTTGAATTGAGTAAGAATCATTTGAAAAAAAATTTGAATCAAGGAAGAAGCTTCAGATTTAAGTTTCATTAAATAAACCCAAGTACATCTACTATGATCATCAACCAAAGTAAGAAAATATCTTGAGCCATTCAAAGAAGGAGTGGAGAAAGGACCCCAAATATCAGCATGAATTAAGTTAAAACAAGATAATGAAACACTTGTGGACTTAGGAAAAGGAAGTTTATGTTGCTTAGCCAATGGACAGACAAGACAATCAAAAGAATTGTTGTTATTGCAAGAAGTTAGGTCAGGTACAAGATGTTTCAACAAAGCTATTCTTTGTGCAGATGGATGACCCAATCTGTAATGCCACAATCTAACATTATTATTTGAATTCTCAACATCATTAGAAGAGTTAAGATGACAGGCATTGACATTGACATTCTTATTACAGAAAAAGGAAGGCAATTTGGATAGAACCTTAGAAACAGATGGAGGTAAGGTGAAGGAATCAGTGCACTGCAAGATGTACAAGCCACCATGTCTCTTATCCAACCCAATCATCTTCCAATACAGTAAGTCCTGAAGAAAACAATAATGAGAAAGGAAAACATAACAACAAGATGGGTTTTGGGTCAGCTTGCTTATAGAAATAAGATTGAAGGAAAAACTAGGAATGCAAAGAACATTCTCTAAAGTCAAGGTTGCTGAGACTTTAACAGTTCCAATGTGGGTTACCTTAACCATTTCACCATTAGGAAGCCTAACAGAAATTTGAACAGAAGAAGTAATGGAAGTAAAGAAGTGAAGAGAGTGAACCATGTAGTCTGTTGCACCACTATCCAGAATCCAGTCAAATGAGCTAATGTGAGAGGTATTTGCATTGGAAGAAAAAACTGAATGCTTAAGAGAAGGGGAAAAACAAATACCTGAAAAGGTTTGGGCCTGAACATCCATTGAAGGCTGAGAAATAATGGTGGCAACTTGATGAGGATTGTCCAAACATGCTTCTGTTGGTGCTTGGGTGCCAAAGTGACATTGGGAGTTCAATAAACCAACCAACTGCTGATATTGAGCCTTGGTGAGAGCAACAGGTTCACTGAGATCTTCAGCAGCAACAACATTGCTTGCAAAAGGTGAACTACCTTTGTTTTTGAACTTATATCCAGGAGGATAACCGTGTAGTTTAAAGCATTTGTCAACAACATGCCCCATGGCTCCACAATGTGTGCACTGTGGTCTGCCATTCTTAGACTTAACAAAGGTCTTGGTGGTGTTGCCAAATTTAGGCCCAAAAGCTGCCAAAGCTGCTGATGTATCAATTAAGGCCTTTTTCCCAGCACTTACTTTTCTTTGTTTCTCATCTTGCAATAAAAGAGAGAACACTTTGCTTAAAGGAGGCACAGGTTCTATCAACAGAATTTGACTTCGAACAGCTGTATATGTCTCATTCAGCCCCATCAGATAAGACATGGTACATTCCTCAACTTGATGGCCACATGTACATGCCCTATAATTCGAAAATTCATCCTAGAGACCTTTGAATTTGGCATAGTATGCATTAATGGTTAAGTCCTCCTGAGCCAAGGAACTAATCTCCTTCCTTAAATCAAAGATTGTAGGTCCATTCCCTTGACCAAACCTGTTTTGCAAATCAATCCAGACATCCCTGGCAGTCTTAAAGTAGACTATACTTGATTGTAACTCCTTAGAAACAGAATTAAACAACCAAGCTAGAACAGTACTGTTACATTTACACCATGTTGTATAATGTGGGTGATCAACAGACTGAGGTTTGGAGATAGAGCCATCAATGAATCCTAATTTAGTTTTGGCATCCAAAGAAATGAGAATTGCTCTACTCAGGTATTATAGTTTTCTTCGGTGAGATGTTGAACCACCAAAGAAACTCCTGGATTGTCTCCACTAGATAGGAAATATGGACTGGATGTATTTTTCCAAGGCTGGACAGTGGGATTAGTGGCACTTGATGTACTCTCAGTCATAACTAGATGTATTTATGAAGAAAATCAAGAACCAATTTTCTCGAGAATCGATCAAGAAATATAGGAAATCGAAATTTAGCTCTCAATCTTGATCAGATTAAAAAAAATGATTGGAAACCCTAAAATCAAAGAAAGGGAATTGAAACCCTGAGAATGGAATTTCAATTATGAACAAGAAAAACACGATCAAGATTTTCAACACACAAAGGAAATCAAGACCTAGAAGATGATGATCCTAATGCAAGATTCAACAAAAATACAATAAGGTAAATTTCTAGTTGATCTAAATGAAGCATTAAAAAAATCAAGGAAAACGTAATTGAACTAGGAAGAACCAGAGAGTACCAGAAGTGAATGATCTTTGAAACTAGTTCTACTCTGATACCATACTGAATTCATAGAAGTTCCAAAGATTCATCAATGGGGAAAACACATACACCGAGAGAGAGAGAGAGATATGACAATATGAATCTTGTGAAATGAATTCTATGTATATATCAACTTGGAACACTCTGTTCTTTATATAAGGAGAACAGAGGCGGGAAAATGAAAACAGAAAGAAACAGTAAAATAACTAACTGTAACTAACTCATTAATCTAACTAACTATAAACGACAGCTGTATGATAACTATTATACTAGGCTAGTGCTAAACTACTTGTAGTTCACTTACATATATATACAAACCGTAAGCTACAGATAAAAGCTACAACAGAAACTACAACACTACAACAGATATTAACAACTGCTATGTAACAGATGTAAATTCAATAGTTTCCTTGGATTTCTTTCAATCGTTTGTATAATCTCAAAAAAAAGCCTGTAGAAAATCATATTTTTCAAACAAGGCGGAGTTATTTTTCAAACAAGGCGGAGCTATTACCATCTCCATCATTTTATGCTTTTCTTATTTTAGTCAGTTTTTTTCTCCACTAAATAAAAGCTATCACTTTCCTCATCCTTTTTAACAAAATGTTCAAGCAAAAATATTCACAGCAAGAGCTACAAATAGCATCAGACCACAACAAGAGCACAAATTTCTTGAAAAGAACTTCTAATTATTTTTAGCACTCAAAGCATTTTCCCAAATTGAATTAGAGCACTAGTTTGAGTACAACCCCTATACAGGTGCTAGTATGCCTCGGTTTAATGAAAGTGGGCCTTGGAATTTTTTGATTTCTATATATAGTCGATTGATTCCTATATAAATTAGGAAATGCTCGTTAACTAGGCAAAAGAAAAATTAAAATAAAACAACCATAGTATCTTATTTGCATTTCTCATTCACAAATCCATCTCTTTTGAATTTTTTAGCACTCATGGATATTGGCAAAGAGTTGGAAAGACTTGTGAAGCAAAAAGAGGAACTGAGCGCAGTAATAGAAAAGATAGATACTCGTCTCAACAATCTTCAATCGTCCGCTTTCGCTCTTGCAAATTACTACTTTGTGTTTCAAGGAGTAATATTAACAATTATTTGCAATGGTGCAAAGAATCTCAAGCCATCAGACCATTGGTTCCTCTTTACTATCTCTATATTAGCAGTTTTACTTAACCTGTTTGCGTTGATTAAAACTGGAATCAAGTACATTGAAACTAAAGGTACTCGAGAAATTTTCTGGTTCAGGAGCAGCAAAGTGTATGGGAAAATATTCATGCTTGTAGCTACGAGGACGAGAAAATAAATTCTGATGCCTTTTTTTCAATTGTGCTTGAACATTTTGTGAAAAAGGGACGAGGTTTTATTTAGGGAAAAAACTAAGTAAATGATGGAAGGAATTGCATAGAAAAAGAAATTACAATGAATGACTCAATAAGGATAGAGAAAAATACAGGAGCATTTAATAAGAAAAGAGATAATGAGTATGCTATTAATTTGTTAAATATTTAATAGATGTAATGGATAATAGTGTTTTGTTTTTAACCGTTCGATCTTTTAGGAATCTACGGCTTTTATAGAGTTACACCAGGTGTAATTTGAATCCATCTCTTTTGACTTAGTTGGCCCATCTCTCTCTCTCTCTCTCTCTCTCTCTCTCTCTCTCTCTCTCTCTCTCTCTCTCTCTCTCTCTCTCTCTCTCTCTCTCTCTCTCTCTCTCTCTCTATATATATATATATATTGATACCATATTTTGTCCAGCACTAGATTTTGATGGAAATTTGAGCTTTAATTTAAGGGACTTTATGAATTTGATGGTTAAATCCCATTTTTTTGTTGATTTCAATAAATTTTATGGGGTTAACCGAGTTTTAAATTAAAGTTCATGAATTTCCCTTCAAATTAACGGTTTGCATGACAAAATTAGATTAAAGACAAGTGAGATATCATTAAAAGTTTATTTTATTGGGAGACATGCAATATTTTATAAATGGGAAATACTAATGAGTGTTCTTAGGAGCTTAGGGCACTAGTTAATAATCTATTTTAGAAAAGTTTTAATACCACTTTTATGGGAAATGAAAAAAACTGTCAAAATATTAATTACTTTTTTTTTTTCATTTCCTATAAAAACTTTCCTAAAATGGATTATTAATTAGTACCCTAAGGGCACTCGTTAGCATTTCCCTTTATAAATTTTGATTTAGTTTCCCTTGTTTAACTTTTCTAAGATATATCCATGATTATTCTTGTGACTGGGTGATCCTGAAACTTTGGCCAAAAATTAATCTTTAAATTACCTTGAGATGTGTGTCTTATAATTGCAATTCACTGGGGAAGTTAATTGATTTTCCATGGATCCAATTACTTTCAAAAGGAAATTTAAATTTATTTAAATTGGTTCCATGAATTTAACTAAAAAATATATGCACCTTGGTTCGTTGGAAATTCATTCAATTATCCTCCTATTTTGATTAAGGGCATGGCCAAAGTTAATTGATCTTGGTCTATTACCATTTTATTGTGCTATGCTTTCAATTATAACAGATACCATTAAGACAATTATTAATAAATTATATTAGAAAATTTTTAACATAACTTTCATGAAAAATATAAAAATCTATTAGAAAAATGAATTGTTTTATCATTTTTTCATAAAATGTTTCTAAAAATAATTCATAAATCAATATCCTTAGAGCATCCATTAATATTTCCCTTAAATTAATTACCTTAAGAAATGCGCACTTAAATGTGGTATGGTCCATACCGCTACCATGTGAGAGACTGAGAGCTCACAATTGATACAAGTGTTTTAACTCTAGAGTCTTCTCATAACAAACCATGTAGATTTTTATCTCATACTGCTATAAAATGAGGACATTTGCCCAAATCCTAGGCATGAAGGGAATGAAAGAAAATCAATTCCCTCTCCCCCAAGTCATAATTGGTCCTTAGGGGTAAGAAGGTCCGGAACTTTCCCAAACACCTCATTCACCCTTCCACAAATGGAAAATTCCACTAACATCACCACCAAATTTCACTTGCTATGCAATTCCAATCGGGTAGGACAAACCAGCAAATGACTAAAATGGATATAAAAAAAAGTTCGGCTCGATAACCTTCAAAATTCGGAATGGTATTACACATACTTTAGTGTACATATAGTACACACAAGTCATATAAGTGACTTGTGTGTACCATGTATACAGCAGAATGTGCACTAATAATCATCCCAAAATTTCAATCGCACTCCAAAGTATTCTAGAATATTTTTTCTTTCTCCACCCTGCTCCCATTTTCCTTAATATTGAATTCCAATTTCCAAGACTTTATTGTTCTTGTATCCTATCTATCATCTAACCACTCATGTCTTTAATTTGTCACCCTTATCTGATCATCCCTCTAGAAGTCCAAGTCAATTTTAACATCTTATCTCCTTCAATCCCTCACATCTCCCACTATCTTCTCTGTTTTATTTCCTTTTCCTCGATCTAAATTTGTCACTTCCGTTATCCGTTTGACTTTTTCCCACTCTACCCATCCATTTTTGAAATGTAATGTAACAAATTAAGAAGTATGAATGTCAACGTCAAATTAGAAAAGAAAACAATGGACATTGACATTAATTCGTTGAGCATCTCTTTTTAGGATTTGGATCCGGGGTATTGCACCTGGTGCAATTATCTCATTTCCACACACATCAATTTTAATCATTCTCATTTTTTAACTTTAACTTTTTTCAACATTTTTAAAATTTTTTTATTTCAATGGTTGAGATTGAAAGTTGAAAAAAAAACAACTTTCAATCTCAACCATCCATTGCAATTGTATTAGGTGCAATACCTATTGCACCTGATCTCAATCCCTCTTTTTAGTGTCCATATAAACCCAAGAACACGTATGTTAAAAGAAATTTATTACGACACAAATCTAATTAAACCCATATGCTGGAGCAAAACAAAAATTCCCACATTTATTGTCACCTCAACCTATAAAGAAAAAAGTTAACCTATGGTTTAAAGAAAATTTCCCTCAAATCATTGTATGACAATTAAAGAGACCATGAACTAGTATTTAATCATATGTGGCTATTGTGGCGAGAGATTGGAGAGGGACATTGGTTTTTGCTATGTCCAAAAAGGTGGAAACCATTATTCCACTTCAAGTCGAAGTTGAAGCCATCAATTGGGCAACTGAACAAGCCTTGAAGCTGGATGCCTACTCTGTAATTGTGGAAAGTGATGCCACAGTTTGTGTGGAGGCTATTTAGAAGCAAAACAGAGAGGATCCATGGAGAATTTTCATTCTAATTGCTAATACAATTAGGCTGGCGCATTTCTCATAAAATATTTAGTTTAATTGGGTTCCAAGAGAAGCAAATGATGTGGCCCATTGCTTAGCAACCTGGTCTTTATGGAACAAGTTGGCTAGTTCTTTTGTTTTGGGCTCTGCCCTTCAAGTTTTCTTTGATGTAGTTATAGATGAGCAAGTTTAATTGGATTTTCAGTGTAGTTTGTTCTGTTTCTGTTTAATAAAATCTTCTTGAAAGCTTAATAAAAAAAAAAAAAAAATATCATCATACTTCCATGCCTAGAAATTGAAGTTCTAGGTAGGGTTAGGGTTAGCCTATCTGCCGTACCGTAGCATATAGTTTCCCTCCTTAGGGAGCACGTTGAGTCCCTATAGTAACTAGGTTACTAGTAGGGTTAGGGTTGTGGTCTCTGAACGTTTTGTGTGGGTTGTTTTTAAGGATGGAGGACCTTGCTAATAATTGGAAAAAATTGTCACTATTGGAGAAGGAGGGTGATGAGATTGATTTATCGAGAAACAGGAAGACTACGAGTTTTGTCTTAGTGGCAAAGTTCTTCACTTGTCGTTCCTTGAATCTTGAAGCGGTGGCTAAGACGTTCCAGCCGCTGTGGCATATAAGAGATAATTTTGAAGATAGTGATACAGGGAATAACAAGCTGTTGTTTGCCTTTCAATCTGAGGAAGACGTGGAGAAGGTGTTGATGGGGGAACCGTGGTCTTTTGATAGACATCTAGTGGTTTTTCAAAGGTACAAGACCTCTACATCCATTGAGGAACTCAGTTTCGACAAAGTCTCCTTTTGGATCTAGTTACATAATCTTCCTTACTCTTTATTATATGCTGAGGTTGCTCGTAGTATTGGAGAGACGTTAGGGAAGGTTTCTATGCCTAAGGATATTTCGGAATTAAGGGGAGATAATTTTCTGCGTATAAGGGTAGCCATTGATGTTAATGCACCGCTTTGTCGAGGTAGGCATGTCAGATTTGATAAGGATGGTGAAGGGTGGGTGTCTTTCGCCTATGAGCGTCTGCCTAATCTTTGTTATTGGTGTGGCCATCTAACTCATGATGATAAAGACTATGCAATATGGCTTCGGAGCAGAGGATCACTATCAAGTCGGGATCAATAGTATAGGGCTTGGTTGAGAGTAGGACAGTTTAATTCATCGAAGAAAATGGTTGTTAAAATGCATAGTCAGTCCAAGTCACAGTCCAAGCAGAAGGAGTTATGGAGTAAGAGACATGATGTATATGAACTGAATTCTACGGAGGTTGCAACGGTGGTGGAGGACAATGCAACATCAGAGAGAGTGGTGGCAGCCAAGATTTCCACACATGATGATTTTGAGGCGGTTATTCAGGGGTTGGATGAGGCGATCCATGGGGATGAGGTTAACCAAAATTTTTGTGAATCGGTTTTGAGGAATGATAAGGCTATAGATGGTGGTGAACAAATGGTGAAACAACGAATAACATGGCTTTCAAAAAGGTGGCACATGGAGTGGATAGTGAAGGAATTATGGAGTGTCAACAATACCATGCATAGGTGGGTCCTGTTGATGTGGTCTTCAATCCGGGGTGGGCAGCTAAAATAGGGGGTAAAAAGTCTAGTAAGGGAGATGTGAAAGGAGGTAAAAGTGGCGCTCAGTGTGCTAAGCCCAAGACAGCCACCACTTCGGATATTGATGGGTCTCAGAGACAATGGTCTTGGGTCAGAATGAATAGGCCTAACTTTGTTTCAAACAGTGGAGAAGCTATAGTAAAAGAAGGACCCAAAAGGAAAGCTCAGGTAGTAGCTGTGTGTAGAGGTGAAGGGGAGGTTGAGAAGAAGGTCAAAATTGATGAGGAAGCTAGAAAATTGAGCTTGTTGATGGCATTAGAATTTAGAGCAACGAAGGTTGCTGAGCAACCCCGTTGGACCCAATGAGTCTTTTAAGTTGGAACTGCTAGGGGTTTGGGAACTACCGGACAGTTAACGCCTTGAAAGAGGTGGTTAAAAGAGAAGATCCCATAATTGTTTTCCTTATGGAGACAAAGTCAAATGAAGATTAGATGGTTATGGTTAGAGATAAATGTTGTGGAAAGAAGAGGTGCTTTTGCACGTTCAATCCTTCTCTTTATCACATATTGATGCTTTGGTGGATGATGGGAATGAGGTTGGGGGGTGGCACTTAACGGGTTTTTATGGGAATCCTGAGACTTCTAGAAGGTCAGAATCATGGGCAAAATTGAGGCAGTTGAGGCATACGTCTACTTTGTCGTGGTTGGTTATAGGTGATTTTAATGAGATTATGGTAATGTTTAAGAAGGAAGGAGGGAGTACAAGACCAAGGTAGCAAATGGACAGCTTTGTTGAAGTTATAAATTGGTGTGGTTTAAGGGATATTGGTTTTTTTGGGCCTAAGTTTACCTGGCTGTATGAGAGTAGGGATGGTCTTCAAATCCAAGAAAGGTTAGATAGAGCTTTAGCTACTATGGAGTGGGTTAATTTGTTTCCCATGGCTCGCCTTTATCATCTTACTTTAGCAGCTTCAGATCATTCACCATTGGCTTTACATTTTGTTCAGAGAACTAGGGAAAGAAGGAGAAAGTGTTTGTTCAGATTTGAGTCGATGTGGTTGAAGGATCCAAAGAGTGAAGATGTGGTTCTTGAAGCTTGGGAGGAAGAGTTGGCAGTGTCCACTGATTTTCCTTTGTCTTCGTGTTTAGAAAGATGCAAATTGCACCTAGAAGCATGGAATAAAGTGGAGTTTGGCCATGTGGGGAGGAAGATAGCAAAGTTACAGAAGCACTTAAAATGGTTGGAGTTACAACCGGCCTTTCCTAGCAATATAGGGGAGATGAGGAAGACGAGGATTGATTTAAATTGTTGGCATGAAAAAGAAGATGCCATGTGGTACCAAAGGTCCAGAATAAATTGGTATCAATTTGGTGATAGGAATACTAGCTATTTTCATGCAAAGGTGTCTCACTACAAAAAAAGGGGTCTATAGCCGCGTTTCAGAAACGCGGCTATAGAGCCCAAAAACGCGGCTATAGGATTAGAGCCGCGTTTCCTTAGCCGCGTTTGCAATCCCGGCCTAAACACTGCAGCAACAGGTCTATAGCCGCGTTTTTCAAAAACGCGGCTATAGGTCGCCCTATAGCCGCGTTTTTAACCGCGGCTCTAGGATTCTGGCCTATAGCTGTGTTTTTAAAAAACGCGGCTATATCCCAGCTAACAAAGGGTTCGGAGCTATAGCCGCGTTTTTAAAAACGCGGCTATAGGTTTTTTAATAACAAAAAAAAATATTTTTTGTTTTTTTTTCTAGAAAAAAAAAAAAAGAAAAGAAAATTTTGAGTTTTTTTTCCAGAAAACAAAAAAAAAATATTTTTGGGTTTTTTTTCCAGAAAATTTGAAATTCAAATAAAAAAAATTCAAAATTAAATGCAAATTCAAAAAATTCAAAATTAAACCCAAATTGAAAAAATTCAAAATCAAATACAACACACTCACAGTACAAAAACACCCAAAAAATTCAAAATCAAATACAACATACTCACAATACAAACACACCCAGAAAAATGAAAATCATACACAACGTACGTGCCCCAAAATTTAAAAACACATACCCATTTAAACATTATCACAATATTAGCAACACAGCAGCACAAATTCAAACTCAGATCCGAAAAATTCAAAATCAAATATTGCTAGAATATCCACTTCATTCAAAATTTTCAGCATCTCCTCCATTTTCTTACTAACTATACATAAACTAACAAAGAAAAAAGCTAGATCTACTGACAAATTAGTGTGCTTGAGATGAAGAAAAAAAAAAGAAAAAAAAAGTAGTAGTAGCTCCAAAGAAACAAAGAAAACAAAAAAAACAAAAAAAAAATAGAGTTACCAAGATTAGAAGAAGGCAGAAAAAAAAAAAAAAAATAGAGTTACCCAAATGTGAGGAAGGAAGAAAGAAAAGGGAAAAAAAAAAAAATTGGGTTACATAGATGTGAAGAACGAAGAAAGAAGAAGGAAAAAAAAAAAAGTTACCCAACTATGAAGAAAAAAAAAAAAAAAAAAAGAAGGAAAGAAAGAACCTGAAGAGCAACGGAGAAGAAAAGAGTGAGGGAAGAATGAATAAAGGGAAAAAGAAAGAAAGAGATAAAATAGAAAAGAAGAAAGTAGGGGTAGGTAGGTGGGAAAGGGGAGGGCACGTGGGAATCTAAAGCAAATTTTTTTTTTTTTTTTTTTTTTTTTTTTTTTTTTTTTTTTTTTTTTTTTTTTTTTTTTTTTCTGGTTGTTACCTATAGCGGCGTTTTTAAAAACACGGCTAAAAAACGCCGCTATAGGCCCCCATCACTTATACGTCTGGAGCTATAGCCGCGTTTTTGAAAAACGCAGCTATAGCTCACTTGAAGCTGCGTTTAAAAACGCGGCTAAAGGTGAGCTATAGCTGCGTTTTTTAAAAACGCAGCTATAGGTCGCTCTAAAAAAATTTTATTCTACTGGGCTTATAGCCGCGTTTGAAAAACGCAGCTATAGGTTAGCTATAGCTGCGTTTTTGAAAAAACACAGCTATAGCTGGAGGCTTTAGCCGCGTTTTTGATAAACGCAGCTATAGCTTGGGGCTTTAGCCGCGTTTTTAAGAAACGCAGCTATAGATGACTTTGAAACCAAAGGTGACCACAGAGATGAATCATAGGTTGACAATGGATTTTACGGGTGAAAAAGTTTGGATGACTTTGAAACAGATGTATCCTCTCAAGGCTCTTGGTCCTAATGGGATGCCTCCTTTGTTTTATCAGCACTTCTAGCAGAAAATAGGTACTGTTGTTACTCACACTATTTTAGATTTTCTTAATAATGGTGTGTCTCCTCCTAATTTTAATGATACCCACATTGTTCTTATTCCTAAGGTTAAAGAGCCTAAGTGGGTGATAGATGTTAGACCTATTAGTTTATGTAATGTGGTTTACAAAATTGCATCAAAAGTTATAGCTAATAGGCTTAAACGATTGTTACCTTCTATTATTAGTGACACTCAAAGTGCCTTTGTGCATGGAAGATTGATCACCGACAATATTTTGGTAGCTTTTGAGGCGATGCATCATATTAAACAGAAGAAAGGGGGTAAATTGGGAGATATGGCTCTCAAATTGGATATGAGCAAAGCTTATGATAGAGTGGAGTGGGGGTGTTTGGAGAAAATCATGGAGAAATTGGGTTTTGAAGAGAAGTGGAGGAACCTTGTTATGAGGTGTGTATCATCGATAACATATTCCATAAGGATAAATGGGAAACCGAGAGGGCATATTGTTCCTACTAGAGGCATTAGGCAGGGGGATCCTTTATCACCATACTTATTTTTGTTGTGTGCTGAAGGTCTTTCTTCTTTGATTTGGAGGGCAATGGAATCTGGTGATATGGAAGGACTGGTTATTTCTCGTAGGGGCCCTAGGCTTTCGCATTTATTCTTTGCTGATGGTAGTCTTATTTTCTGCAATGTTTCTATGGATGAGTGCAATTCCTTGCAAAGAATTCTTCAATTGTATGAACAAGCTTCTGGACATCAGTTGAATCGTGCCAAACCTCTCTCTTTTTCAGTAGCAATACTCCAAGTGATGTTCAATAGGAGATTAAAAATATGTTTGGGGCTCAAGTGATAAGGCAACATGAAAAGTATCTGGGGTTGCTTTTGTTGGTGGGGAGGAATAAAAGGAATTCCTTTAATGATATAAAGGAGAAGTTGAGTAAAAAATTAGCCGGGTAGGAAGAAAAGCTACTTTCAAAAGCAGTTAAAGAAGTGGTCATTAAGGTTGTTGCTCAGGCTATCCCTACTTATACTATGAGTTGCTTTAAACTCCTTGATTCTCTATGTGATGAGTTGACTAGTATGATCTGGAACTTTTGGTGGGGTCAACAACGAGATGAGAGGAAAATGGCTTGGCTTAGTTGGGATAAACTTTGCAAGCCTAAAGATGTGGGTGTTATGGGTTTTTGAGAGTTGAAACAATTCAATCTGGCTTTGCTTGCTAAGCAGGGCTGGTTGTTGCAAACTAAGAAGGAATCTCTAGTGTACTGAGTTTATAAAGCTAGATACTTTCCCCAAACTGATTTTATTCATGCCTCTCTGGGTCATAATCCTTCGTATGCTTGGAGGAGTATTACAGCGGCTCAATTCATTGTGCAGCAAAGTCTTAGGTGGTCTGTGGGGAATAGTGAATCTATACGGGTTTGGGGGGATAAGTGGCTTCCTTCCAAGTCAACCTACAAAGTGGTCTCACCAAAACTTTTCCTACATGAAGATACAAGGGTCAGCGAGTTTATTGATCCGGATTTGGCTAGTTGGAAGGGTGAAGCTTTAGATGCAATATTCCTACCTCATGAAGCGGAGCTGATTAAAAGCATTCCCATTAGCCTACAGCTACAGGAGGACAAGTTGATTTGGGCTCTAACTTCTAATGGTGTTTTTAGTGTGCGCAGTGCTTACAGGTTAGCGATGGATCAAGCAAGGGCTGAACGAAATGGCTCAAGCTCAGATGATGGCAGAACTCGTAAGTTTTGGAGGAACCTGTGGTGCTTGGAAGTAGCTCACGAGGTCCGTCATTTTGCATGGAGAGCAGTCAAAGGAATTTTGCCCACAAAAGCGAACTTGGTGAAGCGTGGGGTGATAAAAGAGGATCGGTGTGATGAGTGCAATGAAGAAGCTGAATCGGAGGGACACTTGTTGTGGTCGTGTCATCGAGCTCAGGACGTGTGGCAGAATTCAAAGCTCCATTTTAACTTTGAGACGCACAGGGTTCGGTCTTTCCAAGATTTGATATGGCTGTTACTGATGTCTGAAAACCCAGATGTGGATTCGGCCAAGGAAGTGTTGATGATTGTGTGGGCGGTATGGCACAACAGGAATGAAGTTAGACACGGAGGTAGGAAGAAGAATGGGAGTGAGTTAGTCCATGCGGCGAAGCAGTATCTTCAGGAATTTAATGAAGCAAACGTGGGTCTTCCAAAGCTTATTCGTAATCAAGGGGTGGCCTGGGCTCCTCCTCCTATTTCACGGTATAAGGTCAATGTGGATGGAGCGGTTTTTGCGTCGCAGAAATCAGTTGGAGTTGGGGCTTTAATCCGTGACTCGTATGGTCAGGTAGTGGTTGCGATAAGCAAGAAAATAAATGCTCCGTTGGGTCCATTAGAAGCTGAGGTAAAGGCTTGGGAGGAAGGTGTGAAGTTTGCAAGGGAGGTTGGTGTTTATGATTTTACTTTGGAAGGAGATTCCCTGGTGGTTTTTAATGCTTTACGTTTACCCTGTGGAATCTGTGATCAAAGGAGTTTTAATGGCTTGTGGGTCCTGCTACAGGGTTGATTTTTCTCACATCGAGAGACAGGGTAATAGACCAGCCCATTTATTATCTAAACATGCTTTAGGCATTGTTGATTTTGAAACTTGGATGGAAGATAGTCATTGCTTTCTTGAGCAAATTTTAATCCATGATATATTTATTTTGGTTTGAAGTTTAATATAAGTTCAGTATTCACATATAATATAAAAAAAAAAAAATCTTCTTGATTTTCATATGAAAAAAAAAACTCATTATATGACAATAAAAAAGACCAGTACTTGTAATTATATAATGTTTTAAATGAGTCATGCAATTTATTTAAGTACATATAGTTTACTAGCCTCTTAGCACACGCGTTGCGTGTGTTTAGAGGCTTTTCTATTTTTTTTTTTTTTGTAAAAGTTAATAATTTGCATCAATTATAATTTAAAAATATATATTTTTTACTTAAAAAAAAAATAAAAAGGATAAAGTTTAAAGATAAGCAAAAACTAAAATTTATTTTTTTAATATGTGTTTGAAAGTGGTGCAGGGTGTAGCGATATAGAGAAAAGTTTGGGTAAGAAAAATGGATTTTGATCCTCTCAATTTCATTAGAAATGAAGAGTGTCCAATTAAGGGCTGAGATTGATTTAAAATAAATCCATGACTTAAAATCTGCCACGTCATTTAAAAGCACTAACAGGAGACTTAACTGAGTAAAAGGCTAAACTAACATTAGTTTCAACGTCTAGGTTTTCTTCTCTAATTCTTTATCCCTCTCCTCTCCGTTTCTCTCCCTCCCATCAAACCCAGCGATGGTCATTGGTCAAGCTTCTTCAGTTCTCCATGCCCACACACAGTTGTGCATTAATTGTATTTCAGCCATCCACCTCTGTTTCTAAAGGAAATTTTGATATCAAATTAATGTATTTTTTTTCCTTTCCTTTTCTTGTTGTCTTTGCCAAGATCATCCATTTCTTTCATTTATAGCACGAAATATTATGCTTTTCTTTAATTGAATTTCTTCCTTCCTTGTTATAGATTTGGGGTAACTGTAGTTGGTGTATGAGTCTCTCTTTGTTTTTTTTTTTTCTTTAATTTTTATTTTTGTTTACCGAACCCCTTGGATCTCTTTTTTGTTTCACTTTTGATTGGCTTGATGATTGAGTTTTATTATTAAGTATAAAGCTTGATGATTTTGCTTGGGTTTTAAACTTGTGTTATTGGCGGGACTTATTTGAATGCTAATGTAAGTTTGGTAGTCATGAGATCATAGTTGCAACTTAAAATAAGCTTTCATATGTAATTGCTTCTTATTAGGATACCCCTTTGCTTATGTGGACAACAATGATAGATGATAGAGATAAGTAACCACACATTTAATGGCTTTAAGTTATCAATTATTGAGCTAAAATTATCAAGCTTTACACCTAATAGGAAAACACAGTTATCAAACTGATCAAAAGTGAAAGAAAATGAGATCCAAGGGAAAAAAGAGAGACACTGAGATGAGAGAGACTCATACACCTACTATAGTTACCACAGATCTAAAGCAAGGAAGGAAAAATTTTCAATCAAAGAAAGGTATAATCTTTAGTGCTATAAATGAAAGAAAAGGATGCTCTTTGACAAGAAAACAAGAAAAGAAAGAGCAAAACCATATATCAGATTTTAAAATTTAAACTACGATTTTTTTTGGGTGGGGTTTAGAAAGCTGATATCAAATCTTCAAGGTGATTCTGGCCATAAGAACTGTCAGTCGCAGTGCTGTGCGTGCAAGGAGAAGTCAGCCATGGCTGGGCTTTGTTGAGAGTGAGAAAGAAACTGAGATAAGGTGAGAGAGCCCCAAAGAGTCAAATGGAAGAACGCGTTTGTTTTCCTTGGCTCTGTTAAGTCTCCTTGAAATGTTAGGTTGATGTCTTTTAAATGATGTGGCATATTTCAGGACATAGATTGATTAGTTAAATCTCAACCCTTAACTGGATACTCTCCATTTCAAAGAGAAATAGAGAGGATCCAAATCCAAGAAAAATAAGATGAAAGTGAGGGGAAAGAAGGCTAAATTTTAGGAGTTCTCTTTTTTTTTTTTTTTTTTTTTTTTTTTTTTTTTTTTTTTATATTTTATAAATTGGGGTTGTTTTACTTTTATTTAGATGAAAAAGGAATAATAAAGGAGAAATTTTAGGGAATAAAAAGATGAACGTGAAGAAAAAAAAAATCCTAAATTTTAGGAATTATTTTTTTGAATTCAAAATAAAATTCATTATTTGACATTTATAACCCTATTTTTAAGAGAAGTAACCGTTTATTAATGATGATATTTTTGAATCATATAAAATCTAGTTCAAAGAGGAGGACCCTATTATAGATAGTATAGAGTAGTAAATTGGAAGAAAATTTTTCAAACTAATTTAGATGAAAACTTGGCCTATATAAATTCGAATACCCCTAAGCTGAAAAAAAAGTTCCCAACCCATCTATCGATTCTCTCTCTCTCTAGATATGGCTCACAACGTTGAATTGCCAATGAGGCCATCAATGGCAGATTTGGGTTTTTTATTTTTTTATTTTTTTTACGGAAGTTAGAAATCCAATTTTTGGCAATGAATTCGAAAGTTCAATATGAGCTAAATGAAAGCAAGAGTTCAAGTGGTGTTTATATGGTCCAAGTTGAACTTGCAGGTGGGACGATAGGGGTGGAGTAAACCAAGAGGGAATCAACTTCTACAATAGTTTTGTTAGGTTCTAAGGATTTAGGATCTAAATGTATTAGAACTTCAATGTGTAATGTTGGCAAATCATGATCAAAACTTAGAGTCTAGAATTAGACTACTCAAAGTGTGTTTATGTGTAAAGTTGGAATTGAGTGTATTGCAGGATTTATTATGTAAATTTGCAAGGCTCGATCAATCAAAAATTAGACTTGATCGATCGAAGCTCGTGCAGATCATTTTTCTGCAGAATTTTCCAACTTAGCCCAAGCCCGTATGACATGTAGGGTTTTATATTTTGCCTTAAGTATAAAAGGAAAAACCCTAGCCATGTTTTATTGTGGTTGTTTATGCTGTGTGTATGAATCTCTTGTGAGATCTAAAGGTGTTTACCTTCATACATACTTAAGATTATTAAGATCAATATTGATGTCAAGAGCTTGGTGATAGTTTTAGTTGCTACATAAAGAGCTTAAAGAAAATACAAGTGGGAGTACTTGTGGTTGCTGTGAATCCAAGAAAGAAGTAGTCTGTGGACTCAGAGCTGTCACGTGGTCGTGGTAGTAAGTTTTCTATTCGAGGTAGCAATATGATGTTAGTGGTCTAAGCGCTATTGTAAAACTTTAATTCTTTCATAGTGGATCTATTTTACTTTGAGGATAACTAAGTTAAATCCTCTCCAGGTTTTTTATCGGTTTGGTTTTCTTGAGTTATCATAACGTTGTGTCATTTATTTTCCACATTGTTTCAATGATATGATTTACTTGTGTTAACCTATATCGGAATAATTGACCTAAGTTAATTACTTGGCTAAATAACTAGGTTAATTTTTTTGTGTTTAAGAAGTCTAAAAACGTACAAGTTTCATTAATGAGCTAATATAAAATGGTAAGGACCAATTTTCTTTTCAATCCTATCGTGCTTCATGAGTAATGGCAAGTTTTTCTTCCTAAATTTTCATACTAAGCTTGTTTTAGCATAAAATGTTTTCTAAAACACGAATTTCATATTTTCTAATGTTTGGGGTGACAGAAAACACAAATTAATAGAAAACAAGCCTAATTGATCACAAAATGATTGTCGCTTTTTAAGAGTACGTAGAAAACGTTTTCTGAAACGTTACATGTATATATTCAACAACAACAAAGAGGAAACACAACAGTAGCTGCAATGGGTGACTCGTTGACATGAGTTTTGTATTTGACTATCGCCCTCAAGATTGATTCTCTCTTAACATATTGAACGGTTTTAGACCCCTTAAAACAACCAGATTGGTTAGCCTAGATTAATTAGCCAAGTTGTTACTTAGTCAAATTAAGCAATTCTAGGTTAAAGCAATCAAATAATCATATCAAGATATAAAGCAGCGAAAAATAAATGAACACAAGATATGATGACTCAGGAAACCACACGGTAAAAACTTGGGGAAGATTTGACCTAGCTATCCTCAAGGTAAACCTAAATCCACTATGCGAAAGAATCGAAGTTCATACAGAAGGACTACAAGCTCTCCACTTGACTTCCTAATGCTACCCACCAGTAGAACTTACTGACACGACCACCTGCAAGCTCCGAATCCACGAACTCCTTCTTTCTTGGACTCTTCAATCAAGTACAAGCACCCACGCTTGTTATTCTTTAAGTTCTTGAATCTGCAACTGAATTATCATCAAGGTTTTGATAATTTCTCCACCTTGAAAACCCTAAGCTTTATGTAAAGGAAAGCTCCTCAAAGATCTCACAAGAGATTTACACAAACAGCAATATGAGCAACAAAGGCTTAGAGAGATTTGGGTACAAAACCCTAAAAATAAAAGGAGGCACAAGAGACACTCTAATCTCTTTCTCTAAAAAGTCCCAAAAACGTTCTAGGGTTTTCCTTATATATAGGAGTGTTTTACTTGATCCCCAAGACGTTTAAATAGAGTTTGGGCTAAATTGGAACTTTGCAGAAAAATAAATATGTACGTGGTTCGATCGATCGAGTCTAATTTTCAATCGATCGAGCCTTACAGATTTAGTCCAATAAATCTGCAATCACTCGATTCCAGTTTTACAAATAAACATACTTTGAGCAAGCCTAAACAAGACTAAACATATTGTTTTGATCATGATTTGCCAACATTACACATTAGAGTTCTAAATACATAAAATCCTAAATCTTTAGAACCTAACAAACTCCCCCTTTGGCAATCCGTGACAAAACATAAACTAAAAGCTCAAAGTTTACAAAGTAAAAGTCCATTACAAAAATAATGCTCATAACAACAAATCCAACCTAACTACTATCCATCAGTTGCAAATATAGACAGCAGCTCAATTGAATCAACCTGTATATTTCCTGAAACACTCAACAAACGTATAAACGCATGTGTGACAGAAAAACAGGAAATCAACAACTATGCAAACTAACTCTCCCCCTAAGTTAGATACATCAAAAATAATGTTAACTCCCCCTAAACATAACATTCTTATATTTTCCACACATATTCCCACATATCAACTATTTCTCCCCCTTTTTGTCACGTATTGACAAAGACAACTCATACAAAGAGTAAACAGTCAACATATGCAACAAAGGATAAAAGAAAATAGAGACAGCTCCCCCTATGAACAACATAGGTTAAAAAAACTTTTCTCCCCCTATCAAAAATAGGAAAAACAAAACAAGTTTTGGGAAAAACAGTTATGGGGAAAAATAAAAGAGGTGGGGAAAATCAACAGCACAGGATCAGGAACATCCTCACCAGTAGGACCAAAGTTAAAAAACACATAAACCAAAGTTAAAAACTAAGGTGAGGATACACATGAAGAAACAATATTCTCTCTTTCAATAAAATGCAAACATGGCACTATGTGACCTATAAACAGTTGCATGAGTAGAGAAAATATTTGCACATTAATTATCCATCATATCTCTTAAGAAAAATATTTTCTATAGTTCACACATAAGAAATAGCATATACTAGAATGTACAAAACTCAAAAAAAATCAAATTTTAAATCAAGTTGAGTACCTAATTTAGCAAAGTGTATGTATGTTATATGTGAAAATAATGAGAGATATGATTGCAAAACTGCAAGATGGATACAAAATCAATGCAATGCATGTGAATCCTAAACACAAGTGATGCATGAAAAAAAAAATTTTGGTCAAAAATACAGAAACTGAAAATTTTTCAATTTCGATCGATCGAGTATCAATCGAACATCAATCGAGTCAGGTAGACTCAGACCAAAAATTTTAATCGCAATTTCGATTGATCGAAAAACAGGTTCGATCGATCGAAAATCTGGAAAAATCAGATTTTTGAAAAACAAAGCATTTTGATGCAGAAACTCCTCAAAGCACATTGTTTTATAAAAATGCATGAGTATGAGACGAAAAGTTTTTCAAAAACACTTGAATTTAACCCAGATCTTCCAAAATCAAGATTTTTAATCAATTTGTCTTCAAAGCACAAACATTATACACATTTTACATTAAAGTCAAGGAGCTTTTAATCTTGGATGGCCACAACAAAATCACACACAATAAAATGTACCAAGTTTAACAAAGAGTAACTTATGTAGTGTGTGTAATTAGCAAAAGCTTGAGATATATGTGAGGTGATATGTGAATAGCAATTAATAACAAAGTCTACACAATTCATCACATAGAATTTAAAAGAGACTATCACGTAAAGAGTTACATCCTGTAACTCCCACATCTCTTAGAACAAAAGCTTGCAATCATGTAAGTTTCTTGTATTTTTGCCTCATTATTATGTGAGATGGCATCAAGCCTAATAATATACACAAATTTTATTTATGTGAGATGACATCAAGCTTAATAGTACACACCAATTTTAAGCATTAAGCAATTAAGCCGAGGCATCAACTTATGTTCTTTTTGTGCATGTGCTACACTTTCTCGAGCACAGAACTTATGATATGCACTAAGGTGTTCATGATTGGCTAGTGAACAGTGGAGAGATGGTTATTTATGCCTTTCTCAAAAGGATCAAGTCTGACAGTCAAATAACATGTGACTTCAAGATCAAGACAAAGTGATCAAAAACTATAAACATCTTTCCCAGACAACATGCACTACAAAGCTCAACTAGTAAAGTGCAATAAATAAGCTCATAAAAGTTAAACAAGGTACATAAACATGTTATGTAAAGATAAGGTGGCTAACCTTGATTTCAAATCCATGATATAAAATACAAAACACAAAAATCTTTTTGGTTTAAAAAATTTTATGACCAAAACAAAAAGCACACATTATGCTAAATGAACAATGCAAATGCAATGCATGACAATGTTTAACTAAGTTATAGAGGGTACACAAACAAGAAATATCAATTTCTTAATTAACCCATGAGTACATGTATAAACTAGTACATACTCACACAAAATCAGAAATAGCTTAGCATACTATTCAAGTTTCTCCACAATGTCAAGCATGTTTTAAATCAAGAGAGAGATATCATAACCTATGTAATCCTCAAAACAAATAAAACAAGACTCAAAATAAAATATTTTTGTCTTTTTGAAATTTTTCAATGTTTTTGGATTTTTTTTAATAAAAATAACCTAAAAAACAAAACAACAAAAAACAAAAACAAAACATGTCCACAAATAATTGAAAGAATTAAATCAGGGACAAGTTAGCAACACTCACCTTGGAGAATCTTTTCTCACCCATCTAGCACGAGTCTTCGGCTTTGTAGGTGAAAATCCATGTGAAGTAGAGTGTATTTGAGAAATTACACCAATCTTCTGAGAAAGATTGAAATCCTGCAAATTCCTTTCACAAGTCAACAAGCTCAAATTTTTCAAAAGAGTATGAAACAATTTATATGGACTTATGGCAGGAGAAATATCATCACATATCCTAGATTGACAAACAGAATGTTTAAATTTCAATTTATGACAATTAGGACGAATGTGACCACGAACACCACAAAAGTGACAAACATGAACAAATTTAGGAATATCAGTATTCCTAACAGCAAATTTAGTCTCAGATTTTGGTTTTTGCCTCAACAAAGAACAATTTGGTCTAATATGACCAACGACATCACAAAGGTGACAGGTAGGTACAAAAACAGATTTATTATGCTCTGTAACAGTAGGTTTAGACTTAAGTTTAGAAATTTCAGCGTTAACATCAAAACTTTTATCTTTGTCTAACCTAGCAAAATAAGCCTTTTCTTTATTATTCCTCTTAAAAGGAGGGATATGAACTTTCTCAGTTTTAAGCTTAAGAGAAACAGAAACACTTCTGTTATCAACAACAGGCTTGGTACTAGTCAAATTTTCAAGTTTAGTTTGAGACTCAACTAACTCTTGTTCCAAGCTTTTCATCTTCTCATCTTGAGAGGAAATTTGATTTCTCAAAAATTCATTCTTTTTATTAGACTCATCTAATCTAACAATCAATTCCTCTTTTTCAAGATTAGCCAATTTTAACTCTTCTTTAAATTTCTTAGCAATTTTCAAAGATTTAGATAATTCCTTACGAAGAGTTTCAAAAGCATCAAAAAAATCAATAGAAACAATAATGTCCTTTTTATTCAAAACATCACAGGCATCAATAAAATCAGCAGAAGCATGAGCAGAAAGACACTTCAAATTATCCATGATAACAGGGGTCAAGGATCAGCTCTTAGATCAAAAGATCTACAACAAGAAGAGCTACCCGCTCTGATACCACTTGAATGGTTTTAGACTCCTTAAAACAACTAGATTGGTTAGCCTAGATTAATTAGCCAAGTTGTTACTTAGTCAAATTAAGCAATTCTAGGTTAAAGCAATTAAATAATCATATCAAGATATAAAGCAGTGGAAAATAAATGAACACAAGATATGATGACCCAAGAAACCACACGGTAAAAACCTGGGGAGGATTTGACCTAACTATCCTTAAGGTAAACCTGAATCCACTATGCGAAAGAATCGAAGTTCATACAGAAGGACTACAAGCTCCCCGCTTGACTTCCTAATGCTACCTACCAGTAGAACTTACTGACACGACCACGTGCAAGCTCCGAATCCACGGACTCCTTCTTTCTTGGACTCTTCAATCAAGTATAAGCACCCACGCTTGTTATTCTTTAACTTCTTGAATCTGCAATTGAATGATCATCAAGGTTTTGATAATTTCTCCACATTGAAAACCCTAAACTTTGTGTAAAGGAAAGCTCCTCAAAGATCTTACAAGAGATTTACACAAACAGCAATATGAGCAACAAAGGCTTAGAGAGATTTGGGTACAAAACCCTAAAAATAAAAGGAAACACAAGAGGCACTCTAATCTCTCTCTCTAAAAAGTCCCAAAAACGTTATAGGGTTTTCCTTATATATAGGAGTGTTTTACTTGATCCCTAAGACGTTTAAATAGAGTTTGGGCTAAACTGGAACTCTGCAGAAAAATAAATCTGTACGTGGTTCGATCGATTGAGTCTAATTTTCAATCGATCGAGCCTTACAGATTTAGTCCAATAAATCTGCAATCACTCAATTCCAGTTTTACAAATAAACATACTTTGAGCAAGCCTAAACAAGACTAAACATATTATTTTGATCATAGTTTGCCAACATTACACATTAGAGTTCTAAATACATAAAATCCTAAATCTTTAGAACCTAACACATATCAAATTTGTTTAGAGGATTGATTACATTAATCTTATTTGGTTAATATCCCCAAGGGGAAATACCAGGCCCCTCCCCCCCCCCCCCCCCAAAAAAAAGCTAGTAACCCCCCAAGAAAGAAAAAGAAAAAAACTAGGAATATTGGTCAAAACATGACTCTCATTTTGGAAGTTTTATTGAGTTCAAGGTGAGTTATTCTCTCTTTTGTTGCAAATTTGATGTTGTACCAATCATCTACTCACCGTTTTTACTCGTAACTTCATCTCTTTCGCATGCCATAGACTATAGAGTTTGTGGGGGGTAGTTTTAAGTATGTATTTCATTTCCTGAATAATGTCCCCAACAGAACTTCTTCTGGGCTTTGGTAAGATTTTAAATCCATCCTTTAAATTTATTTCTTTTCCAACTTTTTTTGTTGTTCATTACTTTTGTTAATTATTATTATTTTGTTCAATCATAAATGACTTTCGAGACTTAAAAGAGCGTCGAGTTCCATTTTGATAAATGTGTTAAAGTGTTTAAAAAACACTTATTTTGTATGTTATACTTTGTTGGCATTTTTATAATATCAAATGTTTAAGATACACTTATTTTATAGTATATAGTATTTTGTTGAATATGAAATAGGTGTTAGTTTTTATTTTCATTAAAAAAAACTTATTTTAAGCTTTGACCCCCAGGTTCAAATCCTAGTTCCGTCCCCGAGAAATACTATCAATGGAGAGGGGAAACTAGCTAGGCTTCAGGTGTGTCTATTCAATGTCTTGTGTCAGTGTGCTTCTAAAGCCTGCAAATCAAGAACTGACTTTAGAAGTAATTATATTGAAAAGATGGAAAACAAAAGAGAGAAAAAAGAATATTGATTGATTTGTAACACTAACCAAAAAATGATTCAGAGAGAGAGATTGAGCTGTGATTTTCAGGAGCATGCAAACTTGGCTGTGACATGGTTTTTCATGCAGGGATAACCCCATTTGTGACATTGTTCCACTTTGACATACTGCAAGCACTGCAAGATAAGTACAAAGACTTCTTGAGCTACCAGATTTTCTAGGTTCATTTTCTTCTGGTCGATCAGAGTTACTATTTTAATCACCTAAACTATCAAATTGTTTCTCTTAAAAAATAAAAAATAAAAACTATTAAATTGTTGTGAGATATTAATTAATGTACTTTGTTGCTGCCTTACTATTAATAGGGATGATTTTAAAGCCTATGCCGAAATTTGTTAGTTGTTACCAATATTTTGGTGATCGAGTGAAGCACTCAATGAGCCCCAAGTCCTTGGGACAGAACGGTTATAAAGTAGGAATGTCTAACCCGAATGCAACTGTGACAGATCCTTCCCTTGCTAGTCATCACATTATATATTTATATTAGCCCATGCTGCAGCTGCTAAACTCTACAAAGAAAAATACCAGGAGATAGTTCATTGATCAAATTTTTCGTTTCGCTGCATTTCCAATAGGCCAATAATAATTAAGCTAACATTCGCATGAGATATTATACATGCCAATTTTGTGTTAGAATAACTAATTTTGTTTTTGTTGTTTCTATACAAAATTAGTTGTATAATTTTTTTTTCAATCCATAGCCATTCCAAGGAGGAGAAATCGGTATTTCACTAGTGACACAATGGTTTGAGCCACCCGGGCATACATGCCATGATAAAGATGCATAAAACAGAGCATTTGACTTGACTTCTTGGTTGGATGGTTTGACACTATTAATGAAATACATACAAATGATCTTTGTAATTTTTTTTTTTATATAAAAAAAAAAAAAGTCTTTCTCATCTTTTTTTTAAGTCGTTAAACACTCCCTTAAAATAGGTTTATGGAGCCATTAATGTTTGGATATTAGCCATTCATTATGAAGGCTTTAGTAAGCGATGAACTTCTTGAATTTACGGAAGACATTAGCTAAAGGGGCATTCGACGTTAACTTGACAGTTGAACTTTTGTACACAACTTCTAGAGGATTTCTATTATTTATAATTAGTATGTAATGCCCACAATTATATTTGAATTTGTAAGGTTGAATTCATTTAACCATGTGTTGGCATTATTCCATGCTAAATTTGCTTGTAATTTAGCAATTAGATACCTTGTATTTAGGTGGAAATTATGTAAGGATTGTGTATGAGAGAGTGTGAAGAAATTTAAGTGTATGAGCATTCAAGAGGTTTCTTGTGACTGGATCTCGTGAGTAACTTGTGATTGGCAACTCGCCAAAATGCCTCACGTATGAAGCATGTAAGAAGTTGAAGGGTTATGACAGCTGGAGCACTACAGGACAAAAAGTATAGTTTGACCTGACAGTTATCTCGCGACTCATCCCACTCACAAGACTGAGTCCCTAGAATGCCCTGTTTTGCCAAAAAAGTGTCTTTTCACATTCCTTTCGTACCATACTATAAATTAGAAATGGCAATGGGTTGGGTTCGGGCCGGGTTTCTTAATGCTCAAACTCGACCCGTGGGTCTATCCCAAAAACCCGAACTTGCCCCATTTAATAAACATGTTTCTTTTTTTTTTTTTTCTGCACCCAGACCCGCCCCACCCATGCCACTTCAAGGCCCAATCTGTGGCCCAATTAATAATAATTAAAAAAAAGAAAAGAAAAGAGGTTGCCTGGAGCCCTAAACCTCCATAAACCTAGATCAGAAATCCCAAAAAAAAAAAAAAAAAAAAAAACCTCAAGATTATGTTCATCAATCTAGATTGGAAACCCAAAAACAAAAAAAAATCTCCAAGACGCTAAGATCATGTTCATTAACCTAGATCAAAAACCCAGAAACAAAAACCCCAGATCATATTCTTCAATTGGAATAGAGTAGCAACTAAAAACCCAAAAACAAACACAAAAATTTTAGATTTTTTATTTTCCCTTTCAAAATCACAAACACAAATCCTAACATAGAAATCACAGACCCAAACTAGATTCTCAAAAGAAAAAAAAAAAAAAAGAACCCAAACTCCCTAACGATCCCAACGGTCCCAAACCGTAATGAACCCAAACAGAACAAACCAAGACCGGCGATGACTGGTGACACAACAGAGCTTGGGATGGCGGTGAAGGCTTGGGATGACGACAAGAATTAGACTGGCAGTGAGAGGTCGGGTAGTTGGCTGAAGGCGAGATTGTGATTTGTGAGTGAGAGAATGAGTGAGAGTGTGAGACTGAAGAGAATAGAGATAAGAGAGGCGAGCTGTGTGGGTTGAAATGAATTGAGGATGAGGCATAGAAATTTTAGGGTTTATAACAATATATATATATATATATATATGAGGGTATTTTAGGAATTATATTATATATTATATATAACCGGGTCGAGTTGGGTTCGGGTCCAGGCCAGGTTTTTACAAAAATCTAAACCTGACCTGGACTCGGTTCGAGTTTTATTTATTTATTATTTTTTATTATTTTAAAAACCCAACCCGACCCTATTCTTTATCGGACCGAGTAAAACCCGGCCCATTAGGGTCGGGCTGGGCCAGGTACCCACAGGTCGGGCAAAAATTGCCATCCCTACTATAAATACTGTTAGGACATATGTGAATCATGTTAGGAACATATGTCAATATTAAATTGGCTAATCCTTTGACAAAACGCACTTTATTTATAATTGGGTAGATCTAGGATGTGTTTAAAGATTCAAGGAACAAGGTTTCAAGTTTAAGTGTTAAAATCATGCAAGTCTGTCCAAGAAACAAATGAAGAAGTGCTGGATTTTAAAGTTCGACAGCTAGTATCTATCAAGGTTTAAAAGGCTGCTGAATCCCGATGCTCGATAGCTTTTCGACAGATAAGCTATCGATTGAGGTTTATAAAAATCAGTTTTTTAGAGCTGATTTCACTTCAATCCATGAGTACATGTTTGGGCTTTCTTTTCTTACAACCCTAAATATATATAAGGATTGTTTTAAAGACTGTTAAAGGTTGCGAAAGTGTGAAGCAAAGTTGTGTTCATTCAAATTATGATCGAAGACAGAATTTACCCTAGTTCATGTTTCTCTTGAAAAAGCTGCTGTGTTTGTACACCGTTAGGTTTTGTAATCAAGGAACTTCGTGATTTTCATTGTGTGATGAACTGATGAACTTTGCAGCCAACATTTTTCTTAAGTTGGTGAGTAAGTCACGTACTGGGATGCGTGCATCTAGTTGGTTAGTCACGTACTAGGAGTCGTGCATTAAAAGGAGAGATTGTCACTAAAGTCCAATTGGGTATTGGGGTAAGGTATTGGGATTCCTTTACTTGTAACCACTTGTTGTGATAATAGTTAATTCTCGGGAGTGGTGATCTTAAAATCACCCAATGGAGTTTTTGCTATGTAGGTTTTCCCCATTTATAAACAAATCATTGTGTCAATTTATTTTTTACTTCATTTAGTTATTTGTTGATTTGTTTGTGCTACCATGCGTATTGCATGCTAATTGAATTAATTAATTAACTTGGTTAATTAATTTGTTAATTCATCAAGGGGTTAATACATTCTTGGCCTATCAAATACCTTTATACTCACGAAATGTAGAGAACTTCCAGTGAGAATTTTAAGAAAGAAACCCTAAAGAAAACCAAGATTGACTCATCCACAATTTTAGACATTTGGTTCTCCAAATTTCTCTACTTTCACCCTCTCCATTGACATATCCTTGAGAGGTTCATATGCCAAATCCTTATCTCACCATACCCATATAAGTGAGAATGCTTTTTGGTGCTTGGGAAGCAGTTCAGAGATGACTAATTCAGTTGGTTGATGCAATGGGCTTATTGCAGGATTTGAAAAGTTAGAGAAGACACGGTTAGGCTTCACTAGTTGGTAGCAGGAGCTTGGAGGGCTCATATATATTGGGTAAACTAGGCTTGGAGAGTCTTTTGTTATTCGTGTACTCTAACTTTATTCTCTAGTGGATCATTTTACCGCTTGGAGGATAGTAAAGAGGTTTTTCACCGAGTTCTTCAGTTTCCTCTTCGATAACACGTGCCAGTGTTATCTTTGTGTTTGCATCTCTCTAACCCTTACTCTTGCCTTTTAAGTGTTGCTATGTTGTGATTAATTATGGTGTAGAGTTGTTTATTTGTTTGGGTTTTTGCTTGTACCTATTATTCAGCACATCTATTGTTTGGGTGTAAGCTTGTATTGGTTAAATTTGAAGTTGGGGGTCTAAACATTCATTAGTGTTTTTCACACTAATTGAACTTTCAGAATTAGATCTTATTTAATGGCTAGGATTATCTAATTCATCTTTACTGTTTGTCATATTTGTCACAGTATAGAAGTAGGGCACTTATTGGGGATCTGGGAAGATCATTTTCTTTTAAATTGACATGTTAAAATAGATTTAAATCAAATACTTACCCTAAAAACATATTATTTCATTGTTAATTCAGACACTAGGTTGCAGTCAAATTTATGTCTATCCACAAGGATTAAGGGATGCATTGATTTATATGAAGCAAGAGTACCATAATATCAAATTCTATGTTGCGTACTGAGAATAGTTGGTGGGTTGGTTTAAGTTCAAAGTATATTTTTTTCTCCTCTTCTTTGGAAATGACCAAGTTATGCCTTGCAACTTGCAACTTGCAACAAGATATACAGATAATCGAGATGATACTATTCCCATAGAGATTGCGTTAGATGATAAACAAGGTCAAGAAAATTTTCTAACTTTTTTGAGTGCAAAAAGGGAGTAAACGTGAAGGGGTACTTCATTCGGGCTGGGCTTTGATGGTTTGCATGGAGATGGGGTAAGGATGGAGCTAGGACTTGGAGTTAGAGGGGCATAAGTATAAACCAAAAAAAAAAAAAATTATGAAACTTCAAATAAGTATTCATTTAGTATTAACAAACCATTAACAAAGACAAATACACAAATCATTATTGATGAGTGTGAACTGGTCAATACTTGTTCTACGGACGGAGACGATCTTCCAGCCCATGGAGATGAACACCGATGTGGTGCCTGCCACAGCGCCTCAGATGCCAAAGTTAGTAAAAGAATGTTTGAACAATGCAGTTGGAAAGAACTAAGAAAATGTCTCAGTGAGTTTTCTAGGTGTATCTACCTGTTCTTCAGCAATGTGGGAGGCTTATATACCTTCTCCTGGCTTCTAGCCGTTGGGTAGTTATGGAGGTTTTTAATGCTCCTTTTGGTAACGCCTGAGGCCCTTTAGTGTGCCATTATTGCCTTTCAATGGACTGTACAGTTGTCTCTGTAACCGTTTTGCCTGCATTGAATGGTCCGAATATGTTCGTCAGTAAAGCGTATGACTGACTCTCTTAACCAGAGTCTGGAGTCGTCTGTGTCGATGGCATCGTCAGTGCGTCCATGAACTTCGTCAGTCCCGTCAGTTGCCCCCCGATTTTGTGTTCGTCATTGAAATGACGATCATAGAATGTGAAGAGTCTTACAGCTTACGAGTGTCGTTTGGGATTTCGATCCGCAGTAAATGCAAAGTGGCGGCGCTTCGCAAATCGTGGCACACGTGGCACGCTCTGGTAGGTGCAGTTAATGCTCTGATTTGGTGGGACTATTGGGCTTCCCGCTAGTTTTTCAGTTTTCCAAGGCCTCAGTTTAAAATCTTCCTTTGCTCACATTCTCTCTTTTTTCAAAAAGTTTTCTAATCATTTGCTCTGAGCTTCTTCTCCGGCGAACTCTCTCTGCCCTCTTTCTGCGAACTAGCAACCGGTGTGGTGGTTCCTCCTCTTTTGTTGGTGCTTCTTCTTCTAATTGCTTCCTCAAGGTATGTTTATTTTCCAGTGTTTTGCTTCCCTGTTTTGTTACTGTCTTGGCTCTGATTCTATTCTTCTTCTTTTTGTTTTGTTGTTGTTGTTGTTGTTGTTGTTTTTTTTTTTTTTTTTTTTTTTTTGTGGGGGTTTAGTTTGCTGTTGTGTTTTCTGGGTTTTTCATGCTTAGTAGCTCAGAGGTTAGGGTAGCTTGTCCCTCAATTTCGTTTCTTTTTGCTCAGCTAGGTGGATTTTTGGGGGTTCCCTCGAACATTGAGGATTTTGTTTTTGAGGGTAACTGCTTAAGTGTTGCTTTGGCTGATCTGTTGCCTTTGCTTCGTCAGTCTTTGGATTGGTTTAGGGACGAGGTTGGGGTGCGAGTAGATATGTCGGAGGTTAGGTCGAGTGAGCTTGAGACTAGATTGTCGTCCAACGGCGGCCTGGTGGACGAAGATACAGCCGTTTCGGGCTCTCGAGAGGTTAGGGTTTTTTATGCCCAGGGTGAGGAGTGTGGGTTAGATGCTAACACGTTGGCAAGATTTAGGGATAGATTTCAGTTTCCTGATAGGGTTAGGGTTCGTCTGCCCAGTGTGGAAGATCGGGCGTGTCATTTCTTCCCCGGTAAGGTTTGCTTTTATGAGGCTGTCTTCATTTGTGGGTTGAGGTTCCCCGTCCATCCCTTCCTGATGGAGTTGTTGCATTATTTTGGTATCGCTCCAGGGCAGCTCATGCCCAACTCCTGGAGAATTCTAATCAGCTGTATGGGGATATGGCTGGCAGCTAACGACGGGGATATGATTAGGGTAGACGAACTAGTGTATTTGTACCGTTTGAAGGCGTCAAAGGAGTATGGGTATTATGAACTAGTGCCTTGGGAGAGAGGGACTAGGATCGTCAAGAAATTACCTTCGTCATTCAGGTATTGGAAATCCAGATTCTTCTATGTATCTGGGGACGATTTTGAGACACCTTCGGGGGAGGTTTGGGGTGATCTCCCGGTGTTACGTCGTCGGTGGGAAACCCCGACTTTAGGTGCGTCAACATTTCTACTTCGTTTCTTGAGTTTTGTCGCACTCCTGTTTATGGCTGCTGACATCGTCTTTCTTTCTTTTTTATAGTTAAAAGATGACCTAGGCTCAAGAGCAGGTACAGAGAGCGCGTGCAAAAGGCCATTAAGTATGCGCAAACGATCGAGAACTGGGACGACCTCGTCAATCCCAGAACTCTTGCGTTCTTCTGTATCGAGCCTGAGCCTTCTGCTTTTGTTCTGAAGAACCTAGACATTGAAGGCAAAAAGAGTAAGTTATATCTTTGTCAGTACTGACCTTTCCTGTCTTTATGCTTTCCTTCGTGGCTAATGTTTTTCTTTTGGCAAAGATGACGTCGAAATTCAACAAGGACATGTATGCCAAGATAAGGGCGAAGAAGAGCGAGCCCTTATCTAATATAGGCAAAAAGACGGTGCGCGTAGTAGGGAAGGGTCTCTTGGCCACTCCGCTGTCTTCTGTTACTCCCCTTCTATCCGGTACCGAAATGACGAGGACTGCTTCCCCGTCTACTTCAGTGGAGGAGCTTCCCACGCCCGTTGCCAAGAGGCCACGCCTGACGGGGAAGGAGAAGGAGAAGGAGGTAGAGGACGCTGGGCGCTCGTCGGTTTGGAGCGAAGCAGTTGATCGGGCCCACACTATAGTGACTGCGGACGACCTTAAGGTCTTCTCTGGAGTTCCCTTTAACACGGTCGCTAGTGGCCACATCCATAAATTAGTCCAGGTAATGTGCTTTTCACGAGCAACCCCTTTCAAATATATATATTTTTTTTGAAGAGTTAGTGCTTTTTTTTTTTCTTTTCAGGCACTGGGAAAGAGTTTGCACATTGCTTCTGAGTATCTTACTCAAGAGGCTAAGCTTGCATCCCTCGTGTCAAAGGTGCAAGCTCTAGAGAATGAGAATTCTCAGCTGAAGAAGAACCTCATTGACTCCATGGACGAGGCCACTACTTTGAAGGAGAAGGTCAAGGTCTTAGGTGACGACCTCAGAGTGGAGCGCCAACTGAACCTGGAGAAGGACGAGCAGCTCCAGAATTCTAAAGAGATGATGAAGACCATTGCTGCAAGGTCAGTTGAGGCCTTTCAAACCACTGAAGAGTACAATACTGTGCTCTTCAGCTGGTACTTCAAAGGCTTTGAGCTTCTGCGGAGATACCTAGTCAAGCATCCCACCGGCGTCGACATGGGGAACCTGGATCTGGAGGAAGTGGACAAGGAGATGGCTTCTGATGAAGCCGCTGCATCCGTGACCCCTGATGACGATGTTCTAAGAGATGCCCCTGCTGATGACGACACTGTTGCTGACGCCCCCGATGCCTGAGCCTGTTACTTATGGAAAAAGAAAATTTTCTTTTGTTTGTTTGCCCGTGGTGGCTCTTTTGTAAATTTAACTCAAGAACATCTTTTTTTTTTTTTTTTGGAAAACAATATTTGAACCCAGTGTTTATGGGTCGACAAAAGAAACAAGGGTAATTTCTTTTTGTTAATTTATTTTTCGTGCATCTTGATGTGTTTGCAAGTTGTATGCTTTTAATTGCATGTGTGATATGTTTGTTGGAGCATTTTTCGTTTTCATGAGACATATCTGGTTTGCATGTGTGTTTTACATTCATCAATACATGCGATTATTACTTAGCCTTTTTGTTACTCATGTAATCGTCAGTAACGTACATCCGTCTAGGCAAAATCTTGTTACTAATGTAATCGTTAGTAACGTACCTCCATCTGGGCGGAATCCTGTTACTTAGCCATTTTTTGGCCTTCCTTTAGCGACATTGTAGTCGTCAGTAACGTACATCCGTCTAGGCGGAATCTTGTTACTTAGCCATTTTTTGGCTTTTATTTAGTGACGTTGTATTCGTCAGTAACTTACATCCGTCAAGGCGGAATCTTGTTTCTTAGCCATTTTTCGGCTTTTATTTAGCGACATTGTATTCGTCAGTAACTTACATCCGTCTAGGCGGAATCTTGTTACTTAGCCATTTTTCGGCTTTTCTTTTGCGACGTTGTATTCGTCAGTAACTTACATCCGTCTAGGCGGAATCTTGTTACTTAGCCATTTTTTGGCTTTTCGCTGTTTCTCCAGGCATGTATTATACACAAATATAAGCTGAATAATTCATTTATTAAACGTGAATGATGGTTGCGTCTTTTGATTACATCTACTGATGATATTTCTTCAAGTGTTCAATATTCTACGGTCTTGGGAGCCTTTGTCCGTCTAGGGTCTCCAGGTGGTAGCTGCCTTGTCTGGAGTAGTGAATGACTTTGTATGGCCCCTCCCACGTGGGGCCGAGCTTTCCTTGAGTTGCATCTTTGGTTGCCTGGGTTACTTTGCGCAAGACTAGGTCCCCGATGTTGAGTCTTCTGAGCTTCACCTTTCTGTTGTAGTAGTCTTTCATCTTTCTCTGGTATTTCGTCATCTTACTGAATGCTTTGTCTCGTACTTCGTCTAGACAATCTAGGTCAATTTGGAGTAGGTCGTCATTTTCCTTTTCATTGAACGCTTCTCTCCTGATGCTAGAAATTCCCACTTCGACAGGGATGACGGCTTTAGTACCGTAGGTGAGTCGGAAGGGGGTCTTTCCCGTTGGGGTTCTGGCCGTGGTTCTGTAAGCCCACAATACGTTGGGCAGTTCTTCCGGCCAGGCCCCTTTCGCGTCGTCTAGTTTGGTCTTTATGATCTTCAGCAATGTGCGGTTCGTTGCTTCCGTCTGTCCATTCGCCTGGGGGTGGCCTGGTGACGAGAACTGGTTCTTGATGCCCAAGCCTGAACAGAAGTCCTTGAAACTTTGGCTATCGAACTGTCGTCCGTTGTCCGATATGATCGTCCTTGGGATCCCGAACCTGCAAATTATGTTCTTCCATACGAACCCCTGGATTTTGGCCTCGGTGATGGTTGCCAATGCCTCTGCCTCAACCCATTTAGTGAAATAATCAATAGCAACTAGTAAGAATTTTACCTGACCTTTGCCTTGAGGTAGTGGGCCAACGATGTCGATTCCCCATTGTGTGAAGGGCCATGAGGATGTTATCGTCGTCAGCTTTTCTGATGGGAGCCGTTGTACATTCCTGAACCTTTGACATTTGTCACACCTCTTGACGAACCTCTCTGAGTCGTCCTGCATGGTCGGCCAGAAGTAACCTGCTCGCATAATTTTTCTTACCAAGGATTGGGCCTGCATGATCACCACAGATCCTTTCATGGACCTCCCTCAAGACGTATTCGGCCTCTCCTTCGTCAACACACTTCAAGTAGGGCATGGAGAATCCTCTTTTGTACAAAGTATCATTGATAATAGTGAATCTGGCGGATCTTTTCTTGATTTTCCTAGCTTCATCTGTGTTTTGGGGCAGGTGACCATCCTGGAGAAAGGAGAGGATGGGCGTCATCCAGCTATTTGTGCCTTCGACTGCGAATGTTGGAATTTCCTTAATACTGGGGTTCCTTTGTATCTCCATCATTAACTCCGTCCCTGATTTCATCTCTTCCGACGAGGCTATCTTTGATACTTTGTCTGCAACCATATTCTAGCTCCTCAGAATCTGGACGAACTCCACTTTCTCAAATTCTTGAGTCAAACGTTTCGTCAACTTGAGGTATTTCTGCATCCTTTCTTCCTTTGCCTCGTATTCTCCTCTAATTTGCCCAATTATTAGCTTTGAGTCGTTCTGGACTAGCAGGTTGCTGGCCCCCAGCTCTTTTTCGAGTCTTAAACCCGTCAGAATTCCTTCATACTCAGCTTCGTTGTTGGTGGCTGGAAATTTTAGCTGGACTCCATACTTCAATATTTCTCCTTCAGGAGTGGTTATGACGACCCCTACTCCCCCCCTTTTTTGGGCTGATGATCCATCAGTCTGTATTACCCATGTCTCGTCCATGTCTACAACGTTTGGTTTGTCTGGGTGAGTGAACTCGGCGATGAAGTCAGCCAGAGCTTGTGCTTTGATGGCTGTCCTGGGATGGTATTCTACATCGAATTGGCTGAGTTCAATTGCCCATTGGACCATCCTCCCGGCTGCCTCGGGTTTGTTCATAGACTTCTTGATAGGATGGTCCGTCATTACTAAGATCGGGTTTGCCTGGAAGTATTGTCTGAGCTTGCGCGAGGCTACTATCAAGGCAAAGGTGATTTTCTCGATCCTTGGGTACCTGAATTTAGCTCCTTGGAAAGCTTGACTGACGTAGTACACTGGGAGTTGTTTCCTATCTTCTTCTCGTATTAAGGCTGCACTGACGGCTATGGACGAAACCGCCAGGTATAAGTATAAATTTTCCCCTTCCTTGGACGGGCTTAGAAGAGGTGGGTTGCTGAGGTAACGCTTGAGCTCTTGAAAGGCCGCTTCACACTCGTTGGTCCACTCAAATGCTTGCTTAAAGGTCTTAAAAAATGGTAAGCATTTGTCTGTAGCTCTTGATACGAATCTGTTAAGAGCTGCAATCCGGCCTGTGAGCTTCTGGACTTCCTTGACGGTCTTGGGTGATGCCATGTTGAGTATAGCTTGCACCTTTTCGGGATTTGCTTCTATCCTTCTCTGGGACACCATGAACCCCAGGAATTTTTCGGAGGCAACACCAAAAACACACTTGCCAGGGTTTAGTTTCATTTGGTATTGCTTGAGGGTATCGAATGTCTCCTTAAGGTCGTCTAGATGCCCGAGCTCTTCCTTGCTTTTGACGAGCATGTCGTCGACGTACACTTCCATATTCCTGCCTATTTGTTTGATGAACATTTTGTTCACCAACCTCTGATACGTCGCTCCTGCGTTCTTAAGCCCAAAGGGCATGACCTTGTAACAGTAGAGCCCCTGACTAGTGATGAAGGCGGTTTTATCTTGATCTTCGTCGGCCATTTTTATCTGATTGTACCCGAAGAATGCGTCCATGAACGTCAACAGCTTGTGCCCAGCCGTGGAATCCACCAGCTGGTCTATTCTTGGAAGAGGGAAACTGTCCTTTGGGCAGGCCTTGTTTAGGTCCGTGAAATCCACGCACATCCTCCATTTTCCATTGGCTTTCTTCACTAGGACGACGTTTGCCAGCCAGTCTGGATAGTACACCTCCCTGACAAAACCTGCGACCAAGAGTTTACTCACCTCGTCAGCAATTGCCTGGTCTCTTTCTGGTGCAAACGTCCTTCGTCTCTGCTTGACAGGTTTCCTCTCTGGGTCTACATTTAACCTGTGTTGGATGACTTCCGGGGATATTCCTGGCATGTCGTCATGGCTCTAAGCAAAGACGTCCAAATTATCTCTAAGAAATTGGATGAGCCTCGTTCGCATCTCAGGACTTAGTGTTGTCCCAATTCTGGTTGTTTTCGTCCCTTCCCCCTCAATCAACTCCACTACTTCTAGTGTTTCCATCTTTTCTTCCTCTTTCTCTTCCACTACCCACGCATGGTTCTCCTTAGATGCTAAAACAGCTTGATAGCACTCTCGAGCTAGAACTTGGTCTCCTTTAACTTCACCAATACCCTCTTCCGTTGGAAACTTCACCTTCAAGCAGTAGGTGGACGTGGACGCCTTCCATCTGTTGAGGGCTGGCCTTTCGATGATAACATTATAAGACGAGGGACAATCCACTACCAAAAAGTCTATCTGACGAGTCAACTGTTTTGGATATGTTCCCACCGTTACTGTTAATGTCACTATACCCCTGGGGTACACCTTGTCGCCGCTGAAACTGACGAGTGGAGAATCGAAGGGACGAAGTCTATTGGGATCCAACCTTAATTGTTGGAAGGTGGAAAAGTAAATGATATCGGTAGAGCTACCGTTGTCCACGAGGACTCTTTTGGTGTTGAATCCTTCTATGGTGAGCATTATGACCAGCGGATCATTGTGAGGCTGTTTTATTCCTCTGGAGTCGTTCTCATTGAAGGTCATATCCTGGTTAGTCCGTCTGTACTTGGTCGGGGGTGTCATATGGACACTATTCACATGCCGTTGATGTGCTTTCCTGAGTGACTTGAACGAACCTCCGGTGATAGGCCCCCCAGCTATCGTCTGTATCTCCCCGACCACGTTTTGAGGAGGTTGTGGTTGACGGCCGTTGCTTCTAGAGGTGGACCCCTGTTGACCTTTGTTTTCATCCCGGAATTTGTCGTGTTCCCCCTTCTTTACGAATTTCTGCAACTTCCCTTTCCGTATCAATTCTTCTATCTGCTCTTTGAGATCCCTACAATCTTCAGTGTAGTGGCCGTGATCTTTGTGGAATCAGCAGTATTTATTTTTGTCACGGACGTTGGGAGACGAGTGTAGTGGTCGTGGCCACTTGAGATAGTACTCGTCTTTAATCTGCGCCAAAATTTTGTCAACAGGCATAACGAGAGGGGTGAATTTTACCGTTCATGGATTTTTTTCATCTTTCCGTCTGACTCCGTCATTGATTCGACGATCTGGACGATCCTGTTTCTGCCTCTACGATCGTCTTCCCTTCTTCCTTTATCCCCTGTTCTGTCCGCGTCATTAATAGTTGCCAATGCGTCTTCAGCATTCATGTACTTTGCGCCTTGAGGAGCATTTGAGCCATCGTCTTCAGGGGGTTCTTCGTGAGGGAACTGACGAGATCCCTGGACCTCAGCCTTGCTTTAAAGGTCGTCAGCTGCACCATATCGTCGGCTTCGTCTACCTCCAGTGTTTCCCTCGTGAAACGTTTTACATAAGACCTCAGGGTTTCCTTTTCCCTCTGCCTGATGGTAAGCAAGTGGTTTGCGGTCCTCTTTGGTCGTTGTTCTCCAATAAAGTGACGCAGGAAGGAGCTGCTCAACTACTCGAACGTATCGATTGACGATGTTGGCAACTTCGTGAACCATTCTCGGGCAGCTCCCCTGAGTGTAGTTGGGAAGGAGCGACACAATATTTCATCTGGGGGTTGTTGAAGTCCCAAGGTCGTCTTAAAGGTGTTTAGATGGTCCTGAGGGTCCTTCAGTCCGTCGAAGGGTTCGAGCTGTGGTAGCCTGAATTTCGACGATACTGGGCAGTCGAGGACTGCTGTTGTGAATGACGAGTCTGTCGCCCGGACCATCCGATCCATACTCTGCTCTGTTTTTTCTTTGATAGCATTCCGTAATTCATCCATCTCCCTCCTCATCTCCCGAAGAACATCTGAATTTTGCTCGACGGGAGTGTTTGGCCTTCAATGGTCACTCCTTCTGTTGCTGTCTCCCTCATCTTCCTGATTTCCCTTCGAACGATTTTCCTCTTGCTGAAGGCGCAATCTCATTTCTTGATTTTGCTTAGTCAGTTCTTCAACTGTGGCTGCGAGGGCTTGGACTTGTTGGGCTAGGGCTACAGCATCCTGATTAGACTCCATCCTGTAAGAACAAAGATATAGGATCACTATTCCGAGTTTGACCACGAAAAAGTGTATTCCCACAGACGGCGCCAAACTGATGAGTGTGAACTCGTCAGTACTTGTTTTACGGACGGAGACGATCTTTCAGCCCTTGGAGATGAACACCGGTGTAGTGCCTGCCACAGCGCCTCCGATGCCAAAGTTAGTAAAAGAATGGTTGAACAATGCAATTGGAAAGAACTAAGAAAATGTCTCAGTGAGTTTTCTAGGTGTATCTACCTGTTCTTCAGCAATGTGGGAGGCTTATATACCTTCTCCTGGCTTCTAGCCGTTGGGTAGTTATGGAGGTTTTTAATGCTCCTTTTGGTAACGCCTGAAGCCCTTTAGTGTGCCATTATTGCCTTTCAACGGACTGTACAATTGTCTCTGTAACCGTTTTGCCTACATTGAATGGTCCGGATATGTTCGTTAGTAAAGCGTATGACCGACTCTCCTAGCCAAAGTCTGGAGTCGTCCGTGTCGATGGCATCGTCAGTGCGTCCATGAACTTCGTCAGTCCCGTCAATTATTATTATTTTAAATACATTACAATGCAATTATTTAGAAAAGGAAACTCGGCGTCTTTTGAATCTTTGAAATCATTTGAATCTTTTCTTTTTGAAAAAATCAAATATTTGTTGTTGACTTTTTCATAATCTAAAAATAAATATAATTTGAATTTATCATCTCATTAAATATTCAATAATCTACAAATCATTACACACAACACGCTAGCACTATGCACACAAGCACTCAACAACTAACCAATAAATTTCAAAGATGCAAATAATCTCTTTCTCTCTTTAAATTTATTAAAGAGAGAAAGATAGAGATTGAGCATTCCGCCTCTCTCTCTCTCTCTCTCTTCTATTTTTGGTGAGTGTAATTTGTGGAGATAATTCTCTCATCTCTGCCTCTCTTTCTATTTTCTTCATAACTTAAATTATCAAATCAAGCTAATCAACCAACAAAGTTTAGCAATTTTTGGCAATAGAGATTTATGAGAGAGATAAGATATTCCAATAAAAAAAATGAAATAATACCAAATTTGAGGATAGTGGACAGGTGGTGGCATAGTGTTGGTCTATTTACTGCTACGACTGTGTTGTGCTGGAGTTGCCCACTTGCCTAGGCCCAACGCCTCCCTTTTCCTGCCCCTAGTCCAAGGTCTCACTTTTTATTTATTTATTTATTTATTTTAGTGTCTTGCGTGTTGGGTGTCTCATTATTTTTAGACTATTTTTCTCTCTTTTTGTATCTGTCATGGTTTGTTTTAGGGTGTTGTTTGGGATTAAGTTTGCTATTAATAAATTTTGTTGTTATGCTAATTTTTTAAGCTTGTTAAATTTATTTTAAATTTTAGATCAATAAAGTTTTTCTTATAGCCTTTAAAAAGGATCAATAATATTGTTGAGGAGGACAAATTGCAATTGTTTCAAGTGCAATTTTATAGAAACAAATTATTAAAATTAATACATATATGGTAATAATTATTTTCAAAAGAGAATATGAGAGATAATAACAAATTTATAGTAAATAAGATGAGAAGAAAAAGAGTAAAAATAAAATATATAGTAATAAATACCAAATTATCTAAGTCATGCTATGTATAGACTAACATTATATTTGTAAATACTATCTTTATAATGCAAAAAGATAACATCTATGAAATCAAATAAAAGAAAAAAATATAATAATTTAAAAACACAAAACTAAACCACATCAACCCAAACTAGAGTTCTAAAAAATACAAAAATTAATCAACCTAAAGTAGAGATGTAGGATAGAAAAATCTAGCAAAAAATAGTTAAAAAAATTGAGAGAGAGAGAGAGAGAGAGAGAGAGAGAGAGAGAGAGAGAGAGAGAAATAATATTTTTATGTGGGAAAGCCATACATAGAACGGGAGAGAGAATTGCAAATTTATAGTAAAATGATGTGAATAAAAAGAGTCAAAAATAAAGGAGGATAAAAGGTAAGTTGTGAATTAATAAAAAGAAAAAGAGTTAAAAATAAGACAGGAAGAGTTTAAAAATGTGTGGATGATGTGGTTTAACAGCAGCATAATAATAATAAATTATACGTTTCAGCTCACATATATATATATATATATATATATAAATAGATAGATAGATGAGACGAAGCTAATGGTGTTAAACAAATTTTCCGAACTCTTTCATGATCACCTTAAATCTAAAGATAGCCCTCAGATCTAGATCCCTAACCATCCTTCAAAGTTTCATATATATATATATATATATATATCTCTCTCTCTCTCTCTCTCTCTCTCTCTCTCTCTCAATATGGCACTTAACCTTGCATTGCTTGATCTCTCTCTTTATCTGTTTCTTTATATGGCACTTAACCTTGCATTGACAATGAGGCCATCTATGGCTGATTTTGGTTCTTTAAAGAAATCAAAAACTACCATTAAAAGTTGGAAAGGACATGTTGTTCCACCAGCTACAACTCTTGATGAAGTTCTCACTGGAGTCCAAGTAGTCCAACCTACAGTAATTTCCAATCCCAAGAAAGTAAAAAGAAAGGACTTCCCTGTTGATTTCAAGTTTGGTTGCTCCACTTCTGCTCTTCAGGTCTCTCTCTCTCTCTCTCTCTCTTTCTCTCTCTCTTATATAAATACACATACATTCATGTGTGTATATATATATATATATATATATGTTAGGTTCTAAAGATTTAGGATTAATTGTTTAGAACTTCAACTTGTAAGCATTGGCAAACCGAGAAAAAAACATGTCTAGGATAGGTGTTAGACATTGCTCAAAGCTGTACAGGTCAATACTCAAGAATGTACAAGCTGTAGGAAAAAGAATTAATTTTCTGTGATGCTTGACTGATCGAAGGATGAGGCTTGACCAATCAAGAATTGTAGAAAAATCATTTCTACAGAATTTTTAAATAGGCCCAAGCTCGCGAAAACGTTTAGGGTTTTAGTCCAACACTTCTACAGATAAAAGGAAAACCCTAGCCACGTTTTGAAGACTCTTGAAAGATTTGTGAGTTACTCCAGTGAGATTTGAGAGGTTCTGTATCTTCTAACTCTACAAGCGTCTACTGAAACAAGATCTATAATTAAGTGCTGGTGTAATCTATCTAATGCATAGATCATCAAGCTGTGATCTGAAACCTTTGAGTAAGATCTCAATGTCACAAGCATGGGTGCTTGTGTGCTACAAATCCAAGAGAGAAGGAGTTCGCAGATTCCTAGTTTGCACATGGTTGTGTTAATAAGGTACTACTGGAGGTAGCAATTGAGGTAGCAGTAGATTTAGGATTAAATCTTTTGTAAAAACTTCAATTCTCTATTAGTGGATTTGTTTTACTTTAAGAATAGCTAAGTCAAATCCTCCCCAGGTTTTTACCTTGAAACTATTGGTTTTATTGGTTTTTCTAGGTCATCATATCATAGTGTTATTTATTTTTCGCTGCTTTGCATGATATGATTGATTATCGTTTAACGTAGGCCTGGATAATGAACCTAAATATCACTTTGTTAATATATTAGGTTAAACAATTTGCTTTGAGGGGTCTAAACAAACAAACAGGTGGTATTAGAGCAGGTTAGCTTTTGTTCAGGTGTGTCTCTCTGTTGAGAATGGCTAGGAGAGACCTACCACTCCTGTTAGTGAATGGAACACTACTCAAAAGGAAGCAGCAAGCTTTAATAGCAAGGTTATGAATGCTATATTCAATGTTGTTTCTATGGAAGAGTTTAAAAGAATCTCTAATGTAGAGGTTGCTCATACTGTTTGGAATATTTTGCAAACTATGCATGAAGGCACTAAGGTAGTAAAAATTAATAAATTGCAGCAGTTGACCTCTAGGTTTGAAAGCATTAGGATGTTTGATGATGAAACTTTTGATGAGTTCTATGCCAAACTAAATGACACAGTGAACTTTTCTTTTAATTTGGATGAAGTATATGATCAACCTAAAGTAGTTAAGAAGATTCTTAGATCTTTAACAGAGGATTCTAGACCCAAAGTCACTGCTATAACAGAAAGCAAAAATATGGACACCATCTCTGTTGATGAACTTGCAGGATCTCTACAGTCCTATGAGTCTAACCTACCTAAAACTAACAAATCCAAATCTATGTCTCTTAAATCTGTTGATGATGTAGATGATGGTGGATTTGATGATGAAATCTCTTCTACAGAGATAGCTTATATTGCCAAGAAGTTTAGAAACTTTTTGAGGAACAATAACAGAAGGGCAATAAATCGAAACAATGCTGACACTAAGAATGTGAAGAAGAATGAAACAACCAAAATAACAATTCTGAAAAATCAAAAGATAAGGTTGTTTAATCCTCTAACAATTCTTTAGGTCAACAATGTTCTGGTTGTCAAGGTTATGGTCACCATAGGTCAGAATGTCCTACTTACTTGAGATCTAAGGGAAATGCTATGGCTGTTATCGTTAGTGATGATGAAGTTTCTGATCACGAGTCTAAAAGTGACCAAGAAGGAAATTTCATGGCTTTCATTGCTATTGTTGAAGTAAGTGAGCTTGAAATTGTTAAGGAGAGCCCTTTTGATAGGGAACTCTCTAAGAATGCTGACTTGCAAGAGGCTTATAATAAGGTTTGCAAAATTGTAGCAAAGGATGCCATGAATATTGGCATAGGTTTAAAGAAGATAAACACTCTTAAACATGAAAAGAAAAATCTATTGGTCAAACTGTTTGATGCTAATGAACTCATAAACCTCTGTTAAGATTGAAAACTTGTCTTTGATTGAGAAAATTAAAAATTTAGAATTTGAATTATCTATTGCTAGAGAACAACTTGATAGGACTTCTACTTCTAAATTGGATGATATGTTAAATGTTTAAAAATATTTTTTTGATAAGATAGGGTTAGGGTTTGTAGAGAGTGTTTCTACTTCTGTTGTTCATCCTCCTAAGTTTGTACCTACTACATCTATTTCTTTACCTGAATTTAAGGTACCTAAGAAAGAAGTTCTAGCTACTGGGAGAACTAGCATAAATCTAAGTGAGTCAAAACCCAAGAATCCCAATCATCTTGGAAGCAAGAAACAACACAAATCTCAATGGTTTTGTCATTTTTGTGGTGGAGTTGGGTATACTAGCCCAAATTTTTTTAAGTTGCAAGCTTCAAAGCAATCAACCAAACAAAAAGTGTCTGTGCCAAAAGCACAAGATCCTATGGCACTTATTCATGGATTGGTAAAGGTTCTTAACCTTTATGCCAAATACAGCAGCTGAATTTAGACCTAATTCATCTAGAAACTCCAATTCCAAGTTTGCATCTAAAAGAGTGTGGATGCAAAAGACTCAGTCTCAATGAGTCTGTCTAACATGGGCCTTGTGTAAATTCTTTCAATCTCTTATGACCAATTTTTTTTTTCTTTTTTCATTAGGATTTGCATTTGCATTACATTCATGCATTTCATTCTTGGTCTATTTATGATGCTTTTAAGTTTTCCAAAAAAAAAAAAAAAAAAGAAAAAAAAATTGTTTGTATTACACATCTTCAAGTGTGTAATTGAGGTTGGCCTATGAAATTTGCATTTCATGATTGTGTACCATATTTCGTTTAGATGAGCTATTTTTTTTTTGCACTTTGCTAGTTTGTGCATAGTACTTATATTGTATGAGTTGTTTATGGTTTTAAACACATGCTCTTGATTTTGAAGTCACATTCTTTTGATGGTAAAGACTAAAAAATTCTAGGAGAAAGGCATAAATAACCATCTCATCACTATTACTCGTCAATCATGAACACCTGTATGCAAATTATAAAAGCCGTGCTCGGTAAGGTGTAGCACTTGCATAACAAGATTAAATGAGGTGTTAATTGTGAAATGAATGTGAAAATCAAAAGAAAAATAAAAAGAGAATTCAAAAGAAAACAAAAGCAAAAAAAAAAAAAGGATCAAAAGAAAAAGAAAAAAAGAAAAATGATTTTACATGATTGCAAGCGTGTTTTCTAGGAGATGTAAGAGTTATATAATGTAACTCTTTAGGTGATAGTCACTTTCAAATTTATGCGATTGATAATGTAGAATTGTATTTAATTTTCATCTACATATCACATTTTTAGGTATTTCATACACTTACTAGTTGCACATACCATAAGCAAGTATTTGTTAAACTCTATACACGTGATTGTGTGTTACTTTTTGTGGCCATCCAAAATTGTGCTTCTTGAAATGTTTAATACTTTTTGGGGTTTTGAGGTAAAAATTGTGTGAGGAAAATTTTTGAAGCTTGATAAATTTTTTTGATCTGATTGAAGAGAAATAGTTTTTGAAAACATTTGGAATCATTAACATGCATCTCATATCATAAAAACTATTTTAAAAATATTTCTATAGAAAATTCCCAGGTTTTCACAATTTTCTGAGTTTTCAGGATTTGATTGATCGAACTTTTTTTTCGACCAATTGGAAAAAAATAAATAAAAAAACCAAATTTTTTAGGTTAAAACTCTCGGGTTGACTCGATTTCTCCTTCGATTCCTTTCGATCAGTCGAACCTATTTTTAAAATATTTTTGATTCCTGGCTCGTTTCCTTCCGACCGATTGAAAATCATTTTTTTGAAAAGAAATAAGAGGAATCTAAACCTTGTTCTTCATTTTTTTTTTTGTCATCTTCTTCGATCCCTCTCTCAATTCCTCTTAGTCAAAATTGTTTTATTTTATTATTATTATTTTTTTTAAGTCAAAGCTTCAAAGGTTTTTCTCCTAAACATCTAGTAAGACTATTTTGACCCTTCTTTTTGCTTATATTACATGCGTTCATGAATTTTTCATCAATTTTTCAAAATTTTCAAAGTAAAGAGATTTTAGGGGTTTTGTTCATGCATCATATAAATATGATTCACATACTTTAATTTAAAAAATTTCATGATTTCTTCAAAATTTCAAAATTAGGGTTTAATTGAGTGATTATATCATATTTGTTTAATTGAGTGATTATATCATGTTTTTATACTTGTCATGTTGTTCAATTGATCAGTATAAGGATTTTTGGAAAATTAGGGTTTTCAAAATTGGGGATTTGGCAAAATTTCTAATTTTCTTGGTCAATTTTCAAAATTAAGATAAAATTGAATTATTTTAGAGCATTAGATCTTGCATCATACGTGTATATACATCATGCATCTATAGTTTTTTAAAATTTCATGTTATCCTGTGCTTTAACTCTATCTGATGCTGTCTATCCTTGGTTTTTGTTTTGTTTTGGTTTTTTCCTTTTCTTTACCCTTAGTCATGTCTCCTAAGGTTGGTAAAAAGTATAAGACCAAAGCCAATAGAACCATAGCATCCTTTTCTACTCAGGTTGATAGGGTTAGGTTTCTTACAGCTAGGTTTGAGGAAATTTTTAAGACCTTAACCAAGTTTAGGTCTATTTGGGGGGAAAGACAGATTAACTTAAATGAGTTAGATCCTTCCATTCGTAGGAGTCTAGTGTCTAGGAACTGGGTATCCTTATGTGATGTTTTTGATCCTCCTGTTGCTGCCTTAATTAGAGAGTTCTACTCGAACCATCTATGTTTATTCTAAGGATATAGGTGGTCATTAGGATAACTAAACGTGTAGTTTCTGAAACTCTAGGTGTACCTTTGGTTCGTAGACCCACATATCCATACACTGAGTCTCCTCATATAGATGATGTGATGTCTTTACTCTGTGGAAGACCAGTAACTTAGGGATTTGAACCAAGGATTAACTCATGTGAGTTTACTGAGCTTAACTATCTTTACTTAAGGATAGCCAGTCATAACACCTTCCCTATCTCTCATGTTCACACCATTCCTTTAGACAGATGTGCTCTCCTTTATGCCTTCATCACAAACAGGTCCATGTGTTTTCCTTCCTTATTCATTCTGACCATAGTTAAAATTTATAGGAGTAAATCCAAAGCATAGAAGATGTTCTTTCCTGTGTTTATATATAGGGTTTTGAACTTTCTAGGGTTAGAAGACTTTCCTACTCTAGAATTAGTTCATATCATTGCCCCTATAGGAACCACATTTCTCAGACAGTGACAGGCTCAGATGAAGAGTGTTGAACCAAGCACTAGGACTTCAAAGAGACCAAGAGGTGAAGCTTCTACTACAACTCCTGCCTCTGGTAATCAGCTTGCTGCTAAGGAGGTCCATGTGGATCCTACTACAACTTTGGATCCTGCTGGTGATGATGATACTGCTGACCCTACTATTACTCCTCCTTTCTCACTCCGTGCCATGATGGAGTCCTTTATGACTGCTCAGGTGGCTCGTGGACAGCTTATTGATGAGCTACTCATGAGGTTGTTGCCTTGAGAGCATATTTTGCCATGTATAAGAGTGCTTTTCCACTTCCACCACCCTTTGACCCTTGATGGTCGCCTTTGGCAATATATAACAAAAAGGGGGAGTATGTTTAGTTAGGGCTCTTGTATTTAGGGGTAGGGTAGAGAGATTTTGTATTTGTGGGGAGTTGTTTAGTGTTTTGTCAATGAGAGATTTTGATATATTTTTTTTCTTCTCATTGTTTTGATGTATATTTGTTTCAATTTATTGTTCTTTTTCACAAACATTGCTGGTTCATTAACCATGCTAGTTTATTTGATGTTTATTCATTTGAAATTCTGTCTATCTCTTATGTTTTGTGAATTCAAATTCAGTTTTTATATACTAGATTTATACTGTAATTTCCACACAAGCGTTTATGGTTTTGTTTTGAGTGTTTTAGGAATTTATAGGTTAATTCTTTCTCATTTGCTGTCTATTCTAGCAACTAATAGTTAGTGGATTGTGATGGAATTTTATTTGGGCAATAATGTGTAAGTTGGGCTAATTCTTGAGTTGAGCAATTCTTTTTTTTAAGTGTGTTTTGTCAAGGATTGCCAAATGGGGAGATTATTAGGTTCTAAAGATTTAGGATTAAATATTTAGAATTTTGACTTGTAAGTGTTGGCAAATCGAGAACAAAAACATGTCTAGGATAGGTGTTAGACATTGGTCAAAGCTGTACAAGTCAAAACTCAACAATGTACAAGCTGCAGGAAAAAGAATTAATTTTCTGTGAAGCTCGACCAATTGAAGGATGAGGCTTGACTGATTGAGAATTGCAAAAAAATAATTTCCGTAGAATTTTTAAATAGGCACAAGCTCGTGAAAACGTTTAGGGTTTCAGTTCAACACTCCTACATATAAAAGGAAAACCCTAGCCACGTTTTGAAGACTCTTAGAAGACTTGTGAGTTACTCCTATGAGATATGAGAGGTTTTGTACCTTTTAACTCTATAAGCGTCTACTGGAACAAGATTTACAATCAAGTGCTGGTGGAATCTAGTTGCTGCATGGATCAACAAGTCATGATTTGAAACCTTTAAGTGGGATCTCAAAGTCACAAGCGTGGGTGCTTGTGTGCTATAAATCCAAGAGATAAGGAGTCCATGGGTTCAAAACTTGCACGTGATCATGTCAATAAGTTACTACTGGAGGTAGCAATAGATTTAGGGTTAAATCTTTTGTAAAAACTTCAATTCTCTATTAGTGGATTTGTTTTACTTTGAGGATAGCAAAGTCAAATCCTCTCCAGGTTTTTACCTTGAAACTATTGGTTTCATTGGTTTTTTTGAGTCATCATATCGTGGTGTTATTTATTTTTTGCTATTTTGTATGATAAGATTGATTATCATTTAATCTAGATCTAGATAATTAACCTAAGTAATTACTTGACTAATATAGTAGGTTAAACAATCTGCTTTAAAGGGTTTAAAAAAAAAAACAAATAATATATATATATATATATATATATGTAAGGATTGTCAAACTATGCCAAATTTTGTTCTTTTATTGAGTTTTGATGTGTCTTAAAGTTGTAATTGAAAATCAAGTTCAAGACACAAAGTCAGCTTAAGAAAAACTCATAAAATGTCTATTTTCAGCATGAACCTCAATAGCTGACTTAATACCTCTCTATAACTATCTCAATACCTCCTAATAACTCTCGATTTATTGAGCTCTTCTAGGCCCCCCTTCTGCCTCCTTAGCTAGCTCAATATTTCTCGATAGGTATCTTGAAACCTCCTCGATACCCCTCGATCTATTGAGATTCACATTTTAGCAAAAATTAGTGACACAAAAAAGCTCATAACTTGTCTATTTGAAGCTCGATATGAGATCTAATTGAACTGATTTTTAAAGAATGTTATAAGCCATCTATTAGAAGGATTTTTATAGAGAGAGAAACACACCATTTTTACGACTAAGTTTTTTGTAACCAAGTTCTCTCAATTTCACCATACCAAAGATAAAAAGTAAATCTAAAGTTTGTTTGGTGAATAAGCTGAAGCTATATCAACCACCACATACTTATTGCTATGAAGAAAACCCTTAAGAAGTTATTGGAGTCAGTTAAAGGTTCTGATTGTGTTTGCGGGTGCGTTATCCGGGGAGGATTCATATATTGAGAGTTCAGGGGTTTTAATGCAGTAGAAGGTTTCTATTATAAGTTTATCTATTAGGATTGTAAAGTTTAGGGATAAGGGTTTCGTACTAAATCTTAAACTTCTCTTTACGATAGTGGATTGCTTTTTGGGAAGGTTCCCCTAGGTGTTTTTTTTTGGGTGAAACTATTTTGTTTTATTGGTTTTCCTTGGTCAATACCCTTTGATTGATTTGAATTCCTTGGAATTCTTTATAATGTTTCTTTTCATAACTTTTTCTCTATTTTTGATGTTGATATGATTTTAAAGACACTTGAGCACATGAAAACCCCTTGTATGCATGAATTTTTATTTCATACAAAATAGTCTTAAGTGATCATGCTTAGAAGTGTTTGTATACCTTTGTTCATGGGTCACATAGTGTCAAGATTTGCATAAAATGAAAGAGAGAATATTGGTATTCCATGTGCAATCTCTCTTTTTTTTTTTTTTTTTGGTGATTCAGTTTTCTCCTCAAAATGTTTTTTCTCTAATAGTTTTTCTATAATTTTTTTTTTTAAATGGAAGAATGTTGTTCTTATACCCTTGCTCTTTATAGTGGGAGTTTTATTTGTTTGCATTCCATGAGTGTGTCATTCTTATTTACCATATGTTGTCCCCTTAGTATCCATAGCATCTTGTTTTCATTCTATTAATGTTTGTTTATGGATTCTTTGTGCCCCTTTGATCCCTTTTATGTTTCCTTGGTAACACTTTGTAGCTTTCAGTCAATCATGACAAGAAGGGGCAGAAAATTGGTATTTGGAATTTCTACATGTTAGGGGACCAATACATGTTTTTCTAAGGGGGAGATGTGTTTTATTTACTTAGGAGGAGCATTATGTACTTTGGGGGTTTTGTGCCAATTTTTATTGGTATACATAATCTAGAGCTTTACTTGTGTATTATCTATCATTATTTTCCACATAATGCACATAATGTGTTTGTTAAGTGCTTTAAGAAAAAACAAATATGAAGCCAATCAAAACTATCAATCCTAGTTTGTGCTATGATTTCTTGGGACATGTTGTTAGATTAGGCTAGTTTAGTTGAATATGGATTCATTCTTTATTACTGTGATATTTTTGTAATTGAGGTTTTGTCATGGATTAACAAAGGGGAAGATTCTGAGGTTCATGTGTTTTAGTATTGTCAAGAAAATCCAAATTGTGTTCTTTTATTGAGTTTTGATGTGTTTTAAAGTTGTAATTGAGGATTAAGTTGAAAACACAAATTTTGCTCAAGAAAAGCTCAAGAAAAATAAATTTCAGCATATACCTCGATAGTTGGCTCAATATCTCTTGATACCTCTGATAGCTATCTTGATACCTCCTCGATACATCTCAATCACTCTAGCCCTTCTAAGTCACCTTCTACCTCCTTGATAGCTAGCTCGATACCTTTCAATCTATCAAGATTTAAGTTTCAACAAAAATCAGTGACACGAAAAAAGCTCATAACTTGTCCATTTGAAGCCTGATTTAAGATTCGATTGAACTGGTATTTAAAGGACATTATGAGCCAAATATTATAAGGTTTTTTAGAGAAAGAAACAATTCATTTGTGCTGCTAGGGTTTTTGTAACCAAGTTCTCTCAATTTCACCATACGAGGAGTTTCAAAATAAATTTGAAATTTGTTTGGTGAAGAAGTAGAAGCCTTAGCAACCACCACAAACTTACTGTTGTGCAAAAAATCTTCAAGAAGTTCTTGGAGTCAGTCGGAGGTTTCGATTGTGATTGTAAGTGGATCATTCATGAAACATTCATATATTGAAGAGTTCAGAGGTTCTGATGTAGTAGTACGCAGTAGAAGGTTTTTACTATAAGTTCATCTTTTTTGGATTGTAGAATCTAAGACAAAGGTTTTTTATTAGATCTTAAATTTTTCTTTACTATAGTGGATTACTTTTTGGGAAGATTTCCCCTTAGGTTTTTTTATTTTGTGAAACTAGTTTGTTTAATTTGTTTTCATAGGCCATTATATCTTGTGTTATTTACTATTCTATTGTGCATCATATTGATGTTTTAACCAAATACTATTCATAATAGATCTAATTAACAACTTGGATTTAATATAGAATACTTGTGTTGCATAAATAGTTGACATGTATTGACATGGTGCAGACAGAAGGAGCAGGTGATGAGGGAGGGAGAGGACCAAGCACCTGGGACCATTTTATCCAAGATGGAATTGGAGACAAGGACAGGGCAGTTGATTCATACCATCGTTACAAAGTATATATGAATATTGCTACATAATTATTAATAAATGATAAAAACAACTCTACTCTACAAATGGTCAAAGCAAGAAAACTATATATATTTTTTTGATACACAACTAAAGATAGAATAAAATTAAAGCACTTAAGCACTACCCATGTATTTCAAAAGTTTGACCTTTTTAAGATCTCATGCTCATCACATATCATTTCTTAAGTTTGACCGAAAGGAATTATTTGTTGTTTATTATCAGAATGAAAAAGATCATACTTATTTAGAATGGATTTATTTTATAAATCAATTTAGATATATTATAAATCTAAAAATATATCTATGGTTACATTATTTAAAATTTTAAATAACATGTCACACTATACACATACATTATTGAATCATGAAGTTCCAATTAGGAAATGTTGCTAACGTGTAGCACAGATTCTTAATCTTCTTTATAATAGTAATGAAAGCTTTTTAAGTAGAACAAGTTTTTGCACTAACCTAATTTCAGAAAATAAGCTTGTTTAAATTGTTGTCATTTTCTGGTCACCAATTTGTACCTTATAGTGTGTTTTTCTTTTTCTTTCTCTAATTGGTTGGTGTCACAGGAGGACGTGCAACAACTGAAATATATGGGGGCAGACACTTACAGATTTTCCATTTCCTGGTCAAGAATCCTCCCTGGTACTTTTTTCTTCAAAATATGCCACCCTCAAATCAACAAAATATTTCAAAAGAAAAGAAAAGAAAATTTATGTTCTATTTATATAATCAACTTGCGTGCAGATGGGACCGTTGCTGGTGGAGTAAACCAAGAGGGCATCAATTTCTACAACAGTTTTATTAATGAACTGATAAAAAATGGTATGAACCAATATTTGCCTTTACAACCCTAGTAGCTGCTTGTGCTTCATATATGCAAGGACCAGTTTTTGTTCCTAAATATTCAGACCAGTTTCCTTTTCAACTGCTCAAAAAATGAGACTCTGAATTCCCCATGCAGGGATAACCCCCTTTGTGACACTCTTCCACTTTGACTTACCTCAAGCACTGCAAGACAAATACGAGGGCTTCTTGAGCAGACAGATTGTGTAGGTTCATGTGATCCAGTTGATTAAACTTCTTATTTCAACTATCAATATTTCCAAAGATAATAATTATTAATCAGTGTCTGTGTACTTGGATGTTACCGTACTGTTAATAACAGGGATGATTTTAAAGCCTATGCCGATATTTGTTTCCAAAATTTTGGAGACCGAGTGAAGTACTGGACCACTATCAATGAGCCACAAATCTTTGGGCCGTACGGTTATGAAACTAGGAACCCAAATCCAAAACCTGCAACAGATCCATATCTTTCTAGCCATAACATTATATTAGCCCATGCCGCGGCTGCAAAACACTACAAAGAAAAATACCAGGTAAAATCTATATAAATCATCTTCTTCCTTTCTCGTTTTGTAGAATTAATTTCCAATAGGACAATCATAAGATGAAACCCATTTTGTTTCTATACAACGTCATTTATATAATTTAAGTTTTTTTTTTTTTAATTTTTTTTTTTATTCTTAGACAACTCAAGGGGGAGAAATCGGTTTTTCGCAAGTGGTACAATGGTTTGAGCCATATGGAAATACACTTCATGATAAAGATGCAGCCAAGAGAGCATTTGACTTCCTGGTTGGATGGTAGGAATATTTATCAGTACAGTCAATAAAACATACACACCCACATATAATCAAATCCTTTTGATAAAAAAAAAAAAAAAAATCATGTCTAATTTTCCCCCCCTATTATATGAATAGGTTTATGGAACCATTAGTGTTTGGAGATTACCCATTCATCATGAAGGCTTTGATAAGGGATGGACTTCCAGAATTCACAGAAACCGAGAAGAATTTAGTTAAAGGGTCCTTTGATTTTGTTGGAGTCAATTATTATACATCCAGATACGCACTTTCCCAACAATTTGATAAAGATGATAACTATTCTACCTTTAGTCAATACCAGTATGCTGAGCTCAAAGGTAAACTTTGTGGTCTCCTTTGCAAAACATCTTAATTTAGCTTGTAATTGAATTTGGCATAGATATCATTTTGGTAGCTAGTATTATCTAATCCATCTTTCCTGTTTGTTGCATTTGTTATAGTTGATAGAAATGGGAAGCCCATTGGTGATCGGGTAAGATTATTTCATTTTAAATTGTTTACACATTGATTAAACTCAATAACTTGAAGACATCATCTAAGAACATGTTATTTCATTGTCAAACCAGACACCAGGTAGCACTCAAATGTATATCTATCCACAAGGGTTAAGGGATGCATTGATTTATATGAAGAAAGAATACAACAATCCCAAATTCTACATTACTGAAAATGGTTAGTAATTAACTTAAAATAGTTCCTTAATTTTTTTTCCACATTAATCAAGAGAAGAAAAAAAACATCACAAAATATATATGTTTTTTTATCTTGATATATACTCAAGTTATACATGCTTTGAAACAGGATATCCAGAGAAACGAAATGATACTATCCCAATAAAGACTGCACTGAAAGATAATGCGCGAATTAAATATATTAAAAGCCATCTTTCTGCTATTTCAGAAGCCATGAAGTAAGTTCAAATTAAGTGCTAAGTACTAACAACTACCTTTCGATGATAGCAATATTATTCATAAATAGGACTACAAAACAAGTTTGTCCCATAAAACAAAGTCACCATAAAGGTTATTTGTTGCTTGAGTGCAGGAAGGGGGTAAACGTAAATGGATACTTCATGTGGGCTTTAATGGACTGCATGGAAATGGGGTCAGGCTACACTGCTCGATTTGGGCTTGCTTACACAGATTACCTTAACAACTTAAACAGAATCCCCAAGAAGTCTGCAAAATGGCTCAAGTCCTTTGTGAAACGTTAAACTTAAGATGGACTAACCCAAATCTCATATGCAGACCAATTTTCTTGAGTGACAATTAGTTCCAACCTTCTTAATTATCATAACAAATTTGAACCTTTTCGCTTTGAAGTATTCCAAGCACTGTGGGTCTGAGTTAAGCGTAAACAGCCCAGTTCTCTTTGAATTGATTTTTTGTAATTCTTTTGATAATAATAATAATAATAATTGTGATTCACTCTCGTTGGCCATCTTGAATTCTTCATTGTAAAAACTTATCAATTTTTTTCCTTCACTTTTTACGTCTTAAAATCGATAACTATTATTAGCTTTAAGGGTCACAAACTCCTCCGTGCATTGCTCATCAAATGTTTACGTGTGTAAACATTGTTTTTAATTTTATCAATATAAAGCTATAGCATATTATTTAAAAAGTGTTACGTGTGTCCATTTGAAAATTGTTGATTTTTGGTAACTTATTTGCATAGTATTTATTAAAAAAATATATAATTTTTAGTAATTTTTATGTTAAATGTATTTCAAAAAGATAAAAATTAGTTTATTTCAAAAAAGTTAAAAGTTAGAACGAAGAAAAATAAAAGATGTTGAGAGAGGAGAGAGCAGAAACAGGGAGAAATGAAATCCTAGGCCAAGTTGCTTGCTGTATATTATAGGATTATAGCAGTTCGTTTGTTGCACGGCTTAACTTGGTCGCTCTGAGTGAAATACATACACATGATCTTTGTAATTATATATATATATATATATAAATCAGTTTCCACTTCTTCTTCTTCTTCTTCTTCTTTTTTTAAATTATTTTTTTAAGCCATTAAACACTCTCTTAAAAATAAGTTTATGGAGCTACTAACGTTGAAGACAGTGGTGGCTCTAGGAATTTTATTTAGGGTAGTCACTAAAAAATTTAAATTATCGCAATATTTTTCTTGGTACTATTTTTTAAGGAAAAATGAAATTAGAAATTATTTTTATTGAATAGGTTGAACGAGCTACAAATTTTATCTTTTTATTTTATAATAGGTTTTTTGTTGAATAATTTTTTCACTTCTTGTTGTTTGGCCTTGTATTTTTTTGTTTGGTTTATGTTTGTTGTTATTTGGGATAATATTTATTGTTGTTATTTAAGCTTAAAAAAAGGGATTAAGAATAATGTTTGGGGGCAGAATTAATTTTAGAGTAATGCTATATCTATAACATTTTTACAATAAATCTTATGCAAAAAGCTACTATTAGTAGGTAAAAAAAATAATATTAGTATTTGGCCCAAATAAGAATCAATAACAGCTTACCATATTAGATTTATTGTAAAATTATTGTGAAAATGTTGTGAATATAGTAACACTACTCTTATTTTTGTTGAACCCAAAATTTTGTAATTCTTAAGTCAAGTTGTTCAAAGTTTTTATTAAGGTAGTTATAATAGGTTAGTTTAGCATATAATATTTTTTTGGCAAGTGTATATATACATTTTTTTGCAAGTTGCCACCTTGACTTGCATGTAGAGCCCCCACTAGTTGAAGATTACTCATTCATTATGAAGGCTTTGGTAAGGGATGAACTTCCTGAATTTATAGAAGGAATTAGCTAACGGGGCATTCGTCCTTATTGGTGTCAATTATTATACATCCAATTATGCTGGTTCCATTCAATTTGATAAAGATGATACCTCTACTAGCTTTATTCAGTGCCACTATACCAGTACGTTAACTTGACAGGTAAACTTTTTGTACACAACTTCTAGAGGATTTATATTATTTATAATTAGTATTGTAAAGTTGTAATTTTTAATTATGTATTGTTGGCATTAATTTCTGTCAAATTTGGTAAAGAATTGTGAAAATCAGGGCATCTCACAATTGGCTCGTGAGTGGACAACTCGCGAAAGGTCACATGAGGAGCACATGTCAAAAGCTAAAGAGTCAAGTGTTAGGAGGCATCTTGCAACTCATCTCATGACTAGGCCAACTCGCGAGATGACCTGCAAGATGGACTGCCAAGCTGTTTAAGTGTGCCTTCTTTATTTCTTTACCCACACTATAAAAATCCACATTACCCACGAAATTGTAAGGAGACTTTCAAAGAGAAAACCCTAGAAATATATTTGAGAGAGATTATAAATCCACAATCATCTACACATTTCTCTTCGTTTTCCTCTACTCTCTAATTACAAATCCTCGAGAGGTTCTAAACCCAAACACATACCTCACCTAATCTAAGTGTTGAGAGTTGTTTTGGTGCATGTAGGAAGCATTGGATGAAGCCATTCTTTGGTGGATGCAATTTGGAGCTAATTATGGGATTTTGATAATGAGTGAAGACAAGATTCGATGAAGTCTATTGGGAGCTAGAACTTGGAGGGTTCAAATACAATGGGTAGATTAGACTTGGATGGTCTTTTTGATATCTTTGTATTCCAACTTTATTCAGTAGTAGATCATTTCGGTTTGGAGGGTTGCGGAGAGATTTTTACGCCGAGTATTTCGGTTTTACTCTTCGATAACACGTTTCGGTATTATCTTGTGTTTGCATCTCTCTTCTCTTACCACTTGTGCTTTATAATTACTTGTTGATTATGTATGCATATATAGGTAGTAATTCTAGTTAGTTGTGCATTAATTACTCTTATTCCGCATTTAGTTGAGTAGTTTAAAAGCAATTTAGCCATAAGCTTAAAATTGGATGTCTAAACAAGTTATAGTATTCTGCACTAATGAGCTTTCAAGTATGTAATGCATGCAATTATATTTGAATTAATCTGATTTGATGTCTAGGATTATCTAATCCATCTTTACTCTTTGTTGAATTTGTCACAGTCGATAGAAATGTGGCACTCATTGATAATCTAGTAAGATTATTTTCTTTTAAATTGACATGTTAAAGTAGAATTAAATCAAGGACTTGCACTAAAAATATATTATTTCATTGTTAATCTAGACACCAGGTTGCAGTCAAATTCGTGTCTATTTACAAGTATTAAGGAATGCATTGATTTATATGAAGCAAGAGTACCATAATATCATATTCTATGTTACCGAGAACAATTGGTTGGTTGGTTTAAGTTCAAAGTATATATTTTTTCCCCTCTTCTTTATGCTTTGCAACAGGATATTCAGATAAACAATATAACACTATTCCCATAGAGATTGGATTAGATGATGTGAGTTCTAGTTAGCTCAACTATTAAAACCTTTAATGGTTAAATAAGAGGTCTAGGGTTTAGTCTCCATCTACGCCAAAAACTGATTAGTATATTGGTTTGATAATAATGAGTTATATATCATCAGTAACGGATGCCATAAGTTGAAACGCACTCTAAAAAAAAAAGAAAAAAAAAAGATTGCATTATATGATAATGGACAAATATATCAAATTCTTGGTCATCTTTTTGCTATTTCAGAAGCCAGAGAGTATGCTCATAAGTGTTACATTACATATATGATATATGAACAATACTACATTTTGATAGCACCTATAATAGGCGTAGATAAGACTAGAAAATTTCTTCGTAAAACAAAGTCAAAATGATTTTCTAATTCTTTGAGTAGTGCAGAAAGGGAGTAAATGTGAAGGGGTACTTCATGTGGAGATAATAACATATTGGATAAAGTTTAGCTACAAAATTGGTTGTAGCATAAGGTTACAACTTTAATCAATATCTTTTTATTAGAGGTGAATTTTTATAAATCCACTATTGGATTACATCTTCTTTTTCTATTCTCCATACTTGCAAAATTTCTAAAAACTTAAAGTTCAATAGCTATATCATCAATAAATTGTTTAAATTGCATATTTTTGTAATTTAAAATTATATATAAAATATAAGTGTGGGGCCTGAGAATCAGACGATCCTAGCCCACTTCATATTAAGCCCAAGGCCCACGCCGAGGATGAAGAATCCCCCGAGAATGAGCGTAGAAAGCCCAAGTAGCCGAGGGATATCGCCGAGGACGATCTTGTTCTCGAATATTCAAGACCACAGAGAGGAAGGGTAGCACGCCTCCAAAGTGGCCTCCCTGAGCACTTCAGGAAAAAGACAAGTATGAGGGGCCATCCGTGGAAGCATGGTGGATGAGTAATTTAAGGAGGAGCTGTCATCTCCACATTAAATGTGCACAACTAATGTTCTGGCAGCATTAATAGAGAAATGACTCCTGAACAGTGCTACTTCGATTGCTGCAACTCATAGGAGGTTTGGTAAAGTGGCTGATGGGGGGTTATCAGAGGGAGGCATGAATGATCAATAAGTGGAAGAAAGGGATCGTTGGAGGAGGACTATATAATGGGAAGAAACAGATCAAAAGAGAAGGGAGAACCATGCTCAGGAGATTACTATTACCAAGCTCCTCAGATTGAGCCGATGACAGACTTTCTAAGATAACCTCAGTTCGTCTACGTTTGATGGGGGTGAACATCATATTGGGCGTTGTCCGTGCGCTAAGGCCTAGTTTTTAAACCCATTCTCTACAAATTCATTGTATTGGGCCAGTTGGATCTAAGTCCACTTTCCCAGTAGAAGAACCACTCAGATCCAGTCCCTACAATTAGCGTCGTCTGTGGGAAGAACTTGTGCGTTAGCGAGCGCAATGGTCAATTGTTCCTACGTTACTAGCTTACGCAAAGTTAGGCAATTTTTCATCGCTGCCGTTGACACCGATTCCGAGTCCTGTTAAAAATAAATAAATAAAAAATAAAAAATAAAAACAAAACAAAAAATAACAACAACAACAACAACGCACTCGCTCAAGAAACAGTTGTTGTAGAAAAATGAAAGATTCAGAGAATAAAGCAAGTAAACAATACAGCCTTTTTGTTAAATGAAGGAAAAGTACATCATACGCCCAATGGCTTAGACAGGCTTATTCTAAAGCTAAATATACAAATGGAGGCTTAGATAGGCTTGTTCTAAAGCTAACCATAGAAAACGGAGGCTTAGACAGGCTTGTTCTAAAGCTAACCATAGAAAAAGGAGGCTGAGGCAGGCTTGTTTTAAGGCTACCAACAACTCCCAAGCCCGTATGGATGGAACCAGTGACAGGAAAGGAGAGGAAATGGAAGCGTTTGTTGGCCCCATCCCAGGGTGTTCCCTTAACGCTCTCCCAGCTTCAGGATAATTAAGCATTGAAGGCGGCAACACCCGGGCACCGATCATAACGTAATCTTACAAACCTCCATTGGCGGGTAAGTTAGGCGCGGATCACTACCAGCTTGAAGGGCAGGCATGGACGCATACCAGAGAAAACTATTATGTTCCTCACGAACCTCCCTTCTAACTGCCAGACGCACTACCATCAGGATGGCACCCAAACTTTGCCACACCGAAAATCTGACGCGATCTATGACCGCTACGGCTCTCGTTTGAAGAGGGAGGACCTTCATTCTTGCTTGGTTGAAAGGTAGGGACATCTTTGGCCCCCGGCCCCTTCGCCTCAACTGCGTCGTCCAGGATCTAGGCGGCATCTTTGGTTCCCGAAAGGGGCTTGGCTTCCTTGCCCTTGCCCTCATCCAGGGCCATCCTATTCCCCTAAACCTTGACCACGATCCTAGAAAAATTCTTGGAAATGCCTAGAGGATTAGGAGCTCAGAGCTCTTGTTAAACTCAAAGATTTGTGAAATGTAGAAGGAGGATTCCCCCAGAGGGCCTTATATAGAAGGCGAGGGTTGGTGGGAATTAATCCGCACAGAATTCGAAGGAAGAATTACCAGCGACACTAATCTTGACCAATTTCCAAAGAGGCCACCAACCGCTGGATCTACATTAACCCATGAAGATATTAATGAAAGCACATCTCCCACACCGAAACGTCAGGCACAAAACTCGAATAGTCAAAGGATGCCTCGTAATTAGAAGTGGCGAAAGATTGGCACAGTGGGGCTACTATCGCACGTAAGGGCAGGGGGGGGGAAGCCGAACTCATCCAAGTCAATGTTGGGCTAATTGCGCGTAAAGGAGAAGGAACCTCTCCTCAACAAGGCAAGGCCAAGGATATTATCGCTCTAGAGGCAAATATCCCAACATTGAGGACAAGTTCCTTCACTCCGAACAGTAATAATGAAGTACTAGACAGAACCAAGGTCTTGCATGGTCCTCGGACTCAAACTTATGGGGAAACTAGTTACTTCACAAAACTAAGTACTAGACAGAACCAAGATCTTGCATGATCCTCGGACTCAAACCTATGGAGAAACTAGTCACTTCAAGAAAAGACTAAGAACTAGACAGAACCAAGGTCTTGCATAGTCTTCGGACTCAAATCTATGGGGAAACTAGTTACTTCACAAGACTAAATGCTAAACTAGCTACCTTCAACAAAATGAAGCGAAAGCATTCAACTAAGTTGCGAATGTAGCTAGAGGGGAGTCTAGTGCCTCAGATCACTTACCCCTGCCTACTTCGATAAAGATGCAAAATGAAAGCAAGCCCATGAGCATCACTTAAAGCACTTTATGTGTTGAAACGCTCTCTTAGGCTCAGCAAGCTTACGAAGGACGTATGATTGTATAACGTATACATCGTGGACCAGAATCCTTTGTGACTCATCCAAAGGGGAAACAAATTGCATTACTGAGATAGTTCAATTTTCGTTTAAAGCCTGAGGCAAAATTTACATCGTAGGTCCATCGTTTTCAATTATCCAAGCACTACTGGCACATCGCTAGGATCAACCGATTATTGAGCAAAGCATTAAAGCAAGATAAATAAAGGGACGCGTCGTTCGAAGAAATAAACACAGACGATTGGATATATTACACCAAAAAAAAGTTTCATTACAATATTACCAAGACAAAAAAAAAAAAATGGAAAGAAAGAAAAAGAGACCATAATGGACCCAGTCGACAAAATAAGATAGCCCGTCAAGATGGCCTATGTCTTCAACTTGATAGGCAGCTTGTCCTTGGGGGTCTGTCGAGAAGTTTCATCTGATGCCTCGGGATCTTGGCTCAGAGGGGCAACTTCGGAGGACTCTTTCTCAGTAGGAGGAGCTTGGGAGTCAGCAGGGGTGGCTTGGGAGTCAGCAGGAGGCTTCACTACGTCTTGGCGCACTGCTGGGTTACTGATTTCTTCTTTCTCCAATGTCCCTTGGAGCTCAGTCTCCTCGGAAGGCTTATCTATTGAAATTGGATCACTAGCAGCACTAACCTAGCCTTCGTCTGTCGCTTTAGAAGCGGTGCCAGCTTCGTGGTTAGCAAAGGCAGCCTCACGAATGGCGAGGGGATAATACACCCTCTCAGCCCTCCTAAGCTTAGACGAAGCCTCAACCCCAGCTTGGTTGAGGGCCTCATTCCAAGTCTGAGAGTAGTAGCGTCTGCATACCTCGGGTACTTGAGCCTTGAGACTAGCCTCGGTCTTAGCCACTCCCTCAGCAAAGGCCTCTTCCTCCGCTTGCTCTTTAGAGCTCTCAGCCTCTATCCTCGCAAACTTAGCCTCTACTTTAGCCTTTAAGGGCTCATCCCTGGCATACTCAACAACACCTTTGGCTCTCTCTGCCTTAGCCAGTTTCTTTTTCAAGTCGGCAATATGCTTTTTGGCAATCTGTAGCTGACCCTCAACCTCCAGTAGACGCCTTGTCTGGTCCTCGGCCTGTTTTTTAGCGCTAGTTAGGCCGGGTACCACGCTGTCTCTGGCCCTCATCATCTCCTTCAAGTCCTCTCTTGCCTTCTTAAGATCATCCTCGGATTTCTTAAAGGTATTCGCGACATCCAAGTACTTGTCGTGCTTCTGATCCAAGGCCCTACTCTGGTTATTGGCCTCCTTTTCTAGCCTAAAAGTGGCCTGGATAGCCTGCCAATCAAAACAGTACACTGTAAGTTGAAAACTGAGGAATAAAATTCAACAAAGACACAAGTATCAGAAGTCTTACCATACCTAAGTACCTCTTGAGGTTAAGGGCAACTTCCTGCCTCCTCAAGCCCCCCAACTCGGCCATGTTAGTGGGGAGAAGCAGGGACCTCTCCAGGGCATCGGCCACGTAAGTGCCCTTGTCCCCTCGAAAGTCTCTAAGGGTGGTGTCATCCATCAAAGGCTTCCCATGAAGCGTGGTGGCAAGCAGCCAGGCCTGGGGCTCAAATTGTTGGGTGACCTCCTTTCCCTTGCCCTGACCACCAATCCTCAACTGCTTGGAAGGTCGGCGGGCTTCATCTTCCTCTTTGGAGGAACGAGATCTCCCTCCATCCACTAGGTCTTTACCCTTGGAGGGCCTCTTCCTCTTCGGATCGGTGGACTCGAGCCGAGGGTCCGAGGTCGGCAAAGTGGAAGACAACCTAGTCTGTGCAAGCAAACACTTAGGTGGGGGATGAGGAAGCTTAGGTGGAGGAGGACGAAGCTTGGATTGCTACTTCTCCAATGCATCCTTCCCTGGCTAGTCCTCAATCAAGTCAAACAGGCTGGTTTGAGGTTGTCTCTTGAAACCCATCTCAGCTTGAGTACCAGTCCCTGATGACAGAAGGTCTGCTTCAGATTAATGGAGGTTACCCAAGTCACCATTAGCTACTTCTTCCTCTCTTTCCAAACTTCCTCCCTTAGCCTCCGCAGCTTGGTGGGACGAGGAAGAGCCTGCCAACAGGACGCCCTCTGGGATGGAAGATCCTTCAAAAAGCGAGAACCCGTGCTCCACAACAGTGATTTGGCGAAGCCTAGGGTCCTTGACTCTGATCACATATCTGGGAGTTGAGAAAGACTTCTGGATCGGTTTGTACCTAAGAATCTTGTAAACGGCTCTAACCTGGTTGTCAGCCTCGTTCACAAAAACCTCTGCCCTAATTACAGTTTCCAAGTCTTCCTTGTTGACCAAATGGAAGTGCCATTCAAAGGCGTGTGGATCTGCAAAAGAAAAGCTAGTTCTTGTTAACAACCAAACAATGCAAATAGTGAAGGCCATCGTGCCATTCTCTGGACACAACGAGAAAATCCTTATTCTACCCCTTGCTAGACTCGGGGAGACATTGGATGAGTCTAACTCTATCATCCCTCGTCTTCATGTAGTAGGACTTACCCGTTAGGTGCTGGAGGTTGTAGCAACAATTCATGTTGTGATGGATTAACCTCAACCCCATCTTCTCGTTCAGGGCATCCACACAACTTAGGATCCTGAATACGTTAGTGGCGCACTGGGTAGGGGCTAATCGAAAGTGCCTAAGGTAGCCCCTCATCACTGGCCCCATAGGGATCCTCATACCACCTTCAAAGAAGGCAATTATGGGAATCACTACCTCACTAACCTCCCTCCTGATATACCAATCCCCTTCTTCGCAGTACCTCAAACCCACATTGTTGGGTATCCTATGAGTGGCAATGAATTCCTTCATCGCCTTCCCAGACTCAATCAACTTTTAAACCTACCCATCCTAAAGAAAGGCTAAGAGACTCAAGGAAGAGCGAAAGGAAGAGAGGAATAAAGGGAGAAGAAAATTAGAAAGGGAAAAGCACAAGATAGGGTAAGAAGAAAACTTATAGAAATGAGGAAAGCACTCAGGACAGGCTTTTTAGGTTGCAAAGAGACGCGAGTTTGGTTAGAGACTTGACCGAATTCGGAGTGTGTGCATAAGAACTCTTGAATGCAAAAGTGAAGAGGCAAATCGGTTCAAATGGGTATTTACCCCTTCATCAAAGACAATTGTGCAAGGCTTCCTACCTATAATGGCAAAAGATCCCCACCGTTGGATTACCACCACACCGCTAAACATGGGAAGTATGGAGCCGCCAAAATTTAATATGGGTGCGTACCGCATATCGAAGCGCCAGAAACGTGCATTAGATAGGTAAAAAGACTCTAAGCATTGACTTAGGACCAAACTGGACAAGCTACGGTAAAGGCCCGAGGACATCAAAATCCTCCTCCCCATCCGAGGAACCGGACAATAGGATTTTGAGGGGCTATTGTAGGGTCTAAGAATTCGACGATCCCAGCCCACTTTATATAAGCCCAAGGCCCACGCCGAGGATGAAGAATCACCCGAGAATGAGCGTAAAAAGCCCAAGTGGCCGAGGGATATCGTCGAGGACGATCTTGTTCTCGGACATTCGAGACCACAGAGAGGAAGGGCAGCATGCCTCCAAAAGCAGCCTCCCTGAACACTATAGGAAAAAGACAAGTAAGAGGGGCCATCTGTGGAAGCATGGTGGAGGAGTAACTTAAGGAGGAGCTATCACCTCCACAGTAAATGCGCACAACTAATGTTCTAGTAGCATTAATGGAGAAATGACCTCTTAGTAGTGCTGCCTCGGTTGCTGCAACTCACAGGAGGTTTGGTAAAGTTGCTGATGGGACGGGTTGTCAGAGAGAGGCATGGATGATCAACAAGTGGAAGAAAGGGATCGTTGGAAGAAGGCTATATAATGGGAAGAAACAGATCAAAAGAGAGGGGAGAACCATGCTCAGGAGATAACTACTACCAAGCTTCTCGGATTAAGCCGAGGATAGACTTTTTAAGATAACCTCAGTTCATCTACGTTCAATAGGGGTGACCATCATATTAGGCATTGTCCATGTGCTAAGGCCTAGTTCTTAAACTCATTCTCTACAAATTCATTGTATTGAACCAGTTGGATCTGAGTCCATTCTTCCAGCAGAAGAACCGCTCAGATCCAGTCCCTACAATAAGCTTATAGATCATATAGTAAATAATATCCGATTAACAAAAAATTTGACATGTATATTAGGAGTGTAAAAAACATGCAATTTAACGGTTAGATTTTCAAAATATATAGTTATATTTATTTTATTGAGTAAGGTTGTAGTCTTAGGTTACAACAAATTTTGTAACTAAATTTTGTCCTAACAAATTTATTGCAAATAAGATGAGAAGAAAAAAAAAAGTAAAAATAAAAGTTATAGTAATAAATATCAAATTATCTAAGTCATGTTATGTAATAGACTAACATTATATTTCTATATTTGCATTAAGAGATTGAGACCTATCAATTCTAGGGGTCAAGGATTACACTAAGGATATAGAAATCCATCAAAGTGTACTCGCTCTGATACCAAGTGAAATCTCACTTAGTGTATAAAACACTTGTGAATGTTTAGACCCTCAAATACAAATTTTCCAATACAAGCTTATATTCAAATAATGTATGTGCAGAATATGAATTATAAGCAATATCCAAATTGTTAAGACATATGTGGTTCACTTGTTAGGAACATATGTCACTACTTTATGTAATTGGCTAATCTTTTGACAAAATGCACTTTATTTGTATTTGGGTAGATCTAGGATGTGTTTAATACTTCAAGAAACTTTTTTTTTAAGATCAAGTGTTAAAGCCATGCAAGTCTGTCCAAGAATTAAGTGAGAAAGTGTTGATTTTCAAAACTCGATAGCTGCTTGACACCTCTCGACAGTTAGGCTATCTATTGAGCTCTTCAGTTGATTGTTATCACAATCCCGACACCTCTTGATAGCTAGATTGATCGATCAAGCAATTTTTTGTCCCCTCAATAGCTCCTTGATAGCTCTCGATAGCTTGCAACAAATAGGCTCGACATCTCCTTAATCGATCAAGAATTACTGATTATTATGAAATTCAGATTTTCAGATCTGATTTTCGACCTATGCTGACATGTATGTGTAGATTTTCTTTTCTCACAACCCTAGACTTGTATAAGGCTTATTTTAGAGGCCGTCACATAAGAGAATACAAGAAGAACATATGCAAAAGGTGACCAATGCCTTATTCTCTCTAAAAGAAGCTACTGCGTCTTTGCGTCTTAAGGTTTTGTAACCAAGTGCTTCTTGATCTTCATTGTTGATGAAGTAAAGAACCTTGCAGCCAAGAATTTTCTTCAAGTTGGTGTTTTAGTCACGTACTGAGAGTCGTGCCTCTTCAGTTAGTCACATGTTGGGATTCGTGCATTAAAAGGGTGGCGTTCATATATTGAAGAGTTTAGAGGTTCTAAAGCGGTAGAAGATTTCTGTTGTAAGTTCATCTACGGGGATTGTAGAGTCTAGGGACAAAAGTTTTGTACTAGATCTGAAACTTTTCTTTACTATAATGGATTGCTTTTCGAGAAGGTTTCCCCTCAAGTTTTTTACTGTGAAATAGTGTGTTTCATTGGTTTTCCTGGGTTATCATATCTCATATTATTTATTTTTCTGTTGCATGATTTTGACATGATATTGATATTTGTTTGTTTTAACAAGTTTTATTTATAGTAAACATAATTAACAACTTAGATTTAAAACTTGTTAATTCTATCAACCAAAGTCTAAATTTTTCAACAAGTGGTATCAGAATGGGTTTTCTTTGATTGGATTAATTTTTTGAGTGTGATCCTTGACCCCCATTGTCATGGATCATGGAAAATCTCTTTTGATTCCTCCTTTATTTGATGGAACTAATTATGCGTATTGGAAAGCTCGTGTGAGAGTTTTTTTGTAGGCTTTAGGTGAACAGGTATGGCAAGCTGTTGAAGTTGGCTAGATTAAGCCAAAGGAAGCATCGGTGGATTAGGATGATGCAATAATTATAGCGGCAAATTTCAATAGTAGGGCCTTGAATGCTTTGTTTTGTGGGGTGACCAATGAGGAATTCAAGAAAATATCATCCACGGAAGTTGCCAAGGAAGAATGGACCATTCTTGAGACCACCAAGTGGTATCAGAGCAGGTTTTCTTTGATTGGATTAATTTCTTGAGTGTGATCATTGACCTCCGTTGTCATAGATCGTGGACAATCTCTTTTGATTCCTCCTTTATTTTATGGAACTAATTATGTGTACTAGAAAGTTCGTATGAGAGTTTTTTTGCAGGCTCTAGGTGAATAGGTATGGCAAGCTATTGAAGTTGGCTAAATTAAGCCAAAGGAAGCGACGGTGGATTAGGATGATGCAATAATCATAGCGGCAAATTTCAATAGTAGGGCCTTGAATGCTTTGTTTTGTGGGGTGACCAATGAGGAATTCAAGAAAATATCATTCACAAAAGTTGCCAAGGAAGCATGGACCATTCTTGAGACCACTAATAAAGGTACCAAGGCAGTAAAGACTATGAAACTTCAAAGACTCACTAGTAGTTTTGAAGAAATAAAGATGGAGAAGGATGAGACCTTTGATGAGTTCTATGCTAAACTCAAGAATATTGTGAACTCTGCTTTCAACCTTGGAGAATTTAAAGCAAAATCCAAAATTGTTAGGAAAATCCTTAGGTCCTTACCTGAAAGATTCTATGCTAAGATCACTGCCATGGAAGAAGTAAAGGACATTGGTTAACTTCCTTTGATTGAGCTTGTAGGGGACCTTCAAACCTATGAGATGGAATTAGTCTTAATGGGAAAAGGTGGAAAGAGTAAAAACTTGGCTCTCAAGGGTATAGAGGAAGAGATTGAGGACTCTGAAGATGAAGATGAAAGTGAAGATGATGATAAAGATGAAGATGAGGATGAGGATCTAACCTTCATAACTGATGAGATTATCAAGTTTCTTCAATTTAGGAAAAATGATAAGGGCAAGAATGAGAAACCTCTTATTCAGTGTCATGAGTGCAAAGGTTTTGGTCATATGAGGATAGAGTGTCCAAACTACCTCATGAAAGAAAAGACCAAGGAGTTAAAAGATGGTTGGTTGCTACTTGGAGTGATACTAAGAATGACTCTTCTGATGAGTATACAGATGAATGTAGTCATGTTATGGCATTTTTTTGCCTCAATTAATAAGGTGATTTTGGAGAGTACTAGTGACAATGAGGATTCTTCTAATGATGAAGTACCCAAGAAGTTGACCATTCAGGAAGCCTATGATAAGTTATGCACTGAATTTATAAAATCTGAAAAGACTTCTCATCTTTGTAGAAAAGAGGTTAATGAGGTAAAAACTGAAAAAAAAAATAATCTATTAGTTAAACTGGATGAAACTACAAGGTTAGTTGAGACTCTTATTGTGGAAAACACCTCATTAGAAAAGAATGTCAAGAATCTTGAGGTTGAGCTTAGTAAAGCTAGAACTCAAATAGAAAGGATGTCTAGTGCAAAGTTTGATGAGGTATTGAGTACTCAAAAGCCTAGTTCTGATAAGACTGGCTTAAGATATGCTTTTTCCTCCGGCCCCTCCTCTTCCACTGCTTCTAAATCAAGGACTGTCTTTGTGCCCCAATCTGAAAAAGGTAATAAATGTATGAAATCCAAAACTAATTTGACTAATTCTAAATCCTTTGTTAGACATCATGTTTGTCACCATTGTAGTGTTTCTGGACACATTCGTCCTAATTGCTTTAAGTTGTATCCTCATAAGCAATTATCCAAATGGTCACAGGTTTCCTTTCAAGGATCTACACCTTTGTTTGAAGAGTTATTAAAAGTCTTGAGCTTTTTAACTCAATTTCAGGAGAATTTTAATTCTTCTATGTCCTTTAGTAGACAGACTAAGACACGTGCTTTTTCATCTCCACAGCCAAAGACCCATGTTGTGTGGGTGAGAAAGGAGTCGAATACTTAATTGTCTTTTCTGTTTGTCCTCTGCTTTAATTCTTTTTATCTTAAAAAGGACTCTCTTTGCTTGATTTCTTATCTATTTTTGAAATCATGCTTTCATGCATCTGCACTTTTCTATCATACCTTCATACATATGCACATTTCTATCATGCCTTCATGCATATGCATCTTTCTTTCATACTTTCATGTTATTTGTCTATTTTTGTTTGGTTGTTTTGTTTTTATTTTTTTTTTTGTTTTCAAAATAAAAATAAAAAGGAAAAATCAGAAAAATACAAAAACAATGTGTGCTTTGTGTATATTGGTACTTGTGTACCTTGGATAGTCATTGAAACAAAATTTTCTAAACTTTGTATCTTTTGTAACTTAGATGAGCATCTCTATGCACAACTAAGCAAGTGACCTTTATAGCTTTTGTTTGTAATGAGTAATATTAAATTATCTCTTATACTTAACATTCATATCACTCTTTTTTACGGGAATGGCTAGAAAATCCTAAGAGAAAGGCATAAATAACCATCTTACCACTGTTTCCCGCCAATCATGAATGAAATTTGTATGTTTCGGCATAGTAAAAGTGCAATGTCAATGACATTTATGTGCTTCGGCATAGCAAAATTGGAATGTCAAATGCTTAACATAATCGGGTATTTCTTTTCTATCTTTTATATGCCTATGCATGATTTGCTTAAAAAAAAATATACAAAGAAAAATAAAAAGCAAAAAGAATAAAAATAATTTATATATGATTGTAAGCGTGTATTTTAGGAGATGTGGGAGTTATATGATATACCTCAAAGGTGATAGTCTCTATCAAACAGTTATGATTGTGTGTGAGTTAAAGTGATTTTCTCATATCTTAAATCGTCATAACATGTATACACTTATGCAATCTTGCGATGTTTTTCACACACAACACGCAATATGCTTTGCTACTCTTGATACACGTGCAAGTACAATGTGATTTGGCCATTACAAGGTCTACATGCGTTCATGTATGCTTACTAAACTGTCTTAACTTGTTTTTGAAATATAAAAATTGGTTAGACTTATTTTGCGTGTGTGTGTGTGTGTGTATGTGTGTGTGTGTTTTGGGATCTATATGCTTAACATTTTTCTTATTGAGAGATTTGTTTTTCACATGTTTTGCATCTTTCTTTTATCTTGTCATCCATAGCATCTTGTTTCATTACATTCATGCATTTTTATGGATTTTTTGTAACCTCTTGATCATCCTTGATCATCTTTATGTTTCTTGGGTGAAACTTTTTAGTTTCTTGTACCATTTGTTAATCATGACAAAAATGGGGAGAAAATGTGATGAGACATGTGGTTTCTTTTTAAAATTCTACATGTTAGGGGGAGAAATACATGTTCTTGTAAGAGGGAGTTGTATTTCATCTTGTTAGGGGGAGTGCTTACCTCCTTGTTCTTGTACACTGGTCTTGTGATCATGTTGACATACATTATACTTATCTTCTTTATATGTTGATGTATGTCTTCTTTACCTACCTCTACATATGTTATTTCTTTTCTATCTTTATACACATGTTTCTTATTATGTGTATGCAATCTATTATTTCTTTTTCACACAAAGATGCCTTAATGAGTTTTGTTTAAAGCATTTCAGAAATACAGTTTGTTAAAATCTACTTGCCATAAACTCTCTTCTTGCAAATTTTTTCAAGAGTTTGTGCTAAGATAGATTTTATTGTATTTAACAAGTGAATATGAGTTGAGTGATTTATGACTTTTCTCATATGTTCATTTGTTTGTTGTGGTTTTGTCACGGATTGCCAAAGGGGGAGATTGTTAAAACATATGTGATTCACTTGTGTGTGTGTGTGTGTGTGTGTGTGTGTGTGTGTTTTGGGATCTATGTGATTAACATTTTTCTTATTGAGAGATTTGTTTTTCACATGTTTTGCATCTTTCTTTTATCTTGTCATCTATAGCATCTTGTTTCATTACATTCGTGCATTTTTATGGATTTTTTATAACCTCTTGATCATCCTTGATCATCTTTATGTTTCTTGGGTGAAACTTTTTAGTTTTTTGTACCATTTGTTAATCATGACAAAAATGGGGAGAAAATGTGATGAGACATGTGGTTTCTTTTTAAAATTCTACATGTTAGGGGGAGAAATACATGTTCTTGTAAGAGGGAGTTGTATTTCATCTTGTTAGGGGGAGTGCTTACCTCCTTGTTCTTGTACACTGGTCTTGTGATCATGTTGACATACATTATACTTATCTTCTTTATATGTTGATGTATGTCTTCTTTACCTACCTCTACATGTGTTATTTCTTTTCTATCTTTATACACATGTTTCTTATTATGTGTATGCAATCTATTATTTCTTTTTCACACAAAGATGCCTTAATGAGTTTTGTTTAAAGCATTTCAGAAATACAGTTTGTTAAAATCTACTTGCCATAAACTCTCTTCTTGCAAATTTTTTCAAGAGTTTGTGCTAAGATAGATTTTATTGTATTTAACAAGTGAATATGAGTTGAGTGATTTATGACTTTTCTCATATGTTCATTTGTTTGTTGTGGTTTTGTCACGGATTGCCAAAGGGGGAGATTGTTAAAACATATGTGATTCACTTGTTAGGAAAATATGTTACTATTTTATGTAATTGACTAATCTTTTAACAAAACGCACTTTACTTGTATTTTGGTAAGTCTATGATGTATTTAATACTTCAAGAAACTTTGTTTCAAGATCAAAAGTTAAAGCCATGCAAGTCTGTCCAAGAATCAAGTGAAAAAGTGCTAATTTTTAAAGCCCGATAGCTGCTTGACACCTCTAAACAGCTAGGCTATCTATCAAGCTCTTCAGCTAATTGTTATCGCAAGCTCGACACCTCTCGATAGCTAGGTGATCGAGCAATTTTCTATCCCCTCAATAGCTCCTCGATAGCTCACAACAGATAGGCTCGACACCTCCTCAACACCTCCTCGATCGATCGAAAATTACTAAGTATTACGAAATTCAGATTTCCAGATTTGATTTTCAGCCTATGCTAACATGTATGTGTAAGGTTTCTTTTCTCAACACCCTATACTTGTATAAGGCTTATTTTAGAGGCCATCACATAAGAGAATACAAGGAGAACATATGCAAAAGGTGACCGATGCCTTATTCTCTCTAAAAGGGTTTTGTAACTAAGTGCTTCTTGATCTTCATTATTGATAAAGTGAAGAACCTTGCAGCAAAAATCTTATTCAAGTGGGTGTGTTAGTTACGTACTGGGAGCCGTGCATCTTTAGTTAGTCACATATTGGGATTTGTGCAACAAAATGATGACGTTCATATATTGAAGAGTTCAGAGGTTCTGAAGCGGTAGAAGATATCTGTTGTAAGTTCATCTAGAGGATTGTAGAGTCTGGGGACAAAGGTTTTGTACTAGATCTGAAATTTTTCTTTATTATAGTGGATTGCTTTTCAGGAAGGTTTCCCCTCAGATTTTTTTTTATTGTGAAACTAGTTTGTTTCATTGGTTTTCTTGAGTCATCATATCTTGTCTTGTTTATTTTTCCGCTGCATGATTTTGACATAATATTGATATTTGTTTGTTTTAACAAGTTTTGTTTATAATAAACATAATTAACAACTTAGATTTAAAACTTGTTAATTCTATCAATCGGGGTCTAAATTTCCTAACACAAATAAGCAAACTACTTTAAGCCATTAATTAATCACAACCAACAGAGATTAAAAGCAAAGAGTAAGGGAAAGAGAGATGCAAACACAAGATAACACCGGCACGTGTTATTGAAGAGAAAACCGAAGAACTAGACGAAAAACCTCTCTGTTGTCCTCGAAGTAGTAAATGATCCACTATAAAATCAGTTGAGATACATAAATAGTAATAGACCCTCCAAACCTAATCTACCCAGTGCACCTAAGCTCTCCAAGCTTCTTACTCTAACAAGGTTACGCCGAACCATGTCTTCTCTAACTTTCTGAATCTTGCAACTAGCCCATTACATCAACCAATATGAATTGGTTCTCTCTTGAACTGCTTCCCAAACACCAAGAACCTTCTCACTACTCTGAATTTGGTGAGGTAAGGATTTGGTTTATGATCCTCTCATGGGTATGACAATGGAAAGGGTGAGAGTAGAAGAATTTGGAGAATCAAGTGTATAAGATTGTGAATGAATCAATCTTTTTTTCTCTCTAAGATTTCTCTCTCAAAATTCTTTCTAAAAACTCTCTACATTTTGTGGGTATGAGGGTATTTATAAAGAGTATGAGATGAAATGTGAAAAGTCATTTTTTCAGCAAAATGGGGTGCACTAGCAAGTCATTTCACGACTGGGATGAGTCGTGAATTCTAGTCACCAGTTACCAGATTAGGCCAGACTGTACTTTTTGTTCTGTAGTGATCCATCTATCCTAACTCTTCATCTTCTTGCATTTTGGCTAGTCACCACTTGCGAGTCAGTCGCGAGTTCCAGTACCAGTTACCATCTTGTTGCACACTCTTGATTAAATCTTCACACTCTCTCACACACAACCCTTACATTATTCTCACCTAAATACAGGTTTTCTAAATGTTGAATTTCAAGCAAATTTGATACGGAATAAAGTCAACGCATAGTTGAATAATTTCAACTTTACATTTATAATGCAATATGATAACATCTATGAAATCAAATAAAGGAAAAAAAAAAAAAAAAAAAAAACTTAAAAACACAATACTAAATTAACCACATCAACCTAAAGTAGAGTTTTAAAGAATACAAAAATTAATTAACCTAAAGTAGAGATGCAAGATTAAAAAAAATAAATAAATAAAATTGAGAGAGAGAGAGAGAGAGAGATAACATTTTTGTGTGGGAAATATATGCGTAGAATGGGAGAAAGAATTACAAATTTATAGTAAAAGGATGTGAATAAAAAAAGTAAAAAATAAAGGAGGATAAAATTATATATGAATAGTGATATTAAGGTAGATAGTGTTGGGAAGTTGAAAAAGTAAAAAGGAGGAGAAATGTTAGAGAAAGGGTAACAAGAAGTTGAGAGTTAAAAATAAGAAAGAGAGTTAAAAAAAAATAGGTGGATGATGTCACTAGCGGCTCCACATGCAAGGCAAGGTGGTCACAAGACCACCCTGACTTGCACCTGACTTGCAAAAAAAATATTATATGCTAAACTATCCTATTGTGACCACCCTAATAAAAATGTTGAACACTTTGACTTGAAAATTACAAAAATTTGAGTTTAACAAAAATAAGAGTAATGTTAGATTCACAATATTTTTACAATAGTTTTACAATAAATTCAATGTAATAAGCTGTAACTAATTCTAATTTGACCCAAATATTGATATTATTTTTTTACTCACCAATAACAGATTTTTGCATAAGATTTATTGTAAAAATGTTGTGGACGTAGAATTACTCCAAAATTAACCCTCCCCAAAATAATCCTTAATCCCTTTTATAAATTAAAAAAAAAAAATCTTAAAAAACAGTAATAAATATTAGCCCAAATAACAACAAACATAAACTAAACAAAAATAAGACAAGACCAAACAATAACAAGTGAACAAATTTTTCAACAAGAAGCCTATTATAAAACAAAAAGATAAAAATAGCTAATCATTTAAATTTATAGATTGTTCAATTTATTCAATAAAATAATCTCTAATTTCATTTTTCCTTAAAAAATAGTATTAAGAAAAATATTGTGGTTATGAGTTCTCTTTGATTGTGACGATAATTATACCATTTTTGGCTTTGCAATGCAACAATTTTGCTCTTCTTAGTAACTTGACTTATAATTGTAGCAAATATTCAAGTTATCACTTTATTAGATTTTGTATAAGTTAAATTTCTTAGTGACTACCTTAAAAAAATGAGGGATGCTACGCCTACAACAATTTTATAATATTTTTACAATAAATCATAGGTGGTTAGTTATTATTGGTTCAAATTTGAAACTAATAGTAAGATTACTTTTTTGACCCAACAATAATAACCAGTAACAACCTGCCACTTAAGATTTGTTGTAAAATTATAGTAAAAATGTTGTAGACATAGCATTTCTCTAAAAAAATTCCAAGAGCCGTCGCTGGATGGCGTGGCTCTTAATGTAGTTCATCAGAAGGATAACAATAATAAATAGTTTCATATTTTATATATATATACACACACACACATGAGACAAAGCTTAAGACGCCAAACAAATTTTCCGAACTCTTTCAAGCTCAAATCTATAAATAGCCCTCAGCTCTAGATTCCTAACCACCCTTCAAAGTCCAATCTTTCTCTCTATTTCTCTCAATATGGCACTTAACATTGCATTGCTTGATCTCTCTCTCTATCTGTTTCTTTATATCGCACTTTACCTTGCAATGCCAACGAGGCGATCTATGGCTGATGTGGGTTCTTCAAAGAAATCAGAAACTACCGTTAGAAGTTGGGAAGGACATGTTCCAGCAACTACAATTCTAGATGGAGTTCTCAACGGAGTCCAAGTAGTCCAACCTACAGTAAATCCTAAACCCAAGAAAGTACATAGAAAGGACTTCCCTGCTGATTTCAAGTTTGGTTGCGCCACTTCTGCTCTTCAGGTCTCTATCTCTCTTTCTTTTTTTTTTTTTTTTTTTTTTTTTTGGATGTGATGCTCTCTCTCTCTCTCTCTCTCTTAAATACACACATATGTAAGTTCATGTTTTTTGGTATGGTCAAAACATGCTAAAAATTGTTTCCCTTGGATCAACATTTGAACGTTCAAAACCCAACTGATAGAACACAAAAATATCAAAATATCAGATCAAGAATTAGAAAAAACTAGCAACAAAAGTTACAAAACCCCTGATTGTTCTATGTGAAAAAATTCCATTATCTATCCAGCAAAATTGTGTTCCAATGAATTGGAACCCAAAAGTAGATTTGAATACTCATACAAAGAATTAAATCATTAATTAGACCCAAAAAATTTAAAATTTCGAACTAGCAACATATCGATTTTCCCCAAAAAAAAAAAAATCGAAACCAAAAAACCGAATCATCAAGGCAATGCAATTGGAACTGCTAACTCCGTAAACAGTAAACACCACCAAACCCAAAAATCCTTCAAACCCACCAACCCATCAAATCCGGTACTAGTATTGAACTATTGATAGGTGTAGCTGACTCAAACCCATAATCCCACAACAAACCCCTGAGCTCTTTGTGCACCGTTGAACCCATCGTAAATCCCAACAAAAATCCACCCATGCTCCTCTGAAACGATGAAGAGTACTCTATCCTCCTCTAGTACTCTATTCTCCCCTGCTTGCCCTTAAGCCCATTGTAGATTTTGATTCTCCAGTGACTCATCGTCTTCCAAACTACCAGCTCAAAAACTCCCCGCTATTCTCCATCAAAGTTTCATTTTGTTGTTTCTCTAATGACCGCAGCCGAGTAGCTTAAGGACCACAGGGTGACTTTGTCTGAGAGATTTTGTTGGTATGGATCTAGGTGAGAGGCTGTGAGTTGATAAAGAGGTTTTCTGGGCTTGAAAGGTTGAGTTTTTGGGTGAGATACTCGGTTTTTGTAACTTTGGTCGTTGATGTTGTTTAGGTTTTGTCTAATTCTTGATCTGATATTTTCGACTTCCAACATTTGGGCTTCTACTGTTCATCGAAAAAAAATGCTAAAAAGGAAAATAATAATAATAACACATTTTAAAGAATTGTTTTAATATTTTCAAAGTTTTTTTTTTTTTAATTACTTGGAATAGTGTTATACACATGTCATATTTTTATTTGATCAATTGGCATACGCGGCAAGTTGATGTGTCAAACATCAGCAAAAACAACTAGTGAAGTGGCTATTGATACAAATAGTATGAAATTTTAGGGAGCAAAATCAAAATTCTGAAATTTCAAGTTGTAAAATCCAAACACCACCAAATTTCAAAATATATTTTGTATTTTACCCTATATTCTTTTATTGAGTTTTGATGTGTCTTATTAAAGCTGTAATTTTTTATTTTTTTTTTTTGGAGAATCTATTAAATTCGTAATTGAATGTCAAGTTGAAGATACAAAATCTGCTAAAAAAAAGCTCAAAAAAAAAAAAAAACCATTTTCAGCATGTACCTCAATAGTTGGCCTAGTACCTCTCGATAACTATCTCAACACCTCCTCGATACCTCTTGATCTATCGAGCCCTTTTAAGCCACCTTTTGCCTCCTCAATGGCTAGTATGATGCCTCCTCAATAGCTAGCATGATACCTCTCGATAGCTATGATACCTCTCGATAGCTATCTCGATACCTCATCAATCTATCAAGATTCATGTTTTAGCAAAAGTTATCAACGCGAAAAAGTCCATAACTTGTTTGTTTGAAACTCGATTCGAGATTTATTTGAACCGTTATTTAAAGGACGTTATAAGTTATCTATTAGAAGGCTTTTTAGAGAGAGAGAGAGAGAGAGAGAGAGAGAGAGAGAGAGAGAGAGAGAGAGAGAGAGAGAGAGAGAGAGAGAGAGAGAGAGAGAGAGAGAGAGAGAGAGACTTTGTTTTTATGGCTAGGTTTTTGTAACCGAGTCCTCTCAATTTCACCATATCGAAGTTTCAAAGTAAATTTGAAGTTTGTTTGGTGAAGAAGCTAAAGGTATAGCAACCATCACAGACTTACTGCTATGAAGAAAACCCTCAAGAAATTCTTGGAGTTAGTCAAAGGTTCCAATTGTGACTGTTGGGCACATCATCCATTAATGGTTAATATATTGAAGAGTTCAGAGGTTTTGATGTGGTAGAAGATTTCTACTGTAAGTTCATCCATTGGGATTATAAAGTTTAGGGATAAAAGTTTTGTACTAAATATTAAACTTATTTTTACTAGTGGATTGCTTTTTGGGAAGGTTTTTCCCAGGTTTTTGTTGTGAAACTAGTTTGTTTTATTGATTTTCCTAGGTCAATACTATTTGATTGATTTGAAATCCTTGGAAATTTTTAAATGTTTATTTTCATAACCTTTTCTCTACTTTTGAGGTTGATATGAGTTTACAAGACACTTGAGCACATGAAAACCCTTGCATGCGTGAATTTTTATTTCATTAAGAAATACGGTATAGTCTTAAGTGATCATGCTTAGAAGTTTCTGCATACCTTTATTCATGGGTCACATAGTGTCGAAATTTGCATAAAATGAAAGAGGGAATATTGGTATTCTATGTGCTATCTCATTTTTTTTTTTGTTATTCATTTTTCTTAATTTTTTTTTCTCTAACAGTTGTTCTATAATTTTTTTTTTTTAAATGGGAAAAAGTTGTTCTTACAACCCTTGCTCTTTATAGTTGGAGTTTTATCCGTTAGCATTCCATAAGTGTGTCATTCTTATTTTCAATATGTTGTCCCCTTAGTATCCATAGCATCCATGTTTTCATTATATCCATGTTTGTTTATGGATTCTTTGTGCCCCTTTGATCCCTTTTATATTTCCTAAGTAAAACTTTGTAGCTTTCTGTTAATCATGACAAGAAGGAGGAGAAAATTGGTATTTGGAGTGTACATGTTAAGGGCAGCAATACATGTTTTTGTAAAGGGAAGATGTGTTTTATTTACTTAGGGGGAGCATTATGTACTTTGGAGTGTTGTGCCAATTTTTTATTGGTATACATATTCTTGAGCTTTACTTGTGTATTATCTATCATTGTTTTCCACATTGTGCGCATAATGTGTTTGTTATGTGCTTTAAGAAAAGACAGATACGAAGCCAATCAAAACAGTCAATCTTAATTCATGCTATGATTTCTGGTGATAAGTTGTTAGATTAGGCTAGTTTAGTTGAATACGGATTCATTCCTTGTAATTGGGTTATTTTTGTAACTGGGGTTTTGTCATGGATTCACAAAGGGGGAGATTCTAAGGTTTATGTGTTTTGGTATTGTCAAACAATGTCAAATTATGTCCTTCTATTGAGTTTTAATATGTTTTAAAGTTGTAATTATTGAAGATTAATTAAGTTGAAGACACAAAGTTTGCTAAAGAAAAGCTCAAGCAAAGTGAATTTCAGAATGAACCACGATAGCTGGCTTAATATCTCTCAATACCTCCTCGATACATCTCGATCTATCTAGCCCTTCTAGGTCACCTTCTGCCTCCTTGATCACTGGCTCGATACTTCTCAATAGTTGTCTCAATACCTCTCAATCTATTAAGATTTGAGTTTCAGCAAAAATCAGCAACACAAAAAAGCCAATAACTTGTCTGTTTGAAGCTAGATTCGAGATCCATTTGAACCGGTAATTAAAGTACGTTATAAGTCCATATATAAGAAGGTTTTTTTTTTTTTTTAGAGAAAGAAACATTCCGTTTGTGCAGCTAGGGTTTTTGCAACCAAGTTCTCTCAATTTCACCATACTGAAGAGATTCAAAATAAATTTGAAGTTTGTTTGGTGAAGAATCTGAAGTCACAGCAACCACTATAGATTTACTGCTGTGAAAAAAACCTTCAAGAAGTTTTTGGGGTCGGTCAGAGGTTTCAATTGTGATTGTGAGTGCATCATTCGTAGAATATTAATATATTGAAAAATTTAGAGGTTTTGATGCAATAGAATGCAATAGAAGGTTTTTATTGTAAGATTATCTACTAAGATTGTTGAGTCTTGAGACAAAGGTTTTGTATTAGATCTTAAACTTTTCTTTACTATAATTGATTACCTTTTGGCAAGGTTTCTCCCTAGGTTTTTATTTATTTATTGTAAAACTAGTTTGTTTAATTGGTTTTCCTAAGACATCATATCTTGTGTTATTTACTATTTCATTGTGCATGATATTGATGTTTGTTGGTTTAACCAAGTAATATTTATAATAGATCTAATTAACAACTTAACTTTAAAACTAGTTAATTCTATAAATCAGGATCTATAAATATAAATATAGTACTTGTGTTGTATAAATAGTTGACATGTAATGACATGGTGCAGACAGAAGGAGCAGGTGATGAAGGAGGGAGAGGACCAAGCACCTGGGACCGTTTTATCCAAGATGGAGTTGGAGATAAGGACATTGCAGTTGATTCATACAATCATTATAAAGTATATATGAATATTGTAACATAGTTATCAATAAATTATAAAAACAACTCTACTCTACAAATGATCAAAGCAAGAAAACTAAAGATTAAATATAATTAAAGCACTTAAGCACTACCCATGTATTTCAAAATTTTGACCTTTTATAGATTTCATGCTCATCAGTCATCACATCTCATTTCCTAAGTTCGACCAAAAGAAAATATTTGTTGTTTATTATCAGAATGAAAAATGATCATACTTATTTAGAATGGATCTACTTTATGAATCAAATTAGATATATTATAAATCTAAAAATATATCTATCATCACATTATTTAAAATTTTAAATAACAGGTCACACTAAACACATACATTATTGAATCATGAAGTTCCAATTAGGAAATGTCGCTAATGTGTCGCCCGGATTCTTAATCTACTTTATAACCATAATAAAAGCTTCATTAGTAGATCAAGTTTTTGCACTAACCTAAATTCAGAAAATAAGCTTGTGTAAAATAGTCATTTTCTAGTCACCAATTTGTGGCTTATAGCGCGTTTTTCTTTCTTTCTCTAATCAGTTGGCATCACAGGAGGACGTGCAACTGCTGAAAAATATGGGAGCAGACACGTACAGATTCTCCATTTCTTGGTCAAGAATCCTCCCTGGTACTTTCTTCTTCGAAATATGCCACCCTCAAACTAACCAAATATTTCAAAAGAAAAGAAAACGAAAATTTATGTTCTATTTATATAATCAACTTCCATGCAGATGGGACCGTGGCGGGTGGAGTAAACCAAGAGGGAATCAATTTCTACAACAGTTTTATTAATGAACTGATAAAAAATGGTATGAACCAATATTTGACTTTACAACCCTAGTAGCTGCCCATGCTTCATATATGCAAGGACCAGTTTTTGTTCCTAAATTTTCAAACCAGTTTACTTTTCAACTGCTCAAAAAATGAGACTCTAATTCCCCATGCAGGGATAACCCCATTTGTGACACTCTTCCACTTTGACTTACCTCAAGCACTGCAAGACAAATACGAGGGATTCTTGAGCAGGCAGATTGTGTAGGTTCATGTGATCCAGTCGATCAAACTTCTTATTTCAACTATCAATATTTCCTAAGATGATAATTATTAATCAGTGTATGTGTACTTGGATGCTACCTTACTATTAATAATAGGGATGATTTTAAAGCCTATGCCGATATTTGTTTCCACAATTTTGGTGATCGAGTGAAGTACTGGACTACTATCAATGAGCCACAAATCTTTGGGCCGTACGGTTATGAAACCAGGAACCCAAATCCAAAACCTGCAACAGATCCATACCTTGCTACCCATAACATTATATTAGCCCATGCCGCAGCTGTAAAACTCTACAGAGAAAAATACCAGGTAAAATCTATATAAATCTTCTTCTTTTTTCGTTTCGCAGAATTAATTTCCACTAGGACAATCTTAAGCTGAAACCCATTTTGTTTCTATACAACGTTATTTATATAATTTAAGTTTTTTTTTTTTTTTTTTTTTTTTTTTTTTTTTTTTTATAAATTATTCATAGCCAACTCAATTGGGAGAAATCGGAGTTTCGCTAACGGTACAATGGTTTGAGCCATATGGTGATACACTTCATGATAAAGATGCAGCTAAGAGAGCATTTGACTTCTCGGTTGGATGGTAAGAACATTTGTCACAGTCAATAAAACACACACACACATATAATCAAATCCTTTATATAAAAAAATCATGTCTAAATTTTTTCCTCCTATTATATGTATAGGTTTATGGAACCATTAGTGTTTGGAGATTACCCATTCATCATGAAGGCTTTGATAAGGGATGGACTTCCAGAATTCGCAGAAGCAGAGAAGGATTTAGTTAAAGGTTCCTTTGATTTCATTGGAGTCAATTATTATACATCCAGATACGCACTTTCCCAACAATTTGATAAAGATGATAACTATTCTACCTTTAGTCAATACCAGTATGCTGAGCCCAAAGGTAAACTTTGTGGTTTCCTTTGCAAAACATCTTAATTTAGCTTGTAATTGAATTTGGCATAGATATGATTTTGTTAGCTAGTATTATCTAATCCATCTTTCCTGTTTGTTGCATTTGTCATAGTTGATAGAAATGGGAAACCCATTGGTGCTCGGGTAAGATTGTTTCATTTTAAATTGTTTACACATTGATTAAACTCAATGACTTGAAGACATCATCTAAGAACATGTTATTTCATTGTTAAACCAGACACCAGGTAGCACTCAAATGTATATCTATCCACAAGGGTTAAGGGATGCATTGATTTATATGAAGCAAGAATACAACAATCCCAAGTTCTACGTTACTGAAAATGGTTAGTAATTAACTTAAAATAGTTCCTTAATTTTTTTTTCCACATTAATCAAGAGAAAAAAAAATCACAAAATATTTTTTTTATTATCTTGATATATAATTAAGTTATACATGCTTTTTGGAACAGGATATCCAGAGAAACGAAACGATACTATCCCAATAAAAACTGCATTGAAAGATAATGCGCGAATTAAATATATTATTAGCCATCTTTTTGCTATTTCAGAAGCGATGAAGTAAGTTCAAAGTGCTAAGTGCTAACAACTATCTTTCAATGATAGCAATATTTTTCATAAATAGGACCATAAAGTAAGTTTGTCCCATGAAACAAAGTCATCATAAAGATTATTTGTTAATGTTTGAGTGCAGGAAGGGGGTAAATGTCAATGGATACTTCATGTGGGCTTTAATGGACTGTATGGAAATGGGGTCAGGCTACACTGCTCGATTTGGGCTTGCTTACACAGATTACCTTAACAACTTGAACAGAATCCCCAAGAAGTCTGCAAAATGGCTCAAGTCCTTTGTGGGACGGTGACCTTAATATGGATCAGCCCAGATCTCATATGCATCAATTGGTTGTCTGACAATTAGGATGTGTTTGGATATTATTTATTTTGCTGAAATTGAAAAATTATTGCTAAAAGTACTTTAGATTAAGGTAAAAATTAATTGAAATAGTATAGTAGGGCTCATAAATAGTGTCAAAAAGTGCAGTGAGACCTATGAATAATAACAAAAATAAGCTGAATAGTGAAATAATTTTCATTTATAATCTTAATCCAAACGCATGCTTAGTTCCAACCTTCTTAATTATCAAAATAAATTTGAACATTTTCCCTTTGGAGTATTCCAAACACTGAGGTTTGAGTTGAGGCTAAAACAGCCTAGTTCTCTTTGGATCGATCTTTTGTAATTCTCTTAATAATAATAAATTAATGTGATTCACTCTCGCTGGCCATCTTCAATTCTTCATTGTAAAAATTATCGACTTTTTTTCCTTCACTTTTTATGTTTTATAATCGATAACTATTTGTTTGAGGGCCCCATGCATTGCTCTTTAAATGTTTATGTATGTAAACATTGTTTTTAATTTTATCAATAAAGTTATAGCATATTATTTGAGAAGTGTTATCGTGTGTACGTTCGGAAATTGTTGATTTTTTGTAGTTTATTTAATTGCATAGTAATTATAAAAAAAAAGTATTTAAAAAATGTACATAAATTATATATTTTTTGAAATATTTGGCTTGTTTGAGGTTGGGTTATGTTGAAGAAGAAAATACTAGAGACTCAGCGAGAATTCTTGACCTGGAAATGGAGAATCTGTGAGTGTCTACCTCCATCATTTTTAGTAGTTGCACGTCCTCCTATGATGCCAACCAGTTAAAGAAAGAAAGAAAGAAAAAAGCAGTATTTGTTAAAAATTAGTGACAAGAAAGTTGTGCAAGGAAGTCTCTCATGGTCACCTGATCCATGGTAAAGATTCTACTAGGTGCATGCTGCTAATAGTGATGCATGACTTGGTAAAGGGCACACTATTGATGATAGTGATGCATGACACTTGAATTATATAGAAAATGTGCTTCCGTTCAAGGGAGAATCTAACTAAGGTGCTACAAATGACTTGATAGAAGGCTCACATGCGAAGGGGAAGCTTTTTTGTGATATTTACATGTGAGTGGTGTTGATAGTTAAGTAGTGAAGTCTCACATTAGATACTAATAAGATTACGGTTTTTTTAAGATCTAAATTTTATTATGATAGTATATGGTATGATACTATATGAGTTAAAATGTTGTTTCCCTTTGATTTAATCATATTGGCGATCTTGAGGGAATCATCTTAGCACCGGTAATATGAAAGCTTATATATAATATATGTATTTTTGGACAGAGTTAATTTGCAAAATTTTATATTAGTTTCTTGTTTTTAAGTCTTTTTCACCGCAATTTTTTTTATTTTTTTTATTTACTGATGTTAACATTAATAAACAAAAGAAGAGTCTAAAAAAGCAAAGGGCTGTTGGAAGTTCATTAGAAAAATGCTGAAAAAACCCAGTAATGATGGAGAGGCACCTTAACAGCCGCTGAGGCCAAATCATTGGCATTTTATAAGATAACCCTAGGGACCAAAATAGTGGTGAATCTCATCCCCTGTTGGGTGAGATAGTGCATGCAGGTCTGTTATCATTGTCTTCGCCTGCCAGTTTGGGCTTTTCTTGCCATTGTAATCCAGTTCCAAATTTCTTCTCCCTTTGAGAATGATATTATGATGGTAACCAAGTTCTCTTGCCCTTCAAAACAGCTTGAGAAGTAACGTCACAAGACTCACAACCAAATCTTATAGGGGTACAATGTGAATCATGTGAATATAGTATGCTATTTTTTACATGCTACATTGTCATGTATTAGACAATTTAAATATGAATATCTAGATGGCGTATATGCCAAATGTGAACACAGCTCGTTTTAGAATTGGCAGAGCTATCCCCAGCCAGATACGTTTTGCAGATTTGGTCAACTCATTATCACCAATTCGATATTGAAAACCATGTAACTCATTGGAACTTGATCAATATTTCTCCAATGAGTTTGTCTCTTTTCTAAGTTATCTCTTTCCTTTTCTGGCAAACTACCCACACCCATTTGTCAAGTGTAATGTGATTATGTATACTTTTTTTTTTCTTTGGCTTGCAATGAATTGTAATGTAAAAACAGGAGTATTTATTCAAGGCAAGGTATTAAAAGCATAAAAATATGTAATCAAATGGTTGATTGGTCAAAATATTCTTCTAGTGACAAATTATAAAGTTGTGTAACATCATATAAAGTTATAATACCATAACTTTTAACAATATTATATCACTTAGTATTTTTTTTTAATTAAAGGAGTATTTTGATAAATTTACAGTTGGATAACTTTCTTTTTTTTCTTATACCTTTCATATTTGCATAATTTCAATATAATCAAAAATCAATAATTACTTCATGAAGTTGTTATCTATAAAATGTTTAAATATGAAGGGTTTTTTTTTTTTTTTGGTTTTATCTTAAAATTATGCATAAGATAAATTTAGATCAAATAGTAAATGAAATCTACGCAAAATATGATATGCATATTAAGAACATAGAAAACATATAGTCCAATAGTGAAAATTTTAAAATATTAAGTTAATGAAAAGTCATTAGATATTATACATGTTAAGTTTATCATGATCTATAATATATTGAATGATACAGGTTGAGTATCTCTATAATCTGCCCCCTTTTTTTATGACCAAATCTATTTAAAAAATTATATCAATCTGTCAAATCTCATTGATCCCTTGCAGTTCTTAATTTTCAACTTGCATAGATGCACCCAATAATTATGTGTATGAGACAAAGCTAATGAAGACAAGCAAAATTTTCGAACTCTTTCATGACTTCAAATCTATAAATAGCGCTCAGCTCTACATCTTTAACCATCCTTCAAAGTCCTCTCTCTCTCTCTCTCTCAATATGGCACTTAACCTTGCATTGCCAATGAGGCTATCTATAGCCAATTTGGGTTCTCTAAAGAAATCAGAAACTACTATTTTTGGAGCAACTCGTAGAGTCCCATCTCAGAGAAATGAGAACAAGAATTTGAGGCTTACCATTAGAAGTTGGAAAGGACATGTTTTTCCACCAACTACAATTCTTGATGAAGTTCTCAATGGAGTCCAAGCGGTCCAGCCTACAGTAATTCCTAAACCCAAGAAAGTAACAAGAAAGGACTTCCCCGCTGATTTCAAGTTTGGTTGCCCCACTTCTGCTCTTCAGGTGTCTCTCTCTCTTAGAAATACACATACATCCATATTATAGAATTCTTGTGTTGCTTATATAGTTGACATGTAATGACATGGTGCAGACAGAAGGAGCAGGCGATGAAGGAGGGAGAGGACCTAGCACCTGGGATCGTTTTATCCAAAATGGAGTTGGCGATAAGGACGTCGCAGTTGATTCATACAATCGTTACAAAGTATACATGAATATTGTTACCTAGTTATCAATAAATGATAAAAACAACTCTACTCTACAAATGATCGAAGCAAGAAAACTAAAGATAGAATATAATTAAAGCACTTAAGCACTACCCATGTGTTTCAAAAGTGACCTTTTTTTTTTTTTTACCTAAAAAAGTTTGACCTTTTTTAGATCCTATATGCTCATCACATCTCATTTCCTAAGTTCGACCAAAGAAAATATTTGTTGTTTATTATCAGAATGAAAAATGATTATACTTATTTAGAATGGAACTATTTTATGAATCAAATTAGATATATTATAAATCTAAAAAAATATTTATCGTTACGTTATTTAAAATTTTAAATAACATGTCACACTATACGCATACATTATTGAATCATGAAGTTCCAATTAGGAAATGTTGCTAATACGTAGCTCGGACTCTTTATCTGCTTTATAACAATAATGAAAGCTTTATAAGTAGAACAAGTTTTTGCACTAATCTAAATTCAGAAAATAAGCTTGTGTAAAATGATTTCATTTTCTAGTCACTAATTTGTAGCTTATAGTGCATTTTTCTTTCTTTCTCTAATTGGTTGGCATCACAGGAGGACGTGCAATTGCTGAAAAAAATGGGGGCAGACACTTACAGATTCTCCATTTCTTGGTCAAGAATCCTTCCTGGTACTTTCTTCTTCGAAATATGCCACCCTCAAATCAACCAAATATTTCAAAAGAGAAGAAAAGAAAAGAAAATTTATGTTCTGTTTATATAATCAACTTGCATGCAGATGGGACCGTAGCTGGTGGAGTAAACCAAGAGGGAATCAATTTCTACAACAGTTTTATCAATGAACTGATAAAAAATGGTATGAACCAATATTTAACTTTTCAAGCCTAGTAGCCCTTGTGTTTCATATATGCAAGGACCATTTTTTGTTCCTAAATTTTCAAACCAGTTTACCATTCAACTGCTCAAAAAATGAGACTCTGAATTCCCCATGCAGGGATAATCCCATTTGTGACACTGTTCCCCTTTGACTTGCTTCAAGCACTGCAAGACAAATACAAAGGCTTCTTGAGCTGTCAGATTGTGTAGGTTCCCGTTCTTCTAGTCGATGATCAGACTTCTTATTTAATCAATTCAACTATCAAAATTTCCTAAGATATTAATAATGTGCATGGTTGCTACCTTACTATTAATAATAGGGATGATTTTAAAGCCTATGCCGACATTTGTTACCAATATATATTTTGGTGACCGAGTGAAGCACTGGACTACTATCAATGAGCCTCAAGTCTTTGGGCAGTACGGTTATAAAATTGGGATGACTAACCCAAATCCAAAACCAGCAACAGATCCATACCTTGCTACCCATAACATTGTATTATCCCATGCCGCAGCTGCTAAGCTCTACAAAGAAAAATACCAGGTAATATCTAATTAAATCCTTTTTTTTCTTTTTCCACTTTCATTCTGCAGCATTTCCACCAAGCCAGTCAAAAGCTGACACCCATTTTGTTTTAGAATGACTAATTTTGCATTTTTATTTCTGTAAAATATATAGGATTTTATTAATGTGTCCCCTAAGAGCACACATTAATTTTCATTTTTGGAAAAAAGTTTTCTCGAGAATTAAAAAAATAATGACAGCTTTTCAATTTCTAAGAAAATATTTCCAAAAATAAAAAACTTAATGTGTGTCCTAAGGGGCACACATTAACCGGACCCAAATATATATATATATATATATAATATATATATAAAGAAGTTGGTATTTCGATAGTGACGCAATGGTTTGAGCCACATGGAGATGCACGTCATGATAAAGATGCAGCTGAGAGAGCATTTGACTTCTTCGTTGGATGGTTAGAACATCTATCAGTCAATAAAACACACACACAAATATAAAATCAAATCCTTTTGACAAAAAAATGATGCCTAATTACTTTTTTTCCCCTATTATATGAATAGATTTATGGAACCATTAGTGTTTAGAGATTACCCATTCATCATGAAGGCTTTGATAAGGGATGGACTTCCAAAATTCACAGAAGTGGAGAAGGATTTAATTAAAGGGTCTTTTGACTTTATTGGTATCAATTACTATACTTCCAAATACGCGATTTCCCAACAATTTGATAAAGATGATACCTATACTAGCAATACTCAATACCAATTTGCTGAGTTGAAAGGTAAACTTTGTGGTTTCCTTTGCAAAACAACTTAATTATTTAGCTTGTAATTGAATTTGGCATAGATATGATTTTGATAGCTAGTATTATCTAATTCTTCTTTCCTGTTTGTTGCATTTGTCATAGTTGATAGAAATGGGAAACCCATTGGTGATCCGGTAAGATTGTTTTGTTTTAAATTGTTTACACATTAATTAAATTCAATGACTTGAATACATCATCTAAGAACATGTTATTTCATTGTTAAACTAGACACCAGGTAGCAATGAAATTATGTTTATCCACAAGGGTTAAGGGATGCATTGATTTATATGAAGCAAGAATACAACAATCCCAAGTTTTACATTGCTGAAAATGGTTAGTAACTTAAAATAGTTCCTTAATTTTTTTCCGTATTAAATAAAAAAGACACATTACAAAATATTATATTTATCTTGATATATAATCAAGTTATATATATATATATATATATGCTTTAAAACAAGATATCCAGATAAACAAGATGATACTATCCCAGTTGAGACTGCATTGGATGATAATGCACGAATTCAACATATTCTTAACCATCTTTTTGCTATTTCAGAAGCCATGAAGTAAGTTCAAAGTGCTAAGTACTAACAATTACCTTTCGATGATAGCAATATTATGCATAAATAGTACCATTAAACAAGTTTGTTCCATAAAACAAAGTCATCATAAAGATTATTTGTTGTTTGACAGCAGGAAGGGGGTAAATGTAAATGGATACTTCATGTGGGCATTAATGGACTGCATGGAAATGGGGTCAGGCTACAACGGGAGATTTGGGCTTACTTACACAGATTACCTTAATAACTTGAACAGAATCCCCAAGAAGTCTGCAAACTGGCTCAAGTCCTTTTGTGGGACGTTAACTTAATATAGATTAACCCAGATCTCATATGCAGACCAATTTGGTTGTCTGACAATTAGTTTCAAGTTCCAACCTTCTTAATTATCAGAATAAATTTGAACTTTTCGCTTTGGAGAATTCCAAGCACTGAGGTTTGAGTTGATGCTAAAACATCCTAGTTCTCTTTGAATTGATATTTTGTAGTTCTCTTAATAATAATAATAAATGTGATTCACTCTCGTTGGCCATCTTCAATTCTTCATCGTGATAATTGATCGACCTTTTTCTCCTTCATTTTTTATGTTTTAGTAAAATCAGCATAATCTTGCATTAAATGCTTGGATCTCTAAGGTTATATTCAGCCAATGAGATTAAGACAAGCATTAAAGAATTATGCTAATGCTGCCACTAAGATTTGGACCCTATGAAGTAGGATTTCAACACTCCAAGCCAGGTGTCAAAGTTTAAGCCAATTTCAGAGGACTTTGCTAAAAATCCCTTCATGCCCTCCAAACTACATGTTCCCAAATTTTTCCCTTTAGAATTCATGGGCTTGGCACATGAACCATTTCTTAAACGTTTTTGACATTCATAGCATTGATTTGTTGAGATTTGGGTAACTTGGTTACAACTCCCCTTCCGCTAGAGATATAGCCTTTGAGGAAAATGATGAAGTTTCATCACCCATTAGACTTCAACTGTTGTTACAACCTCTAGGCATTGTTCACATCAAGTAGAGGGTGACAGAAAGTTGATGGGACAGCCCCTAGTTCATCCTCAAAGACTTGGTTCTCTTGTAGAGGCCTCCAGCTGGACCTTGATCAAGGATGAACCAAGTTGATTGTCTATTTTTAGTCACCTACCTTTTCTAGAGTTCTTTGGATCGGGTTTGCTCACGTGGGCTGGACCCTTTGGGCTGGGCTGTGTTCATCCCATTTCTTACTTGGGCTTGTTCTCTTTTTTTTATAGCATATTTGAACCTACAAAATAGACATCAATGACATATATTGCCATGGGTTTTCATCCTTCATGGACTCTTATTGTTAATAAATATTTTGGGTTTTGATAGATATTTGTAGTGAGACTTTGGGCAATGAGTTGTAAGATTTAAAATAACATCATAAGCTTAATTATTTCAAAATGTTTTTGTAAATAACACTTACTATTTTTTGAAATGATGAGTTTCATATCATAAGTAATGTTTATGGTTCCCAATAATCATGTCATAATTTAAATGGTGAGCTTGTAGGATGAATGGTTACTATGAGCTTTGAAAATAAATATTATGAATGTTGTGAGATAAATAGTGACCATGGGTTCTATATAAATTCCATGGGTTTATAATGTGGTATGAGATAAATATCATAGTTTTAGGATAAATAACTTTCCATGAGCTCTTAAGATGATTGTCATAGATTATAGTAATGTTTAAGAAATTGAAAAATTGTTCTTCATTGGATTTTTAAGTGAATTAATTATGACAGTATTTTTTGCCAAGTGTTAATAATCTTAGGCTTTGGATGAAATAGTACTAGTTTAAATTGAGATTTTGATATTGCCAGTGAGAACTGGGCTATTTAATATTACCGGTAAGAACTGGGTTTTTTTGATATTGCTAGTGAAAACTGAGTTTTTTTTTTTTTTTTTTATATTACCAGTGATAACTGAGTTTTTTGATAACTAATTTGCCATGAGATTGAATCATAGACTTTGATCATGGATTTGAATTCCATTGATAAAATTGTTTTGCCATGTGTTTGAATTATGGGCTTTGATTATAAATTTGAATTCCATTGATAAAATTTTTTTGCCATGTATTTGAATTATGGGCTTTTCAAATATTGCTAAGTATAAAAATTCTTGAGCTTTAGAAAAAAATGAGATTTTACGCTCAATAAAATAAATAATTTGGGATTGTGCTTTACAAAAAATATTGAGTCTTATAGTGTTTTATATTTATAGCCCAATTTTGTGATGGAATGAAGAATGGTTGTGGGCTACATAATAAAAGTAAAAAATATTAAGAAAGTCCAATAATTTGTGGGTAATTTCTGAAAATAAATAGATGTTATTTAAATAATATTAGTGTAAAAAAATGTACCCTAACCATTGTTGTTTAAACAACGGTAGTATATGGACCCTTAATATGGATTAACCCAGATCTCACATATGCAGACCAATTTGGTTGTCTGGCAAATTAGTTCCAACCTTCTTAATTATCAGAATAAATTTGAACCTTTTCGCTTTGGAGTATTCCAAGCACTGTGTGTTTGAGTTGATCTTTTGTAATTCTCTTTATAATAATAAATATAGATTCACCCTCGTTGGCCATCTTCAAATCCTCATTGTAAAAGCTTGTTGACTGTTCCTTCCTTCACTATTAGCTTGACAAGACACCGAATTAAATATATGAATAATCGATCTGCCAGTTGACAGGTGTGATTGTGTTTGTGAGCCTGTCTCAAAGAATAAAAATTATTTTTACTGTGACTCGTGAGTAAAGCTATATTATATATAGACCGGTGGTGGCGGTAAAGAATATAAAATACTAGTTTTAAGTTTACCAAAAAAAAAATTACTAGTTTTATTAGTTAAATTACTAGTTTTATTAGTTTTTTTTTTTTTTTTGGTTAAAAGGATGATTAACATTATCAAACCAAAGTTCGAACATCCGTAGCAGATGTTTCAAAAATTATGTCATTTTAGAACATCAAACACTTACTTTATTATTTTACCACATCATTTTACAACATCTCATTTATCTGATGTTTTATCCCTCAGTTCTATACATTAAAATAATATTTACTTCCTATTAAAATAATATATTATCTCATTCACATTATCATCAACAACAACCACACCATCAACGACACAATCACCGGCCACCAATATCCACTACTACAACAACACCTCTACTGCAAACCAACAACCACAATTACCAATATCAGATCAACCCAAATTGCAGTAAAAAAAAAAAAAAAAAAAATACCCATAACCAGAGAGAGGTAGAGTGAAAGGCGGACAGAGAGGAGAGGGAACACCGGCTAAACCCATCTCCACCGAGCCTAACGCCGTAGCGACGTTCTTGAAGGCGATGGTTGGTGATGGTCTCCGCGGTGGTTGGCGATGGTCGGCGATGGTCTCCATAGAGTGTGGGTCTACGGTGGGTTACGATTTTGGTTTGTGGTTGTGGTCTCAAGTAATGGATATGTGGGCTGAGTTTAATTTGCAGTGGGGGCGGTTGTGGATTTCGATGGAGTAGTGGGTTCCAATGGAGTGGTGGATTCCGATGGTTGTGGGTTAAGATATGGTGGTGCCGTGGTGGGTTTGTTGGGTGTTTTTGGATTTGGGTTTTGTTGCTGCGGTGGTGCTTGTGGTTGGCTGAGGTGGTGGTTGTGGAGGATGACGATGATTGGCCGCCGCCGCTGCCTTCTTCTGCGCCACCTTCTTCTTGCTTGCGTCCGATTGTGAGAAGAGGAAGAATGGGTTGGGAACTTGGGAGAAAGAGAGAAAGACAGATTCTGAGAAGGGAGAGAGAAAATCAAATAAAAAAAATGAAAGGAGAGAGAAAAGTCAAATAAAATAATACTTTTTGGTTTACCACATATGTCCATACCGTTGTAAATTTGCAACGGTACGAACATAAATGGTATAATTTTACCACATTTGCAATATCTGATGGGGAGCTCTTTTTTGTGGTTGGTGTGGGATATGTGCCAAATATTTAGCATTTGGCACATATCCCACATCTACTATGGGTGCTCTTACAGGAGTATTGGCAGGACGCCTTAGAGTGTACAGACAGTTTTATTAGTTTGACAGTTTGATAAAATTGTGTTTATCTGTTTGACTGTTTGATAAAATGGTGTTTATCTGTCTTGACTGTTTGTTGGAAGTGGGGAAACAACAAGGAACATGCACGACAGACTAGAGCGCAATGATTCAGGGAAAAAAAATTTGCAAGGTAAACAAAAGTGTGCTAGTGGTACATTATAAATTCATAAAATGTCAGCATGGGCGGTGCTAGCCTCGTTCCATGGGTTCAAATGAACAACTTGGCAAAAAAGAATATATAATATATAATATATAAAATGCTTATTTTGTTCTAAAATAAAAATTTGAACACTTTAATCTTAAATTTTTTTAATCACAACTAAAATAATCTTAAATATAATCCTCTTATTAATATTTTGTCATTTTTAAACCCAAAAAAAAAAAAACTCAACAACAGGCCAATTTAATCTAAACCTTGAAAATAAAAATTAGTTATTGAATTTGAAGTACTTTTAATTTGTTATTTGTTGATTGGGGACTAGGACGTGGGACAAGCCAAGAGTGATTAAGTGAAGATAAAAGTAAATGTTAACACAACAAAAATTTTCTTAGCATCTATTTGGAAATAGTTTATCTAACTTTTTTCTTAAAGTGTAAAATAAGTAGGAACACATATGAGACCCGCAAATAGTAGGACAAAAGTTGAAGTAATAAGTTGATTTATAATTAAGACCCAAACATACTTAATACAAATACAAAGAACAATAGTTGTCAAGGTTGAGTTGAATTGTTAAATATAAGAATTGTAAAGAGTTAAAACAAACTAATAGATAGAAGAATTCTAAGCAATAATAATTAAATTTCACTTAGCAATAATAATTAATATTTTTATTGTATTTGAAAACTATGAATGATTTTCAAGATTTCATCTTAGCAATAATAATTAGTATATTTATTGTATTATGAAACTGATAGTGCAAACACAATAATAATGGAAATAATACAAATAGAAACTGATTAATACGCTGAATATTATTAATTTAAAAAGATAAACACAACACTATTTGGATTGAGGCGCGCTACTCGCTCTTTTTAAAGAGATTCAAGCCCTTGGTTAGCTAATCTTTGTAATCGGTGCAGACCTTCTCTGACTTATCTCTCCCAAGATACAACAACTCAACAAATATTGTATGGCTAGAACAGTTTCTACACAAAGTGTTCAAGTCCAAAACTCCACCAGAAGAACACATTTCTTTGACCCGAAATCTCTCAAGTATTTAGGAATTTTATTGAATACACTCTCTCACACAATACTCTTTACTTTTAACTATTTCTCTTTATTCACTTTTGATATGAAATTAATCCATAGCATAGCCATATATATAGTCTTTCAACCCTTCACATAACCTACATGTTATTTATTAATTTAGAAAACTTCTCTTAATTTATTTAATCTAACTTACATACAAGTAACTCTTTCTTTAACAAATTATAACTCATCTCTTTATTCATCTTCAATTATTTTGAGTTTCAACATATTTAATTTAAAATGTAATAACAAAAACTATATGTCAAATGAACTAATAGTTTATATTTTATTTTCTTGTTAATATTATGAACAAATTTGTAATAAAGAAATATTGTAGACCAAAAGATTTATTTTCTATCTAAGATTTATTTTCTTATTGACCTCCTAGAAAAAAAAAAAAAAAAATCCTAGAGCCGCCATTGAATGTTGGTAATGGGTAGGAAAGGACATTCGAATCGACTCTTACAATTTTTTTTTTTTTTTTTGTCTATTTTAGTATAAGAACCTACCTTTTCTATTTACATATTTAATTATCAAAATACTCCACATTAGGTTATCTATTTTACATTACATTTCATTAAAATATCAATTTTTTTTTTTAGCTGATTCTCTTTTTTCACTTACTACAATTCAGTGATGGCTCTAGGATATATTTTTAGGGGGGTCAATAAGAAGAAGTATTTTGGGTAAAAAAAAAAAAAGTGAATCTTGCGGTTTACATGATTTCTTTATTACAAAATTTTTTCATAATATGTACTAGCAAGAGAATAAAAGATGAGAAGTGCTACATCTAAAACATTTTACAACACTTTTCCAACAAATTTTAGGTTATAAATTGTTATTAGTTATAATTTAAACTCACTACTGAAATTACTTTTTTCTCTCATTAATAACAACCAGTAACAATTTACCAATTAGGCTTTATTATGAGCATATTTTGATCATAGCGTTCATCATATAAGATAAACTATAAGTTCATTGCATATTGTTTATTAATATGATGAAGATAATAATTATTGTTGCTGAGATTAAATCTTAGAAATCATCTATTGTTTTTAAATACAATCAACATATGACTTATTGTTGTTAAGTGAACTCCAAGTGAGATCTAAATACAATAAACTTTTATGTATTAATTTATTTCAAATTTGTTAAGATGTAAATGATGTTTTTTAGATTTAAGATGAAAAATTTATACTTTTGTTATTAAGCTTACTATTCCCCCCCCCCCCCCCTCCATATTTTAGATCATATTGGTTTTTTTTTTTTTTAATTAAAAAGACCAAGATATTTTTAAGATGATCATATTCAAATTCATTTAAGCTAAGCTTAAAAAAAATTTAGGTCTAGAGGGTTCAAAATTTATTTTAGTAGGGTAAAATTAAAAAATTTATATACAATTTTTTTCTGGGCTGCACCTAGAGCCGCCCATGCTACAATTATCATCTACTCTTTTTCTTTATCTCGAGATAAAGAAATAATAAACATAAAAAATATGAAATGAATAGTATCAGTGTAAATCTACACGATTATTGTAAAAAATGTTTAAATTTACACAATTATACACAATCTAATATAAGTCATTTTTAGATAAAACTGTATGAATTCTCCACCTATTATGATCTAACAATGTTTTTTGCGCCGTGGGTGAGTAACAATAAGAAATCATGGGTCCGTTCCTACAAGACTCACAACAAGGTAGCATATGCCGGAATGAAATTTGTTCTTTTTTAGCATTACATGTAGCAGTGTACTGACTCTTCTGAGTTACACTGATTCTATTCTAACTCACGGCATCAATTATAACCAAAAATTCTACAACAATGAAGAGAGAGGGGGTAAACACTGAAGGTGACCTTTGATGATTCTGTGTCTGAGGTGAATTACTCATGAAACTTCAACCTTCGCATATTTGCTTTTTGCAGCAAAAAAGAGGCAGGGAGAGTGTAATAAGAATTTTAAAACGCAGAGACAAGTAGTTGTATTCGGATAGAGGAAATGGAGTTGGGTGCGGTAGATGAAACTATAAATGTGTAATCAAAAGAGTTCCACGTTTTTTGCACTTATAGCAAATAGAGCGAGGTAGATGAAACTATAAATGTGTAATTATTATTTTATCAAGGAAAGAGTTCCACGTTTTTTGCATTTATAGCAAATAGTGCCCCGTGATCCACCAATCAACCTATTACATGAGCTAACAGTTAAAAACTTTCAAATGGTACTACACCATGATAAATAAAAATAAAAATAAAAAAGGCTCCCAATCAATGGTAGTATAATAGTATAGATAAATAATATTTTTTTAAAGGAATAATGACCCTATCATTTACTTATTTGTATATGCTTTGGTAATTAGTAATTATCTTTTGGAAATTGTGTGTGGGGGGGGGGGGGGGGGAGAGGAGTATTTCATTCCAATAGACAAACCAAACTAAGGTTTGAAACAGTATTCATAACATTGATTTTTAGTAACTTTTAAAAAATAGCTAGATTATTTGCACATACAAAAAATAAAAATAAAAATAAAAACTTTTTTTTAACAATTCTAGCCAAACACACACAATTTCTTCTAATCCGTGATTTCATCTTTTTTGAACTCTAGTGTCCTTGTTGAAAATACTAGAATGTATCAATTAATTAAGTTACAAGACTCTTAACTTCATTGTAAAAAAGTTAGTATTATACTTTTCCTTGCAATTCCTATGAAAATAGTCCATGTTCTCATGGTTCTGGCATGGTCATTGAACACAAGATCAAAATTGAATTGCACTATAGAAAATGAGCATAAAGAAATGCAACTTAGGAAATGAAAATTAATGTGGTACTCTGAACTAATAAAAACAATCTACCTAATACACAAAATTAATATTTTCATATAAATTTAGGGTGTGTTTGGTTGAATTGAAAATAAAGTAAATAGAAAATCGAGGGGAGAAAATAAATAATGTGTGTTTAATTAGGAGGAAAAAAGAGAGGATAAAAATAATGGAGCCCGACAATATTTTTTTCTCTTTGCCCACCAAAATTAAATCACCCCAGTTCCAAATGAATACACAAGTGAAAATGCCCTGCAATAGTTTTCTAGGCTAACTGTCCTCTGCTTCTTTTGTCTTTTTTTTAGTAAATATTTTTTTGTCTTTTTATATATTCATTCGATTTCCTTTTTTCATTTGTGCTTATCTTCATTTTTTCTTTTCTTTTCCTTTTTCTTTTGTGCTTATCCTCTCTTCGGTTTATTTTTTCTTTTTCGTTTTTCTTTTCTTTTATTATGTGATTGTCCTTTCTTTTCTCAAACAGTTAGCTAGTTTTTTTTTTTTTTTTTTTTTGACAAATAAATTTTGGGTTCTTGAACTTCCTGTCTTTTTCTATATATATTATAAAAAAAAATGTATAAATGAAGTACCATTTATACACAATTTTTTAATAAAAAAAATGTATTACTTTTTGTTTTATTTAAAAAAAAATATAATTCTCTACTTATAGCAGGGGCGGAGCCAAAAGGGAGAGAGGGGAGGCACCTGTCCCCTGACTCCTCTTAAAATTTTCTAGCATTTGTAGTCTAAAGTAATTTCTTACTAACATGGAAGGGGAAAAATGAAAAAATGACTTTTACTTGGTTGAAAATGACTTTGATGCACAGGAAAAAGAAAGGAAAAAAAGTTCTCAAACGCCAAACCATGTAAGCTTTTCACCAATTTAACTATTTTTACAAGTAGCTTTTTTCTTGTCCTACCTGTTGCACATATTTCACTATTTTTAATTTTTAATTTTATATCATTATTAACACCATTTTTACTATTTATGGTACTTTTCATAATATTTTATTCTTGAATGATGCTAAAGATACTATAAATTTTACTACTTATGTCTTACAAATTAGCATGTTACCAATCCACAAAAAATAATTTCAAACATTTATTCATTATATTTTTTTAAGTAACACTAATCACATTTTTACTCCATCAATTTATAAATTTTTTAGTAGCTATGAATTGGTTATTTTTGTTTATTTATTTTAATAATATGAAAAATATTCATATTTGCTTACAATTGTTTATTTATTTTGTTATTATTGTTGATTAATATTTTTAGATTAATTTCACTTTTAATATTGTCATTTAATTTTGCCACACCTAGACTAAAATCTTGACTTCGTCACTGTTTTATACCAATTTCATTTTCTTTCATCTCATTTTTCTTCTTAACTAAACAAATAAGTGTTTAATCTTTCCACTTTCTTATCCTTCCAACCAAGCACATATAATAGAAAACTAAATATTTTTCATCCTCTCATTTTCTATCCCTTCCCCTTTTTTCTATCCTTATAATTTTCCACCATTCCAACCAAATAGACCCTACTCTAAGTAAATATTTTCCCATAACAGAGCTTTTATCAACTACGTATTAGGACAATACATTAAATTTTCTCAAATAGAGTAAGATATTAACACTATAACCATAATCAACACCACACACACTTAATATAATGGTCATTTCACAAGTACAAAGTTCTTGTGAGGTTGTGAGGTGAGAGGCAAGAGCTGAAATTTAAGTATTTAATTCAAACACTAAAATTTTAACAATTTTTTTGCATTAATTTGAAATGAAATAGGATGAGTTGCTGAATTAATTGGTACCTCATGAGCACCACTCTAATGTGTGACACTGTGAGCCGTGCCTACTTGGTTATATTTGTATTTGATATATGTGAATTAGCATATTATCCACCATGTACTGCTTGAGCAAGTAAAGAGTTTTTTGATGGGGACGTGCTTTCTTGGCACGTAACTTCTCATAAATCATTTCCTTCCAGTATGACTTCATGCACGACCAACACATTTCATAGTTGAAATTGTTGAGATTTTTTGAGAATGCATGCGAACCCTGAGTTGCTGGCATTTTCTCCTTTCATTGGATCCTCCGGAAGAAACCCGTACCAATTGTTGAGATTTCTCTCCGCAAAAATTTTGTCAAAATAATAAATTTGACAATCAAGAAAAGTATTTTGTCCAATACTCTATAATAAATCTCATCACGATCGAGTATAATACAAAAAAAAGAGTTTTTCAAAAAAAAATATTTATTGATACTAAAAATAGTGACATGTCACTATTTCACTCTTGATTTATATTCACTTGCACTTGCATTTGCCTACTCTTACATGCAAAATGCTTAAATGTCTATTTGAGAATAATTTATTTAGTTTTTTACTAAAAGGGTTATAAATTAAAGCTATAAACTAAATAAAATAAATTTATTATTTTCTTCCTGAAATTACTGTTTAAAAAAAAAAAAAAGAGAGAGGATAGAGCGGACCTACAATAAACACACAAAAAAAAAGTAAGCAAAAACCTTGAGGATAAGATCTGCAAAGTAGTGATTTCTGACCAAAACAAGTTAGTGGCAGAAGTAAGCCAACTAAAAGTCATTACCAAACTTAAAAGGAGTCATGTAACATGCAGGCAACAAATGTAACACGTGAGTTAGATGCGAAGATGGTTGTTGATCTTGTGGAGAAGGAGGCTGGGAACCCGAATGGTATCGATGTTATTGTGATTACGGCAGAGAATGACTGAAGGAAATCCTTCTAGTTAGAGTTCAACATTGCTATCAAAAAGCTAATAAGTGTGCTAATGGACTAGCTAAAAGGAAAGCCCTTTTCTCCCAGGATTTTACTATCTTTATTGAGTCCCCACGAATGTTGCTTTACTTCTTAATTAATTTAGATTCTGTTCGTACCTTGTATGATCGTCATGTTAGCTCCTTTTTGGAGTTTGGTTAGTTGTTAATGTTATCCTCCTTTCTACCAAAAAATGAAAAAAATAAAAACACGGGCATGGTACTAGTTGACAATGTTGACCTTTTCTTTTCTTTTTTTATTTTGAAAGGTTAACCTTTTCCATTTTGGTTCGCCATGAAATGAAATGGTTTTAGAGAGAATTTTGGTTTTAGAGTGTTTGTTGGAAACGCACCAAAGTCCTCAATCAAATTTCCGATACTGTTTCATGACTTCATCTCGTCAAATCTATAAATAGCCCACAGCTATAGATCCCTAAGCACCAAATTCCTCTCTCTCTCTCTCTCTCTCTCTCTCTCTCTCTAACAAATCCTCTCTCTCTCTCTCTCTCTCTCAACATGGCATTTAACCTTGCATTGCCAATGAGGCCATCGATGGCTGGTTTGGGTTCTTTGAAGAAATCAGAAACTACCATTTTTGGAGCAAGTCGGAGAGTCCCATCTCTGCGAAATGAGAACAAGAGTTTGAGGCTTACCATTAGATGTTGGAAAGGTTCTGTTCCACCAGCTTCAGTTACTGCTGTAACTACCAGCACAGACCCAATCGGGGATGCAGTAGCTGCAGCCAACAAAATAACAAGAACAGACTTCCCTACTGAGTTCAAGTTTGGTTGCTCCACTTCTGCTTTTCAGGTCTCTCTCTCTTATAAACACACATACATTCATTTATATAGAATATGTGTTTTGCATATATAACTGACATGTAATGAAATGGTACAGACAGAAGGAAAGGGTGATGAAGGAGGGAGAGGACCAGCGACCTGGGATAGTTATATCCAAGATGATGATGGAATCACGGACTATGCAGTTGATTCATACAATCGTTACAAAGTATATATGAATATTGCTACATAGTTCTCAATAAATGATATAAAACCAATTCTACAAAAGAATTTTTTTTTTTCTTTTTTTAAACGGTATTTCTACACGGGATGGAAGTACAGAAAGCAATATATAAAGCACACAATTAACTCATGTGCATATATAGTTCACAAGTTTGACCTCATTTCTAGGAAGAAGTTGGGTAATTTGATAACATTGTTCATAACATTTCTTTTAGACACACTGCTTTACTTTTGGAGTATTAATAAATTTTTCTTATTTTTAGAGAGTTATTGGGTACTCAATAGCATTGTTCATCAAATTTATTTTACATCACTGTTAATTCTTGTCGTATCCAATAAACTTCTCTTATTTCTAAAAAGTTATTAAGTACTCAATAGTATTGTTCATCACATCTTTTTTACATATCACGATTCATTGTTTTCAGAATACCTAATAAATTCTTTTTAGTGCATCAAATGAAAATGTGAATCTATTATTTATCCTGGGAAAGGAAAAGTGATTTTTTATCTTTTATAAATAGGAATGATAGTGTCACTCAATGGGGAAAAAAAAAATATATATATATATATATATTATCTTTATTTAAATGGGCCTATTACATAATTCAAATTGATATTATAAATGTAATTGTGTATTTAATTAATATCACATTACCTGAATAGATCTAAATTCTCCACTGCTTGTTTGCCTCAAGAAGACAAGAACACGCAGATAAAAATCCTAGCAACCCACGGTCATCTAATTAACAACAAACCATGATGACCAAACTGGCAGGAACAACCCATGATGACCGCCCTTCAATTTGTAGCTCAGCATGGACTAATCATCTAAACTATTTTGGTTCCTATGTTTATTTTGTGTGACCAATAAAAATCTCACCCATAAAAAAATAAAAAAATAAAAAAATAAAAAAATAAAAAAAAAAATAAAAAAAAAAAACCCACATCTTCCCGATCGAGAAACAAACAGTCCTCTCCCTTTCACAGGGTTCACAGTTGAGCCACTCCAAATCTTGTCTCCTCCGTCTACAACCTTACAACTTCAAACCCAGCCAGCCAACAATCCCAACCACAGTAGCAAGACACTTGAATCAAATCCCCAAAACATCAAGTACCTGGGACTCAATCTAGAGAAGAAACGAGTGGGTTAATGGGTCTGTGGGTTGTGGCCTTGGAGGGTGAGCTTGGCTTTTGAGGGTTGCTTTAAAATTTTAATTAAAGTGCATTTCAAAATATTAAGCATGCTTTTACTCTCTTTTTTATATTTATAAATGGGTTACAGAGAGATTTGTCATTACAAGTGTTTTAGTATTTGATAAATTTTGCATTTTTATTTTAAATTTGTCAATTATGTTTTTACTAATCATGGTTAAACTTTTATAAAGAGAAAAAATTTAAAATATTTCATTACTATATAAATGGAAGGTAATGAGTGTTAATTTCTTCAAACCTCGAGTGAGGGGGGTATAATTACCCCTAAATGTTTTTATACCATTTGCATTTTTATCTTTATTTCTCTTTTTTATTTATATTTTTTATGTTTTGAGAGGAGAGATACATAAAATGAGTGTAGAAACACATATTTACTCTTGTTTTTAACAAATATGGGTTACAAAAGACTAACTGAGTTGAACTCAAGTGGATATAATGTAATTTTTCCTAAAATCTTTAAAGGAAAATACCTAACTAAATCACGAATCTCAATTTAGGAAAATATTCTTATGCATTGGTAATTTGGTAGGATTGTTGATCTGCTTTATAAAAAAGCTTTAGAAACAATAAAAACATAATAATAATAATAACTATAGGGGAAAATTGTCTCTCCTTTTGCCCCTTCTTCATGGATCAAAGTTTTTGTCGGAACCTAAATTCATAAAGGAAAATGTTAAAGATATTACGAATTTTACTACTTAACTTTTATATATTGATATAAGTAAATGTGATTGGTGGTTTCCAACAATATTACAAATGAATATTAGAAATCTTGATAGAAAGAAATTAATGTTTAAGTTATATTTTTATGATTGATAACACATTAGTTTGTAAAAATTATATATTAAAATTTGTAATATTTCTAGGATTATTTTTGGAAATAAGTTTGTAACAAAACACTATATCAAAAGGAATTAAAAAGAATTATATTTTGGAAAATAAGTTTGTAACACAACACTGTATCAAAAGGAATTTAAAAAAGGGTTAAAGTATTATTTTTATACCTAAAAGTTGTATGAATTTCAATGTTCATCCCAAACCCTTAAAAAAAACGTTCCTTTGCTTCTCTAAATTGTTAATAAGGTTACACCTTCTGTTCTTAAGACTTATTAAAAAAAAAATCATATTTCATTCCTAAATTGTTGAAAGAAAAATCTGTTTTTGTTCTTATATTTTTCCTCAAGGTAGTGAAAAAATAATAATAATCTTAAACGAAAGTGTAATTTTTTCAATAGTTTAAGATATTTTTTTTTTTAGAAGGAATAGTTTAAAATTTTAAAATTAACTTTTTTAAGTTCATGGATAAAATACAAACTTCATGCAAACAGGTCAATATTTTCGCCAAATAAATACAACTTCCTTCTTGTCACTAATTTTTAACTAAAAAAAAAAGATGGTGCTTTTTTCTTTCTTTCTTTTTCTAACTGGCTCGCAACACAGGATGACGTGCAAGCGCTAGTAGATATGGGGGCAGATACTTACAGATTCTCCATTTCCTGGTCAAGAATTCTGCCTGGTATTTTCTTCTTCTAAATAACCCAACCTCAAACAAGCCAACTATTACGGAAAATATGAAATTTACGTACTTTTTCATAATCAACTTGCAGATGGGACCGTAGATGGCGGAATAAACCAAGAAGGAATCAATTTCTACAACAATCTTATTAATGAACTAATAAAAAATGGTATGAATCAATTTACTGTTCAACCCTACTTGTGCTAGACTGATCAAAAAATGAACCAATAAACCAGTTTTCTTTTCAACTGCTCAAAAAATGAGCTAGACTCTGAATTTCCCATGCAGGGATAACCCCATTTGTGACACTGTTCCACTTCGATTTACCTCAAACACTGGCAGACAAATACAATGGCTTCTGGAGCAGCCAGATTGTGTAGGTTCAAGTTCTTCCAGTATTCGATGTCTTATTTTAATCACTATAACTATCTAAGTTTCCTGAGATATTAATCAATGTAGTTGGTTGCCACCTTACTATTGATAGGGATGATTTTAAAGCCTATGCCAATGTTTGTTTCCAATATTTTGGTGACCGAGTGAAGCACTGGACTACCATCAATGAGCCACAAGTCTGGGCGCCGTACGGTTATACAGTCGATACGACCAACCCACTCCAAAATGCTGCAACAGATCCATTCCTTTGCGCCCATCACATTATATTAGCCCATGCCACAGCTGTAAAACTCTACAGAGACTCATACCTGGTGAAGTCTAATTAAATCATCATCATCTTCTTCTTCTTCTTCTTTTCGTTTTGCAGCATTTTCCACTGGGCCAATCATAAGCTGACACCCATTTTGCTTTAGAATAACTAGTTTTGCATTTTTATTTCTATACAACATTATTTATATAAGTTTAAGTTTTTTTCTTCTTGTTAATAGGCAACCCAGGCAGGACAAATCGGCATTTCGATACAGGCAGAATGGTTTTTGCCTGCTTCAGATACAATTCAGGATCAAGATGCCGCCCGGAGAGCACTTGACTTCTTCGTTGGATGGTTAGAAAATTTAACTTTGTTAATAAAACACATACATAATCAAATCCTTTTGACTACAAAATTATGTCCAATTTCTTTTTCTTTTCTTTTTTCTATTGTATGTACAGGTTTTTGGAACCATTAGTGTTTGGAGATTACCCATTTATCATGAAGGCTTTGGTAAGGGATGGACTTCCAGAATTCACAGATGACGAGAAGACTTTAATTACAGGAGCATTCGACTTTATTGGTATCAATTATTATACATCCACATACGCAACTGCCGTAGCATTTGATAAAGATGCAACCTTTTCTACCTATACTGACTATCGGTTTGCTACAGTCTCAGGTAAACTTTTGTGGTTTCATTTGCAAAATAGCTTAATTTAGCATGCAATTGAATTTAGCCTAAATCTGGTTTTGATAGTTAGGAATATCTAATCCATCTTTCCTGTTTGTTGCATTTGTCACAGCTGTGAATAGTGATGGGGAATACATTGGCGCAGCGGTAAGACTGTTTGGTTTTAAATCTATCGTTTACACATTGATTAAACCCAATGACTTTAAGACATCGACTAAGAACGTGATATTTCATTGTTTACCCAGACACCAGGCAGCACTGAAATTTATGTCTATCCAAAAGGCTTAACCGATGTATTGGTTTATATGTCGAATACATACAACAATCCTAAGTTCTTTGTTACTGAGAATGGTTAGTAATTTAATTAAAATAGTTCCTCCTTTTCATATTCATCAAGCAAAAAAGGACATCACAAAATCATATTTTTTTTATCTTGATATGATTGTATGTGCCTTGGAACAGGATATCCGGAGAAACGAGATGATACTATTGCAGTAGACACTGCATTACAAGACGATGCTCGGATTCAACATATTCTTAGCCATCTTTATGCCATTTCAAATGCTATGAAGTATGTTCTTGAGTGCTACCTGCTAATTTTGTTCCGCTTTATAATCTGCTAATCGCAACTAATTAATTGTCACATATTCTTTTGATGGCACCAATATTATGCATAAATAAGACCAAAAAAAAAGTTTGTCCCAACAAACAAAGTCATAAGTATTGTTTGTTGCTTGAGTGCAGGCAGGGAGTAGACGTACATGGATACTTCATGTGGGCTTTAATGGACTGCATGGAAATGGGGTCAGGCTACACAGTGCGGTACGGGCTTGCTTACACTGATTACCTCAACAACTTGGACAGAATCCTCAAGAAGTCTGCGAAATGGCTCAAGCTCTTCTTGGCAAGCTAATTAGCCGATATATCATATATATGCAGAGTTGCAGACCAATGTGACAATTAGTTCCAACTTTCTTAGTAGAATAAATTTGAACCTTATCGCTTTTGGAGTATTCCAAGCACCGTGGTTTGAGATGCGGCTAAAATAGAGACTAGTTGTCTTTGAATTTATGTTTTGTAATAATGTGGATTCAGTCTCGTTGGTCATCTTCTTCATTGCGTATGGTACTTAGTATTGTACTTCCACTTGCAATTCCTGAACAGTTATGAAAATAATCCATGCTTCTTCATGGTTCTGGCATGGTCATTGTGTTAAAATTATGCGTCCTCAAAAATAATATTATGCATTTTTATTTGATTATAAGTTATATTTTCACGTGCATAATTACAATAGGTGTTTTTTATTGTTTAAATGTGACATATGATGTCACCTCTATAGAAAAATCATGTTAATGGTTAAAAGAACCATAAACATGAAGTAATGATTTTTCATAAATTATAAAATTGTTTTAGAGTACAGATATTAATTGAATATCACCATTGAAGCTTACAATTACTGTACTAATATATATATATATATATATATATATATATATATATTTACTAAACTGAGCTTAGTAGAGCTTACACTTTGGTTGTACGGACGGAGTTGTGAGAACTACAATAAGAGTCTAAAATTGAAGCAAAGTGAAGAGTCTGGGAATAATAAAGAGAAATATATATATATATATATATTTTTTTTTTTTTAAATCTCAAAGTAGAAGCAAAAGTGAGAGAGAAGATATTTTGTTACATGAAGTCCAAAAGAAAGAGAAAGTGAAGGGGGAGGAATATGCAAGGTGATACTGATATTTAAGGAAAAATGTATAAAGAAAGAGGAAGAGATTTTTGGAGTATCTGGAGGGAGAGGAAGAAAACAAATTTGAGATTGGAAAGGAAGGGCTTTAAGCAGACAATGGGTGTAATGTATCTATTGGGTTAAGATAAATTGACATCGATTAATTAATTTAATTACCCAAGTTGATTAATTAAGTCAAATTATATGCAAATCATTAAGGCACCAACAAATCACCAAATAAATTAAATGCAGCAGAAATTAAATTAATACGGTAATTTGTTGACAAATTGGAAAAACCTCTAGTAATGCAAAAACCCCACCAGATGATCACCAATCCCAAGAATCCACTAATCAATAATCAAGCGGTTACAAATATAAAGAATCTTACCACTACCCTAATCTATCCCAAAATACCAACTTATAGTTGAACCTTCGCTCCAATTCCCAATTAGACTTGATATTGTAATAGTCTTCTTTCCTTTGTTGCACAAATCTCCAATCTGTGACTAACTCCTTTGCACGAATCCTAGTACATGACTAACTCCAACAACATGAATGATTGTTGTTGGTTGCAAAGTTCCACTTTATAAACGATGAAGATTAGAAAGTAATTTGTTAAAAAACTCTAAGGTGTATAAATGTAGTAGCTTCAAACAGAATATATAGACAAATTTGTAATAAAGAAATATCGTAGACAAAAATATACATTTTCTATCTAAGATTTATTTTCTTATTGATCTCATAGAAAAAAAAAATCTTAGAGCCGCCACTAAATATTGGTAGTGGGTAGGTAAGGACATTCACATTGACTCTTAAATTTTTTTTTTTTTTTTTTTTTTTTGTGTCTATTTTAGTATAAGAGTCTACTTTTTTTTATTTTACATATTTAATTATCAAAGCAATCTACATCAGATTATCTATTTTATATTATATTTCATTAAAACATCAAATTTTCTTTTTTTTTTTTTAGCTGATTTTCTTTTTTCACTTACAACAATTATCATTCACTCTCTTTCTTTACCTCAAGATACATCTTCAGATAAAAAAAGAATAAACATAAAAAATATGAAATAAATAGTGTCAGTATAAATTTACATGATTATTGTAACAAACGTGACGTTTAAATTTACACAATTATACACAATCTAATATAGGTCATTTTTTGATAAAATTGTGTAAATTCTATGCCTATTATGATCTAACAATGTTTTTTGCGCCGTGGGTGAGTAACAATAAGAAATCGTGGGTCCGTTCCTGACAAGACTCACAACAAGTTAGCATATGCCGGAATGAATTTGTTCTTTTTTAGCATTACATGTAGCAGTGTCCTGACTCTTCTGAGTTACAATGATTCTATTCTAACTCACGGCATCAATTATAACCAAAAATTCTACAACAATGAAGAGAGAAGGGGTAAAAACTGAAGGTGACCTTTGATGATTCTGAGTCTGAGTTGAATTACTCATGAAACTTCAACCTTCACATATTTACTTTTTGCAGCAAAAAAGAGGCAGGAAGAGTGTAATAAGAATTTTAAAACGCAGAGACCAGTAGTTGTATTCGGATAGAGGAAATGGAGTTGGGTGGGGTAGATGAAACTGTAAATGTGTGATCATTATTTTATCAAGGAAAGAGTTCCACGTTTTGTGCATTTATAGCAAATAGTGCCACGCGATCCACCGATCAACCTATTACATGAGCTAACAGTTTAAAACTTTCAAATGGTACTACACCTTGATAAATAAAAATTAAAAAAGGCACCCAATCAATGGTAGTATACTAGTATAGATAATATTTTTTTTTTAAAGGAATAATGACCCTACCATTTACTTATTTGTATATGCTATGGTAATTAGTTATTATCTTTTGGAAATTTTGTGTGTGTGTGTGTTGCGGTGGAGCCAATAACCCTTAAAATGATACATGAAAACAGACCGGTACTAAAATATTTTATTCTAATAGACAAATAGAAACAAAATTCGAAACGGTATTCATAACATTGATTTTTAGTAACTTTTATGTTAATGTTTTACAAAAAGCTAAAAACTAGTTTGTTTAAAAAATAATAATAATAACTAGATTATTTGCACAAACAAAAAAAAAAAGAGCAAAAAACTTTTTTTGACAATTCTATAGCCCAAACACACATAATTTCTTCTGATCCATGCTTTCATCTTTTTTGAACTCTAGTGTCTCTGTCCAAAATACCAAAAGGTATCAATTAGTTAGTAGTGTACTTTTACTTGCGATTCCTATGAAAATTGTCCATGTTCTCATGGTTTTGGCATGGTCATTGAACACAAGATCAAAATTGAATTGCACTGTAGAAAATGAGCATAAAGAAATGCAACTTAGGAAATGGAAATTAATGTGGTACTTTGAACTAATAAAAACAATCTACCTAATACACAAAATTAATATTTTCATATGAATTTAGGGTGTGTTTGGTTGAATTGAAAATAAAGTAAATAGAAAATGGAGAAGAGAAAATAAATAATGTGTGTTTAGTTAGGAGGGAAAATAGAAGAGAAAAATAATAGAGCCAGACAATTTTTTTCTCAGCCCACCAATATTAAATCACCCCATTTCCAAATGAATACACAAGTGAAAATGCCCTGCAATAGTTGTCTAGGCTAACTGTCCTTTTATACTCTGCTTCTTTTGTCTTTATTTTTAATAAATATTGTTTGTCTTTTTATATATTCATTAGGTTTCTTTTTTTCATTTGTGCTTATCTTCATTTTTTTTTCTTTTTCTTTTTCTTTTGTGCTTATCTTCTCTTCGGTTTATTTTTTCTTTTTCTTTTTTCTTTTCTTTTATTATGCGCTTGTCCTTTCTCTTCTCAAACAGTTAGCTGGTTTTTTTTTTTTTTTAACAAATAAATTTTGGGTTCTTGAACTTCCTGTCTTCTACTATATATAATAATAAAAAAAATGTATAAATGAAGTACCAATTATACACAATTTTTTAATTAAAAAATGTTATTTTTTGTTTTATTTAATAGAAACATAACTCTCTATTTATACCCAGAATGGAGCCAGAGTGGGGCGAGGGGGGCACCTACCCTCCTAGCTCCTCCTAAAAATTTTTAGCATATGTAGTTTAAAGTAATTACTTACTGACATGGAAGAAAAAAAAAATAAATAAAAATAACTTCTACTTGGTTGAAAGTGACTCTAACACACAGGAAAAAGAAAGGAAAAAAAGTTCTCAAATGCCAAACCATGTGAGCTTTCACTAATTTCACTATTCTTACAAGAAGCTTTTGTCTTGTCCTACATGTTGCACCTACTTCACTATTTTTTATTTTTTATTTTATATCATTATTTACACTATTTTCGTTACTTATGATATTTTTCACAGCATTTTATCCTTAAATGATGCTAAAGATACTACAAATTTTATTGCTTATGTCTTACAAATTGGCAAGTCATCAATCACAAAAAATAATTTCAAACATTTATTCATTATATTTTTTAAGTAACACTAATTACATTTTTACTCCATCAATTTGTAAATTTTTTAGTAGCTATGAATAGGTTATTTTTGTTTATTTATTTTAATAATATGAAATATATTCATATTTTCTTACAATTGTTTATTTATTTTGTTATTATTGTTGATTAATATTTTTTAGATTAACTTCACTTTTAATATTGTCTTTTAATCTGCCCCATCTAGACTAAAATCCTGACTCCACCACTAATATATACCAACTTTATTTTCTATCATCTCATTTTTTTTCTTGACCAAACAAATAAGTTTTTCATCTTTTCACTTTTTCATCCTTCCAACCAAACACATATAATAGAAAACTAAATATTTTCCAACATCTCATTTTTCTATCACTTCCCATTTTTTTTTATCCTTCTAATTTTCCACCATTCCAACCAAATAGACCCTGCTCTGAGTAAACATTTTCCCACAACAAAGCTTTTATCAACTATGTACTAGGACAATACATTAATTTTTTTAAAATAGAGTAAGATATATTAACACTATAACCATAATCAACACCACACACACTTGGTATAATAGTCATTTCACAAGTACAAAATTCTTGTGAGGTGAGAGGCAAGAGCTGAAATTTAAGTCTTTAATTCAAACACTAAAATTTTAACAATTTTTTTCCATTAATTTGAAATGAAACAGGATGAGTTGCTGAATTGGTACCTCATGAGCACCACTCTAATGTGTGACACTGTGAGCCGTGCCTACTTTGTTATATTTGTATTTGATATATGTGAATTAGCATATTATCTTCCATGTACTGCTTGAGCAAGGAAAGAGCTTTTTGATGGGGCCATGCTTTCTCGGCACGTAACTTCTCACAAATCAATTCCTTCCGGTGTGACTTCATGCACGACCACCACAGTTCATAGTTGAAATTGTAGAGATTTTTTGAGAATGCATGCGAAACCTGAGTTGCTGCATTTTCTCCTTTCATTATTATTTATTAGATCCTCCGGAAGAAACCCGTACCAATTGTTGAGATTTCTCTCCGCAAAATTTTTGTCAAAATAATAAATTTGACAATCAAGAAAAGTATTTTATCAAATACTCTATAATAACTCATCACGCACAAGTATAATACAAAAAAAGAGTTTTTCAAAAAAAAAAAATTATTGATACTAAAAATATTACTGTAGGGTCTTGATTTGCGGCCCAAGCCCAAAAACAATAAAATTTGTAGAGCGTAGGTGATAGAACAAGATTAACTATGGATCTAACAACAATTGATTATGGCATGCAAGTATAAACCAACATAGAAATACATGCAAAGGCTAGGCGAATTTGAATCCGAAGAGAATTTTGATTAATTCAATACAAGTTACAGTTTTTTAGGTTAACCATCCACCTCCTCTTTTAGGAATCCTTCTTCTTTATATAACACCCTCCCCTCTCATCTCTATCGTCCACTTGTTCTTCATCTAGGTTCCTACTTGAGTGCGTGTCATGTTACGTATCTTCTCCAGCTTTTTGTGAGTGGCGGTAGATGAGGTTACCCTGTTCAGGGGTCTTTTCCACATTAATACGGTCAGAAAAGTTGTTGCAGTGCATTTAATACGATGGTAGCAGTTTTTCCTTTAGATATTTCCTCATTCTTATCATCTCCAGATATACTAAGAGCTTATCTTGATCAGTAGGAATACTCGAAAGATCATTCTGACCTTCTACACGTTCGATTGGTTCATACTATTCGCGTCCGAGGAATAAAATCTCTTCGGACGGATAACGATCTCCTTGGATTGTAACCATCTTTCTTTTCTAGGGATCCTTCTTCCAGATGGGTCTTGCCCTTACCACCTCCTTCTCTTCAGACGCACAGTAATCCTCAAATGGGACCTTAAGCCCACTACGTTAGATTGGGCCTTTCCCCCCACAATAGCCCTTCACAATTTTAATTTTTCCCTCGCATCCGAGGAGAAAGAGTAAGATTTTGATCTGCCACGCAATGAAAAGAATGAAAAGTTTGAAAAGAGTACATAAATACCCAAGCTTGCACGTGTGCAGGCATAGATACAAACGCTTCATTATTGCCGCTGTCATTTTCGTATTCCCAAAGCGTTGTATTAATTACTCCAGACGGCGTTTTGTCTTTTGCATCCAACAGTGGGTCATTGATCCAACGAACAGGGCTGTTCTTCGGGATTTGGACGGGATGAACTACATCCTTTCACCTGCTCCCGTATATAAGCCCTCAGAGGAGGTTATTTTTCTTTACTTTACACATCCTCAGAATACCTAGCAAACTCATTCATTCAAAGTCCTTCAAGCTTCTTCAATTTTCTGTCTTATTTCTTCCCAGAATCTACTAAAAGTCCACTTTGAGTTCAGAGATCATTCTCCACTCCCGTCTATGTAAGTTTCGGCATCCTTAATCCCTTATTTTCTTCTCGGCTGGGATTTTCAACCTTCGAAACCCCCATTTCCTAGTTACTGCTTCAATTATTCCTTAAAAATGGGTAGATTCCAATACCTCGTCGATAGTCTGGCGTTGATAGAGGAATTTAAGCGGACTTATGGCATACCGCGGGAGGTAAATCTGAGGTATTGCCCTCCGAAGCAGATGCTGACGGACCGAAAAGAAGGGGAGGTCATAATCCCAATGATAGCCTTCATCGAAGAGGGAATGACCCTTCCAATGGGTTCCATCACCCTGAACTACCTTCACAACCATAGACTCTCTCCTGAGCAATGTACGCCCAATACCTTTAGGATCCTAGGAGCCATCAATGCCTTTAACCTACAATTAGCATTAGGGTTGACCTAGCGTGACCTGGTACATATGTACGAGTGTCATAGCCAAAAAGGGGCGGGATATTACCTTAAATCTCGATCCAACACCGTTAGACTGCTCTCCTATCTTCCCAAGTCAAATAAAGGGATGAAAAACGACTATCTAATCGTCTCGGGCGCATGGCATGACGATCTACACTGTCTGACCTAGCCAGGAGAGCCAGTTGTGACTTCCTAGACTTAGGATCTCTAACAGTAGGCTTAGGATCTTCACTCTTCATAGTCTATTTTTTCTTTATGTCGTCATCTTTCAATTTTCTGATCAGGTTTTTTTTTTTTTACTATCTTTTTTACAGATAAAGTGCATACTTCTCCTCGGCTTAGCCTTACCAACACTGCCGCCCTTAATTATCTATTACGCTCAAAGATATTTGTGAGCGAAGAATGACAGCTCCGGTCCGTCCCTCTCATACTCAGCTACACACCAAAAGCAATTGATATTCAGCTAGTTGGCAACGCCATTACACAAGGTGATCACCAACTTTGGTGAATAGACGTCACTCGGGGTGGTTTTTTGGCACGATACAATCTTGAGCCCGTTCCACACCCAAATCCACAGGGTGTTCCATTTTTGATCCAACCAGTTCAACAAGTCCCCATTGAATCAACGGTCGTAGGCGAGAAGGTCGGCTCTTCGTCCTCTTCATTAGAAGAACAAATAGACAAGTTCAAATTCGAAGGAGAAGCTTCAGGGGGAATGCAGGTGATACCCTCCTCAAATTTCGAGGAGGAGATTGACAAGCAATCTGGCGTCCACCCCCCAATTCTGATAACCACTCTTCCAGAGGACTCTTCGGAAGAAGAAGAAATGTCAGATTTAAAAGCTCTGCTGAAGACGAGGGGCAAGAAGGCTAAGCCCAAAGGGACTGGGACTTCCCGACCAGTGGTGAACTTGCCTCCACCGCCACCTCAAGTTCCTGATCCAAGCGTAAAGCCAATACCAGACTTGAAGAAAAAGAGACCTCTCGAACCTAAGAAGAGGGAGGTGGTGGTGCCACCAAAAATCACAAAGCAACAAAAGGTGGTGAGGGACCACAGGAGCAAGATGGCCTCATCCGTGGAGAGTCAGGAGGAGCCTCCTACGGTTGATGTGCGCCAAGGGCAACGCACGTGGTCTCCCAAATTGGAGCTGGATGGCGCTCCTTTTTCTTGGGAGACCTCTATTAGAAACTATAATGGGGGAAGAGCAGGGCTGGTAGCTGAAGCCTTGGAGCCCTCCTCCCCCGAGACATGGAGTCATACAAGTGCTTTAGCCTGTATGAACTCTTTATATCCCTGAAGAGGGACCTGGACATGGTAAGTGAGCTTATCTAGCTCTTCAATTGGCATGCTAATTTTCGGCTTATTTTATGCTAACATTCTTACTTCACTGTGCAGATCACCCAGCAAGTCTTCGTGGCCAAAGAGTGGAACAGAAAAGCCTATGTCGAAGCCCAAGTGGAGGCCCACTCTCGGTTCGAAGCAGAAAAAACTTTGGGCAACTTAAAAGAGGAGTTCACTCAGATCTCTAAGCAGCTCAAAAAGGTGACCCAAGAAAGAAATAGCCTCAATGCTGGCCTTCAAAACGCTGAGAGCCAGGCCGAAGCTCAATGCAAGCTGCTAAATGAGACTCGGACCAATTTGGCCTTTAAGAAAGCGCTTGTGAAGGAACTTCACGCCGAACTCCAAAAGGCCAGGAAGGCTACCAAGCAGGCTCAGAGGAACGTCTAGCTGGCCAAGGAGGCAACCGAGGCCGAAAAGAAAGCAGCATACCAACTGGGAGTGGATGTGACCGAGAAAGGTTTAACGGAGCAGTTCACCTCGGTCAGCCGAGATTACTGCAACATAACCTGGGGCAAAGCACTGGATGTAGCCGTGGTGCCTGCTGATTCGGAATTGAGGCTACCTGGGAGCATATACTACGATCCTGACATCTGAGAGCTCCCAGAGTCTGATCCTCCTCCCCCAACACAACTCCCAGAGGCTTCGAAGCAATCCTTGGTCAGCTAAGTTCCTCCAACCACGCTTGAGGTCTCCAAGGAGTCTAGTCAGCCAGGTGATCAGAGCAAACCAGCTGAACCATCCAAGGACAAGGGAAAAAACTTGGAAAAAGAGAAAACTTCTTCAGAGCCCAAGGATCAGGTTTCAACAGCTGCTGCTACTCAGACGAGCCAGGCGGCCGACCTTGTGGTCCCTTAAACAAAGACTTAGATACTTAGGATTTTTCTTTTGTACCCTTATTATTTTTTCATCTATTCTTGTTTATTGTTTTTTTTTTTTTTTTTTACATGTAAGGGATTGTAGACTATCCTCTTTTGGTTAATGAGATGGTTTCTTTTTTACTTTTGGTGTATATCATATGACTTATTCTTGCTATAAATAACTGTACTTTATAATTATGGTAATGTAGATATACATAATCACCCTATCCTGCTAGTAATATACATAACTAAAATTGGTTCTAGAAAGAACAGTGTATAAAAATTACTACTAAGTAATGAATATAACAAGTATTATAAAAGTTTGACAGATCTTTTCGCACATACACAAAGAAGGTTAGCATAGATTAGAGTCGATTTCAAATACATTTGAGAATGTCAGGCAAGATTCATTCCAGAGTTAACCTCCATTAATAATAACAACGCAGAAGTGTTAACTAACTCCAAGTCATCTGGTCCGAGGACTACAGGCATGATTGGATTTAAGTTTAAACACTTGAAGAACCACTAGGGAGTGTTAACTAACCCTAATCATCTGGTCCGAAGACTACAGACATGATTGGATTTAAGTTTTAAACACTGAGAAAATCGTTAGGGAGTGTTAACGATATCATCTGGTACGAGGACTACAGGCATGATTGGATTTAAGTTTAAACACTTAGATAACTGTTAAGGAGTGTTAACTAACCCAAATCATCTGGTCCGAGGACTACAGGCATGATTGAATTTAAGTTTAAACACTTAGAGAACCACTAGGAAGTGTTAACTAACCCAAATCATCTAGTCTAAGGACTACAGGTATGATTGGATTTAAGTTTAAACACTTAGATAACTGTTAAGGAGTGTTAACTAACCCAAATCATCTGGTCCAAGGACTACAGGCATGATTGGATTTAAGTTTAAACATTTAGAGAACTGTTAAGAAGTGTTAACTAACCCAAATCATCTGGTCTGAGGATTACAGGCATGATTGGATTTAAGTTTAAACATTTAGAGAACCACTAAGGAGTGTTAACTAACCCAAATCATCTTATCCGAGGACTGCAGGTATGATTGGATTTAAGTTTAAACATTTAGATAACTGTTAAGGAGTGTTAACTAACCCAAATCATCTGATCTGAGGACTACAGGCATGATTGGATTTAAGTTTAAACACTTAGAGAACTATTGAGGAGTGTTAACTAACCCAGATCATCTGATCCGAGGACTACAAGCATGTTTGGATTTAAGTTTAAACACTTAGAGAACTGTTAAGGATGACAAATTATCATAGTGACTACAGAAATGATTCGATTAATAATAGTACCTTTTGATGTTATTTACATTCCAGGGGCGCGGTATTACATGACTATCTAAGTCCTCTAGGAAATATGCCCCAATGCCAGCCCCTGAAGTAATACGATATGGTCCTTCCTAATTTGGTCCTAGTTTCCCCCAGGTTGGATTTTTCGCAGTGCCCACGACTTTCCTGAGTACTAAATCACCAGGTTCTAGGGGCCTTAACTTTACGCTGGCATCATAGCATTGCTTGAGCTTCTGCTGGTAATGTGCTAGTCGAACCATTGCATTTTCTCTCATTTCTTCGATCAAATCCAAACTCCTTTCTAAAAGTTCATCATTGCTGGTCGGACTAAATGAACTAGTTTTCAGAGTTGGGAACCCAGTTTCCAGAGGAATGACAGCTTCAGCCCTATAAGTCATCGAAAAAGGAGTTTCTCCAGTAGATCTGCGATGCGTAGTTCTGTAAGCCCAAAGTACATGTGGCAACTCTTCCACTCACTTGCCTTTCGCATCGTCTAATCTCTTCTTCAATCCATTAACTATGACTTTGTTAACTGCTTCTACTTGTCCATTCCCCTGGAGATAGGCAGAGGTAGAGTATCTATTCGTGATTCCCAGTTCGCTGCAATAACTCCGAAATGCCTTACCGTCGAACTGTAGGCCGTTGTCCTAGATGAGAGTATGAGGAACTCCAAAACGAGTAATGATATTCTTCCATACAAATTTTTGCACATTTACGTCTCGGATATTGGCCAGAGGTTCAGTTTCAACCCATTTGGTGAAATTATCTGTGCCGACCAAAAGGTACTTCCTGTTTCCTACGGCCTTTGGGAATAGACCCACTATATCTAAGCCTCACTGAGCAAACGGCCATGGACTAGATAGTGGGTTAAGGACTCCACCTGGTTGGTGTATGTTCGGCGCAAATCGTTGACATTGATCATACTTCTTAACATAGTCATGGGCTTCTTTTTGCATATTCGGCCACCAGTAACCTTGAGTAATGGCTCGGTGAGCCAAAGACCTACCTCTAGTGTGACTCCCACAAATTTCTTCATGCAACTCCTCTAATAGCAACTCAGCCGCTTCAGGATGAATACATAACAGGTACGGTCCTAAATGGGATCGTTTGTATAATTTTCGGTGTTCGGACAACCAAAATCTGGTCGCCTTCCTCTGAATTTTGTCAGCTTCCCTCCTTTCTTTAGGCAGAGTATTCTCTTTCTAGAATTTGACTATAGGGTCCATCCAATAGAGACTGGCTCTGATTTGGTGAACTTAGACTACATCTCCTCTTGCCTCGATAGGCTCATGGAAGTCCTTGACGAGGATAACTCTCGGTAAATTTTGCGCCGAAGAGGTGGCGAGTGTGGCCAAAGAATCAGCATGTGCGTTACTACTTCTAGGAACATGTAGCAAGTTGAAAAATTCGAATCCCGACTGCAAACGTTTAACTCGACTCAAGTATCCCTGCATTCTTTCATCCTTCGCTTCAAACTCCCCCTGTACTTAGCCCACAACTAATCTTGAGTCTAAGAACAACTCCACTGCCTTTCCTCCTATTCTTTGGACCATAGACATTCTCATTAATAGGGCTTCATACTCTGCCTCATTATTGGTTGCATCGAAATCTAGCCTTAATAACTTTTCAATGATGATTCTTTCCGGAGATATCAATACTAGCCCTACTCCAGAACCTTTCTGGTTCGCAGCACCGTCCACATACACTTCCCAGTGGACAGGACCTTGTTGAGAAATCATGCTAATCGATTTTCCATCCATGTCCTTCTTTGTCGTTATTTCTTCTAAACTGGGTTCCGTGAACTCGGTCACCAAATCCGCAAGGATCTGCCCCTTAACTGAAGTGCGAGGCATGTACTTAATATCGAAAGCCCCTAAGATAGTTCCCCACTTGACTATCCTCCCCGTGTAGTCAGCACTTTGAAGTACGGTTTTAAGCGGGAGTTGTGTGAGCACAATAACCATATGTGCCTAAAAGTAATGAGGCAATTTTCGTGTTTCTAGTACTACTACCAAAATAGCTTTCTCCAGTGGCAAGTATCTGATCTCGACCTCATGTAGAGACTTACTCACACAGTAAACCGGTCTTTATACATCTTGATCCACTCTTATTAATACTAAACTTACAGCATAGGGAACCACCGCAATATAGGCAAACAAGACCTCATCTGGTTCAAGGCTAGACATAATCGGTGGCCGAGCCAAGTAGTCTTTAAGTTGTTGAAAAGCCGAGGCACATTCGTCAGTCCATTCAAATCCCTTACATTTGTTGATCAGCGAGAAGAAAGGTTTACACCTATCCACGGACCTAGAGATGAATCGGTTTAAAGCAACTGTCATCCCTGTTAACTTCTGAACCTCTTTTGGATTCCGAGGAAGCTGTAGATTTTGAATAGCCTTTATCTGATCAGAATTAATCTCAATTCCCCTGTGTGTTATCATGTAACCCAAAAATTTGCCTGACCCTACACCAAATGAGCATTTGGAGGCGTTCAAGTGCAACCTATGTCTTCTTAGGATTTCAAAAGTGTTGTCAAGGTCTTTCACATGCTCAAAAATAACTTTGCTTTTTACCACCATGTCGTCTATATAGACCTCAATGCTTTTGCCTAACTGTGATTCAAACATCCTTGTCATCATTCACTGATAAGTAGAACATGCATTTTTCAGACCGAATGGCATCACTTTATAATGGTAATTACCAGTGGGGGTAACAAAAGCGGTTTTCTCTTGGTCATCTGAGACTAACGGTATTTGATGGTAACCTTGGAAAGCATCCAAGAAACTCATCCGAGGATGGCCGACAGTAGCATCTACTAACTGATCAATTTTCGACATAGGGAAAGGATCCTTAGGACAAGCCTTATTTAAGTCCGTGAAGTCTGCACAAACTCGCCACTTTCTGTTCTTCTTCTTCACCACCACAGTATTTGCCAACCACTCGGGATAAAAAAAAACCTCTTTAATAGCTCCAGCCTGTTTGAGCTTCGTTACTTCTTCTTTGACTGCATCTGCATGCTCTTTGGATGGCCGCCGAAGAGGCTGCTTCTTGGGGACACTTAGTGAGTTGACTCTCAAATGATGGCAAATGAACTCTGGATCTACTCCTGGGGCTTCATGAGCACTCCAGGCGAATACTTCAATATTTCTTTTAAGGAAATCAATTAGCTCTTCTTTCTCTGGTTGAGGTATCTAAAACCCAACTTGAAAGTACCTTTCAGGATTATCCCCAATTAAAACTTTCACTAAGTCCTCGCATCTAGCGCCTTCATCAAGGTCCTCGACGGGTGACACCCGACTTCTTAACTGCTATAAGTCTCCCTCCGCCCTGACCAAGGACTCAGTTTCAGGCTTGTGTTATATGGCAACCACTAAACATTGTCTGGTCGAGAATTGATCTCCACGGATTTCACAAACGCACCCCTCGGATGGATATTTAACTTTTTGATACAGAGTGGAGGAAACAGCCCCTAGCGTATGTAACCAAGGTCTGGCTACAATTGCCATATAAGGGGAATAAACATCTACAACAATGAAGTCCACTTCCACTACTTTTGAGCCAGTCTGTACAGGCAGCTGTATCTGGCCTTTCGGGGTGACAATCCTTCCCTCGAAGCTAACCAGGGGAGAACAGTATGGAGTTAAGTCATCAAGCTTGAGGTTCAGCCCCTTGTAAAGGTCAGGGTACATAATCTCTACCGTGTTACCCTGGTCTACCATCACCCTCTTCACATCATATCCTCCGATTATGAGGGGTGACTATCAAAGCGTCGTCATAAGGTTGAATGGTTCCAACTTTATCTTCATCCGAAAAGCCTAAAACTAGCTAGACAGCCAGTCTAGCACTTCTTGGATCTCGACTAATGTCCCTTGCTGGTAACTGAGCCATTAACATAACCTTAGATGGCCAGAACCCTATTCTCCCTTGTGCTATGAAAATGACATTAATAATCCCTAATGGAGGTTTCATAGAATCACTCCTCCTGGACTCAAAATTCATTTGACCTCCTCAGCCACTAGAGTGGTGCAAGAGATGCCTCAACCTGCCTTTGCGGACCAATTGGTCCAAATGGTCCCACAAACTTCTGCAGTCTTCAGTGGTATACCCATGGTCTTGGTGGTATTGACAATAGAGATTGTGATTACGCTCTTAGGATTCCCTACCATTTTACTCGGCCACCTAAAGAATGGTTCATTCTTGATCTTTTTCAAAACTTGATGAACTGACTCTTTGAACACTGTATTGACTGCTTGAGCATTTGTTGACCCCGACTGCCCAGTAAAATCTCTCCGTAGCTTATTGTTGTTGTAACGGTCTAACTTGAAATCTTTCCTCTCCTGGGAGATAACCTTATCCTTACCCTTCCCTTGTTGCTGATTTTCTTCAATCCTTTTATATTTTTCAATACGGTCCATAAGCTGACACATGTTAGTAACAGGTTTACCGGACAAGGACGTCCTTAAACCATGATCAGTAGGGAGGCCCAGCTTGAACGTGTCTAGGACCATTGCATCAAAGTTACCCTTCATATCATTAAACATCTCCCAATATCTATCTGAATACGCCTTCAGGGTTTCACCCTTACGCATGCTCAAGGATAGCAGAGAAGACAAGGGTCTAGCCACTCTTCGGCATGTGACAAAACGTGAACCAAAAACTTGAGTGAGATCTTGGTAGGAATTGATGGAATCTGCTTTCAGGCTGTCGAACTACCTCATTGCAACCGGTCCAAGACTAGAAGGGAATACCTTACACATCAAAGTTTCATCTCTAGAGTAGACAGCCATCCTTTGGTTAAAGTGGTTCACATGCAACACGAGTCCGTTTTACCGTTATAAATAGTAAAGATTAGCTGGTTAAAGCGCCAAGGAAGTCTCGTTCCTTCAATCCTGTGCATGAAAGGTGACCTAGAGATTTGATTCAGAGCCTTGCTCATAGCATCATTTCCCACCCCTCCATGTGATGGACTTTGAGATTGCTTCTTGCGACGGTGTTCCTCTTCGTATGAAAAAGATTCACTGATTGGTGTTCGAGACCTCTGCTCATAAGTGATATCTTGTTCGTCATCCCAGTCTTCATCAAAATGCATAGAAACACGTTTTCTTTTTACATGGCGCAACTCTCTCCTTAACCTTTCAATTTCTATTTCCATGCTATTTTTCTCTGCATGAGACACGTGACTTCCTCCACGAGGTTGACTTCGCTCAGGGTGTGTGGTATGCACACTGCCTTCACGATCTTGTCTCTACTCCAAATTAAGAAAAGGATCTACGTGTTGGGACGCCCCAGATTCTGCCGGTTGTTACCCTGGCTCCGCCATTACCGACTGGTGTTGCTTCCACTTATACTCAAACTCTTCCCACAGACGGTGCCAATTGTAGGGTATGGATTTACGGTCCAAGCCCAAAAACAATAAAATTTGTAGAGCGTGGGTGATAGAGCAAGATTAATTATGGATCTAACAACAATTGATTATGGCATGCAAGTATAAATCAACATAAAAGTACATGCAAAGGCTAAGCGAAATTGAATTCGAAGAGAATTTTGATTAATTCAATACAAGTTACAGTTTTTTAGGTTAACCATCCATCTCCTCTTCTAGGAACCTTTCTTCTTTATATAACACCCTCCCCTCTCATCTCTATCGTCCACTTATTCTTCATCTAAGTTCCTACTTGAGTCCGTGTCATGTCATGTATCTTCTCCAGTTTTTTATGAGTGGCGGTAGATGAGGTTACCCTATTCAGGGGTCTTCTCCATATTAATATGACCAGAAAAGTTGTTGCAGTGCATTTAATATGGTGGTAGCAGCTTTTCCTTTAGATATTTCCTCATTCTTATCGTCTCCAGATATACTCAGAACTTATCTTGATCAGTAGGAATGCTCAAAAGATTATTCTAACCTTCTACACATTCGATTGGTCCATACTATTTGCGTCCGAGGAATAAAATCTCTTCGGACGAACGGCGATCTCCTTAGATTGTAACCATCTTTCTTTTCTGGGATCCTTCTTCTAGATGGGCCTTGCCCTTACCACCTCCTTCTCTTCGGACGCACAGTAATCCTCAAATGGGGCCCTAGGCCTACTACGTTAGATTGGGTCTTTCCCCCCACAATTACATATAATTTACTATACACATCATTTTTCACTATTTCACTCTTGCTTTATATTCACTTAGAGCATCTCTAGTAGCCTCTCTAAATTTTTGTTTAATTTTTGCCTGTTTGGAGAATGAATAGTAACATTTAGCTTTTACTTACTCACTTTTTCAAATACACTTTCCAACAGATTCTCTATCACATTTTCTATCTCATTTAAATATTATTTCTTCATTCCTTGTATATTCTTTTTTTAATCATCATTTATTCTTTTATTAAACTATATTTTTCAAGGAGAAGGGCTATGTTCACAACATTTTACGCAATACTTTCACAACAAAATTTATGTGGAAAGTTGTTACTAGTTTTAATTTGAACCCACTACTGAAATTATTTTTTTACTTGCCAATATTAACTAATAATAATCTGTTACTTAAAATTTATTATGAAAATATTGTAAAAATATTATAGTAGTATTTTTCAATTAGGATTTTTTATTTGTTCTTTATCTTTTTCTTTTCTTTTTTTAGTCCACACCTTTCTTTTCTTTTCTTTTTTCCACTTTTTTTCTCCTCCACAACTTTCTCTTATCTCTATCTTCTCTTTTCTTTTTTCTTTTGTTCTCTGGCACTTCGTCTGAGCTCATTCACTTTACTTTTTTTTCCTTTTCTTCTCTTCGTCTACTCCACTGAAGCTCTCTTCACTTTTCTTTTTTCTTTTTTCTTTTCTTCTCTTCATCTATTCTACAGCATTCAAGAAGCTCTCTCTTTCTTTTCTTTTTCTTGTTTTTCTCCTCCACACAAGTGTTCAGCCCACCTTCTTTTATTTTCTTTTTCATCACAAGGACATTCCAACAACCTCACCGCCGGTGGAGAAAGACTGGGTTAGATCGTCCGCCACCCCACCGCCGGTGGAGATTGAGGTCGCTGAAAGGACAAAGCTGGTGGAGATTAGCGTTCACCATGCAACACTACCACGTCCACCGCCCCACCGCTGCTCGTCCTCCTCCCTACCACCAGGCTGGGTTAGATCATCTTGTTCTTTTTTCTTTTTCTTTTTTTCATATTTGCTTGTTTTGATTCAACTTTATTTTAAGAATTAGATTTTGCTTTTATTGTTATGGTTTGATTAATTTTAAGATTATGTTTTTGAATTTGTATTTTGATTATATTTGAGTTTAGAGATATTTGAGAGAAAGATGTAGCCGTTGTGCTTGTAGCCATGAGAGGAGAGAAAAAGGGAGGAAAGAGAAAAAAATATATTTTTTTTAATTCATCCAGTATTATTTTAAGGGGGAAATATTATTTGCATGAGTTACAATGATTGCTACAGTGCTCTTTAGGCCTAGGAAGTTACTATAGCAAATCTAAAATAAATTTGGAAACAAAGAGGCTGTTAGAGGGCTTTTTTTGTGTAAATAGTGACTTTTCCCTCCAAAATTTGAAGATAGCTAGCCGTGTTGAAGATGCTCTTATACTTGCATTTGCCTACTCTTACATGCAAAATCCTTATATGTCCATTTGAAAACAATTTATTTAGTTTTTTAATAAAAATGTTATAAATAAAAGCTATAAACTAAGTAAAATAAGTTTATTATAAACAAAACAAAAAAGTAAGCAAAAATCTTGAAGATAAGACCTGCAAAGTAGTGATTTCTGACAAAAACAAACTAAGGGCCCACAGTAGTGGTAAAAGTGACTAACCCAACTGAAAGTCATTAATAGGAGTCATGTAAGATGCTAATTGCAACACGTGAGTTAGATGCGAAGATGGTTGTTGATCTAAAAAGGAGTCATGTAACATGCAGGCAACAAATGTAACACGTGAGTTAGATGCGAAGATGGTTGTTGATCTTGTGGAGAAGGAGGTTGGGAACCCGAATGGTATCGATGTTATTGTGATTACGGCAGAGAATAACTGAAGGAAATCCTTCTTGTTAGAGTTCAACATTGCCATCAAAAAGCTAATAAGTGTGTGTTTGAATACCACATTTGCAGCTGCGTTTTATGTTTTCGCACTTTTTTTTTTTTTTTTGCTTCAGCATCATTTTTTGACTAAGTCAGCAATAAATAGTACATTTATGTGCTGTTTATAAGTCTCACAAATTATACTTTTCAGCAATTTTTTAATTAAAAATAAGTCTTACAATATTATTCACACATTTAAAAATTATTTTATTATAATATTTCTAATTTTTAATTTCAACAAAATAAATTATATTCAAACGTAATCTAAATTTACCAATAGAGTAGCTAACTTTTCTCCCAGGATTTTACTGTCTTTATTGAGTCCCCACGAATGTTGCTTTACTTCTTAATTAATTTAGATTCTGTTCGTACCTTGCATGATGGTCATGTCAACTCCTTTTTGGAGTTTGGTTAGATGTTAATGTTATCCTCCTTTCGACCCAAAAAAAAAACGTGCACGGTACTAGTTGACACATACGGTTTTTTTTTTTTTTGGAAAGGTTAACCTTTTCCATTTTGGCTCGCCACGAAATGAAATGGTTTTAGAGAGAATTTTGGTTTTAGAGTGTTTGTTGGAGATGCACCAAAGTCATCAATCAAATTTCCGATACTGTTTCATCACGTCAAATCTATAAATACCCCACAGCTATAGATCCCTTAGCACCAAATTCCTCTCTCTCTCTCTCTCTCTCTCTCTCTCTCTAACAAATTCCTCTCTCTCTCCCTCTCTCACAACATGGCATTTAACCTTGCATTGCCAATGAGGCCATCGATGGCTGGTTTGGGTTCTTTTATGAAATCGGAAACTACCATTTTTGGAGCAAGTCGGAGAGTCCCATCTCTGCGAAATGAGAACAAGAGTTTGAGGCTTACCATTAGATGTTGGAAAGGTTCTGTTCCACCAACTTCAGTTACTGCTAAAACTACCAGCACAGACCCAATCGGGGATGCAATAGCTGCAGCCAACAAAATAACAAGAACAGACTTCCCTACTGAGTTCAAGTTTGGTTGCTCCACTTCTGCTTTTCAGGTCTCTCTCTCTTTTAAACACACATACATTCATTTATATAGAATATGTGTTTTGCATATATAACTGACATGTAATGAAATGGTACAGACAGAAGGAAAAGGTGATGAAGGAGGGAGAGGACCAGCGACCTGGGATAGTTATATCCAAGATGATGATGGAATCACGGACGTTGCAGTTGATTCATACAATCGGTACAAAGTATATATGAATATTGCTACATAGTTCTCAATAAATGATATAAAACCAATTCTACAAAAGATTTTTTTTTTTTTTTTTAAACGGTATTTCTACACGGGATGGAAGTACAGAAAGCAATATATAGAGCACACAACTCATGCACGACCACCACAGTTCATAGTTGAAATTGTTGAGAATTTTTGAGAATGCATGCGAAACCTGAGTTGCTGGCATTTTCTCCTTTCATTAGTAGATCCTCCGGAAGAAACCCGTACCAATTGTTGAGATTTCTCTCCGCAAAATTTTTGTCAAAATAATAAATTTGACAATCAAGAAAAGTATTTTATCAAATACTCTATAATAAATCTCATCACGCTCAAGTATAATACAAAAAAAGAGTTTTTCAAAAAAAAAATTTATTGATACTAAAAATATTACATATAATTTACTATACACATCATTTTTCACTATTTCACTCTTGCTGTATATTCACTTAGAGCATCTCCAGCAGTCTCTCTAAATTTTTGTTTAATTTTTTCCTGTTTGGAGAATGAATAGTAATATTTAGTTTTTACCTACTCACTTTTTCAAATACATTTTCCAACAGATTCTCTATCACATTTTCTATCTCATTTAAATATTATTTCTTCATTCATTGTATATTCTTTTTTTAATCATCATTTATTCTTTTTTTAACTATATTTTTCAAGGAGAAGGGCTATGTTCACAACATTTTACGTAATACTTTCACAACAAAATTTATGTGGAAAGTTGTTACTAGTTCTAATTTGAACCCACTACTGAAATTATTTTTTTACTCGCCAATATTAACTAATAACAATCTGTTACTTAAAATTTATTATGAAAATATTGTAAAAATATTATAGTAGCATTTTTCAATTAAGATTTTTTATTTGTTCTTTATCTTCTTTTTTTTTTTTTTTGTCCACACCTTTTTTTTTTCTTTTCTTTTTTCCTCTTTTTTTCTCCTTCACACATTTCCCTTTGTATGGGCCTTTTTTTTTTACCGTGTTGGGCTGGGCCGCCCCTTTGTGGTCATAGGCCCAAGTGTTCTGGGTTGCGGGAGTCGAAACCGATCCAATTGGAACTCAACTTGGCCGGCTTGTGCACAAGCTAGGGCTCGTCTGCCAGGCAAGTGCTTGCGGCAGGCAGTGCTGTTTCAGAAAAGTTTGCAGCAAACAGACATAATTGATAAAAAAAACAGAGCAAATTTATTCCGGAATGACCAGATAATTCTTTTAACAACGAATGACCGAATGGTCCATAATCACAATAATTTGAATAATTTTGACACGTAAAGTAGTAAAAGCAAAATGGAAATGAAGATTAATCGACGAATAAAGGGGATAAACTCAGTTTGGTCCGCAGGGGCAAGGTCAGGGAGGGAGAACGCCTCTTCTCAAAAATGATTAACCTCCAAGGAAAAGGAAATTCCTACCTTGAAAATTAATGGGTTTGAGGGAGGCAGACCTGAATAGACAATGCTCAGGACGATTCTAGAAGAGAGTAGGGATTCGAGAGGGAGAGAAGGGAAGGGACCTATCGGTGCATGCCACTAACACTCACTCTTTTTCTCTCTTTCTTTCTTACTTTTTTAGTTCTTTCTTAGTGATTTCCACAATGGCAGTTTTTAGTATTATACTCCTCTGTTTTTCTAAGTTTGTTACAGAGTGTTTTTTCCTTTCGTTCTTGTATTGCTCTCTTGCTTGTTGTCCCTTTTGTACATGGCAGAGGCTTCCTTTATAGTGCCTGCCGTGACTAAATTTTACCATTCTACCCCATAACCATCTTTGTCTGGTCTAGGCGTACTCACCGACCATTACTGTTCCGTCTGCGAGTTCCCCTGTCACAGACACAAACAACCTTTTGTCCATTAGCCTGCCGCGGTGCCTCTTCCTGCCGCGGTGATATCTCTTATTCTCTATCCCTCATGGCATGCACCTATTGGTTCCTACTCAGCCTTGCCTCTTTTGGGTGGTATGTCATCCCAGCAGGACGTATCCCCTAAAAGAGCTTGAGCAAAAACCTCAAAACAGGCCTTCCCCTCTCCCCACCTCCAAACCATGCCCTCTTACCTCTGACCCACGACCCCACCACGTCCTGTATTGGCTGGGTACAAGTTGGTGGTGCTGAGCCTTGCGCATATATATTTCTGAAATCTGCCTGCTGTTCATGCATCTGCCGTGTGCTAGACACTTTGCTTGTATTGCCTGCGGTCCGTTCTTGGCTCTTCCCTGGTTGTTACTCTGGTTTCCCACTCCCATAGGGTCTGGGCTTTACCGAGTACTGGGCTTTGTGTTCTTTTCAACCCAATTCTTTAATTGTCTTAGTTTCCCACCATGTTACTCAGCCTTTCCTGTCGCAGCAGTTTGTTTCTGTTGGGCCTCTTTTCAGGCCTGCCGTTCCTTTCTTTCCCCTAGTGGCTTAATATGGCCACTGGTGTTCTCGCTTATGGGCTCCAATGTCCCTTTCTTTTCACTTGGGCCTATCCGGCCCATTTACTTCCTTTGGACTTCCTTGGTCCATTTACTAACTTCGCATCCCATGGGCATTTACTAACTCAATTGAGCTTCCCTGGCCCAATTTCCTCATTCTCATCATTAGGGCTCATGGGCTTGCCATTATCCCCTACTTTCTTTGTTTACATTACTTCGAGCCTGCCGCGGCCCATTCTCACTTTTCCATACCACATACCGCCCATGGTGCTGTTTTCTTTCTTTCCGGGCCTTTTAGGCCCACTTACTTCTTCAAGACCCGTTTATTTATATTAAGGGCCTGTGATCCATTATTCCCACCGTTTGAGCCCAATGGTTTCTTCTTAGCCTGCCGCCTATCTGCTGCCCGTATCTCTAGGTTGGGCTGTATTCTGCCTATTTCAAAAATGACCCTCAACACCCTTATCTCTATCTTCACTTTTCTTTTTTCTTTTGTTCTCTGGCACTTCCCACTGAAGCTCTCTTCACTTTTCTTTTTTCTTTTTTCTTTTCTTCTCTTCATCTACTCTACAGCATTCAAGAAGCTCTCTCTTTCTTTTCTTTTTCTTGTTTTTCTCCTCCACACAAGTGTTCAACCCACCTTCTTTTATTTTCTTTTTCATCTCAAGAACATTCCTACAACCTCACTGCCGATGGAGAAAGACTGGGTCCAATCGTCCGCCACCCCACCGCTGGTGGAGATTGAGGTCGCTGAAAGGACAAAGCTTGTGGAGATCAGCGTTCACCATGCAACACTACCACATCCACCACCCCACTGCTGCTCGTCCTCCTCCCTACCACCAGGCTGGGTTAGATCGGCTTGTTCTTTCTTTTTCTTTTTCTTTTTTTTTTCATATTTGCTTGTTCTGATTCAATTTTATTTTAAGAATTGGATTTTGCTTTTATTGTTATGGTTTGATTAATTTTAAGATTATGTTTTTGAATTTGTATTTTGATTATGTTTGAGTTTAGAGATGTTTGAGAGAAAGATGTAGCCGTTGTGCTTGTAGCCATGAGAGAAGAGAAAAAGGGAGGAAAGAGAAAAAAGTTTTTTTTTTTAATTCATCCGGTATTATTTTAAGGGGGAAATATTATTTGCATGAGTTACAATGATTGCTAGAGTGCTCTCTAAGCCTAGAGAGTTACTGTAGCAAATCTAAAAAAAATGGATATAGAGAGGCTGTTAGAGGGCTTTTTTTATGTGAATAGTGACTTTTCCCTCCAAAATTTAAAGATAGCTAGCCGTGTTGAAAATGCTCTTACACTTGCATTTGCCTACTCTTACATGCAAAATCCTTAAATGTCCATTTGAAAATAATTTATTTAGTTTTTTACTAAAAGTGTCATAAATAAAAGCTATAAACTAAGTAAAATAAGTTTATTATTTTCTTCATGAAATAGCTGTAGCAAAAAAAAAAAAAAAAAAAAAAAAAAAAAAAGGTAGAATGGACCTACAATAAACAAAACAAAAAAGTAAGCAAAAATCTTGAAGATAAGACCTGCAAAGTAGTGATTTCTGACAAAAACAAGCTAGGGGCCCACAGTAGTGGTAAAAGTAACTAGTCCAACTGAAAGTCATTAAAAGGAGTCATGTAAGATGCTAATTGCAACACGTGAGTTAGATGCGAAGATGGTTGTTGATCTTAAAAGTAGTCATGTAACATGCAGGCAACAAATGTAACACGTGAGTTAGATGCGAAGATGGTTGTTGATCTTAAAAGTAGTCATGTAACATGCAGGCAACAAATGTAACACGTGAGTTAGATGCGAAGATGGTTGTTGATCTTGTGGAGAACGAGGCTGGGAACCCGAATGGTATCGATGTTATTGTGATTACGGCAGAGAATGACTGAAGGAAATCCTTAGTTAGAGTTCAACTTTGCTATCAAAAAGGTAATAAGTGTTGGTTTGGATATCACATTTACCGTTGTGTTTTATGTTTTTACGCTTCTTTTTTTTTATTTTTTGCTTCAGCATCATCTTTTGACTAAGTCAGCAGTAAACAATACATTTGTGTACTGTTTACGAGTCTTACAAATTACATTTTTCAGTAACTTTTTAATTAAAAATAGATTTTACAATATTATTTACACATTTAAAAATTATTTTACTACAATATTTTCAATTTTTAATTTTAATAAAATAAATTATATTTAAATAGAGTCTAAGTGTGCTAATAGACTAGCTAAAAGGAAAGGCCTTTTCTCCCAAGATTTTACTATCTTTATTGAGTCCCCACGAATGTTGCTTTACTTCTTAATTAAATTAGATTCTGTTCGTACCTTGCACGATGGTCATGTTAACTCCTTTTTGGAGTTTGGTTAATGTTATCCTCCTTTCTACCCAAAAAAAAACGTGCATGGCACTAGTTGACACATACGGTGTAATGATTTTTTTTTTTTTTTTTTTTATGACATACGGTGTAATGTTAACCTTTTTTTTTTTCTTTTCCTTTCTTTTTTTTTTCTAAAAGGTTAACCTTTTCCATTTTGGCTCGCCATGAAATGAAATGGTTTTAGAAAGAATTTTGGTTTTAGAGTGTTTGTTGGAGATGCACCAAAGTCCTCAATCAAATTTCTGATACTGTTTCATCACGTCAAATCTATAAATACCCCACAGCTATAGATCCCTTAGCACCAAATTCCTCTCTCTCTCTCTCTCTAACAAATTCCTCTCTCTCTCTCTCTCACAACATGGCATTTAACCTTGCATTGCCAATGAGGCCATCGATGGCTGGTTTGGGTTCTTTGAAGAAATCAGCAACTACCATTTTTGGAGCAAGTCGGAGAGTCCCATCTCTGAGAAATGAGAACAAGAGTTTGAGGCTTACCATTAGATGTTGGAAAGGTTCTGTTCCACCAACTTCAGTTACTGCTAAAACTACCAGCACAGACCCAATCGGGGATGCAATAGCTGCAGCCAACAAAATAACAAGAACAGACTTCCCTACTGAGTTCAAGTTTGGTTGCTCCACTTCTGCTTTTCAGGTCTCTCTCTCTTATAAACACACATACATTCATTTATATAGAATATGTGTTTTGCATATATAACTGACATGTAATGAAATGGTACAGACAGAAGGAAAAGGTGATGAAGGAGGTAGAGGACCAGCGACCTGGGATAGTTATATCCAAGATGATGATGGAATCACGGACGTTGCTGTTGATTCATACAATCGGTACAAAGTATATATGAATATTGCTACATAGTTCTCAATAAATGATATAAAACCAATTCTACAAAAGATTTGTTTTTTTTTTTAAACAGTATTTCTACACGGGATGGAAGTCCAGAAAGCAATGTATACAGCACAAAACTCATGTGCATATACAGTCAGTGGCGGAGCCACGTTGGGGCCAGGGGGTCTTGGCCCCCATAGCTTTTTGAAAATTTCAGTTACAACCTTAATAAAATGATAAATTATAACTAAATTGTTTGTAAATTCAATTTCTGGCCCCTCCTAGAATTTGAGGAATAAAAAATGATACAAAGAAAAAAAAAATCTAGCCCATTCCTTTGCTCAATAGCTCCTCCATTTATTTATTTATTTTTTTTTGGGGTAAATCAGCCCCTCAAATCAAAACACCAAAAATATCTATAACAAATCCCCAAACTTGAAATTATCAGTTGAAGACTATCAGTTTGGTTACTTTATAAATATATTAAAAAAAAAATTAAAAAAAAAAACCTGGATAAAATGAAAAAAAAAAAAAAAAAAAAAAAAATCCCTTCTCCACACTTCAACGACTTAACAATCTGCTTTGTTGTTGTCGTCCGCTCCGCTCCAACCTCCAGTAAATCTCTCTTCCCTTTTCTCTCTGTCTTGCTTTGTTATCTGCTGAGATTTCCCCTGTTTGGTAAAGTCTCTCTATTTTGTTGAAATAGTGTTTAATTTGTTAGTGCTTGTAGGTGACGCCACTGCATCAGTTCATGTTTGACTGATAGCTGGCCCCTTTTTCTAAAATTTTATATTATATATTTTTGACTGAATATTTTCTGTTATATTAATTTGATAACAATGTTACTGTTTATATTCATTGATCTTCTCTTACAATTTGTTTATATTTGACAAAGTAGCATGTGTAATTTTGCACCCAACAAAAAAAAATTGTATGCGTAATTATTGAATGATTGTTTAATTGTGTGTATAAAACAAATAGGCCACTGTAAAATTTAATTCAAGATCAATTATATATTGTTTTAGTACCATGAAAAAACTAAGAACACAATTTTTTTTTTACTTAATAATTTTGTCAGTTGTCATATTTAGCTAGGCCCCCTAAAAAATTTCCTGGCTCCCCCATACAGTACACAACTCCTGTGCATACGCAGTTCAAAAGTTTGACATCATTTTTAGAAAATTGTTGGGTACTCTGGGAGCATTGATCATCACATTTCTTTTAGATGTCACTGCTCTTTACATTTGGAGTACTCAATAAATTTCTTTCATTTTTAGAAAGCTATTGGGTACTCAATAATATTGTTCATCACATTTCATTTACATATCACTGCTCATTCTTAAAGTATCCAATAAATTTCTCTCATTTCTAGAAAGTTATTGGGTACTCAATAGCATTGTCCATCACATTTCTTTTACATATCACGGTTCATTGTTCTCAGAGTACCTAATAAATTATTTTTAGTGGATCAAATGAAAATATGAATCTATTATTTATCCTGGGAAAGGGATAGTGACTTTTTACCTTTTATAAATACAGGAATGATAGTCTTACTCAATGGAAAAAAAAATATATATATATATATATATTATCTTTATTTAAATGGGCCTATTACATAATTCAAATTGACATTATAAATGTAATTGTGCATTTAATTAATATCACATTACCTGAATAGATCTAAATTCTCCACTGCTGGTTTGCCTCAAGAAGACATGAACACGCAGACAAAAATCCTAGCAACCCACGGTCATCTAATCAACAACAAACCATGATGACCGACCTTCAATTTGTAGCTCAGCATGGACTAATCATCTACACTATTTTGGTTCCTATGTTCATTTTGTGTAACCAATAAAAATCTCACCCAAAAAAAAAAAGTCCCACATCTTCCCGATCGAGAAACAAACAGTCCTCTCCCTTTCACAGGGTTCACGGTTGAGCCACTCCAAATCTCGTCTCCTCCGTCTACAACCTTACAACTTCAAACCCAGCCAGCCAACAATCCCAACCACAGTAGCAAGACACTTGAATCAAATCCCGAAAACATCAAGTACCTGGGACTCAATCTAGAGAAGAAACGAGTGGGATAGTGGGTCTGTGGGCTGTGGCCTTGGAGGGTGAGCTTGGCTTTGGAGGGTTGCTTTAAAATTTTAATTAAAAGTGCATTTTAAAATATTAAGCATGTTTTTACTCTCTTTTTTATATTTATAAACAGGTTACGGATAGGTTTGTTGTTACAAGTGTTTTAGTATTTGATAAATTTTGATTTTTATTCTAAATTTGTCAATTATGTTTTTACTAGTCATGGTTAAACTTTTATAAAGAGAAAATTTTTAAATATTTCATTACTAATATAAATGGAAGGTGATGAGTGTTAATTTCTTTAAATCTCAAGAGATGAGAGTTTTTTTTCCTTCAAGGTTGGCGTAGAGTGTCATTCTCCCAAATCTCAAGTGAGGGGGTATAACTACCCCTAAATGTTTTTATAACATTTGCATTTTTATCTTTATTTCTCTTTTTTATTTATATTTTTTATGTTTTAAGAGGAGAGATGCATAAAATGAGTGTAGAAATACATATTTACTCTTGTTTTTAACAAATGTGAGTTATAAAAGACTAACTGAGCTGAACTCAAGGGGGTATAATGTAATTTTCCCTAAAATCTTTAAAGGAAAATACCTAACTGAATCATGAATCTCAATTTAGGAAAATGTCCTTATGCATTGGTAGGATTGTTGATCTGCTTTATAACAATAATAAAGCTTTAGAAACAATAAAAACATAATAATAATAATAATAATAATAATAATAATAATAATAATAACTACAGGGGAAAATTGTCTCTCTTTTTCCCCCTTCTTCGTGAATCAAAGTTTTTGTTGGAACCTAAATTCATAAAGGAAAATGTTAAAGATATTACGAATTTTACTACTTAACTTTTATGTATTGATATAAGTAAATGTGATTGGTGGTTTCCAACAATGTTATAAATGAATATTAAAAATCTTGATAAAAAGAAATTAATGTTTGAGTTATATTTTTGTGATTGATGACACATTAGTTTGTAAAAGTTATATAGTAAATTTTTTAATATTTCTAGGATTATATTTGGGAAAATAAGTTTGTAACACAACACTGTATCAAAAGGAATTTAAAAAAGGGTTAAAGTATTATTTTTATACCTAAAAGTTGCATGAATTTCAATATTCATCCCAAACCTTTAAAAAAACGTTCCTTTGCTTCTCTAAATTGTTAATAAGGTTACACCTTCTAGTCTTAAAACTTAAATATATATATATATATATATATAGTCTTATTTCATTCCTAAATTGTTGAAAGAAAAATCTTTTTCTGTTCTTATATATCTGCCCTGAAGCTAGTGAAAAAATAATAATAATCCAAAAAGAAAGTGTAATATTTTCAATAGTTTAAGAATTTTTTTTTTTTTTTTTTTTTGAGAATGAATAGTTTAAAATTTGAAAATTAACTTTTTAAAGTTTATGGATAAAATACAAACTTCAGGTCAATATTTTCGCCAAATAAATACAACTTCCTTCTTGTCACTAATTTGTAACTAAAAAAAAAACAGATAGTGCTTTTTTCTTTCTTTCTTTTTCTAACTGGCTCGCAACACAGGATGACGTGCAAGCGCTAGTAGATATGGGGGCAGACACTTACAGATTCTCCATTTCCTGGTCAAGAATTCTGCCTGGTATTTTCTTCTTCCAAATAACCCAACCTCAAACAAGCCAACTGTTACGGAAAATATGAAATTTATGTACTTTTTCATAATCAACTTGCAGATGGGACCGTAGATGGTGGAATAAACCAAGAGGGAATCAATTTCTACAACAATCTTATTAATGAACTAATTAAAAATGGTATGAATCAATTTACTTTTCAACCCTCCTTGTGCTAGACTGCTCAAAAAATGAACCAATATTAAACCAGTTTTCTTTTCTACTGCTCAAAAAATGAGCTAGACTCTGAATTTCCCATGCAGGGATAACCCCATTTGTGACACTGTTTCACTTCGATTTACCTCAAACACTGGCAGACAAATACAATGGCTTCTGGAGCAGCCAGATTGTGTAGGTTCAAGTTCTTCCGGTATTCGATGTCTTATTTTAATCACTATAACTATCTAAGTTTCCTGAGATATTAATCAATGTAGTTGGTTGCCACCTTACTATTGACAGGGATGATTTTAAAGCCTATGCCAATGTTTGTTTCCAATATTTTGGTGACCGAGTGAAGCACTGGACTACTATCAATGAGCCACAAGTCTGGGCGCCGTACGGTTATACAGTCGATACAACCAACCCACTCCAAAATGCTGCAACAGATCCATTCCTTTGCGCCCATCACATTATATTAGCCCATGCCACAGCTGTAAAACTCTACAGAGACTCATACCAGGTGAAATCTAATTAAATCATCATCATCTTCTTCTTCTTCTTCTTCTTCTTCTTCTTCTTCTTCTTTTCTTTTTGCAGCATTTTCCACTGGGTCAATCATAAGCTGACACCCATTTTGCTTTAGAATAACTAGTTTTGCATTTTTATTTCTATACAACATTATTTATATAATTTAAGTTTTTTTTTTCTTGTTAATAGTCAATCCAAGCAGGACAAATCGGCATTTCGATACAGGCAGAGTGGTTTTTGCCTGCTTCAGATACAATTCAGGATCAAGATGCCGCCCGGAGAGCACTTGACTTCTTCGTTGGATGGTTAGAAAATTTATCTTTGTCAATAAAACACATACATAATCAAATCCTTTTGACAACAAAATTATGTCCAATTTCTTTTTCTTTTCATTTTTCTACTGTATGTGCAGGTTTTTGGAACCATTAGTGTTTGGAGATTACCCATTCATCATGAAGGCTTTGTTAAGGGATGGACTTCCAGAATTCACAGATGACGAGAAGACTTTAATTACAGGAGCATTCGACTTTATTGGTATCAATTATTATACATCCACATACGCAACTGCCGTAGCATTTGATAAAGATGCAACCTTTTCTACCTATACTGACTATCGGTTTGCTACAGTCTCGGGTAAACTTTTGTGGTTTCATTTGCAAAATAGCTTAATTTAGCATGCAATTGAATTTAGCCTAAATCTGGTTTTGATAGTTAGGAATATCTAATCCATCTTTCCTATTTGTTGCATTTGTCACAGCTGTGAATAGTGATGGGGAATACATTGGCGCAGCGGTAAGACCGTTTGGTTTTAAATCTATCGTTTACACATTGATTAAACCCAATGAATTTAAGACATAGACTAAGAACATGATATTTCATTGTTTACCCAGACACCAGGCAGCACTGAAATTTATGTCTATCCAAAAGGCTTAACCGATGTATTGGTTTATATGTCGAATACATACAACAATCCTAAGTTCTTTGTTACTGAGAATGGTTAGTAATTTAATTAAAATAGTTCCTCTTTTTCATATTCATCAAGCAAAAAAAGACATCACAAAATCATATTTTTTTTATCATGATATGATTGTATGTGCCTTGAAATAGGATATCCGGAAAAACGAGACGATACTATTGCAGTAGAGACTGCATTACAAGACGATGCTCGGATTCAGCATATTCTTGGCCATCTTTATGCCATTTCAAATGCCATGAAGTACGTTCTTGAGTGCTACCTACTAATTTTGTTCTGCTTTATAATCTACCAATCGCAACTAATTAATTGTCACATATTCTTTTGATGGCACCAATATTATGCATAAATAAGACCCAAAAAAAAAAAGTTTGTCCCAACAAACAAAGTCATAAGGATTGTTTGTTGCTTGAGTGCAGGCAGGGAGCAGACGTAAATGGATACTTCATGTGGGCTTTAATGGACTGCATGGAAATGGGGTCAGGCTACACAGTGCGGTACGGGCTTGCTTACACTGATTACCTCAACAACTTGGACAGAATCCTCAAGAAGTCTGCGAAATGGCTCAAGCTCTTCTTGGCAAGCTAATTAGCCGATATATCATATATATGCAGAGTTGCAGACCAATGTGACAATTAGTTCCAACTTTCTTAGTAGAATAAATTTGAACCTTATCGCTTTTGGAGTATTCCAAGCACCGTGGTTTGAGATGCGGCAAAACAGAGACTAGTTCTCTTTGAATTTATGTTTTGTAATTATGTGGATTCAGTCTCGTTGGTCATCTTCTTCATTGCATATTGTACTTAGTATTGTACTTCCACTTGCAATTCTTGAACAGCTATGAAAATTATCCATGCTTCTTCATGGTTCTGGCATGGTCATTGTGTTAGAATTATGTGCCCTCAAAAATAATATTATGCATTTTTATTTGATTATAAATTACATTTTCGCGTGTGTGAGAGACGTGTCCCTCAAAAAAATAGATTCAGGTACCATTTTAGGGCACCCCTCTTTTTGGATAAGTGATATAAAGTCGCCACTTATTTTTCTTTATACAAAAAAAAAAATACTAATTACAAAATACATGACTGAATAGTTTCATTCATTGATTGAATAAAAATTACATATCTGGAAAATTGAAAAGTTACATAATTTTGGGTCATAATTACAATCTACCAAATATTTACATAGCTTGTTGTCCTAGTTACATTCTACCCAAAACAAACAAAGATAAGACTAGATCTACTAAACCAAAAAAACTAAATCCGGAGGCTAGATTACGGAATGGAAAGGTGTTACGCACCCATTCTGCCCAGACCAAGTCTGGTATTCTAGACTCTTGTGACTAATGTACTGTGCTATGCATGTCATGAATAATATGTTGTAAATGAAAAATTTGTTAGAACATATGTGGTTCACTTGTTAAGAACATATGTCATTCTTTTATGTAATTGGCTAATCTTTTAACAAAACGCACTTTACTTGTAATTTGGTAGTTTTAGGTGTTTTTAATACTTCAAGAAACAATGTTTCAAGATTAAGTGTTGAAATCATCAAGTCTGTCCAAGAAACAAGCTGTGAAAGTACAATTTCATTAAAACTCAACAGCTGGCTCGATAGCTATATCTATCGAGCTTACGAGCTCGCCTCCTATCTGTTGAGGTTAAAAAAAAAAACAGAATTTTCTGTTCTGTTTTCTTGGGATCCGTGTTTATGTGTTTGGGCCATTCAGTAAAAGCATGAAGATGTAAGTCTGTATAATTCCACGTTTTACATTACAGATGCTTGTGCAACCAAACATTGAAATTGAATCTAAAATATGCTAGCAAATTTTAAGCAGCAGGAATTGCAGTATTTAGAATATTTTTGTTATTTAGAATATTTTTGTTATCTGAGGTATGATTACGCAGGTACAAGGACCACTCTTCCAAAGATGTTATAGAAAAGATCACACAACGATAAGTGACATCATGTTGACACAAGCTCATCTGGAGAAGCAAAATACTGTGTTATAATATGATTTGTAAACTATTAGATTAAGTACTATATTAGTCAAGTTGTCTAAGGAAAAGTTCCTTCAACAAATCAATTATTAACTTAGAATATGTTTTGAATTCTCACTTATGAAATTCATCACATTAGACATCATCAAGATTAGATTACCTTGACAGTGAAGGTACTCCAATGCAATCCTTACCTTTGTAGGATAAAATTTAAAATCATCAATGACTTCAGGTCGATTGGAAATTTGAAGTAAAACTTAGCAACAATTCACAGGGGAAATAAGATCGTGATATATTGAAAAAAAAAAATGTTCTAACATATGTACAAAAAAAAAAAATGTTCTGACATAAAATTCAAAATCATCATCTATTTGCTTGCACAAAAAATACTTTTTAAGTGTTCTGACATATGTACAAGGAATTTATCAAAACAACTAATTGTAACCTATAAGAGAATACTAATAAAAATTTTCTTGAATAATTTTTTCGTTCAATTTAAATCATGATCAGGCTCAGAACATGACTATGTAATTTTGCCTATCAAGATTACCACAAGCAATAATTTTCTACAGAGATTTTTGATGAAAGAGTGAATACAGGCAAGCAATTTTGTTTTTTTTTTGCAAGTAGCAGGTGCCTTTTGGAACTTATTGGCACCAAAAAACTCTCTCTCTGTATAAGAATAGCCCTATTACCACTAATAATTCCCTTTATGTTGGTTTCAAGAACCACAGTCACTGTTTTTACTCCTCCAGGCTAATGCAAAGCCTTAAAGTTCTTATTCCTCACCATGTCAATTGAGCTGTTTCAGATCAACACTGAGAATGTAAACATGTTTTTCATTCAAGGAACGCTCATTGACAGGCTGCCAATCATGGAATTGGTCAATTGGTGCTGTATATATGCAAGGGCAGTTGTTAAATTAAATCTAATGTGTTATTAAGGCTGCCCACTTGTTTAGTTCACTATGGTAGCCATGTCGCTGACCTCTATTCTGCCACTCCCACAGCCGCTATTCCTACGGGTCCTGGTATGTTTTCTTTCTTCCATCCTCTTCCTTATCTTTGTTATAAATTCATTCTCTTCACTTCATGGATTCCTTATCGCATTTAATACCTTCTTTCAGGTCCGATTCTTACTACCCCTTCTCAGTTTGAGGTGTGCAGTAGTTTTGCCACGGTTCTAGACCCCATGAGCGAGGCTGCAACCTTCTTTACTTGCTTTGACCAGCCCGAGGTTAATGATCTTGATCTTGCGAACTTCTGGGGTGCTGAGCCTCCTTATGTTGACTTCCATGGCTTCAGAGTTCCTAGGGAGTGTGCTTCTCAATTGGAGGCAGTCTATAAGAGTTGTGGGGACTTTATGCTGGGATTTCTTCTTAGCCGTTTCGTGAGAGAGCATTTCTTAAAGTTGTTGGGGAGTGTGATTAATGACATTAAGCACAACTTCATTGATACTGTTTCTGCTGAGAGAATCTTGTAGTGGAAGGCTACGGTACATGAGTTGCTCAGAGTGGGCTTTGTTGTAGAGTTGTTCTTGTACTAAAAAATATAGCCTCACTCTACACGTGTGCATTATATTATGTTAATATTTATGAGAAGAATAGTAGAATTGTAGGTAACAATATAACTTCCTTTAGACTTTAGATGAGTATGCTAGGAATTACGTAACCTACTAACCTACAACAAAACATTCATGTCCTATATTGAGTGGATTGGATTAATCCCAGAAAAAGTCATGCAATGTGTTTCTTGTATTAGTCACCAAGACAACTATAATGCTAAAATTTCCCAAGGAAATTAAAACAAGGAATTTTATTATCAGCTAAGTCCCTTCTCTTGATATCTCTTCTTTATATATGTGAAAGTTGTTGTAGCTACAATTGATTTGGGTCACTTGGGCCTAATAGGTTATACACACCCCTTATACTAAAGGAGAAAGTTTTAGTTTGAAATGTCTTGAATGTATAATTTGGTGTGGAAGTGAATCCTAAAATTTGGGGAGAAAAATTACAGTTTTCTGAGTGTTTTATTTTTTCTTTGACATTGATCTATTTGTTGGCCAAAACTGATATTAACATAGGATAAATTACAGTCATTACAGATAATAAGAAACAGAAAGGATATATATTAACATACCTTTATACTCAATCCAACCACCAATTGCATTATAAGATAAATCAAGTCTTCTTAACTCCTTGAAACTCTCAAATAAAGAAACATTTAGAAACTAGACCATATAACCAAAATTGAAATAATCAATCAGTTCAATACCTTTATGCCCCCTATATGACTTCCACAAATTTCTTCATGTAACTCCTCCAATAGTGGCTCCACTGCTTTAGGATGGACACATAACAAGTATGGCCCAGAAAAAGAATGTTTGTACAACTTTTGATCATTGGACAACCAAAAACGAGGACCTTTCCTTTGTACTTTGTCTGCCATTCTCTTTTCTTCAGGCAAGGTACCTTCTTTGGGGAACAGAACTATGGAATCCATCCAACATATCCGAGCACTCTTGTCAAGGTGGTCATGAAAGGGAGTTAGAGAACTTGCGGAAGCAGGTGAATGACTTGGAAATTGAGCTTAAGGGTTGGCACCGAAGAAAGGAATGGGACGAGTCATCACATGACCCTGATTACATTCCGAGGGCATCATCCCGAGGTAGCGGCTTTTACCAATCAAGAGAAAGGTCCCGGAAGACAGCGGAGCGACGTAGTGAATCTCCCTGACATGGGTGGCATTGTTATCATAATGTGGCCCTCAACGCAATGAGCCAAGCGTTGAGGAGGGCGGCCTGCTCATCTTTCTTCGAGGAAATAGAACGTACGGAGATGTCGAGGAGATTTACCTGACCTCCATTCACCATTTATGACAAAAAAGACTAATCCTGTTGAGCATAAAGGGTACACTAAATCCCTCCGTTTGACAGCCGAGAATTCGGCCAAAAACGAAAGAAACCAAACAAAAATCATAATATCAACAGTTTAAAAGCCAAAAGACTCGAATTTTTCATCATTGGTTTTCTTTTTTCATTTTTACCGTTTTCTCGAGATGCAATGATGTAAAGAAAAATTGTAAACATGGATACCAAGAGATAGACTATTAATTGAAAATTGAAAAAAATAGGAAAAAAAAACATAGTATTTACAATCTTGGAAATGAAAATCCAGTACCAAGTTTAGGACTAAGAAGTGTTCAAGGATAAATTCTATAGGAGAGTGGCTACATACTTATGTGGCTGATTGGCAAGATCGAGCCTTAGGTTTGGGAACTAGAGTTGTTGAACCCCCAAATCGGTCAAGCTAGTTTTGTGAGGTTAGAGACATTGGCCTTAAAGATGAGGTATTGAGTATCTTTGCAAAGCTTGAAACCCAAATTTTGCCTTGGCAAGAGGAGCATAAGGAACACGAGCAACACAAGAGAACAAGGACAAAAGGATAACGAAAAACAGAGTTTTATTATTTTTTTTTTTTCAATATGATTATTCTAGATAAATTATTTGTCAATTTTTAGCTTTTTTTTTTCCCCCCAATTTTTTTTCTTCCTTAACTAGAGCATATGGTATACATATGTAGATATGTAGATATGGATTAGTTAATTAATTCTTTTGTAGATAGTCTTAAATAGGGCTGTCCAGTGATCCAGACCAACTGACCCGCCCGCCCGAATTGAAGGTCCATATGCAGCTTTGAATTTAGTCTACGGTCGGTCACAGGTTGTCAATAAAAATAATTGAATAATTCAGTTCGAGTTTGAATTTTAAAATATTTCACCCGAAAACCCGAACTGACCGAATTATATATACAAAAAAAAAAAAAAAATGATTTCCACATGCCAGCCCACTTTTGCCTTTTCGGTATCTGGGAAACATGTATCAGAGCATTCTCAGCAATGAAGCTAAATAGCTATATAGCTATTTTAGCTTCACCAAAACACAAAAAATGCTCTACATCAATGTATGTAAAGCTAAATTTTTTTAGCTTCAAGCTTTCGTACGGAGCTACTTTTGGCTTCGTACAAAAGGTGAAGCTAAAACTTTAAAATATTTTTTTTAATTCCTACACATATTAAAATAATACTTCTTTACTTATTTGCTATTTCTTTATTTCTTTTCTCTTTTTGCCCAAAAAAACAAGAACCAACCTGTGCGAACCAAATGAAAGATCGTTGGCCTTGGACATGACATAGAGTCGGCTTGGCGTGGGCTCAAACTTGGATTGTTGGCGAAGCTGATGCGAGGATGGGCGGATCAAAGCTGTCAAGGCTCTTTTCACCCACTCTCCTTCCACGCCTACGATTCAAACCGGTGAGTTCTTCATCGTAGATCTATGAATGTTTAGTCAATTATGCAAAAATGGCGTGTTGTGGTGGCTTCCGTTGTCGTGACTCGAGTTCTTGTGGAGGCTGCATTGAAACGAGCCTAGATGCAACGTAGGCGAACACATACCTGTCTTCTTCGGGGCTAGGATAGCTTTGGTTTGGTGGCTTTTTGATATATTATTTTATTGTAGTAGATATATTATTTTATTGTGATGTTTATATTATTTTATAGCGTTGAAAGTTAAAATAGATCAATTGTTGTTGGATATTTTGTAAAATGAGAGGTAAAATATATAAAATAGCCTTCTGTGATGCGAAATAGCTAAAAAAATAGCTCTACTACTGTGGATGCTCTCATTAAATAAAAGTCAACTTTTTTCGAACAAATTTTTTTTTGGAGGTGTTTTTCACACAAATTCCCAATTTACAAATCAAACGCTTTAATCAAATTAAATTTCAAAATCTAAGGTGGTGATTAGAGTGTACAATACATCGAAGATTGAACAATGATTTGAGCGGTGACTTAGGGGGCACAAGTACGAAATTTACAAATCAACGATTAAAATCAAAATAAAAGACCAAAATCTAACGGTTGCAATTTTTTTTTTTTTTAGAGAGACTTGGGGTAAAAATGCAATTTCGGAGAAGAATTGGGGGCAAAAATATAAATATGGGAAATTTATGGACTAAAACAAGATTTAGGGAAATTTGGGATAAAAACATGAATTTAAGAATTTTTGGGATTAAAACATGATTTTAAGAATTTATGAATTAAAACATGATTTTTGGGAATGTTGGGATTATGCAAGTATGGGAAAACAAACGTATTTAGATGCAAACATGATAATATGAATTAAAATGCAAATATGGCAAAAATATGTGAATATGCAAATACGGAAAATAAGATGGCATTTCATTAATTGATGGAAAACATGCTTGGACCCTTTTATTTAAAGGTGTGTTTAAAACATGAAATGGATTAAAACCAAAGGTAGGCTGAAAGTGTGTAAAACAAGAGATTAGTTTAAAAGGGAGTTTGGGCCAAGTACAAGAGTGTAGTGATTGTGGAGGCCCAAGGGATGTGGAGAGGGTCCAGCCTAAAGCATAAGGTTGATGGGCTGGCTACATGGAAGGGAGGACCTTCCCATTTCGTCTTTTTTGGCAAACATATTTTTTTTTTTGGTCTGAAGCCGCGTTTTAAACACGCAGCTTTAAATTTGGTCTGAAGCTGCGTTTTAAACACGCTGCTTTAGTTTGGGATGGGGCCGCATTTCTTAAACGCGGCCCCAGATTTTGCCTATAGCCGCATGATAAAAACGCGGCTTTAAGCTTTGTATAAATACTAATCTAAAAAATTTTCAACCCTAGCCTCATCAATAGCACATCAGCCTCCATCTCTGAAAGCCCGATCTCTCAGATTCACCCGTTTCTCATCCTTCTCATTAAGCTCTCACCTTCGATTCATCCATCATCCTCACCGATTCGTCATCGTCCTCACTGCTGCCACCGAAGCTCACGCTCCATCGCACCGAAGCTCACGCACCATCGCCGACCCATCGGATAATCCTCCTCACCCATTCATTCATCATTCTACCGGTACTTTCTCTCAGCTTTTCCCGTTTTCTCAATTTGCATTTGGGTCTTTGTGTGTGTTTGTTTATGTTGTTGTTGATTCTGCTTTGGGGTTATTGAAAAGATCCTAAATTTTTTGAAGTTTCGTTTGTGATTGGTAATTTTTGATGGTCTGGGTTGAGGAAATTCCTCTAATAGTTTCATAAATTTATTTTCAGAATAATTAGGTGAAAAATTTAGTCATACCGTAGTTAGCATCAATTTTGGTAATAACTCAGTTATGTTTTTCTTCATAGTTAGCATCATGCCATCGCAGACTCTGTTCCCATCTTTTCCATTTCCATTTGCAGAAACCGTCCGTTTCGAAAAAACCCATTAAGAAGTTTATGATTGTTGGTGAAAATCATGGCTGAAAGCTTGTGATGTTATGACATGTAGTCTATGTATTTGTGCTAGGTTCTTATAGAAGAACGTTAGTTTGATTAGTTGAAAATGACCTGTTTCAAGACTTCTATTTGGGGGGTTTTGTGAGGTTCTACAGAGCAAACAAAACTATAATGGCTGATTAAATTGCTGAGGAGGTCTTCAAATAGATATATGTCTAGGAGTAATCGGGTTTTGACTGGCTGTCAGTACAGCTCTCTGGTTTTAAGCTAATCATACAGTAACTTATAGTAGCCATAGTGATCCTCTCCTTTGGTTAGCCTCATAAAGCACCACACTTTAGTTGCATATACACGTTAGAATGTTTTTCTTCTTTCCATCACCATGATAAATCACTTCATATTATCTGATGAAGTAGCAATGATCAGACTATTTGACTAGCTTGGATTATCTTTAATATTGAGCCTGCATAGTCAAAGGAAGAAATCAGATGACCTAGATGACACTAGTGTAATGTCGACCTAAGTTTCTTTAATGTTGAAGTCAATCACCTTTTTCAGTATAACTACATAGTTTTTGCATAATCACTCATACCTAGGATTATATATATATATATATATATATAATGCTTTGACATCAATCTCTTTGACCTTCTATCTAGCAATATTTACTAGATTGGCTTTGGTGCAGAGATTGCAGTTATATACTGCAATTTCTGGAGTTTGAGGAATAAATATAATCTTTGTGCCAAAGCCAATCTAGTAGATATTGTTGGAATAGGCCTAGAAGGTCAGAGAGATTGATGCCATTTAGCATTAAAGAAATAAATTGGCTAGAGTTTGCTAAAATTGCAAGTTGTTGTATTTGAAGTAGTATTATTTTATTTACTTATCAATTAGCATCACTTTTGTTTTGTATTATTTGCATCAATCTCAATAGTCTACAACCATATATAAATGTTGTATCACTAACACCTTTTTCTATCTTTTATTTTTTATTTCTATATATATATTTTTTATTATTGGGATAGAAATTGCTAAACCCCACTGATTATTGACAATGATAACAACAGCAATGACCAAAAAGAAAATGCAATGAATTGTGGTCCACCAGGGATGTCTTAAAATTAATAATGGTGATGCATGGGTAGTATATGTGAGACCATGAAATAAGATGAAAGCGACAAAAATATAGTAATTATTATGCGTGATGCTTTTTTCAACTTCTCCTAAAATAAAACCAACCCAAACCCAAAAGCAATAATTAGATTATTGGATCCCATCCCGTCCAAAATTAATGTTCAGACTGAGTAGTCATAGCAGGAGCAGGTTTAGTTAACTGGTGGGTAGTAGGAACAAGGAAACAATACTAAAGCCCCCCAACTCGGCTATAGTAACAAGTTCTTTTCTCTTCATGTTCAGCCACCTAACAACTGGTAACTGGATGTTAATCTCCAACAATCTCTTCTCTTCGTAAGTTCATTTCAACCACTAATTTACATATTCTCTTCTAAACATAACTTTTCTGAGTTTATGTGTGTATCCTATTTTCTACGACCGGTTTTATGTAGCTCAACACATTTTGTGTGATCATACTTTTTAATCTATTATCATATATATTGAAGTGGCTGGTGATCAAGTTTTGACTTGGACATTTATTTATATATCATAGTTAATTATTTTTTATGTTTATTAATTTATGACTCACAGTCTTACTTAATCGTGAGAATAGGATTTTCATGGTGGACCATATATGGCATTCTCTTCTAGTCAGTTCAGTCCTGACTTTTATAATTGTCTTTCTTGCTCCAACATATAATTGTATTGTAATTTTTCAGTTATTTGTCATGACCTGCTGAAATGGACTATTATATTCCATAATTGAACAACCAATTTAACATTTGTATATTGTTTTTATTGTAATTTTGATTTAACCAACTTTCATAATCTTAATATGTTTCTCTCTCTCTCTCTCTCTCTCTCTCTCTCTCTCTCACACTCTTCTCAAGGCACCGTTGTCTCTCCTCTCTTCTTAGTCTCTCTCCCTATAAATTTAGTAGAGATCAAACAGTATCCAATGTTGAGTTGAATGTACCCCCTCCAAATGCCAGTTTCAATGTTGATTCCAAGCTAGCTACAGTAATGCAGCAAGAAAGGTGTTACATGATGATGTGAATTACGAACAAATAATTGAATCGTATTGAATTTAGATTTATCAGTCTTGATATTTGTGAGATTCATTAGCTGCTTAATTTTGATTCTTTTTATATGCTATTTCTATGATAATGTAATGTCCTCTGACTGAATTGTGTACTGAATCTTGCATCGTACTGATTTTGATATGGGTTCTTTATTTGTTTCCTGTTTTTAGGCCAAGAAAAAGCAAAATTTTCAAGAATTTCACCACAATATTTTTGTTTGGGCTAGTTGGTACTGTATTTTCAGTTTGCCTTATATTAGTAGGTGACATCTGTAATTTCTCATCCACTTCTACTACTTGTTTGTTTCAAGCTTGGTACTAGTATTTTCTCAAAATGGTACTGTGATAACTCCTTATCTAATAGAATTGATGCTTGCTTAACCCATGGATCTTACCTTTCACCCTAACGAAGTCTAACTATTCAATTTTTGTTGTCTATACTAGGGGCTTATTTGTTATTTAAAAGAATTGGTGTCACAAGCCTGGATATTCAAGATTACCTAGGTGACTAATAACTATTGTTGTGTTTGTGGTGTGATTGATGAAAACGACGTCCTTGAAGAGAAGGCCCAAATTGTCAAAGAAGGTATGATTTTTACTTCTCTATATTGGGGTGTTTTGTTGTTGTTGTTGTTGTGTGTATGCAATTTGGTAAGAGTTAGATAAATTTTCAACTTTTGGAGGGGTGTTTGTATGTTATTTTCTTAACTAAGTGTGGGCAAGCTCAGATAAATTTTCATAGGTTAAGTTTGTTAGAATATATACTATTTAATAGTTCTTGTTTAGTAAATCAAATGTGAGTAAATTTAGTTAGAATTGATTATTCTAGTAAATAATTTAATCTTTGAAAAAATTATCTCACTTCCCTTGAGGTTAGAAATGACAATGACCCCAAAGTTTTGCAGAAATGAAATTCCCCTTGATTTGTGATAAACATTAGGATACAATGAAATGTCTTTTTTTAACTTGATTAATAGATCATGTTCCTAATTTGTTCGTCTCTCTGTGCGCCAAAGAGGCCTAGAGCTTATATTATCTAACGCAAAATACGTAAACAAATACAATCCTTCTGATTAACTGCAAGGTACACCCTTTTTCTTCTTATTCTTATTATTTTCTCTGTGATTATACTTTGTTGAAAACTGGGATGTGTAAACAAGTAGCTATAGCCGTGTTTGTGATTCAGTTCAATATGTGTGTCAATGCGTCCAGCCCAATTGGACTGTAACGGTAATCATTTGTGTGTGAACTACTATTCAACAGACAAATATAGATAAAGACATATAGCATTTTACTACCCAATGCAAGTAAGAATGAGAAATTGTCTACCATCGTATTTTATGGAGCGATGTAAACACTTATGATATATAAAAAATTATGTTTATACATCAATTCTCTCTCTCAAAAGAATACCCATCCAATCTCTACTTCAAAAGCCAAAATTTTAAACAAGAAATATAGGGAAAAAATCTTTAAGGAATCGAGTGGGGCATCAAAGAAGGTCAAAGTGAGATTTTTTTTTTTCCCCATCTAACTCAAAAGTTCCTTCCTAAGGTACGTTAAGAATTAGTATAGTGAACTTCATAACTTATTATTATTATTTATCTGATTTAGTGTCTTTAGAAGGAATTTTTATTTTTTAAACCGCAAGAAAAGTACAATAATATATTAATAATGCAATTTTATAATTATATTTTAAAATGCTTTTTTTTTTTGGGTAGATAATCAAGCTTTACGTTCTTATATATATATATAGATATATATCACTGTGTAAATTTAGGATTTTGCAAAATAGTCAGACTTTAGCTCCTCTCCAAACACACACACATTACGGTAACTTTAAACACACTTAATGTAGCTTTAAGCAATTACTCCATCCATATTTTTTATTGGAACAAATTCATCATTAGATTCAATGGCGGGGCTAGGAATTTAAGTTAGGGGCAAGATTAAACATATAATTTGATTCTTCAAAATAAATAAATAAATAAATCAATGTAAAATTATTAAGAGTGTCAATATACTGGTGAATATTTATAGTTGAATCAATGGCTTGAATGGTTTTAAAAATTTAAGAGAATCTCTAGGTTTCAAACTGAAAGAGGCTAGTACCAACAGGTGAAAAAAAAAAAAAAAGAGTTTATGTAAGAGTTTATTTTTATCATGACTAGGGGGACCCATTATTTTAATATAAGAGTTTATGTAAGAGTGTAGGTGGTGTAAGAAAAGTTGCTGTGGGAATTGGGAAAAAGAAAAAGTAAAGTTGTTTATGTGCCCCCTCAGTATGGGTTGAAGAGATCGTCCTTGTTTTTCCACTTTTTCCACCCCACTCAGTTCTCACTCCAAATTGTCTTAGGTAAATATTGTTTGTTTCTCATCTCTCTTTTTGTCAATCTCTAATTGATTTTATATGTTATGGAAATCAATTGTTCTAATCAAATAAACCCAAAGATTTGAATTTATTTATACTCATCACCTCATTAGTTTTATTTGTTATCATGGATTTGACTTATGAAACTCAAAATGGAAACCCGAATTTTAAACCCAGACTAAAAAAAATTTAAACCCTTAACCTATTTTACTCGTTTACTGTTCTTTGTTCATTTGTTTGACTAATTTTGTTCCTATTTTAATATTACTCAGGAATTACTCGAGTCCCTAACACACACGGTTTCTCTAAGGTATAATTTATGTTTTTCTTTGTGTTGGTGTTTAGAGTTGGGATTTTGTTCTTCTTTATTAGAGTTGATGTTGTAGTTTGATATTGCTTCTGCTGCTGTGGTTTTTATTATTGCTGTTGTTTTGCGGTTGTTTAATAAAATTTGAGAATCCTTGTTTTTGCTTTTATTGTTTAATAAACTTTCAAGCCTCATGCTAAATAAATTTGAGCATTTTAAACCCCAAACCTGCCCCTTGGGCCCTGTGGCAGGCCCACGTGGGCCCAAGGGGCGGGACCGGCGGGTTTGGTTTTTAAAAAAACCATTTATTAAATGGGGTGGGTTCGTGTTTGGGGGCGGGAGACAGGTTGGGTTCGGGCATAAAGAAACCCGCTCCGAACCCAACTTGTTGCCATTCCTAACCAAAACCTTTTGTTAGAAGATCATGCCAGAAAATATAATTTTTTTTATAGGATTGTAATACTGGTTGCATATATTCTTTGGTATTTGGGGGATGGGGATTATGAAAGAGTTGTTTTGTTAACTAGAACATTGCAGTACACACACTTGTTTTTGAAAAGCAAATTTTGTTGATACTTAGAACATTACACACACTTTCCTACACCACACCAGACTTTTCACCTCTACTTTTGCTACTTATAATTACAAGCTTCATAAAAACTCTGTTTGGATCACGTCTCATGTCTGCTGCGTTTGCGTTTTTGCCTTCTTTTTTTTCTTTTTGTAGCTCAGCGCCGCTTGCATTTTTCATGGGGTCCCATGACCCATGAACAGTGCAAATAGGCAAATAAACAATAATTTAAAAAGTGAACAGTAATCAAAGATTATTATTTTTTATTGTTTTTAGTTTTCAGCAAAATGAGCAGTATCCAATCACATGCTAAGTGTGTGTTTAGATACTTGCTTATTTTACTAAAAACTGAAAACATTAAAAAAATAATAAAAAGGTTACTGGTTGAGCTTTGATTACTGTTCATATGCCTGATTGCACTGTTCATGTCCCATGAACAGTGCAACAGGTGCTGGACTTAAAAAAAAAAAAAAAAAAAAAAGCCAAAAACGCAGACTTAAAAAATGCAGCCAAATCCAAACAAAGTCAAAGAATACAGGAAAGACAACCAACCTATACTATTGACATTCATGTTTGAAGCCAAACTTATTTCACCCTTTGCCCTCGTTACTTCATTTTATTTATGAATCATCTCTCCAACTTTAACTCTCTCTCTGTTAAGGTTCCTGTTTCTCACCGTTTCATTCGGTATTTGGCTAGCACTTTGCTTTCAATCTTTCAATCTACTAGTAAGCATCTTTCACTAACTTTTATCTTAATTATTCTTTTACTAATTAGTAATTATAGAGCATTGTGGAAAACTGAATTTACTTTTAAGAGCATCATAATTTATTCTTTATGCATTGAAATGCTGTGTTGATACTGATAGTTGATGGATTTATTTATGTATGCTGCTATGCTATTATTTGTGTTTTATTTGTTTGTGATTTTGTGTATGTTGTGTTGATGGATTAATTTGTTAATGAATTTGGATATGGTTTGTGTTGATGAATTTTTTTGTTGATGAATTTAGTTGCCGCCAGTCTGTTGAGTGGAATGGAGTCTGCATCTGCATTTAGGTCTAACGCTAATAATTCTTTTAAAGTAAAATGCTAAAAACGTATATTTTTTTATTATCATGTCTCGACCTTTAGGTGGCTTTCTTTATTTTTTATATTTCGTTTGAAATTAATGGTATTGACTTTTAAGTTTTTTCATTTTACACTTTCTTTTTGATATTCAAAATCTAATGTTTGCATTTTTTTGGCTAGACTTGACTTTTCAAATTATTTATTGTTGGAGACATGCAAAATTATGTCCTAGTAAAGATTCTAGCAAAAACACCCAAGTATGATATTTAAATTATTTTATATTAAATATAACCAATTTTAATTAATTCTTCTAAATTAGTGGCATGTGTTCTTGAATGATTTAATTTGTTTAACTTGGGTGGGTTGGTGTTTTTTTCACAAGATAAAGTGTAGCTGCAAGATTATACACTCTTGAGGTCAATTATCAAATTGAAGTGCTTGCTTTTGAATGTGTGTACCATGGAAGTTAGGTTGGCCTTCCCAAAAAGAAAAGAAAAGAAAAAAACCATCAATGAAGAGAAAATGTCATATTGAAGTATTCGACAATAGAACTGAAGCTCGAAAGAAATTTTGCTACTTGGACAATCTTGACAATGAATCTCTTGCAAGGCCATATTTCCTCGAAGAGTCTACTGAAGAGGCATTTGCTGTTGGAGAGCCAGTCTATGATGGGCTCCAAAAATGGATTGAAAGGGATGATTTTCGAATTTGGGACTATAAATTTGATGCAATTGGGCAAGAGAAAGCGGCCTTGGAGAAGACTTTCAGAAAGTCTCAAGGTACAATCTACGTCTTTCGATATTTGTAGTTGTTTGATTATTGTATATGTATTTATGTTTATATTTGTTCTTGTACTTTTTGTACTTATACAAGGGAATTCTTAGTGGATTGGAGTACCTGCATGAGCAGTAGAAGTCTCATGGAAACCTCTTGGATGGAATTACAATATCTAATTTTCACAAGGTTAAACTTGTGCGGTTTGGAGATAAATGAGTTTGTTTGTTTTCTGCTTTGCATGTTTTCTATTATTTATTTAGGATGGTCGATTTAAATAATTTGGTATTTTATTGTATTAGATCCAAATTGTGGCATCCAAAATGATCTAAATGATAAACATTTAGATCATTTTGGATGCCACAATCTGGATCTATCACAATAAAATACCAAATTACTTAAATCGAACATCCTAAATAAATAATAAAAATCAACATGCAAAGCAAGAAACAAACAAACTCATTTGCCTTCAAACTGCAAAAGTTTAACCTTGTGATCATTACATATTGTAATTCCTTCCAAGAGGTTTCCATGACACTTCTACTGCTCATGCAGGTGCTCCAATCCACTAAGAATTCTCCTGTATAAGTATAAAAAGTACAAGAACAAATATAAACATAAATACATATACAATAATCAAACAATTACAAATATCGAAAGATGTAGATTGTACCTTGAGACTTTCTGAAAGTCTTCTCCAAGGCCGCTTTCTCTTGCCCAATTGCATCCAATTTATAGTCCCAAATTCGAAAATCATCCCTTTCAATCCATTTTTGGAGCCCATCATAGACTGGCTCTCCGACAGCAAATGCCTCTTCAGTGGACTCTTCGAGGAAATATGGCCTTGCAAGAGATTCATTGTCAAGATTGTCCAAGTTGCAAAATTTCCTTCGAGCTTCAGTTCTATTGTCGAATACTTCAATATGACATTTTTTCTTCATTGATGGTTTTTTTCTTTTCTTTTTGGGAAGGCCAATCTAACTTCCATGGTACACACATTCAAAAGCAAGCACTTCAATTTGATAATTGACCTCAAGAGTGTATAGTCTTGAAGCTACACTTTATCTTGTGAAAAAAACACCAACCCACCCAAGTTAAACAAATTAAATCCTTCAAGAACACATGCCACTAATTTAGAAGAATTAATTAAAATTGGTTATGTTTAATATAAAATAATTTAAATATCATACTTGGGTGTTTTTGCTAGAATCTTTACTAGGACATAATTTTGCATGTCTCCAACAATAAATAATTTGAAAAGTCAAGTCTAGCCAAAAAAATGCAAACATTAGATTTTGAATATAAAAAAGAAAGTGTAAAAAGAAAAAACTTAATAGTCAATACCATTAATTTCAAACGAAATATAAAAAATAAAGAAAGCCACCTAAAGGTCGAGACATGATAAAAAAAATATACGTTTTTAGCATTTTACTTTAAAAGAATTATTAGCGTTAGACCTAGATGCAGATGCAGACTCCATTCCACTCAACAGACTGGCGGCAACTAAATTCATCAACAAAAAAATTCATCAATGCAAACCATATCCAAATTCATTATCAAATTAATCCGTCAACACAGCATGTACAAAATCACAAACAAATAACAACATAGCAGTATACACAAATAAGTCCATTTAACTATCAATATCAACATAGCAATTCAATGCATAAATAATAAATTATGATGCTCTATAAAGTAAACATAGTTTGCCACTTAAATTTCAATGTATAATAATTGTCTATAATTACTAATTAGTAAAAGAATAATTGAAGATAGAAGTCAGTGAAAGTCACTTAGTAGTAGATTGGAAGCAAAGAATTAGCCAAATACTAAATGCAATGGTGCGAAACAGGAACCTAGAGAGAGAGAGATGTGATTCATAAATAAAATGAAGTAGTGAATGAGAGCAAAGGGTGAAATAAGTTTGGCTTCAAACATGAATGTCAATAGTATATAGGTTGGTTATTTTTCCTGTATTCTTTATGAAGCTTGTAATTATAAGAACCAAACATTTTGTTTAGTTCTATTTAGCTAGTTCATGATGGAATTCTTGTTAATTTTTTGACAACTACTATAATAATTAATAATACATATTATATATTATTAATCATGGAAAAATAATCGGTCCAAGATTATGATCTCTTGCATGGTATTTGATAAAGAGAATATGAAGGAAGAAGTCAATGTGCCTTAAAAAGTCAATATTTAGCACGCTAGTATTCACACAACAATAAAGAACGAATATTCTGCACTTTGGAAGATAAACTATAAAGAAATTAAAAATATTTATTGTATTTCCATAGACTTGAGACTGTCTGGATCAAATTACGTGGTGGGCTGCCAAGAACTCCATCATGTTTACATTGCTCATTGGACAAACCAGCCTACAACCAAAAATTTATGGCTTGATGCAGGTCAATTAAGGAAGTACAATGGAATTCTGAATTTCTAAGCAGTTCATTGCTGCACAATATGAAATTAGTTATGACAGAATTGTATATGTTATGCTGCTCATAGTTAGTTGAAGCTGATAAAGAATTTCCATGTGTTAACTTCTTCATTGTTCGCCAGGTTATACTTTTTTGGTATTAGCAATTTGTTGAATGATTGATAGGGTTACATGATTCTGTATGTACAATTCAAGTGAGTCCAAGGCACTTTCAAATTGATAAACCATGGAACCTTCTTAAGATTTATGAATGCAGAAAGATCCAACAAAGTCAACTTGTACCGGTTGGCCTAGGAATATTAGACCAATGTGACAGAGATGTGAAAACAACACACACACACACAGAAACAAAGATGAAATCGCTTCTAAATAGCCTTCTTCTTAAGCTGGGATGACGTTGCTCGTTCCTACTAATTCCTTATGCTACCATATGCCTTAAAATCTTCATTTGTCAAATCCCACACCCCTATCTAATTGCCAAGAAGATGGAGAAAGAAAAATAAAAGGATCTTGCATTGCTGGACTTTAGATTGTTAGAGATGTAATTTGTAAGCAAAAATATAATAACTTTTAAGTCAATAGTCTGAGGTGGTTAATAGTTTAATAAACTTGTCATTCAACAAGAATTCTAGCACTCAATTTGTATTTCTAATCATTTGAAGATTACGAGCTAAATAGCTGTATCATTGCAAAAATGCCAAAGACCTTCTAAGTAAATGGCAGAGGATGTCTTAAGTTACACATATGATTGAAAGTCTAAGGCAAGCCAGTATATTGTACCTCAAGTGCTTAGAAATTCATAAAAGCATTGAATTGTGGCAGTTTATCATCTTAGAATCTTTCCATCTTGCACCCAACATAGTTCTTGTCATTTTTTGCTTCTTCAAAAGTGTTGTGCAAATTATGTTCAAGTATTATAATTGTGAGAACTGTGTGAAACCAAGCTGAAAAAGAAATGAATCAATACAAAGCTGTAACATCCATAGGAGTATTGCTTAGCATATTGTAACAGAAATACTTCTTCAGTTGTTGGAATAGCAGCCTGAATCATTCTAGCATTCCAGCCTATCAATAGTCAAATATTGGGATGAATCACCACACCATTTATGTCCTTTCTCTAAGTTCTCTCACATTCTCTCCTTCCTCACAATTATAGCCTAATTTTTGTTTGATTAAGACAAAAGCCGGAAGTACTTTACACCTGTACTTTATACAACTTTACCTCATCAACAAGAACTAAGAAAACCATGATAATTAATTGAGAAAAGAAGAATAGAATTCTAGGAGCTCATTTGGCCAAAATGATGGTGATCCTCAGGACATTATATATGTTTCTTCAAGGAAAGATTTTTGTGGAAGTGTGGAGTCTTTTCTTAGCCACTATCTTCTTGTTCAGCCTATACTTGAAGTCATTTTTGATAGGCTATCTTATATCATTTGGTTTTGTGGGAGAAAGTGAAAAAGAAAAACAGATGGACCATAGGGGCTTTCTGTGAAGTAAAAGGAATTTGTAATGAAAAGCTAACATAAAACTAAGGTGGCTTTGGCATGTGGTACTCAGATTGGGATATTCAAAAGGGTCTGATAACCTAGCATGTTAAATGTATATTCCTTTCACCAATATTTGCTATTCCACTTGAGCGGTGAAAGTCATTTGAGAATTGACGCCCAATTCTTAAATTTGGGTCTTTTATTAGGAAACAAAAAGGAGTATATATACAACCAGTATTAGCTGTTTGTTATTTTCATTTAATTGCTTATTCATGGTCCTTGAAGAGACAGTTAGATCTATATCCTCCCATGCAATTCCAATTTCTAGAATTTCTTCCCATTCTTATAGAGGGTACTCAGTTTTAATCTCTCTCCTATAATAAAAAGAAATAGATTTCATAGGAAAATTTCCAGTGGAAATCAACGCTAATGAGTTCCATTGTTATGCCTGCAACTTCAGCATATTACCATGAATAAAATTTTCTATTCATGTTTCAGACAAATAAATAAATAAAATTGATCGAATTGGTATAAGAAAGTGAATTAGACTGACAACTATCACATTGTGATCAGAATTATTCCCATGTTACTATGAATAAAACTACATCCAAAGTAAGAGTCTGATAACAACTTATTCTAGCAAACAAGAAAAATTTGTTCTCAAATATGCATCCATCAACACAAAACAGCAAGGAGGCACAAGGACAAGTTCTAACATTTACTTCTATCACATCACTAGTAAAAGAAAAAGAGGCCAAATGGTATAGGAAGGCTAAGGATGCAAACAATGTTGTTGTGACCAGATGAGGGGAGAAACCAGCAGCAGCAGAGCTGCTATCTCTAGTGTCAGTTTTAGGAGATGGAACTGCTATGGGTGAGTGGGTGTATGTCCAATCAGTGTCACACATAACCACTGCTACAAGCACTGCAAGCATCATGCAAATTGAAGCCAGTGGAATCTGAAGCATTCTAGTTGCCATGTCAAGTGAGTTCAGCCAATGAGTGAGCCTAGTGTCTCATAGTGGTAGCCTAAATAGTAAATGCCATGTCCTCTGCCCTAAGCTTCTTTATTGTAGGAGCTTGCTTATTAAACAAGGCATTATTAGAATAATTGATTTAGTCAATCAACCACCCAATCAATTAGTTAGATTCATTTTTTTTTTCTATTTAGTTAGTCCAAGATCATTTTAGTCGGTCCAAGATTACATTCTCATGACACCTCTAGAGTCAATATTTTAACTCCTACCTTTTGAAAATGAAGTATAAAAATATTTCTTGTATCACCATAGACTTGAGACTGTTTACATGGTGGGCAGCCAAGAACTTGTTATATGGCATAAGGCTGCCTACAACAAAAGAGACCATTTACAGCCTGTAACAGATCAATGTAGTGCATTCTATGATTACAATAGAATTATAAATTCCTCAAATATTGAAACATATGTTACTGCTGCTTATAATTTTAATTTAGTCAAATGCTAACTTGTTGACTATTGATGAGGTTATGCTAATAAACTATATTTTATTAATGGGAATTTGTGCTCCTTAGAGTTGATTGTGTTTGTATCATTCATGTCCAATTCTATTTGATAAACAACAAACTGCCATTTTCTTGGACTTACAGATATAAATAATCTTAACATCTCCAAATGGTAATGTCATTCTATATTAGGATCCAGCAAATCAACAACTACTGTTTGTCCCTCTTGATTTCAACACTGGCCTAGGTGTATCAGCCTACATGACAGAATTGAAAACCGCAAAAAGAGAGAGATGAGAAACACTTACCATTCATTTTGATTTCTGTTGGTTAGGTCAGTTTCTACTTTGTCCTTGCAATAGTTCCCTATCACATGTATGCAAGAGAGGGCAATGGCATACACTGGAGGGATAATATAATTCCACCCCCCCCCCCCCCCCCAGCCAAACAGACCTAGAATTGGATTTTCAAGCTGGATGTCTCATCAAGGAAAGGTCTTTGCAGCAAGAGAAATTTTTGGTGTATGAAAATTGAATTATTAATGCATAGTGTGTTGAAGCTGAAAAGTCTATGTGGAAGTGGAAGTGGAAGTGGAAGTAGTGACAACTTGGTAAAACTGGTGGCAAACAGAAATGTTTTGTGCTGTATGGAACAGCAGTTGAATGACTAAACATTACAGAAACATTTGTTCTCTCTCATTCTCTTCTTTCTCAACAATGATTAGTCAAGTTTTTTCTAATGCAAAATAAGAACAATCTTCTTCTTTGTAATAAGAACTAAGTGAAACAAAACAATGAATTGAGAACAAAAGAATACAACTTAGGATCTTGTCGCACTCAATAGGATTGAGTACTAATTTAGACATACCCTATCATCTGTATAAAAGTGCATTGTACTAATTCAGACATACCCTAGACTACATATTAGTGCGGCCTCTAATACGAAGGTTAATGGCTCTAGATGCCATGGCTCTTAAGTTTGCTCTAGCTAAGGAAAGAGAGCTGCTAGATTGCTCACTGGTTTCCCTAAAAGCATCCATAAACTCTTCTCTCTGCAACCTTAGAGCTAGTGCAGCATCCTCATCTTGGCTCAACATCCCTCTTCTTGCTCTCACCCTTGTATCTCTACTTGAAACCCCAGGTTGGCTACTTCGAATCCTCACATTATTATAAACCCCTCTTTCACGGCTTTGATCCTCGTCTCCTCTCTGAGACCTTATAGCTAATGCAGCATTCTCAACATGGCTTACTGTCCCTCTTCTTCTCCTTGAACTTGTATCTCTGCTTGATACACCGGATGCTCTGGTACTTTCATTCCTCAGATTATTACAAAAGGCTGTTTCTGGGATTTTACACCCAGTTTCTCGACTATTCAAGGCGCCGGCTGCCTTCCTTGCTTCTACTTCGTGTGGAAAGAGAAGCTGTATTGTGTTCCAAAGAACCGTGTTCACGGTGCAAGATCTTCCATTGCTGCAAATTCAAGTAAAGGGGTGTAAAGTAAATCCCAAAAATATATTTCAATGATATAAAACTCCCCTGAGCTATTGGCTAATAATTGTAGCTAAGAATTACCTTATTAGTTGTCTGAACTTTGGGCACTTTTTCCCACATTTATCCGCAACAGATCGCAGACATTTCTTACAAAAACTACAATTGAAGAGAAAAACTCAGGACTAATTGATCCACTACTAGACTTAAGAATGTGAAATCAAAGAAACTAATCAACACTAAGAAAGAAATTAGAGAAACAAATGCATGGTATATTTGGTAGCATGTCATTGCCCAACAAATGCACTATTACTAAACAGTGATATGATTCAAGTCAAATTGGACTCAAGTGGAAAGCCACAACATGGTGAAATGAAACAAGAGTTCATTATGACAAAAACAAGATCCTTTTTGTCTCTATGGTAGTACATTCAAATATTAGGTTTTGTTAAGTTAACTTTGAGTTTACCTGTGTCCACAAGGAGTAGTACTAGGTTCAAAACAAATCTCCAAACAAATCTGTAAGCAAATTAGACCCAATTAAAATTTTAAGGGAAAAAAACCAATATAGTCAATTTAAACTAGTCAATAAAACTATCATAAAAAAAAAAAAAAAAAAAAAAAAAAAAAAAAAAAAAAAAATCTTACTGCGCAAGATAGCTCTTCTCTAAGCTTATCCATACAAGGAAGACCAGAACTTGAGCATGAAACACTAGAATTTTGCTCAAGTGATTCATTTGCTCCTTTCTTCTTTTCATCATTCAAAACTTTTTTCATTTCGGAATTCTTTTTCTCGCTCTCTATGCCTGAATATTACCGAAAATCAATAATTTCCTTTTTCTTTATAGCTTTACCAGTAATCAAACAAGATACTATTAAAAGAAAAAGAAACCCTGTAATTAATACCTTTTCTTGTATTTTCTTCTTCATCTAGATCAAGAACAGCAACTGGGATTGAAATTGGACTCTTTCTCTGAGCCCTACGTTTCCTAAAACACATAACAATAGTGTCCCTTTAATTGCCAAGAAAAACGAAAAAGAAAATCTATATCCCCAACTGCATTAAATCCCAGTAATTATCTCTTCCTAATTTTCTCACTAATCGAACAGAATATATGCAATCTTTATGCTAAAATCTAAACTAATAATTGGGTTTGTCATTGTGAACGCTGTACCTTCTTGAATTGCTGGGTGGAGTCTTGAAAAGTAAATCAGAGCGCTTCTTGTTCTTAGTCTCTCGTTCGGGCGTGTCCTCGATGACAACGCTTGCAAGCAAGAGAGCCTCTTCATCCCAACCAGCCAAGGCCGCCATAGATTTGAATCTGGGACTGAATACACCGTCCACGTTTTGCCCATTTGCAACTGGGTTTTTTGGACTTTGTTTTGGTTCTTCTACACTAACCATTTTCTGCAGTAATTTTTATTATTGAGCTTTTGATGTGAGAGCGAAAGAAGAAAGATAATGGGTACTATTCTGCAGAGAAGGAAAGGTTGGGACAGAGTAGGAAGGAAGTAGGGGATTATTTTTTCCAACGGTCGATTTTTTTGAATCAGATGCTGTTTTAACTTTTCTAACGGCTACAAGGGTTTGTGAGGCAAGGGATTCTTTTTTTAATTTATTAAAAAAAATGTGAGGAAGGTTTTACACTTTTACATACGAGTACTCAGACAACTACCATTTGGTATCCCTCAATCTTCTGCCGTTGGATTGTGATCGGTGAATGTTGATGATTATAAGGAAATTTATGATGCTGTCGCTTTTAAGTATTCTCCCAAAAAAAAAAAAACAAAGCATTTTTTTTCTAGAATACTATATTTTTAACGCACATGGAAAGAGAGAAAATATATATATATATATATATATATATATTTTTTTTTTAACTTACAGTGGTATATATCCAAAAGAGCCTAACTCTTGGATACACCAGGAAGAGTTTTATTTCTTATTGCCTCATGTTAATAGGTGCCCTGAGGGTAATTATTGATAAATCATTTTTAAAAAGTTTTCACATTATTTTTATAAAAAATATAAAAAGTGGTCATAATAATTAATTATTTAATTTATTTCCGTTAGAGCATTGGTTAACTTTTCTATTTTTTATTTACAATAAAAATTTCCAACTTGATCAAATATAGAAATTTTGGGTATATTTCCAACTTGTTTGAGTTTTGATCAAAGGATTTTTTTTTTTTTTAATTTTTTTAAGAAGTATTATGTCAACAATATTTTTACAATAAATCCTAAGGAGTAAATTGTTACTGATTCTAATTTAAATTCACCATTGATTTTTTTTTTTTTTTTTTTGTCTACTAATAACAACCAATAATAACTTGTCACTTAAGATTTGTGAAGAAAATGTTGTGGATATAACATTTTTCTTTAGAGAATTGAGTTGCAATACTAAAGCCCTTCAGTGATTTAAAAAAAAAAAAAAAAAACTACAATTTTAAGGGGAGCTCCTCAATGACACTGATGCTTAATTGTAAGGTTTAGCCCATGACTGATGACTCTTCATAGGCAACGACAAAAAAAAAAGGTTTAATAAGAAAATTTGACTCTTCATCGGCAACAAAATAATGGTTTGGGGTGACCTTAGTAATTATCATTAAGGTTTTCAGACCCGAACCGGACCGAAAAGTCGGACCGTGAAAATTGAGAACTGGATTGAAATTTGGTTTTTTAAGCATAGAGAACTGGGCATATGTGGCAATTTCGTGAACTCCTAAAATCGGGGTTGGACCGCACGAACTGGTGGCAAGAACTGTGTGGTCCATCCCTTAGCAATTTTTTTTATTTTATTTTTTATTTTTATAAAAACAACTTAACACAATTTTATTCTACTTAATTAAATTATCCATCTCTTATAAGAAATAAAAAAAAAATGCAAAACTGACCTTCTAACTTTTACTTTTTTTCATTTCAGTCCTTTAACTTTTAGTTTTGTCAATTCAATCCTCTAACTTTTAATTTTTGTCAATGCAGGATTCCGTTAAGGCTGTCGTTAACTTTTAGTTTTTTTTTTTTTTTTTTTTTTTTTTTAATTTCGAAATTAAAAGAAAAAAATTTGTAAAAAAAAAAAAAAAAAATTAAGGTCGTTCCCTTTACCTGAAACCAAAACTGAGGAATCACAACATATTGCAAGTGAATGGCATCACCACGTGATCCTAAAAGCTTTCAATCTCTCTGTTGCTACAATTTGGTGAGATCTAAAATTTGATGAACCCACCTCCCCAAGAGCAAAAGTAATAAAGATGCTAAAAAAAAAAATTGAAAAACGTGCTTATTCCAACTACAAAGTCAAATTCATGTGCAGTTATAATGGTAAGATTCAACCTAGGCCTCACGATAACCAGCTCACTTATGTCGGCGGTGAAACCAAAATACTAGCTGTCGATCATAGCATCAAGTTCAACGCTATCAAGTCTAAGCTTTCTTCGATTTGCAACAACGCTGATCTTTGCTTCAAGTGCCAACTTGTTGGTGAAGATCTCGACACTTTGACTTTTGTGACGAATGATGAGGGTCTCGAGTACATCAAGTTCAACGCTATCAAGTCTAAGGTTTTTTTTTTTTTTTTTTAACAGCTTTTTCTTTTTTTCTTTTAATTCCGAAATTTATTATAAAAAAAAAAAAAAACTGAAAGTTAACGGCAGCCTTAACAGAATCATGCATTGACAAAAATTGAAAATTAGAGGACTGAATTGACAAAACTGAAAATTAGAGGACTGAAATGAAAAAGAGTGAAAGTTAGAGAGTCAGTTTTGCATTTTTGCCAAAAAAAAAAATAATTAAAATCCTTCAAAGATATTCAACTTTACTTCAAAAATTGATCATAAATTTTAATTTTTTTATGGTTATTATTTTATTTTATTAACTTTCTTATTTAATTACTAAATATATGCTTGAAAATCATTAAATTTCCTTCACATATATAAATATATTAGTCAAGTTTTCTAGTTTTATAAATTTAATATCTATATTTAAGCTTTAATTAATTATTAAATTAATTATGACGTCATCACGGTTCGACTCCGGTTCGACCTGAAAAACCTTAACTTCTCCATTTTACAGTTCAATGAACCGTTCGGCCTGAAAACCTTGATTATCATGAGATTTGTGGTTCAATAGAAATATCAAGGCGCCTCCTTCATTACAATAAGAGCAATTACATCAGCTTGGACATAATTGTGCATTTATGCACAATTGCTACAGTAACCGTGCATATATGCATGGTTACTATAGCATGTGTATTTATTATTTTATTAATTTCCGTTCGCACTTTTTTTCTCTCTCTTCTCCGTGCTCAATGAACTCAGTGACTTTCCTCTCCTCATCTTTTTTATCTCAGATGCACATAAATACATCCACACAGACAAATCAACACACAAACACACCCACACATAGACAAACCCACACAGACAAACCAACAGAGAGATAGATCGATGCTTGACTTCTTGTGGTTCATGCACCGTTCAAGGCTTGTAGATCAGAGAGTGGTTTGAGAGTAGAGAGTATCGGTGGCAGTCTTTGGGTGTCACGGTGGAGCTTGGAAGCTCTGTTTCCTTTAAAGATCGAAGATGGTGGAAGTCTGTGGGTGGGTGTCATGGTGGAGCTTGGAAGCTCCATTTCCTTCAAGGAGATGGTTGAAGTCTGTGGATGGGTGTCACGATGGAGCTTGGAAGCTCTGTTTCCTTCAAGGATCGGAGATGGTGGCAGTCTGTGGGTGGGTGTCATGGTGGAGCTGGGAAGCTCCGTTTCGTTCAATGATTGGAGATGGTGGCAGTTTGTGGATGGGTGTCATGATGTTGATGAGGATCGAAGATGGTGGAAGCTTGAGATTTGGCCATGAGAGAGAGAGAGAGAGAGAGAGAGAGAGAGAGAGAGAGAGAGAGAGAGAGAGAGAGAGAGAGAGAGAGAATGTAAGGGTAGTTGAGAGAAATAATAAAAAAATTGAGAATAAATAATATTTTTTTAAAATATCTTGTAAAATAGATAAGCTGATGTGAATGTTTTGTAAAAGTGATGATGTAAAATAAAAAAAAAAAGTATGTTTTTAAGTGTAAAATAGATGGAATCTTATGCGCAAGTTGATGTAATTGAGTGAAAAAAACTTTACAAAATCTTAGAGGCTTGAGGCTTAATTTATTGTTTTTGAAACTCTAATATTTAATTTGTTAAAAAAAGAAAGAAAAAGAAGAGTGTTGAAGTTGATTATCATACGGGCTAGTTTTAGATTTTTTTTTTTTTTTTTTTTTTTGGTTTAAAAGGGACTAGCTTTAGCCACGTCAAGAAAAGTCAAGTGGCAGGTCAAAAAGGCCGAGATCCCATGTGGCAACTTCTCATTTGCCTTAGCAGAGGCGTGGTAGTATACTATTAATAGTCTTCTCTTCTGCGAGGCAAGAAAACTCAAGAATTCAGAAATGAAGATTGGGACATGGAGGTTCTCCAATTCCAAATGGGTCGCGCTTTGCTTTTGCCTCTTGCTTTCTCTGCAGATTATTTAGGTATCTTTTCTGATATTTATATGCATATATGTGCAAAACCCGCATCGGTCTTTCTATATATAAACGTTTTTTTTTTAATAATATAAAAAAGTACGGAGTGTCCCAGCAACTTGTTATTTAGTTGCTATAAGATATTTCGAAAACCCGTGAATCGATATTGCGGTGGGTTCCATGTATACCTTGGGTTAGTTAATTTTTTGTTAAATTTTTTGTTTTTATAACAAAAACTCATATTTGAATTGTATATTACAATTAATAGGCCTTTTGGATATATACAACTGTAAATTTTTTTAAAAAATTTTTTTGGCCTTTCTCTGTGTGTGTTAAAAATACTTAATATTCTAAAAAAAAAAAGATTGTATATCACAATTCAAGATAAATTTCAAAATGTAAGGTATGTTTGGTAACTATTTTTTTCCTTAATTTTTGTTTTCAAAAATAATTTTTTATTTGTGAAACTAAAAAACTTATTTGGCAATTCAAAATTAATAGAAAACAAAAACTATTTTCAAAACTCAATTTGTGAAGAAAATTTAAAACATGTAAAAGACTGTTTTTACTTTTTAGCTTCTAGTTTTCAAAAGTCAAAGAAAACACGAATTTGATGAATCTGTCTAATTTAATGAGTTAGCATTAAAGTTCAAATCTTAATAACAACATATTTTAGTACTTTTTATTTTTTTTTTCTTCAAAAAACTATATATATATATATATATTTTAATTTCAACTAACTAAACATGTTTTTTATTTCAAAAATATAAGAAAATTGTTTTTTCTTTATATTCTCCAAAACAAGTTTTTAAAAATAGAAAACAAAAACGGTTAGCAAACATAACCTAATGTTTTGTGTATGCAAAATTTTTTGATATAGAGGGATGAAAATAAAGTTATTGTGGCTTTTGACACTGGGTAGAATTCATTAACACGTGCTAGTCTACTCAAGTTAGTGTACAGTGAAGTAAATGTCTTGCTCTTAGCTAAATCTACACCAGACAATACTATAATGACTTTATGTTTACTTATGAACTGATTTGGTTTTTATTTTGGAGTAAACCGATATTCTCCAATGGCCCTTTTTTAATTGTCCTATAGGGAGGATAATCTCAATTGCAGCTCAATTTTACTTGTTTATTGATTTAGTTCTATATCAGAAATTGTGCTTTTAGATGGATTGTGTTTATAAAACAAAATTATTATTATTTTGGCCAAAATCCAAATTACACCATTTAAGTTTGGGTGAATTGCCATTATCATCCCTAAAGTTTAGTTTTTGTCATTTAGTCCGAAACTTTAACATTTCTGTCAAATTGGCCATTCCATCCGTTACCATCTAAAAAATTATTGTTAAGACCGGTAAAATGATGTCACATCACATATGTGAATAGTGTCAATTTTATAAGCATCAATGGACTGAAGGACCAACTTGACAGGAATGTAAAATTTTAAGCACTAAAATGATAAAAAAAAAAAAAAAAAAAAAACTTTAGGGATGAAATCGACAGTTCACCCTAGCATAAAAAGTGTAATTTGTATTTAGCCATCGTTTTTTTGGTTCTTTCTTGAAGCTCTTCTGCAATATTTTATAACAACATTATCATTTTTCTTGGTATAATGAATGTGCCTTTTATTCTGCAGTATTACTGACCCCTTCCATTATTATTTGCTGCCCCAGGGTTATAAAGAGTCTGAAACTGCGGTGGTTTAGATTGTTGGGTTTGAAAATTTGGATTAGGCTAGCAATTTTTGGTGTCCATGTCTTAGTGTTACCTATTTTCCTGACATAGATTCTTTAATTAAGGGGAACCTAAATCGTGAATGCAACCTGAAAAATGTGGCATTAATAACACCCTAAATTTATAGCAGCAAAAAAGTATTAAATGACTGTGTTTTAGTGGCATATATTATCTGCCTTGGTCGATTTGTCAATGTTTGTAAGTAATATTTAAGTTTGATGTTCAGAACTCTAAAGCTAGAGCAAGGGAATGCTGCTCATGAGGTACATTGTTCAAGAGAAAGGAGTAGGGCTGCACAGAAGATAATTGAGGAGGTATCAGAAGATTCTGATTAAAATTTCTAAAAGACAGTATCCGTGGTACTTAATTTGATAATGTTATCTCGTGATGGGCGCAGTATCTAATACCCTTTGTGGAGAAAGAACGATATCAAATGTCAATAAGGTGTAGGCTTCACTCAGACAATGACCTTTATAGAGATCAGGAACAACACAAGATCCGTGTAGATGTAAATGAATGGAAATGTAGATACTGTAGAAAAAGGTTTTATGAAGAGAAACACCTTGATTAGCATTTTGACAATAGACATTATGATTTGCTGAATGTGGTATGTATGTGGTGCTATTTTTCCTAGAATTGATGGTAATTGATCTATTTTTTGTTTTAGAAAATTTAACATGGTTGGGTTGTAAATGACAAATCATACAAGAAATGTCCCATTTGATTATTTGTTGGGTCTTCATTTTCTTGCATTGGAAAAATAAGATTAAGAGGCTTTGGAATTGTAATATTGACCCTAGTAGTTGAGATAATTCATAGTGATTCTGATGATAATGGTGATGATGTTAGTTATACTTGGTCTCTCTGGTAAGTGAAATGATACCTATCTTACTCTCCTACGGCATAACCTACAGTATGTAAAATAGACTTGAGTATGGATATTAGATGAATTTGTGGAGGTGTTGGATTATCAATCCACGGAATTTAGGATGAGGGAACATGGCTGATTTTGTGATGTTTTAGATTTTTCCAATCAATCATCTCAAGGTAATATGATGTGTCTGTATAACATGGTGTGCTTGACATGGCCATGGGTACCTCATTTTAAAATATTTACATGACGTAGGAGCAGTTGTGATAAGGAGACTTGATATATGTTTTTTTAATTCATTTGTTGGACAATCCAGTGAAATGCAAACCCAAAAAAGCAAGAATTTCTGGTACACATTATAAGCCTTGTAGCGTCCTACAGGTGGATTTTACTTAAATGTTTGTAGCAGCAGGAGGTGTATATATGATTTTGATTGTAGAAGACTATGCATAAAAGTGATCCCTAGGACCCAAAGAAAACCAAAAAAAGAAAGAGAGATTAACTTGCATGCCTATGCAAAGCTTTTAACCTGAAAGTCATTTTGAATGTTCTCTCTAAAAGGCCTATATTCATTGACATTCCATAAACCAGACAACTATTATATCAGTGATCTATTATAGACAATTACTTGACAAAGAAAACATAATACAGAGTATTTTTTATGAACAGACTATACTAACATCATCACAAGTATGACACACAAAATATAGAGACTCCAATTTCCATTGGTCAAAGTTTATATCCTTTTTTTTTAACCTAGTACTATTGGGTTATCTTGATAATTTTTCATTTTTGTTTGTGCCTCAAATTTCACTTTACAATCATTGTCATCTCATTTTTAATGTCTTAATAACTAAACACTTCTATGGAGCTGCATCTTTTTTTCACCTACCATTCTCTCTTCTGTTGATGTCTTTGGCCTGTCTATTTGATTTAATATCCCACATCTTTGGTTCATGGTCTCACGTTTAGATTGCATTTCTTCTAATTTGCTTGGTAATCAATATTCCTCCGGGACTTTGTCAAACATAGTCCTTCCATTGTCTTAAGTTTAAATGGTACATTGGTAATTGAACCATGGGATACTTGTGCTGAATCCAGAATCACAGCAGGTGCTTGGCAGATGTATGTGGTGCATTGCATTGTGACCTTGTGATGGATTCCACTCCTCGCAAAACTAAGTGCAATCCTGCAGCTGTTTCAAGGAATCAACATCTGTGTGAGGTGGCCTATGATTGATGTCTTATAAATTGTTGATTCTAGCATTCCTTGTAGTCATATTTTAATTATTCTGTGCAGAGCCTAGCTGACAGTTGTTTTCCAGTCAATGAGGGTCCTTCAGCAAGCCGCCTTCATGGTAATTGTGACTTTGTCATAATTGAAACTTTATGATCTCATAAACAGTCCTACCAGGTAGTGATCTTGCATTTTGATGTTATCCAATTGTGACAGAATTCTTCCTACGGCAATTCTGTGATGCCCATACTTGTAAAGGTGGTCAGAAACCCTTCTCTAGGGGGCACAGGGTAAAGTTCACCATCACATTTACTTTGTTTTATGATCAATTATACTTTCCAAGCATGCAAACAAGTACCAAACCATATGGCTCTACATTTTGTCATTGATCTCCTAAAAGTCTGATAGAAGGAAAATAGATATCCTTCTTCTTTTCTATGTTCCTCTGCCACTACGGTCTAACCTTCTTTTTTTGGTAAGTTAGATCTTAGATTTTAGGAAACTCTGCAATAAAAAACTCATCAAAACCAGATGATTGAAGTAAATCAGATTAATTCGTCTCTCTAAAGGGAGCTCTCTGTGATACACACCCCTTACAATCAGACTGCAGTTAGCTTCAAGCATGCTCATGCTACATTTGGAATCCTACACATTTTTTGCATTTGATAAACCTAAACTGTGTATAGAAAAAAAGGTTGTACCCAATGCACATTGTTCCCACTTTTGCGGAGTTTGGGAGGTGATTGGTAGGCAGCCTTATGCCCTTACCCCTTTTTTATTTTTTAAGAGGCTGATTCCAGCTAAACTGTATATAAGCTATCCTTAAATTTAAAACTTGGAAGTTTTGTTGGTTCTTTCTTATTTATTTATATCCATGCTCTTTCATACGTGCAGAAGACTAGAAATGTGTCCTACCTTATTGTTTCCCTTTTGACTATGATGCTGTTGCCACTTTTCTACATCTTCATTTATATGCACCGGAGGTATTTACTCTCTAATTTCTTTGTTTCCCTGTTTATGGAAGCTTTTCAAATGGATTCACAATGTTTGTTATTTAACTTTGCAGGGGAATGAAAGGGGGAACGGTACAGCTGAAGCGCATCTCAAAAAGTGTGCAAAAGAAAAAGCCCTTGTAGTTGGTAATTTTCCCAAAAACCATGATACCTGATTCTTTTTCTATTGGTTTCTGTGAGAAAGAGAATGAGAGGAGATGTATTGTATCATTACAATTTAAAAATCAATTGATATTTCTTGTTCCATTATCTGCATTTTTGAATTTTGAATAGTCTGAATGTAGAGAAGCAAGATTTAACAATGCAACTGTCAGGTAATTTCATTAACTTGATAAAGATTTCTTTGATCCCCTCCTTGTGTAAAGCTGTTTGTGCTACTTCTGCTTAGAAGGATATGCGTGAATGCATTTTAAATAGCTAAATTCACTATATAAGAGCTACTTTCCTGCTACCTATTGGTAAAAAGGGTTGCCATGGCTTGGAATTTTTCTGCTATTAGCCTTGCACAATCACAGAAAGCTTTTACATTTTCTTTTTAACAAGGGTAGAAATGTATAACAGGAAGAATCATTGACTAAGGATGATCCTATCCCATTTTCTGTAAAGATGCTGGAGGGATGCCACCAACACATTCGTTGTCTTGGTCTGAGGCCTCTAGTTATGACAAAGAATCATCACTTGGCAGAAGTATGGCCATCTTTCTTGGGCTCCAACGTTTTTCAGTTTTGTCATGGACCCTAGATGATCTTTAGCAGAATTGCGTAACTTCTGCATCAAAATTTGCTTTTCCGTCTAAGTGCTTCAAATTCCTGCCCTAGGAGAGGAGATACACAAGGGTTATCTTATGAAACTGTTTGATGAGACCAATTTCTCGAGTAAGAGACCCACACATACTATGAGAAAGAGATCTTATGAGTGTAATTTAAGATAACTTTTTTTTAGGGGAGGTATCATTATAGTAAATGAAAACATAACTTAGACATAAAAGATGACCATAAATAAGTCTTTTTTTTTTCCACCACCTAATATATGAGGTCTCATGTCTTTTAAGATAACTTTCTTTCGGGGAGGTATCATCTTAGTAAAGGAAGATAACATAAAAGATGACCATAAATAAGTCTTGTTTTTTCCTCCCACCTATAACCTTGATCCTCTCTCATCATAACTAACTTCATATTCTCAGTCATTATCTTTCTAGTTTATGCACTGTATCAAACTAATACTGAAAGTAGCAATTGACATAATAGGACACAACTTGCTTGAAAGTAATGAGCACAAGTTAACATCAATTAATATAAAACGACCTCCAGGTATCTATCATTATCTTTATGAATTTTAATATTGCTAAGTATCTTTATGAATTTTATACTACTAAGCAATGATGTTGATATATTTGAAAATAATGACTAATGAGCATTAATTATTTAACATCAATTTCTCTTATATTAAATGATCTCAAAGTATGCATCATTATTCTTATGAATTTAATACTACTAAGCAATGATGATGATGGTTTTGATATTGACGATAGTGAGGAGTGAGATGACGCAATGCACCTGCTTGAACTGTCTAATTAAAATGACTAATCAACAAGTTGGTGTTTATTAGTTGGGGTGTGATTTTGTCAGCTAATGTGGAGGACAGTCCATCGAACATGCTGGAATTTAACTTGTTTTTGATTGCTTGCCCCATCTCTTTAGTTATTTATTTATTTGAATCAATTTCAGTTATTTGCCTGAAATTATGAAGTCTTTTGTAATATCTATTCTAAACTATAAATTTCATTCAATACTTTAATTATGAAGTCTTTCAACGTTCAAATTCGTGTCAAGATTATCAAATTAATGTGCAAATCACATAGTAGGATGCACTAATTTGTCAAACTTAACATAGTACATGTTTATTTGTAATGGCCATCCCATCCTACTTTACTAATTTTACACTATTTTGAATGTTGGGATGTATAATGCAAATCAATATTGCATTAGGCTGGACAATACAAATTAATGACTATATAGACGTCAAGCCTTGATGTGATGACAAGTGTCTTTTACTAGAAAAACAATAAGTTACGGTTCAACTCTGAAAATCAATGTTTTCAATAAATTAGAGATAAGATTGTCTATCATAACTTTTTACAGACTCTGTAAAAGTAAGAGTTTTGTGCATTGATTACAATATTTATTTATTTATTTTATGTAATAGTTTAAGCTACAAATAACGCTATTTACTTAATTTCTTGAACTATTTTCTAATGAGTTGGGCTTAATGGCCATCTCAACCACAAAATCAATGAACTAGCCCTAGTTTAGTATCAAAGAGTGGTTTTAGGAGACCTTGCCTTAGGTAGTTCTGGAATGAGACACAAACTTTGGTAGGAGGAGATCATATATGGGATTCCATGTCGAATTCTTTGCCCTATATATTTATATACAGGTGCATGCACTAAATAAACAAGAGTGCTAATAAGGTTCCACTTCATTTTCAGTGCTTAGCAACCTGCCTCCAATAACCCTGGTCCAAATGAATAAAAAATTTCAAATAAGCTTTAAAAGTTCCATATATTTTATTGCAATCAGTCCCAACACAAAGCTCAATAAAAATCAGAAAGCTTAAATAATATATCCTAGAATGATTAAAAGAAGCTTGAGCTTGGCAGACACTCATGGTCATCTAGCAATTTTTGGTTTCCTTTGGCTGTCCTTATTATGATGTCACATTTAATAGGAGAATAAAAGGACTGCATATATGAAGAATATCAAGAAGTAACCTTAGACACTTATAATGATGTATGAGACCAGGGGAAAATTTTACAATTACAAAGGAAACAAAAAAAGAGCTACTCCATCAACACGAGGGGTCATAGATCAGGGCTTTAAGCCCCACTGGTTTTGGTTAGACGAGCTGACCAATCCCAACAGTGAAAGCAAGAAATTACAATGATCAAATATGGATGAACATGACACCATCATAATAGATTATAATTAGTTCTAAGTATTGAACACAACAAGAAGGCCAAGGAAGAAATGGAAAGAACTAGGGAGTTTCTTGTCAATCACAATCGTTTTCACACTAACTTTTTAAACAAATTTATTGCTCCAGTGTTAATTAAACTAAAAGACACTTTTCATTCAAAAAGAAACCAAAGAAACTTGGGAGACAGATGAGAGTATGTTCATTGGCTATTTTCCAAGAAAAAAAAGGTCTTGTTCCAGATGATTAAAGCCATCCCATGAAAGCATGGAATCCACAATTTTCAACCTATTGTAGAGAGGGGGATTCACCCATGGAAGGGTTACTTGAGTTTTCCAGAGAAAATGAAGTAGAACTGTAGGATGTATTGGTGTTGGTTGCTTGGTTCATCCATGATCCCAAATCCAAACTTCCACACCAGATATCATGATTGTTTAAAAGATCAATTGTTTCATCCAAGGTTAATTCAACCTCATTCCTTATCTCCTCTGTTGATACAAAATCTGGCTTGGCATCATTGTCCTCATCTATGGACTTAACCTCCGGCTGTCTTTCCTCTTGTCCCTTTGATGGGGATTGCTGTCAGTGGCTTGGCGTTGTCTGCCACAACTTCACTGCTCAACGCGCGTTTCTATTCCATTTAAATCATTTAACACTTAAGAGCATCAGCAGTGGGGCTTCTATATGCCAAATGTTAGGAACATTTGGCATTTAAGCCCCAAAACTGATCAGCAATGGGAAGGCCATATCCCATATGCAAAAAAAAATTTGAGATTTAGCTACAGTACCATCTCAAATGTAAGATGGTACTGTAGCTGAATGGTATAAAAAAAAAAATTTAATGTTTTTTAACCTGAAATTTCTCTCTCATCTCTCATTATTTCTCATCTTTTCTCTCTCTTCGTTCTCTCTTTCTCCTCTGCTTTGTGCTCTCTTCAGACCCAATACTCTCTCCGATCCTTTCTCATCCCTTTTATTGCTCTCTTCAGAATTGTTGTTGCTTCGTTCTGCTTTCTGCTTCATTTGCTATGGATTCCGATGGGTTTGTTATGGAATTCGATGAGGTTGCTATGGATTTGTGGGTTTCTGTGTTGATCTAGGCGTGAGGGTTATGGGTTGATCTGGGCATGGTGGTTGGTTGGGAGCGGTTGATGGTGGGTTTGGATCGGCGTGAGGGTTGCGTTTGGATCGACGTGAGGGCTGGGTTTGCTGGTGATTTTTCTGGATCGGAGTGAGGGCTGGGTTTGGATCGGATTTAGGGGGGGTTGTTTGATCGGCGGGCTGGGTTTGGACCGGTGGGGTGGGTTTAGATCGGCATGAGGGCTGGGTTTGGATCGGCGTGAGGGCTGGGTTTGGATCAGAGTTAGGGTGGAGGCGTTGTTTGATTGGCGAGCTGGGTTTGGATCAGTGGGGTGGGTTTGGGATCGGCGTGAGGGATGGGTTTGCTGGTTGTGTTTTTTTTTTTTTTCCTTATCTGTTTTGTGCCTGAGGTTGAGGGAGAGAGACGTAAAGGAAAAGAGAGAGAGAGAGAGAGAGAGAGAGAGAGAGAGAGAGAGAGAAATAGTAAAAAAAAAAAATAAAAAAGAATATTTAAATAAATTGGGAAAAAAATAGAATTTTGGGATGCTGGTGTATTGAAAAATGGTATGTTATAATTGATAAAGTTACTTTTTGAGATGGTAAAATAGGATGGGATAAGATTTCTGGATGTGGATGCTCACAGCATCAGAGTTTTTCATATAGTGATTTTTGTTGGGAGAAACTTACCCAAAAAATAACTTTCGTAGGAAGAAAAGAACTGTTGCTATTTCTTCTTCACCTTAGTACTATAATGACTATACTTTCCCCTCGGGTATGCAATCCGAAAGCCACTTTTTCTTCATCACAAATCTTCTAAAAACTAAAACACTCTTCCATTCTCATTGATTGAATAAAAATATATGTTTGAAAAATTGAAAATTACATGGTTTTGAGTCCTAGTGACAATCTACCAAAATCATGGCTTAACCATCTTACTCAAACAGTCAAACTACACTAGTGAGTCTACTGAAAAACAAAGAAACAAAGAAAAGTGCCAACAAATTTTAATGGAAACAAGATCTATAAGGCGCAAGAAGCCTTCCCACATTGCTGAAAATGGCATCAATTGGATCATTGATCTTCCTGATGCTGTTCTTCATCACATTCTCTTGCTCCTACCCATCAAATCAATTGCACGAACCAGTCTCTTATCCTTTCGAGATTCAATTTGACAGTGCTCCTTTAATCCTATCCATCCTTTTGAGATTCAATTCGACCGTGCTTGTTTAATCTAATGCAGATTCGATTCAGCCACGCTCGTTTAATCCTATCTATCTTTTCGAGATTCAATTCAACCACACTCGTTTAACCTCACTCGGATTCAACTCGGCCATGCTCGTTTAATCATATCTATCTTTTCGAGATTTAATTAGACCGCGCTCGTTTAATTTCACACGGATTCAATTCGGCCATGCTCGATTAATATCTTGGAATGATCCAGTAATGGCTTCATCAAATTAAGAAGAAGAAACAAAAACTATGTTTTCTTTCGTCATATCCATATACTAAACTTTATGGTGACTTTGATGACAAGATGTTAATAATGCTTGTTTTATTGACAAGATATAACAATTCTAAAGTAGAGAAACCATGAATTTCCATCTCAAGGCTTTCCGTCTCCCCTAGTACAAACTTTGCTCAATACGATCTGGAGTAGAGTTGCTACTCATATATATAACAGCTTCCACGTACAGTCATCAAACCATAGAGCGCAATTGCATCACTGCCATGCTTAAAATTCTCATCTTACAGCAATGATGCCACTATAGTTAAAAGGAACCAAAGATAGAGGAAATGATATTTGAACATGGTAAATGATATTTTAACCAAAAATTACTTACTGTTTTGAAGAACTCTTGTGATTTCTCGCCAGGCAACATCCTTAGGGGCTATTTGGTTTTTGTGCAACCATCAATCTTCACTCCTTACTCAATTTTAAAACTTAAAAAGATTAAAAGTCAAAAGTTGCGGCCAAAACATAAAAAGTCAGTCTAGTTTCACTTAAAAAAAAAAAAAAAATCAGTTAGACAAAAGTTGCGGCTGGACCTTTGACCGTAGGTCCCTCAGTATGTGTTTAATTATGAAAATGCCATTGAAACTGAGTTTTGATAACTTGAAAATACCGAAAATTACCTAAAATGTGTTTTTAGTTTCCATAACTCATCACTCAAAAATAAGAAAATTGAGTGATAGAAACAAAATTTGAAAACACATCCAAACAAGCTTTCTCTCCATGGGTCCCACCATTTTTGAGTTATGGGTGATGAAAACAGAGTTATGGGAGATAAAAACGCAAAAACCAAACAGCTCCTTAGGGGAACAGAATTATAATGTGACATCTCCTGAAAATAACGCTAGTCACTAATCCAAAATAATTCTCATCAATCATCCATGTACATAATGCTTGGAAGAGCTTAACAACAACAAAACAAAAAAATCCTCTCTTTTTTTATTGGATAATTTTTATAGTTATGGTAAATAGTAATGTCTAATAAATAAGATATTTATTATTATTTTTTAAACTAACCTATTCCAATTGCTTGTTTGTCCTCTAAACCTAAAAAATGATTGAAATACCCCCCTTAAACCTAGAAAAAAGACCAAAAATACCCCCTATACCTAAAAAATGACTGAAATACCCCCTAAACATAAAAGAAAATGACCGAAATACCCTCTAAGTCTTTTTTTTAGGCTTAGAGGGTATTTTTGGTCATTTTTATGGTTTCATTGCGCACATTTACTCTTGTTCCGCACTTTGATTAAGTAAGAGTAAAAGCAATTTAAGTGTAATTTTTTTTATATCCACTTGAAGAAGTGCAACTCCTTGATTAATAAGTTGCTGTTCTTAGGGTATGTGGTCAGTGTGGATGGGATTCATGTTGATGAGGACAAGGTTCGTGCAATTAGAGAATGGCCAACCCCAAAGACAGTGAGTGATGTGCAAAGCTTCTATGGATTAGCAACCTTCTATCGGAGGTTTGTTTGAGATTTTAGTAGCATATATGACATTTTTTTTTTTCAAAAACAATTTTATTTTTATTAGGTACACTTTTAACAAATGAATTTTTAAAGTTAAAATTTTGTAAAGATGAATAAATAGGCTTATATAAAAAAGACGCTATAAATATTCCGAGATAAGCAATACTTAACAAAAAACTTGCATTTGTCACAAATTCATACCAATCCACTGAGTTGTTTGAATTTTGATGTAAAAGGTTTATATCTGGACTTAAAAATTTGGATAATATATCCAAATCCTCTCTGTTGATTGAGTTGATGAAAAGGGATTCCTATAGACCCAACGAAGAAAGTAAATACACCTAATACAAACATAGAAAATAACATAGTATTATCCAATTCATGGGGATACGAAAAAGTGTTCATAATGCCAAAATGAGTAATAGTAATAAAGGGTCGCGACATCTTTCCTATATTAATAATACTGATTGGATATACTTTATTCCAAAAAAAAAAAAAATCCTTTTATTATTCATTGTTAATAAAGAGAATAAAGGAATTTTTCCCCCCACTTTACCCCATAGAGACATTGAATAAAACGAGTTATTTGTTTTTCCATTGTAATTTTGAAAATTAACATTTAAATATATAATCCCATGTCAAGATGAAGTTCAAACTAAACAGTAATTGTAGCCAAGGTGTCAAAGAAAATGATGAAAGCATTGTTACTTTTCCTAGGACTCAAATGAGAGGTGGTTAACATTAAGAAATAGAAATGTTCACCAATTTGTCCATGAGGACCATGACCAAAACAGTGCGTTCTTTACAACCTTGACATCGCTATTTTCCCCCAACATATCTTTACCCTCTTGCCCTATCACCACTACCACCACTACCTATTAACAATATTTTGATGTAGAACAAAAATGCGCACATCAGCACTTGATTTTATTAGATTTATTCTAATACATCTCAAATCCTCTTTGTTGATTGAGTTGATGAAAAGGGATTCCTATGGACCCAACGAAGAAAGTAAATATGCCTAATACAAACATAGAAAATAATATAGTACTATCCAATTCATGGGGATACGAAAAAGTGTTCGTAACACCAAAATGAGTAATAGTAATAAAGGGTCGCGACATCTTTCCTATATTAATAATACTGATTGGATATACTTTATTCCAAAAAAAAAAAAATCATTTTATTATTCATTGTTAATAAAGAGAATAAAGGAATTTTTCCCCCCCACTTTACCCCATAGAGACATTGAATAAAACAAGTTATTTGTTTTTCTATTGTAATTTTGAAAATTAACATTTAAATATATAATCCCATGTCAAGATAAAGTTCAAACTAAATAGTAATTGTAGCCAAGGTGTCAAAGAAAATGATGAAAGCATTGTTACTTTTCCTGGGACTCAAATGAGAGGTGGTTAACATTAAGAAATAGAAATGTTCACCAATTCATCCATGACCAAAACAATGCGTTCTTTACAACCTTGACATCACTATTGTCCCCCAACATATCTTTACCCTCTTGCCCTATCACCACTGCCACCACTACCTGTTAACAGTATTTTGATGTAGAACAAAAATGCGCACATTAGCACTTGATTTTATTAGATTTATTCTAATACATCTCAAAATATTGGATTTATGCAGTTCCTTTGTTTCGAAATCTCTATTTTCCTCCTTTCCCTGAGACTATATATGCTTAAGAAGAATAGATAACTAGAATACTTGTGGCTTTCAAACGTCAACAGGAAAAATAAAAATCTGTCAAGGAATGTGCCCGTTTTTCAAGAGTAAAATATTTTTAGGCTTGAAATCCTTGTAAAATACCATTGTGAGGAAATCAGTTCTTTTCCTAACCCTAAACATATAAAAAGATTGTTTTAAGGGCCGTCAAAGAGTACACAAGTTGCACAAGTATTGAGCAAAGTCTGTTCAAACAATTTGTGACTGAAGACAAAGTTTTAACCTAATTCATCATTCTTAAAGAAGTTGCTGTGTATGTACACCTTTGGGTTTTGTGACCAATCATCTTCTTAATCTTTATTATTGGGATGAACTGAAAAACTTTGCAGCCTACAACTCTCTCTAGTTGCTGTTTGAAGTCACATACTGGAATCTGCACATTGGTTAGTCACGTACTTGAGATCCGTGCATCAAAAAAAGGAAATTGTCACTACAAAACAAGTCCAATTGGATATTGGAGAAATGGTTCAATTGTAGGTTGGTATGATACTGAAATTTTTTTACTTGTAACCGCTTATTATGATAATAGTGGAATTTCGGGAGTGGTGACTTGAAAATCACCCGATGGGATTTTTGCCGTTAAGTTTTTTCCATTCGTAAACAAATCACCATGTTATTTATTTTCCACTGCATAATTAGTTTAATTGGTGATTTGTTTGTGCTACACTCGTTTGCATGTTAATTAACTTAATTAATGCACTTTGGCTAAATTAATTGGGTAATTTATTACAAGGGGTCAATACGTTTTTGGCATTTCAAGTGGTATCAAAATAGGCACACTCTGATTAGGTTTTAATCTTTACTGTGTTGATCCATTAACCCCTGTTGTCATGACTGTAACCGACTTGAGGAGATATTTGTTTTCAAATACATCTTGTTTTTCTAATCTCTATTTGTTTGAGTGTTTCAGAAAATACAAGTCTAAAAGTTATTTAAATTATCTTATAATGATTATTGGAAAAGATCTCAGTAATAAAAAAAGACCAAGAAGAAACTAGACTGTCTTAGAATGAAACTGTGCAAAGGAGTTAATCTGAGAAGAGTAAAAATTAAAAGCTTAGCTTGTAAAAGGCAAATAAGAGAAAGTACCGTTCCTACTGATCTGTCATCTAAGCACGAATTGTGTTTTATGATGAAATTTGCATTTAAAGTTATGGACATATGTTTGTGGTACCTTGACAACGGTTGCTCAAGATGCATGACTGGAGACTGATCTCTTTTCAAGGCTTTCGAGTTAAAGAAAGGTGGCAATGTCACTTTTGGTGATGGGAGTAAGTCACAGATTAAAGGAAAAAGAATCATCTCTCTACCTGGGCTGCCGGACATTGCAAATGTTCTTTATGTAGAAGGTCTAAGGGTGAACCTGTTGAGCATAAGTCAGATATGTAATCAAGACTTCATGGTACTATTCTCAAAAGGAAAGTGTCTTGTCATGGATGAGTTTGGAAAGAAACTAATTAGTGGTGTTCGCACTTTAGACAACTGTTATGGATTGGTTCCTGATACTGATATTATGTGCAATAGCATTCGTTTGCCTAATGAAGATCTATGGCATCAACGAATGGGATATGCTAGTTACAAACATCTTTCTGTTGAATCTAAGCATGAATCAGTCTTGGGGATACCAAAACTTAGTAGAATGAGCAATATGGTGTGGACCATGTCAACTTAGGAAACAGATAAAAGCTAAGCATCCAAGCACTTAGACATCAGCTACATCTAGGCCATTGGAGCTTCTACATTTGGATCTTATGGGTCCAACAAGAATCGAGTCTCTTGGTGGTAAGAGATACATTATGGTTGTGGTAGACGACTTCACTAGGTACACTTGGGTCATTCTCCTACGATCCAAGTCTGATGCTCCTGAGCACATTGAGGCTTTATGCACAAGACTGCAGAATGAAAAGAGCCTAAAGATTGATCAAATTCGAAGTGACCATGGTAAAGAATTTAAGAACTCATATATGGAGTCCTTTTGCACAAGATCAGGTATATCTCAAGAATTCTTTACTCCTATTACTCCTCCGCCGAATGATGTGGTAGAAAGAAAGAATAGGGTTATTCAGGAGATGGCCAGAGTCATGCTACATAACAAAGATGTGGCTAGAAACTTGTGGGGAGAAGCTGTTAATACTGCATGTCATACGGTTAATAGAGTGTACTTTAAACCCAGTACCAAAAAGACTCCTTATGAGTTATGGAAAGGAAGGAAGCCGAATGTGAAGTATTTCAGAATCTTTGGAAGTACTTGTCTCATCCTCAAGGATAGAGAGAATGTGGGAAAGTTTGACTCTGGAGCGATGAAGATATATTTTTGGGTTACTCCTCCACAAGCAAGGCTTATCGGGTATACAACAAAAGAACAATGAAGGTAATTGAGACAGTGAATGTTGTTATGGATGAGTCTTCAGATTCTAGTTTTGAGAAAGGCATTGAAGAACTCCCCAAAGAAATTCTTCCTCCTGAGCCTAAGGAAGTTCAAGACATTGTTGAACAAGAACCTGCATCTCCAAGTACTCCCGGTACTCCCAGTGTTGTGAAAGACTCTGCATACATACCTACTTCACCAGATTCTAAATCTCATGAAAAGAAAAGACCTTCCTTCAGGATTAAATTAAATCATCCACCAAAAGTTATTATGAGAAACATGAATGAACTCACGTTAAGGAAACGTACAGTAGATAAATGTGTTGCTAATTTTGTGTCTTATTCTTGTTATTTTTCACAGGTTGAACCCACAAAAGTTGAGGAAGCACTACAAGATGAAAGCTGGGTCGAAGCAATACATGATGAACTGCTCCAATTTCAAAGGAATGATGTCTGGACTCTAGTAACTAGACCGGAGGGTGAGCACATCATCGGTACAAAATGGATATTCCGAGATAAGACTGATGAAGAAGGCAATGTGATCCGTAACAAGACTCGGCTTGTAGCTCAAGGACACTCACAAATCAAAAGAGTAGACTATAGTGAAACATTTGCCCCAGTTACCCGTATGGAGTCCATCAAAATTCTCCTTGCCCTAGCGTGTCATCTGAAGTTCAAACTTTATTAGATGGATGTGAAGACTGCTTTCTTGAATGGGCTAGTTAAAGATGATGTCTATGTAGCTCAACCAAATGGATTTATTGATCCACACTTTTCGGATCATGTGTTATACCTTAAGAAGGCACTTTATGGGTTAAAGTAAGCCCCTAGAGCTTAGTATGATAGACTCACACAATATTTGGTGTCACATGGCTTCACAAGAGGAAAATCTGATCAAACTCTCTTCATCAAAAAGAAAGATGGGGAGTTGATAGTTGCTCAAGTCTATGTTGAAAATATCATCTTTGGGTCAACTAAGGATGAATTCGCTAATGGCTTCTCAAAACTCATGCAAGCCGAGTTTGAGATGAGCATGATTGGAAAGCTGACCCACTTCCTTGGACTACAGATTCGTCAACAAGATTCAGGTATATTCCTATCTCAATCTAAATATGCTAATAATCTTGTGAAAAAGTTTAGTTTGGAATCTGCTAGTTTTGTTAGAACCCTTATAAGCCCAAACGTTAAACTCACATAGACTTGTTAGGCAAGAGTGTTGATCCATCCCACAAGTATCCTACCCCAAAAGTCTTCTCCCTTATCTTTTCTTTTGCTGAATCAGAAAGTCCAGCCCTACTTTCTCTATTCCTCTTTCTTTGTTCTTCTTTTTCTCTCCTTCCTTTGCTCTTACATAGCTGTACCTCTCTTTCACTCTTCACCAAAAATCATAGAAATCTCACTCTGAAGAAGAAATTAAGAGCCTAAACACTAAGGTTTCATCTTTAAAGTGTGTGGTAAGTAAATTAAACCTCATCTGATTGTGTGTACTTGGATAGTATGATTGTTTGTTTATTCTCATTCTTTATCCTCTGTTCTGATTTGTGAGACTGAACTTGTGATCCTATTTTTGTAAGTTGAAAGGGTGATGGAGTTTTGGTCTATTGGATGCTTATTATGGTAATTTAACATATATTGTATGGGTATAAAAATACCCAAATGAAATGAAGGCCAAATGCTATTTGTTGCTGATTTTAGAAAGAATATGTGCTGAAGCTGTCACTGTGACAGATTTGATGTTCACAACAAGAAAATTCTGTATTAAATCGTTTGCTGTGAATTAGGATGCCAGGAGTAGTTTTTATGAATTCTAAGATATATATGGTTGTTATGGAAGTGGTCTCACAGCAATTAGATGAGTAGAAAAATAATGGTTTAATTTTTAAGTTGCATGAATTTCTACCAGGACAGATTTGAACACGTTGTCTTGTATGATTTTTAATAAATCATGGTTTTATGCTTTGAATCCAAATTTTTTATGTATATACTGGACATACAAGGGAGTAGTTATATAAAATTTCATGACATTTGGATGTGTGTGAACAACCCATTCATATTTTACAAATGGGGCTTTTGCTACTGTAATAAGCAGTAAACAGGGTAAGATAACTCCGACTTTGCGGATTTAATTTTGAAACTAGGTTGAATTTTTTGAGCTCTAATTTAATATGCTCATCCTTTGGTATGTTTGGATCATATATAAATTTTATACCTTGGTTTCTCTATGGTTTGGATGCATAATGTGTTTGATAATTGTATCATATGCTTTGGGGAACTTTATATGATGGGAATTAAGATTTTCTTAAGTTTGAGAGTTAGGTTGTGTTTGAGGTATAAGTTTAAAGACTTAGAAAGAGTTTGTCAGTAATAAGTTTTGGTTTTTCATTTAGGTGACGAGAACGAGAACACGGACACTTGAGCTCCTCTTGTACAATCTCTCGCGCCTTCTGTTTTCAGGTAAGGGATTTGAGATATGTGCTTTTGATAAGTATAAAGATTATTTCAAAAGTATTATGCATTAAAACTTTTAATTAAAAATATTACATATAAGCATAGTTTAAGTAAAATATATGTTCGTGAGTTGTGCAAGCTTATATACATGATAATTTTAGCATATTGATGCCATTATCTATATCACGAACATAATATTAAAAAAATGAGATGGATATGCTATTATTATGGAATATTATACAAAATAAGAAATTTTAGTATAATGTATAAGTATGAAAATGTTTTCAGGTTATATCCTCTGGTGATCTGAACTTGGCCAGTAGGGTTTAATTACTGACTTTCCATGGAAAAGTGTTATCTGTTTGGCTATTTAAAGTAGAGGAAATGGGGTTGCCCGTAACTCTAATCTGAATAAGGCCTTCTCCCCAATGTGTACGAACGGCAGGGAGGAATAAAACCTTGAGAGGATGTGCCATCAGGCCTCCCAAAGAGGACAATATCATACACACAAGGGCATCCAAATGTGATGAGGCCTTCTCTGTACAAACTTATCAGATATGGAATAACCAATATGTTATGAACAACTATATTACGTTATTGATCACGAGAGAATGATTTTGTTTAAATGCATTATGAAAAAGTAAAAGCCCTCATGAAAAGAAGTTTATGATGAAACATTTTATAGTCTTTTGAAAATAAGATAACGGAATTATGTTTATATTTCTTAGTATGTCCTTTTATTATTATATAAAAGGAAAATGAAGTAGTTTATCTGAAAGTTCATATGTTATTTTAAGAACAACGTGAATAGTATGAAGCTATATTATCAAAGCTGGCATATCCATAAAATAATTGATTTACATACGTTCTTATTAAAGGCCCATGGAGCTTAAAAACCTTACTGGGCTTCGCAGCTCACCCTTTTATATTTCAGTGCATAAGTTCTTCTTGGAAGCAGTGAGAGTGTTAGAGGTGGCAAGGATTTCGTGAATTCTCGTTTGTTAGATTGTAGAGTTTTTGTTGTATAGTAGTTTAGCTCTTTTGTTGTATAGGATGAATCAAGATGTACTTGATTCTTGAGCACAGATGTAATTCAGTATCTTAGTTTGTTTTAAACCCCGTTTGTATGTCTTTGGGGTTAGGTATCTTAGTTTGTTTTAAACCCTGTTTGTACGTCTTTGGGGTTAGGCTTGTAATAAGAGTTTGTTAAACGTTTAGCTATGTAATATTTGCATGAATACCTGACATTTTAGCCAAGTGGTAATCTTTCCAAGTTCGAAGGAAATGAAATTTCAGGTTTTCTTCATTTTTGTATGTTATGGTTTTATCTAAGAAATAAGCAGGAATTCAAGGAATAAATTCTTGATAAGCCCCTTCAGTTTAGGTTGGTTCGTGTTAGTATTGAGATAAACTTGATATTAACATGTCGGTCATGCTCTAAATCCTGAAATACTGGTTTGGGTCGTGACAGCTACACCCAACTCTTATGGATGCAAAAACTTCTCCATGATTATGGTATTTGTCAAGAGCATCTCACCATCTTTTGTGACAATACCAGTGCCATCAATATCTCTAAGAATCCAGTTCAACATTCTCGAACCAAACACATAGAGATTCAACGTCACTACATTAGGGAGCTTGTCGAAAATGGTATTCTCACCCTTAAGTTTATTCACACCAATGATCAGAAGGCTAACTTGTTCACCAAACCTCTTGACAGAAAACGTTTTGAATTCCTTCGTCAAAACATTGGTGTTATCTCCATGGATTAATCTCCTTCTCTCCTTTTTCTTCCTCATGCATTTACATCTCGTTTTATGCTTTGCTTTGCTTAACATGTTTTTGTTTGTTTATTTTCAGTTTTGCTTATTTTTGTTTTTCATATAAAAATAAAAATAAAATTAAAAAATCAGAAAAATACAAAAATAGTATGTGTTATATGTACATTTGTACTTGTGTACCTTGGATGGCCATTGAAACAAAATTTTCTAAACTTTGTATCTCTTGTAGCTTAGATGAGCATCTCCATGCACAACTAAGCAAGTGAGCCTTGCGACTCTTGTTTGTGATGAGTAGGATTAAGTTATCTCTTGTACTTAACACTTGTATCACTCTTTTTGACGGGAAGGACTAGAAAATTCTAAGAGAAAGGCATAAATAACCATCACACCACTGTTGCCCACCAATTATTATATGACACCTGTATGCTTCGACATAGTAAAAGTGTAGTGTCAATGACATTTGTGTGCTTTGACATAGCAAAATTGGAATGTCAAGTATCAATGGGTATTTCTTTTCTCTCTCTTATATAATCATGCATGATATGCTAAATAAAAGAAAAATATGCAAAGAAAAATAAAAAGCAAAAAGATCAAAAATGCTTTTAAATATGATTGCAAGCATGTATTCTAGGAGATGTGGAAGTTATAAGATGTATCTCGAAAGTGATAGTCTCCATCAAACAGTTATGACTACGTGTGAGTTAAAGTGATTTTCTCATATCTCAAATTAGCATAACATGTATATATTTATGCAATCTTGCGATATTTTTCACACATAACATACAATATTCTTTGCTACTCTTGATATATGTGCAAGTACAATGTGATTTAGTCATCACAAGGTTTTACATGTGTTAATGTATGCTCACTAAACTGTCTTGACTTGTTTTTAAAATATAAAATTAGTTAGACTTGTTTAGTGTGTGCGTGTGTTTTTAAGATCCATGTGCTTAAAATTCCTGTTGATAGATAATTTTGAGAGTTTAATGTGTTGATTGGATCATTGGTTGAGTTACATGTTGGATTACATTCATGTCTGTGTTTTTTACTTCTCGAAAAATTGTTTTCAAAAGCTTGCTTGACACCTTCTTGATACCTAACTATCTGTCGAGCTTCTTAAACTTTTTCTTATCACAATCTCGACAGCTTCTCGACACCTGGTGAATCAATCGAGAAAGTTCCTGCCTCCTCAATAGCTTCTCAACACCTGGTCGATCGATTGAGCTTCTATTCTTGGTTCTGGTATTTTGTTCCTCAATACCTTCTCAACACCTGCATCTATCAACAACCATTTTCCTCGACACCACCCTCAACAAATGTCTCGACACCTCTCGACACCTTCATCTGTCAAGATTTACTGAGGTTCTATTTATTCCTCCTCATGCGATCCAGAACTCATTTCTCTCGATCTCTCTCTCGATAGCTTTCTCTTTTTCTCTCCCAAACACTCTCATCTCACTCCAATCTTGATCCTCAAGGTTTCTTCAAGCATTTTCAAGTTTTTCATCACTTGGTAAGCTTCCAATCTCTCATTCTTCATGCATTTCAAGTTTTGCAACCTAGGTTTTGGGGTTTTTGAAAAATTTTGGGGTTTTTCAAAATTAATGAGTGTTTATTGAAATTTTGGGATGGGTTTTCATTTCAATGAGTTTAAAATCTCATGCATTGCATCACATTAATATTATAACAGTATTATCATGTATTTAGATGTATGCAATCTGTTTTTCTGCTAATAGGTTTGGATTGGGCTAAGCCCATGATACAATTTCTTTTGCATGTCACATGTTCATGCATTCTCCATGCATACGTACTCTATATTCAATATGCTTGTTATATTTGAATTGCTTTGGGGTTTTTCTGATTGTTTCTCTTCATCTCCCTCTTTTTCTGTTTATGTTAGTTGTGTCTATGGCACCTAAGTGTAAATCTACTCTAGCTCAAAACCCTCTTTATTTCGAAGCTTCTTCATCTTCTAATTCTGATCCTCTCTCTCTTCAGTTCCATGATGATGATGCCCACAAGGCATTCTCAAAGAACTTTTCTAGACAAGGTGTTCATTCGAAACGCTAAGTCATTTTAGCGAACTTCATCGACACCAACCTTCCCGATATCATTCATAGTCGAGGATGGGAGTCATTGTGTGACGTCCCGGTCATTTGTCCTCTCATGCTTATCCAAGAGTTTTACTCCAACATGCACAAGATTGATCATTCAGTACCTCTTTTCTTCACTCGTGTTCAAGGTATACGCATTCCTATCACACCGCAACTTGTTGCGAATATGCTTCGAGTACCTAGGATAGAGTTTCCTAACTATCCTTGTTGTAAGTGCCTAAGGACTGTGTCCAAGGATAAGCTCATATCTACTTTTTGTAAGCGCCCTACTGAGTGGGGTGAGCGTCAGTTTACACCATGTTGACCTTTTGCTAAAGGTCCTAGATTCTTAAACATGATAATGACCTTTGTACTCCATCCTCTCTCTCACTACAACTCCATTACAGAGCCTCGTGCTCGATTTTTGTTGTCCTTACTTGAGCATCTTACTATAGACTTACCTTCTCACTTCATTCTCTCTATTATAGATATTCATCTAAATTCGGCGTCCCATGATAAGCTCATCTTTCCTTCCGCTATCAGGAGGATTTTACGCCATTTTTCTGTCCCTTTTTCAGTGTCCGACTATTTCACTTTCATGTGTGCCATAGACACCGCTACCGTAAAACGTAGTGAGGCGCAGTTTCAGTCGCAACAGAAGTCAGCAACACCTCCCTCCCATTCTGCTCCTTCATCTCGATCTACTCCATCCACATCCACCCCCTCCTCTTCCATGGGTGATGTGTCACTTAGAGACATCATGGCGTAGCTGCAGCGTATGGATGCTCACCTTAATACACTTTGTACTGAGTTGTATTAGGTAAACGTTCGTGTTAGTCGTATAACACGACGGCAGGCGACCATAGATGGTTTTGCTTCTGAGGCTTTTCCTCCACCACCTCCTCTAGTGGCTGATTCTGATGCTAAGGATGATGATGATGATGGTGATGACGATAATGCTTCTGATGATGATGATGGAGATGCTACTACCGATGAGATGTCTACCTGACACTCTTACCCTTTGTCACTCATGACAAAAAAGGGAGTAGTTTTGGGACATAAGAGTAGTCATTCTTAGGGGGAGAGTCAGTATAAGATCATTTTGTTAGGGGGAGTGTTGTTGGTATTATGTATCTTTTCTTTTCTTTTTTTGATAGATACATTGTTCTTGTACATTGGGTCTTATGACCATTTTTACACATACAATGTACTTATCTTCTTTATATGTGGATGTATGTTTTTCTTTCGCCTAACCCTTACATGTGTTGTTTCTTTTCTCTCCTTTATGCACATGCTTCTTATACTTGTATGCAATCTATTATTTCTGTTTCACACTAAGATGCCTTGATGAGTTTTGTTTAAAATGTTTCAGAAATACAGGTTGTCAAATTCTACTTGTCATAAACTCTTTTCTTACAAAATTTTTCAAGAGTTTGTATTAGGATAGATTTTATTGTATTCAACAAGTGAATATAAGTTGAGTGATTTATAACTTCTCTCATATGTTCATTTATTTGTTATGGTTTTATCACAGATTGTCAAAGGAGGAAATTGTTAGGACATATGTGGTTCACTTGTTACAAACATATGTCATTCTTTTATGTAATTGACTAATCTTTTGACAAAGCGCACTTTACTTGTAATTTGGTAGTTCTAGGTTTTTTAATATTTCAAGAAACAATGTTTCAAGATCAAGTGTTGAAGTCATCAACTCTGTCCAAGAAATAAGCTGTGAAAGTGCAAGTTCATTAAAGCTTGACAGTTGTATCTATTGAGCTTAAGAGAGCTGTTCAGTCCCGTGTGCTCGACACCTGCTCGACACCTTCTATCTGTCAAGGTTTAAGAAAAACAGATTTTTATGTTCTATGTTCTTGGGATCCGTGTTTATGTGTTTGGGCCTTCTTTTCTCCTAACTCTAGACATATAAAAAGATTATTTTAAAGGCCGTTTAAGAGTACACAAGTTACACAAGTATTAAGCAAAGTCTGTTCAAGCAATTTGTGACCAAAGACAAAATTTTTTCCTAGTTCATCATTCTTGAAGAAGTTGCTATATATGTGCACATTTGGGTTTTATGACCAAGCATCTTCTTGATCTTTATTATTGGGATGAACTGAAGAATTTTGCAGCCAACAACTTTTCTCTAGTTGGTGTTTGAAGTCACGTACTTGGGAGCCATGCATTAAAAAGGAGAAATTGTCACTACAGAACAAGTCTAATTGGGTATTGGGTAAGGGTTCAACTGTATGTTGGTATAAGGTACTGGGATTCCTTTACTTGTAACCGCTTGTTGTAATAATAGTAGAATTTCGAGAGCGGTGACCTAAAAATCACCAAATGAGGTTTTTGCCGTTAGGTTTTCCCTATTCATAAACAAATCACTGTGTTATTTATTTTCCGCTACATAATTAGTTTATTGGTAATTTGTTTGTGCTACCTTGCGTTTGCATGTTAATTAACTCAATTAATTCACTTGACTAAATTAATTGGTTAATTTATCACAAGGGGTCAATACGTTTTTGGCCTTTCAAAATTAAATCACACAAATTTATTTATGAACAAAGTCTCTTCTTTTGTAAAAAAAAATAATAATAATAATAATAAAATAAAATAAAATAAAATAAAAAAAGAAAGAAAAAATCAGATCTGTTTTCAGTGTTAAAAAAAAAAATGATTTTGATTTGTCAAAATATGATATATGCTTTATGGGATGTAAAAAAAAATGGTTTTTGATGACAAAAATTCAGATCTATTTTGTTATATGAAAGAAAAGTGATTTTTTTATGACAAAAATTCAGATCTGTTTCATTATATATTTTAAAAAAGATTTTCTGAGAAGAAAACTTCACTCATAATCTAAACTTATACAATCATGAATTAAAATAAACACAAACATAGCAATACATAATCTCTTTCTTTATTTCAACAATTTGCATGTATTAAGAAAATCGGATTTGAGAAAAATTTAGATTTGCATCTCATAAAGATGCAGATCTCTTTTTGTTTGAGAAAACTCAAATCTACAACTTAAGAAAGATGCAAATCAGTTTTTGTATTGAGAAAAAAATCAAATCTACATCTTAAGAAAGATGCAAATCAGTTTTTATATTAAGAAAAAAAATTAGATCTACATCTTATAAAGATGCAGATCTGTTTTGTTTTAACAAAAATTCAGATCTACATCTTATAAAGATGCAGATCTATTTTGTTTTAAGAAAAAATCATATCTACATCTTATAAAGATGCAAATCTATTTTGGTCTAAGAAAAATAATTGTTTACATGCAAATTTGTTGATATTCAAGAAAAAAATTAATCATATAAAAAATATCATGCTTTAAACAAAAGGACAATCAACAATTCATAGATATTTGAAAAAGAAAGATATATAATACGCATCATCACATCACAAGAGAAGGGTGAAGGAAACAACCTCTTGCATGAGCACACTTTGTTCTTAAGAGGATGTTTTAGAGTTCAAAAAAAATTGTTCAATTCTCTTTGAAACCTAAAATCCCTAATTTTGCAACAACACTCAGAGAGAGGATCAGAAAATGTGTGGTTTGAGAGTCAAAAACGTATGCCTCTCAGAGCGTGAAAAAATGGTGCTAAATTATGAGGTTCAATCTCTATTTATAGAGCTCAGAGGGCTCTAAAAAATAGGTACGAACAATTACGGTTTGAATCAGGACGCATCCTTTTAAGAAAATGTCGAAAAGGGTGTGCCTTATCGTCACCCGAAGGCAATTGGGCCAAAGCCCACATGATGGCAATTCAACACTTTTAGAGTGTCATTCGGCACTCCAAATGTGCCGAATTGGCTCTTGGAGGCCGAACGCACTTTCATGTTCGGGTGCCATTTGGTCTCTCCTTTTAGGGTTTTTTGGCTAATCCTTGTACCTAGACGCGTTTTCATCCTCCGTCTATGATTTTTTATCTATTTTATGGATAATTTAGGCTATTTAAGAATAATTATCTTGAAGATAAATACCTTAAAATAAATCTTGATAAAATTCAAATTATCCACAGTTTTATTGTTATCCAATCATCCTTTTATTCCCATGCATGCATCCCTATTACACTAATTATCAATCAATCACAAAATTATTTAATTAATTTTAATTTTTTAACCAATCAAAATTAATTTAAATTGATCATGTGTGGTCGATTCTATCTAGACACAATGCATGTTGACCGTGCAAACTTGATCATGTGATATCTTTCAATCCGATGGTCCAATTTGGAAACCTGACACACCGTTGCGACTGTTAGAACCTCAAGATCATTTTTATGATATGCAATGAATGAATTGATGAATGCAATGCAAGAACAGATTGATGCATGTGATGCAAGAACAAAATGATGCATGTGATGCAAGAATGATTTTTTGGGAACATAGATGGTCACTCCAGTCATCTTCCTTGATTAAATTATGGGTGCAAAATCGAATGTCTACAATATGCATAATTACTATGGGTATTTCTTATTGTTTAAATGTGGCAAGTGATGTCACATCTATAGAAAAATCATGTTAATGGTTAAAGGAACCAAAAACATGAAGTAATGATTTTTCATAAATTATTAAATTGTTTTAGGGTACAGATATTAATTGAATATCATCATTAAAGCTTACACTTATTGTGCTAATATATATATATATATATATATATATATATAGTGAAGTGAGCTTAGTAGAGCTTACGCTTTGGTTGTACAGACGAAGTTGTGAGAACTACAATAAGAGTCTAAAAATGAAGCAAAGTGAAGAGTCTAGGAATAATAAAGAAAAATAATTTTTTTTTTAATCTGAAAGTAGAAACAAAAGTGAGAGAGAAGATACTTTGTTACGTAAAGTCCAAAAGAGAGAGAAAGTAAAGGGGGAGGAATATGCAAGGTGATACTGATATTTAAGGAAAAATAGATAAAGAAAGAGAAAGCGATTTTTGGAGTATTTGGAGGGAGAGGGAGAAAAAAAAAATTGAGATTGGAAAGGAAGGGCTTTAAGCAAACAAGGGGTGTAATGTATCTGTTGGGTTAAGATAAATTGACCCCAGTTAATTAATTCAATTACCCAAGTTGATTAATTAAGTCAAATTACATACAAATCATTGAGGCACCAACAAATCACTAAATAAACTAAATGTAGTGGAAATTAAATTTACATGGTGATTTGTTGACAAATGGAGAAAACCTCTAACAGGGGAAAAATCCCACCGAATGAATTTAAGGTCATCACTCTCAAGAATCCATTAATCAATAATCAAGTGGTTACAAGTATGAGGAATCTTACCACTATCCTAACCTATTCCAAAATACCAACCTACAGTTGAACCTTCGCTCCAATACCCAATTGGACTTGATATTGTAATAGTCTTCTTTCCTTTGTTGCACAAATCTCCAAGCTATGACTAACTCCAACAACTTGAATGATTGTTGTTGGCTTCAAAGTTCTTCATTTCATAAACCATAAGGTTGAATTTATTCAATCATGTGTTGGCTTTATTCCGTGCCAAATTTGCTTGTAATTCAGCAATTAGAAACCTTGTATTTATGTGGGAATAATGTAACGGTTGTGTGTGAGAGAGTGTGAAGAATTAATCAAGTGTGTGCATTCAAGAGCATTCTTACGACTGACTCGCGAGTGGTGACTCACCAGAAGTGTCACACGTGTGAAGCATACAAAAAGTTGAAGGATCATGACAGCTGGATCACTACAAGACAAAAAAGTATAGTCTGGCCTTTCTGTTAGTTAGCGACTGGAACTCGCGACTCATCCCAGTCATGAGTCACTCGCCAAAGTCCCCTATTTTGCAAAAAAAAATGACTTTTCACATTCCTTCTCATACCTTACTATAAATACCTTTATACCTACAAAATGTAGAGAGTTTCCAAAGAGAATTTTGAGAGATAAATCCTAGAGAACAACAAGATTGATTCATCCACAATCTTATTCTTTTAACTCTTCAAATTCTTCTACTCTCACCCTCTCTATTGACATACCCTTGAAATGAGCTTTAGCCAAATCCTCACCCACCATATTCATATCAGTGAGAAGGTTATTTGGTGCTTAGAAAGCAGTTCAGAGAGGACCAATACATTTGGTTGATGCAATGGGCTTATTACGGGATCTGATAATTTAGAGAAGACAAAGTTAGGCTTAACGCTGTTAGAGCAAGAAGTTTTGAGGGCTTAGGTTCATCGGGTAGATTAGGCTTGGAGGATCTATTGCTATTCATGTATCCTAACTGATTTTCTCATGGATCTCACTGCTTGGAAAGCAGTGGAGAGGTTTGGCAGCAAAAAAGTTTTTCGCCGAGTTCTTCAATTTCCTCTTTGATAACACGTACCAATGTTATCTTGCGTTTGCTTCTCTCTATCCTTTAATCTTTGCATTTAATTACTGCTGTGTTGCGATTAAATTATGGCTTAGAGTAGTTTGATTGTTTGGGTATAGCTTATATTTATCATTCCACACATACATTGTTTGAATAAAAGCTTGTGTTAGTATTTTTGAAATTGGGGGTCTGAATATTCACTAGTGTTTTACACACCAAGTGAATATTCATAAATGATGAAGATCAGGAAGTACTTAATTACAGAACCCTAAGGCGTATAAATATAGTAGCTTCACACAGATTTTATGAGTTCTATGTGTACCCAAAATATGGTTATTGGGCTTGACCTCTACTTGGGCTCACAATCTATTTGTATTGTAGGTTTTGGATTTCCTACTATGGGTGGTTCTGTGCTCGGTAACTCAAATACACCTCTATTTCCTTAAGCCTTTCCCTCTTCCTTACAGAATCGCTCCATTGCTCTCTTTGAGTATTTGCTCTCTTCTCTTAGTATTCCTCCCAAAATTGCCAACCCGTAATTCCTTATCCTCTTTTTCATATTTATAAGCCAAGATGAGTGGAGGTGTTATGATTTCTTCTCTCTATTAGTGCAAACGAAGGTCCAATTCTATTGTCTCTAAGTGGGTATTTAGGTGGGTAAGGTGGTAGTGGTGTTGGAAATGATTCCCACTCCATGAGGGATGTTTGGTAGCAATATTCCCTAGGGCAATACTAGGTAGCTGAGATATAAGGTTCCTGAGTAATCAAGTTCCCGTCCGAGATGTGATTAGCCAGGCAAGTCTTAGATTATGAACTCTAACGTGTAGAGTAGAATCGCATGCTGAATGGGCTTTAGATCGATCATAAAGGCATGAGGCCCAGGTCCAGCTTCGGACAAAGGGATTAGGGCCATAGGCCACATTGTAAGGTTGATGTTCAAGGCCCAAATGGGCCTAGGGATCCCATGCCGTACAAGTTCTAAGTCACTATTTTCCATACTTGATAACTTTTAAAATAAGCCTTATATATGACTAGGGTTATAAGAAAAGAAACCCTAATTAAACAAGTCATCATGAGCCGAATTTCAGATCTGGAAATTCTAAAATCGAAGATCTCGATAGATCGAGCTTATGTCAAGCCTCTTCATTAATCCTCGATAGCATTATATGTTGAGCTCCTGTTGAGACTTAATGAACCAACTTTTCTTCAATTGTTTATTGGATCTATCTTCATGTCTTTAATAAAACCACTTGATATGTTTGAACAACATATTTCTTGATACATTAAACCTAACTTAGATCTACCAAATCACAAGTAAAATGCGTTTTGTCAAAGTATTAGTCAATTACATAGAAAATATAACCCTAACAGTATCAAGTACATACATTGAACTGGATCCAATCAAGAACATCTTATGGCGTGATCACTGCTAGTTAAAAGGTTGTTCCATCACAATTTTCCCATTGCTCTCAAATGTAAGAGTTTTGTGTATATTTATTTATTATGCACATAGCTTTGACAATGTCATCTGGTGATGTTTGTCAAGAAATTAAGAGTTACATAAGCTAGGGACATGATATTTATATTAATACAGTCCTAGTGGCTTATGGGAATATAGTCTGGTGGAAGGACAAACATTATATAAAATTTTAAGTTATGGGACCTCATATATAATTCTTTAATTTTCAAGGGTCAATTGCAATGTGTTGATGGACATTATTGCATTATGTAGAAGTTCAAATATTTTCTTGATATAGTTAAGAAAATTAAGGAAAATTTTTGAAAGTGTTTCAAACTAAGTCAATAACATTCAAAAAGCTATTGATTGATCCTACAGCTGAAGATTAGGATCCATTAGGATCCCACGTCCTATCTCTCTCTTGGGTTTTACAAAAGTCTTTAAAAAAATTTTAATTTTCACATAAGGAGTTGGCAAAGAAGGTATTTGATATCAAATTATATCATGTCAGCAGTATCGAAATCTAATAAGTGTATGACATGTCAGCAGAAAATAATTACCCTACTAACAAATGAAAAACATGAGTTAGTGGGTAGATATTTTTATACACTTGTCTCTCATTTATTGGATATTGATATGGATGACGTGGTTTGATACAAAAATATTTTTTTCATCAGAACTACTAATTGATATTGTAGTCATCTGATAACCCAAAAAGAGAGAGAGAGAAAGACATGAATATCTTAAAAGGCAACACGCTTGGGTTGCTAAGAGAGGTACGCAATTTTGTTCTATTCAAAATCCCTAGTTGTACAGTACAACGAACTTTGAATGAAAATATAAATTTTTATTTTACATTGCTTCCACAAAACTATCACATCGAACACAAGATCAAAATTCAATTGCACCACAAAAGAAAATGAGCATAAAAAAAAGGACTTGGCTTCTGTCCAGTGGCCAGTGGCCACTGGACACGTTGGATACGTGACACGTGTCCAGTCTAAGACTGGACACGTGTCGCGTATCCAACATGTCCAGTGTCTTGGACACGTGTCGTGTATCCAACGTGTCCAATTGCCACTGGCCACTGGACAGAAACCGGGCCCTTAAAAAAATGCTAAAGTGAAAAATAGAAGTAAATGCACTGCTACAAATCAATAAAAGCAATCCACCGAATACAAATTAACATCTTTTTCGAATGAAATTTTGAACTTATGTCATATTTTTGTATTAATTGGCTTGCTTTTATTGACGTGGAATAAACCGATTTCTACCCCTTGGATTGGCTATGAATAAACAAAACTTTAAATTATATAAATAGTGTTGTATCTTGTAAAACAAAAAAAAAAAAAACAATTATGTATACATCCAATTACACGGTTTCTGATCAAAGGTAAACTTTATGTTATACTTTTGCAAAACAACTTTTTTTAGCATGCAGTTGAATTTGATTTTGGGATATATCTAATTTTTTATGACTAGAATTATGTAACACATCTTTCCTTTTTGTTTGTTTCTCACAGTTGATACTTGATAGAAATGAGGAACTCATTGGCGATCCAGTAATATTATTTTGTTTAATCCTTATATTTTAAACATTGATCAATGAGACAATGACTTCTCTTATCAAAAAAAAGAAAAAGAAAAATGAGACAATGACTTCAGGACATCATCTAAGAGCTTATTATTTCATTGTTAACCCAGACACGAGGTAGAAATGATACTAATGTCTATCCACAAGAGTTAACGGATGCACTGATTTATCTGAAGAAAGAATACAACAATCTCAAATTCATGTTACTGAGAACGGTTAGTATGTTAAAAGGTTTTTCTTCTTTTCTTTTCTTTTCTTTTCTTTTTCTTTTTTTCTTTTTCATCATGATAAAAACAAGCCATTACAATTTTTTTTTTAATTATTGATATGATCAAGATATATATATATATATATATATATATGCCTTGAAACATGATATCCAAAAAACAAGATGATATTGTCTCAATCAGGGACAAAACTAGAACTTGAAGTTAGGGAGTGACTTTGCTGCTAGTTGCATGTAGCGACTCTGGCCTCTGGCTCTATTGCTTAACTACTTAGGGTTTTTTTTTTTTTTTTTTTTACGTGTGCGACTTCTGTTGAGTAAGGACAAAATTATTTTGTTTACAATTTTTTATAGGGCTAGGTTGTTTGTTTTTGATAAAATTGGTTGATTGAGTTTAATTTTTTATAGCTTTATTATTGGTAATTTTTTTTGTTGGGCTAATTTTTTTGGACTTGTATATTTTGTTTCAATTTTTTTATGGCCTTTAAAAGGAAGAAAATGCTAGAGTTGTAAATTTTTTTACAAATCACTAATATGGTGAGTAGTTAATAGTAAGTGAAAATTTGATGTAAGTGGTGGACCCAAATGCAAATCAATAAGAATTTACTACCTTAGCCGTTTGTAAAATTTTGTAGAAAAGTTCGTGGTTATAGCATTAATCTTAAAAGAGTTAATGATATTGTTAAGGGGGACAAAGTGTTTTTTACAAAGCAAAATTACTAAAATTGGTATCTATATACTTACTAATATTTTTATTTAAAAAATTGTGGGGTGGCGGGTGGCCATTACTCCCAGGTCAAAGTCTCCCTCCGTTCAGTGGCGACTCCATGAATTTTTCACAGGATGTTCCTTAAAAAGCACAATTTTTCCCAGTGACGGCTCCAAGAATTTTTTCCAAATGTATTGTTGTTTAGTTGTTTCATTAATTTGTTTGTTTTTTATAAACTATAATTTGTTATATTGTTGTTTCATTAATTATAAATTATTAATTGTTGTTTAGCCTAACATAATTTAATTTATTTGTCTTTTATAATGTATTGGTTAAGTAAATTATTAATAATTGTTTATTAGTCCCTTTTCCCAATTAATTATTGGTTAATTAATATCCCAAACAAACAAAATTAATTAGTTCAACTAATTACTATTGTTGTTTGATACTTGGAATATCACACTATTACTTAACAACAACAACAACAACAACAACAAAAAAAGGTCAATAAATTGTGCAGCACAAAAATATATAGGCCGTATAGCTTAAGTCGAAGTTTAAAAAAGAGTGATTTATTACATATTTTATGACCATTAGTTGAACTAATCAACTAACACACAACACACAGCCATATTTATTAATTATTAATTGCACACTTGCACTAGCATAGCACACAGCGCACACTTGCTTTTTGTTGTTTATATATGCACCTGATTAACCAAAATAATAAAAAATAAAAAATAAAAAAAAAAATAAAAAACAACACCAACACCGGATAAAACCAAAAACAGGATTAATATTAATAAAGAGAGACTGTGAGATGAAGAGATAGAGAGACTGAGAGACTGTGATGAAGAGAGAGAGACTGAGAGTGAGAGACTAAGATAGATGAAATACCTTGAGGTTGACGGAGCAGAAAGGCCTAAGGCTGAGGGGCGGCGCCGTCGGGACTCGGGCAGTACGTCAAGGCAAGGAAGACCAGTCCGATCTCCGATTCAAAGTGTTCTGCCATTCTGGAGCGTGAGTTTGAGGCTCGATCTGGCGATCTCCTTCTCCGATCCATTGGTTCTGGCATTCTAGAGCTCAGTATATTGGGTTTATGGGTTAGGTTTTTTTCTTTAGACTTTAGGTTAGGTTTCTTTCTTTCTTTCAAGCGTCGTCCGTTGTGTTTCTGATTTCAGTAATATTGGGTTTTGGTTTGTTTGATTTTTTTTTTTTTTTTTTTTTTGGAGAATCCGTGGGTTTGCTATTGTAATCTGTTGGGTTTGTTACCTTGTTTTAGTCTTTAGATTGGGTTTGCTTTACCAATTGATGTTGGGCTTTTTTTTCCTGGTGGGCTTCCTCACTGTTACAATTTTTTTTTTCTTTTCAGATTTTAGTTCAAAATTTTTTTGGGCTTTTTTTTTTTTTTGGCTTGAAAGTAGAACAAATAAATTTTTATTTATTTATTTGAGGGTGTTACTAATTTTGATTGGGGTGTTCCTAATTTTTTTTTTTTTTTTAAAGGTAAACAAATAAAAAAATTAATTATTATATATAAATTTTTTTTTTAAAAGTTTAGGGTGTTCCTAGGAACACCCTGAGACCAATGTGGCGTCGCTACTGCCTTCGTTCATGGTCCCAATAGAGACAGCAAGTCTCCCTGCATCCCTAGTCCCAATAGAGACTGCAATCTAATTAAATTTTAATTAGATTCTCAATTTTTCGTCACGTGCCTCATTTAATTTTTAATTTTGTGCCAAATTAATTATTGAGTGTAAAAATTAAAGAGTCAAAATCCAATTAGTTTCTAAATTGGATTTCAATTGAGTCCAATTTTCCATCACGTGTCTATCGAAGTTTTAAATTTTTGTGACAAATGAATTATTGGGTGCACAAACCAAAGAGCATAAACTAATTAAATTTTAAATCATATATATATATATATATATATATAAAATGATAAACCATTAAATATGTTAGAAATGTATGGTTTAAAAAAGTATAGGCTAATATCATGTATAATTTGAATATTTTCTCAAAAAAATGTTTAATTTGTATCATATAATAGTAATTATTTTTAATTGTATACGTACATATAACAAAATTACACTAATAGAAGATGATGCATGAATTCAGCATATTCTTAAGCATCTTTTGCTGTTTCTGAAGCCATGAAATAAGTTCAGAGTGCTACTATTATGCTTTTAACAACGACCATTTAATGACCACTATTATGCTTAAATAAGACCGGTAAGTTTACTATATAAAGTGTCATGAAAATTATTCTTTGAGTGCAGGAATGGGACTAACGTAAAGGGATACTTCGCGTGGGCTTTAAGCCTGCGTTTGGTTAGAGGAAAAAAAAAAAAAAAAGGGGAGAAGTTAGGAAGGGAGAGAAAATTGGTAGAGCCTTGCTATTTTCTCTTGGAGCCCACCAAAATACATTCTCTCCAAAATGGAGAAAAAACTTGACAAGATTGTGAAAGACTATTTGACCCTTGAATTGTTCTTTGCCTGCTTTGTTCGTTCATCCCTTTTTTTTTTTCCTCCTCCACTCCTGCGTCCTTTTTAATCCTTTCTTCATTTGTGACTTCTTTTTTACGCCTAAGCTTGGTTCTTTTTTAAGTCGTTCTGCTGCCTTTCTTTGCTTCTTTCTTTTTCTTTTCTTTTTTTCTTTTTTTCCTCATTCTTAGTTCTTACTGAATTTGGATGCTTTTTTTTTTCTTCAATTTATTTTTAATTGAAGGATATGTTTCAGTTTTTTGGGATACAGTTGAGGACCTTGTGGTTAATTGATACTAGCCTTATCACACGCACTCCGCACGTGTGATGAAACTCTTTTTTTATTTTGAGTTTAATGTAATTTTTCAATTTGAATTTATCTATTAGTGAGGTTACACAAGAAGAGATTTTTAAGAAACTAAAATTTAGAATTTGAAATAGAGTAAACTCTTGAGTTTAGTGTGGACTAGTTTTTAGGAAAAATGTATCAAACGTGCGTGAAATATGTTTAAATAAAGAGTGTGCTAATTTTTAAGATAAAAAAATTCCTTGGCAGTTTTTTTATTTTTAAATTTTTTTTGAATTACAATTTTAACCTTATTTTTTATTTTTTAAGAATAAAGATTATCTAATTAGATTAAGGCTATTTTTAACATTTTTTAAATGCATAACTAATTTTCTGAATTCTCTTAATATATAGAGATTATATACTTATCTCTTTATTCTTCTTCATTGTGTTGTTTATGTTTTTTGTTTATCCAGAAATTTCATAATAAATTATGTGTATCTATTTTATATACATTAAAAAATTAATGTTATCTCAAAAAAATATATAATATGTAATAGGATAAATGTAAATTTTTACAAACTCTATTTTCTATCCTTCCATTTTTCTTTTCAAAAAAAAAAAAAAAAAAAAAAAAAAAAAAAAATCATCCCTCTACTTTTTCACCACTCCAACTAAACACAAATAAGAAAAATTAAAATCTTCTCTATGTAATAGACTGCATGGAAATGGGTAAAGAGTCTTCACTCTACAAAGTGAGGTTCGGGCTTAATTACACAGGTTACCTTAACAACTTGAACAGAAAACCCAAGAAGACCGCAGAGTGGCTTAAAAGTCCTCGGCTTCACCTTAACATGGATTGGCCCATATATCAATTGCCCAATAATTACTTGTGTGACAACTTCCAAGCCGAATAAAGAGCCTTTTTCGCTTGGGAGTATTCCAGGCAACATGGTTTCAGTTGCAACTATATAGTCTAGTTCTCTTAATAATAATAATGTGTATTCATCACTCTCGTTGGCCATCTTTCACTGCCTATGGTCTTGTTGTACTTTTACTAGCAGTTCCTGAACATCTATGAAAATAATCCATGCTTGTCATAGTTCTAGCATGGTCATTGAAAACAAGATCAAAATTCCATTGCATTGCAAGAGAAATTAAGCATAGAGAGATTTCAAGTGAGAATGGAAGAAGAAGCAACCTGATGTCACTTATTCGTATACCCTAGGGAAAAATGTTACTCATAGTCATAGGGGGAGAAAAAAAATGGAAACAAATGTGAGCATGACAACATATGTGGGACATGAACATAGTGTGACTTCTAGAAACATTTTCTACGCCGAGTTTTTATCAAATACCAGTGGCAAGATATTGAATTGACTGATGGAGCAAAATAATTAGAACATAGCCATAATCATTTATATGAGGATCTGGGGTGGAAAATGGGGGACCAATTCAAACCAGTTGGCCTAAGGGGCAGGGAACCGTACCTGATATCACACTTCCATCAAGGCATCAAACCAGTTTGGAAGCTATATCTGCTATCAATACTTTCATTAGATAAAATATAATTACAACCCTTTTTCCTATGTCAAATTTCACCAACATGAAAGATCGTTAAAGCCCCTTTTTCCCAACATCAGTTGGATAAAAGCTACTCATAGAGCAAATTACTTGCATAAACTGAAAAATGACGTACAAAGGATAATTCAACTCAACTAAGCCCTTACTGTTACTAACTATTTTCTGCTACAGAAAGAAGACTAAAACTTTAAATTATTAATTACTGTCTACTGTACAAACTACGAAAGAAGACTAACTAAACCTTTAAATTACTCATCTAACACGGTGGACTATCATCTAAGTCAACAATTCTATTTCTACACAATAAATATGCAATTACTACCCTGGTTTCATATACCATCAGCTCCATAAATTTGGTCCCATTTTCGAGAGTTTACAGACTTGAATGTCCCCATAAGCATTATTCTGTTCCACATCCACATATCCTGTAGTTCCCAACACCTGCAAAGTTGTTTTACATAATCCAATATTAGATTTTGCATAACATTTCCACCCAACTTTGTAGTGTTTTACAGTTAAAATTAGTAGAGGGTAGCCTGGATAAGTTTCTGGTGTAGAATAGTAAAAAGCAGCTGAATCTAAAAGCATATATTGCTGAAATAACGTGTAACTGTTCTTTTTTTTCTTTTTCCTGTTTTTTTGTGCGCGCGCACGTGTGTGTTTTTTTGTTGGGGGGGGGGGGGGGGGGGGTGTTTGTGGAGGTGTTGTTGGTTTACATGATGTGATAGATTCATGGTAAAGCATTCATGTATAGAGCTTGTATCATTATTTTGGTTCGTTTAAAGAAGCAACCAAGGAAACAACTAAGAGGTAGGGACAATTTTTAATTCTGTTAAAAAGATGAAAAGATGGTTTCACCAATGGAACAGAAGCCCAGAGAAATGATGAGAAAATTATTCTCAAACACATACAGAACATACCAGTATCTCATAGAACAGCCTTGCACTTTCTTTCTTGGTTCTTCCTTCCAAAAGCCGTGACAAACTCACTACTTCCTCCTCTCCTCCTTTCTCCCGATTTAGGAATGTTTTGTGCAAGTACCTAGCCGCCATTCTGTATGGAAAATTTTTAACAAGTCAAAACCAAATTGTATAAGGAACATTGAGAGTAGATGACAAAGAAAGAAATTAAGGAGCCAATCCAACTTTACCTAGTTCTCCCTGACCATCCATCTACAACAAAAATAAGATCCATATGAGAATGCTACATTAAGCAAAATATGAAATATAAAATAAGCCCAATTACAATGTTAAAATAGTGAGATCACTGAGATACTTACAGTGTTCCTCATTATCTGCTCCACACAAATCTATCTCCTGAGACAGAACAAACATATAATTCCAAAAAAATTTAACCAGTTTTCCAAAGCAAATATTCAATTTCAGATATATAATACATGCCACAAAAAGGTTCTGCTCTTACAAGCCAGCCCAATTGTTGCATAGGTTGAATTCATACCTCTAAACTTGGTAGAGTTTAAAGTTATGATACAAATATTAACAATGTTTCATATTATAATTTTAAGGCTAAGCTGTAATAATGATCATTACTTTTACCTCATTCATCAAATTGAAATCAAGGTCCCGATCCTTCCTCATAGATGCTTCTTTCTCTACATCTCCAAAGGAACTTGCAGGTCGTACTCCCTCGAAGTCAGGATTTTCTGTGTTCTTTGGGCTCTCAAATGATCTTATTGATGTAGAGCACTTAACAGGTGTTTCTGGAGCAATAACAATTTCCTCTGATCTAGCCACAGTAAGAGATTCTGGCTTATGCTCTGATCTACCCACAGTAGTAGATTCTGGCTTATACTCCGATCTATCCACATTAGGAGATTCTGGCCTATTCTCTGAAGTGCCCACATTAGGTGATTCTGGCTTATGCTCTGAAGTACCAATATTAGGAGATTCTGGCTTATGCTCTGATCTACCCACAGTAGGAGATTCTGGCATATGCTCTGAGATACCCACAGGTAATTCAGAAGATTGTAGAATCTTTAATTTCTTTGTGTAAAAGAGAGACCTAAGCTCTGATGAAATACCTGCAGAAAAACATGTTGAGTAAAGATAGCACAACAATTACTCATTGCCATGAAAAAGAAGGGATAGCACAGCATTTGAACCACAGAGAATATGATGATAGCAAACTTACAAGGCATCAAAGGCTCTAAGAAACCCTGGTGGAGGCTGGAAATTCGAGAAGTTTTCCACACAGCTAGAGCATTACGACGAGATGCTCCTCGTTTAGAAACCAAGTCACTCGCATCATGAATGCTCTGCCTAAGTACCCTGTAATTGTTTAACATAACATAGAATGTGCTATGAGTTCATTTGTTTTTGTAAAATTTCAGTCCTTCAGTCCATTCTAAGATAATCAAAATCTCACGTTCTTCAGTTTTTAGAGATGAAAGTGTGTGTGTGTGTGTGTGTGTGTGTGTGATTCTCAGATAAAGATACATTGGGAATTTTGACTGCACTGAAAACAACTGAAATTCCCTCACATTACTTGATACAAGGGAAGAAATGATACTTCAGTATTTAACAATGCAGCTAAAGATGAAACCTAGACTTGCCCTTGCTATATATAGAAAGCACTGATTTCAGCACCTTCAACTGTTTTCATGATTCAAAATACTTGGAATTAATTATGATGAGGGACTTTAAGTAAAAGCCAAGTGTAGTAAAAAAACTAGGCCAAATTACACTTGTCAACCCTAAGCTATCACCCCAATTACATTTAACCCCCTGAACTACCAAAATGTATGATTTATTCCCAAAGTTATAACTTTGTTTAAATGCCCCCCTGTCGAATGTTTTAGTGTTTCTTGACAGATTTAGAATTTAAAGACCAATTTACACATCTCTCTAAAACACATAGCTGAGGGGTAAATTTGTTTTTCAATGGAAATTTCCGTTAGAGTTAGCAGCAAAACGGATGACAGGAGGTTAAAAGTAACGTATTATCAAAATTGAAGGGTCGATCATGCGCTTAGGAAGTTCAGGGGGTTAAGTGTCATTGGGTGATAGTTTAGGGTGAAAATGTGTAACTTGCCCAAAAACCTATTAAGTTTGTATCGGATATTCATAACAGAAATTTTGTATGCCTGAAATAATGTGGCAACTGCTTGATATGGATTCACAACTACAGAGCTCCCAATCCTGATTTTAAACTTTAACTGTTAACTGATATTACTTGATGAGAAAAGAATTAAGCTCAACTTAGCTCATATCAGGAACACCTTATACCCCATTTTTGCATTAAAATGACTAGCATTGTATTAATGTAAAATAAATAATAAATAAATAGGGCTGCTAAGTGACATTGATGGCTATATTATCATTTGGCTATTATATCATCCACTATGTAGACATAAATTAACATCCATTGTTTAAAAAAAAATTCTTAGAAATACCCAATTAGAGTCCACTTTTATTTATGGATAATATTGAATTAGTTCATATGAATAAACGTGGATTTAAACTGGAGTTAACTGGACATACTCATTAGGCAACACTATGAACTCATCAATTAAACATTTTCTTTTCCTAGAAGGCCGAGCTCGCTCCCTAGTAGTTGGTGTAGGAATAAACATGAACTCTGGTGTTGTGGCACCTGCATTAAGAGAAGAATTGTTTAAGTAGGACAGAATTCCTAAGGACAATAACTTTTTCTTCAAAATGTGCAAATACCGTAGCAAATAAATTGGGAAATCTTTGGCTGCCTGATCAAGCAATAAAGGTATGAATCACTAAGGGTTCAGTTGATTAATTTCTTTAACAATATCTATTTTTTAAGAGGTGGCAAGAAACATAATTGCACCTGATGCATCTGGGAACTTGGATTTAGGGGTCCTATCGACTGTGACAGATAGTGGATGTTCTTCTGTATTAACTTGACACTTTTTGTTTTCGAAAGATGTCAGACTTGGGAGCTCTTTTGGCTCAGCATCATTATGATGCTCTTCATTAAATTTTCTAACAAGTTCTGGAGGTTCCTCCTTGGCCCCACAAAACATATCAAGGTCCATACATTCTTCATGAGCAAATTTTTCAACTCGAAGCTTCTCCATGCTTGTTTCTAAGTTGCTTAGATCATGGGTTTCCCTAATAACAGGGTGAGTTTTGTTTTCTGATTGTGCCAATTCTGTAACCTTTATCTGCTCTCCATCAATTTGATGATCTTCAGCAGATAGGTTAATATGGTCTGCAGGTTCCTCGTCAGTCGCACAAAACATCTCAAGGTTCACACGTCCTTCGTGAGAGAACGTACAATCTTGAATCTTCTCTGTGCATGCCTCTCCAGGTATTTCGTCTTCCAATGGTGCCTTTTCTGGAACCTTTATCTGTTCCCCATTAGTTTGAATATCTTCATCAAATGGTTTAAAAGGATCTGTAGGTTGTACCTCAGTCTCAAGAAATGTCTCAAGGTCAACACATTCTGCTGGAGAGAACCTTTCGTCTTGAAGTTTCTCTGTGTTTACTTTTAAGTTGGCTAGACCACATGATGTGCTCACTTCCATATCTATGTCCATCAGGACAGATGACAGAACACTGCAACAAGAATTACTTGTTATAAAAAGAAACTAAAATCTGAGCTGCCATTATATATAAATGTAAACACAATACAGTGAGAATGAAAAAAGATGTGGTATGTTTTACATACTTGTCAGCCAAAGTGTAATCAGTTGAGCAAGTAGTCTGAAAGAGAGAAAAATCCTCATAATGATACTGCAAAACCACACCAAAAAATAAAAATAAAAATCATTTTAAGTACAAATCTCTGACGAAACTAGAAGAGCAAAGTCACCAAAACTGCTTATTGGTGATTACAACTTTATATTTTAATAAATGAACAATTTGACATTAAAATTTTCTATTTTGGCCAGAAATGGAGTAACTTTATGACCTTAATACATGTTTGATCAATAGTATTCCACCCATCCTGGATCTACATCATCATAACAGGTGTCAAACTGAAGGATTGATGGTTCAGGTCCAGAAAGGATAAGACTACATGCTTAATACTACGTGCTGCATGTTTCTCTGTACATGAGAACCAATGCAAACACAATGCTGTCATATCATATTGGTGTTGGCACCCTACAAACTTGCCAAAATTAATAGGCAAAATTACCATATTGTAAAATTTTAGGCCAATAAGTGTGAGCAAGTTTAGTAGTACAAGCCTTGAAAGTTATTATTGAAGAGAAGGCCATAATGCCAAAATTAACTTTCTATGTTAACTTTGGTGGATGAGCTAACAACTAACTGGTTCAACTACTTATATATCATATATTGTATCTAGAAAATGTGTTAGATTGAATTGCAACTTAGTGGCCAACTGTTATGTAGTGGATCTTTCAACCATCAAATTACTACGTCCTACATGCCAACTTCTGATAAGTTTGGTTTAAGTTGGTCAAGCTGCAATCCATTTTGTACCAATTGGTCTATATGTGTAAATTACATGTAGTTTTGATGCAGAACAACAGCTCTGATATCAAAATAATGCAGTACAAAACCAAACTTGATGCAACACAAAAATTGTAGAACAGAAACAATAAAAATAAACTGGAAGTCAGCACCTAGAGTTGGCTAGTTGGCGCCAAACCATTGGAAAAATTTCAAGTAAATTTTATTCATCATAAACTTGTCTCCATAGGAGTACAATAGCATGCTTATATAGACTACTAACCCTAATTCTAGTTGACTTTGGAAAGCCAATTATTGAATTTTAAAAATTACATTGATTATAGGAAAATACATAAAATACTAATAACCTAATTAGCTAATAAGACCTAAAATAAAATACAATTGATATCCAAAATAAAATAAAACTAAATTAAAATAAACTTTCTTTGCACTTCCTGCATCAGGTCACTTGATAAAAATAGGCCAAAAATGGGTGCCTGCATACAATAGGCCCACCACATGGCCAGCACACATTTGAGGACACATGGCATGAGCTTGACTACCCAGTATTCAAACATGCATAACACAGAGGAAGACGGCAGCACAAGAAGTTAGAGGTATCTCTCCAACAAGGAGCCAATTATCAATCATATAGTTTTATTAACTCTGTTAGCAATGTCTCCCTCACCCTCATTTCCATAGGAGTAGTTTTCAGAAACTCTAGCACAATTCCTTGAGGATTCAAGGCAGGGAGAACCTGTTCTTCCTTTTCATTTATCTAAATTTTTAAACTCCTTTTAAATTTAGTAAATTGGTATGCAATGTTTTTATTTATTCATGTTCAGAAAGGATAAGACAGTAAGCTTTTGTTGGCAAAGGAAGCGTATGATGTTCTAGAGAAAAAACAATGCATAATCTTGGAAAAGAATGGAATTTCTCCCATGAAACATAGACGGACATATAATTGGAAGTACATGACGAGAAGTTACAAAGGACCACTTAGCATTATATGCATCAACATGACCATATGACATACCTTGTCTAAAGAGTACTGGCCCATTTTCTCATTTTTCCTTGAACCATCTGTTCAGTATTACACCAAATTATATAAATAATACAAACAACAAAAGTAAATATAACTGAAATTTGAAGCAAATTAGAACCTTTGAGTGTGATCTGTTCATAGGGCACCACATTGCCTCTGGGAAGTAGAAGAAACAGACACATTAAGTTAATTAAAACAAAAAGAATCAAAACCTCAGCCACTCAATTTTTAAACCAGATAGCTTACCCACTAACATCTTCAATGATCTCTAGATCAAAAGCATCGAGTTCAAACCTTTCTGGTAGCGTAATAGAGAAATATGGTGCACAAAAATTTTCCACATGTTCATTAGCTTTTGTACTAACCACAAAGTCATTGATTTTTATTAGCACCTTGTGGCAGTCATCAAACAGGTATTCAACTTTTTTTGAGTATATTCTGACAACGCCTAGAAGAAGGTAGGCCAGCACTCTATATGTGACAACATCCAGCTCATCTTGCAATATCTTATCTGCATAAGGCAAAAAATAGGAAAGAACAGGCCAGGCTGATTAGAAATTTAACTTTAGCATACATGAGGATCAAGGCCACAACTTCCAAAAGAAACAGTGAGACTATTTTTTAGCTTAACTTGACACACATTGAAATTTGACACAGAATTTTTGACAGTAACGATCTCCTATGGATTAGACTCATGATTTTGGAATTTGGTTCATTCCCACTCCACAACTGAAGCTGTGTAGAACACTTAAGAGTCATGGACCAAGTGAAAACGTTAAAAACCTAAATAAATGAGTTATGTGAAGTTGTCACTAACTACCCAACTTAAGTGAACCTAGTTGATGTTGTATTCAAAGGTAACTAAGGTAGCATCATAAAAGTAATTTTCTTAATCTTGAAATCAGATAAATAAGAAATAAAATTGTTAATGCACCTTGCAAATACTTTTTCCAGATATTGATTTTTCCAAAACCCATTATCCTGATTTTAACTCATGCTGATTACCATCATTATCAACCTTATACCACTGTTACAGTCAACACCACTATCTGAAAACAGTATCACCTCTGAAAATGTCATCACATAACCAAAAATATCATCTTTTAAACCAATTTGGCAGATCCCACTAGATTGCCCCAAACACAACTATCACTAGCCAATCTTCCTCAATTTGCCATAATCAGGTTCACCACCTGCAATGCAACCCACTATGCTGCCACCAAAACTACTGTAGCTATCACCATCTTTGTCAACACCAAGCCTATAATTATTATCTCATTCTAGTAAAATATAATGTTTGCATAGTTACTGATCATCTAAGCTTTTTTCTCTGCAGCAGAAAGTAATAAGGAAAAGAAAATTACACGATTTTCTTAAGTACGTATTTTCTTTTCATGAGTAATAAGAACAAGTATACATACTTAAAAACAAAACACAGACTTATTAAAAATAAAAGAATAGGAAGATATGATTATTCAAATAAATGAAAGAATAAAGGCACAACTAAAGCCATCACAAATCTAAGTTTTGAAATTTCTTTTTGTTTTTTTTATAGCACTATTGGTTATGCCTGGCAGCTACCTGCTCACAAATAAAACATTCATTAAAACCCTATTCTAAGATAATGCTTCCATAACAGTAAAAATGTGAAATTTGAAATTGAAGGTCCACAATATGCTCATCAAAACTTGGTACTAAAAGTGTTTGGCAAAAATTTTATTCAAGATTTTATTTGTGTACTACCCATTTTGCAGCTCCATGTTCCCATAAATTTCCTATGTCTCACTTCTCAGTTCAATGCTGGAATTCAAACAAATTACAAATGCCAAACCAAACATTTGAAATTTTCTTTAAGGCTAACTGCCTCCTTTATCTAAAGTATTATAACCAATTACAAGGAACAGAACATTAGAATCTAACAAAAACATTCTTGGCTAAGAAAAATTTCAATTAAATCATTTCCCTACAAATATAAAGTAAAAAAAATCAAATTTTTAGAAGGAAAAGAAAAAACCCAGATGAGTAAAAGAGAAAAGAATGACACACCAACAGATGAGGAGATATTGGTTTCAGCAATTTGAGTCCTTTTGAGCTTCTTGAAGAAATAGGCTGCGACCCAGATGGCGCCTAGAGGCCCTTTGCTTGAGAGCAAGCACTGTGAGTAAAACATTCTTGCTTCTCTGTTCTCTCTCTTTGTGTTTTCCTATGGTTTTGATTCTGATATGGAAAACATATACAGTTGAAAATGGTGCTGGTAACTGTGTCACTGTGTGTGTGACAAGGGGTTCTAAAACAAAGCTGAAGAAACGGTCGACTAGAGACTAGAGTGCCCAGCAAGACTCGGACGAACAAAATGAATATGAAAAATGACCAGAGGGAACTTCTTGGTGATGGGGTTTTATTTTCTGAGTAATATTATATTCATGGCTTTTTGGGAAATGAATAAAAAACAAAAAAGGAAATATCGGTATATTATTTTTATTTTTTTATGGAAGGTATAGCGCTAGTTTGGTTTGTGTTTTCAAACAATATTTTTTAGTTTTTAAACAGCATTTTACGCATTTCAACATATTTTTTCACCCACACGTATTTTAAAAAACTATAAACAACAATTTTCAAACTACTCTAACAAACACCCCCATATTATTGGGTTTAGAATCAATTTGAAATTTGGATTTTTTGACTACTGCAACTTTTTTTTTTTTTTTTTTTGAGAAGATCAATTCTTGAATACCTGGTCAGGTGTTTTACTTGTTTTACCAGTAACATTATTATATAATAATAAAATAATAATATTTATCTGTTAATTCCTTGGTACATACTAGGTAGTTAGGTACGTACTCTTACTCTTACTACTTTTTTTTTTTAGCAGAAGCGCTCTTAGTGCTAATCATAAAATATAGCATTCTCATGGATATGGATAAGTGAAAGCCTAACCGATACCTAAGTTAAGAGTATTGGTCTAAGATGTATTAAAAAAAAGGATTAGTTTAAAAATATTTTTATAAACTTTTTTATAGGAAAAGAAAAAAGTAAGTAATTGTTTTGATGGCTTTTTCATATATTTCTATAAAAGTAACGTCAAAATTTTCTTAAAATAATTTATTATCAATTACCCTAAAAGCACTATTAAGATCTGGCACTTGTTTTTGTTTTTTTTAAAAAGAGTTTCCAGTTTTAACTTGTGGCATACGCTTCTAATAATAGTTTTTTTATTATCAAACCAATACATCAATTAGTTTTTGTTGTAAGCAGGGATTAAACTTCAGATTTCTTATTCGACCATCAAATATTTTACCAGTTGAGCTAACTGGAACACACTGTCTACTTGTGACTTGGGTACATCTAACAAATAATAAGACATTATTGAATAAATAATGATGGAAATATGTTTTAGTTATTCAAATAAATTAACCTGGAATATGATTAGTCAGATTAGTTTGGATTGAGATTAGTTTCGTTGATAAATTATAGGAAGTTAGTATTCATCTTTTGTCTTATATAAATTTAAATTTTCGACAATGAATAAAGATTTGTCATGTATTTCTAAGTAACAAATTGTGAACTTATTTAATGTGAGAGTCTAAACTCTTTTGAAATAGTCCATTTATTAAATTCAAGGCATTGATTCCCTCAAAACAGCCAACAAAAAAATTGGATCCATAACGCCCTCGTTGTCAAAGTTGCCTTCAAAATCCTTGCCTACACTGGTGTCATAGAAATATCAATTGAACATCCTTGAATCGGATGAAATTTTGCTCCTAAACGAGGCATTTGGTTGGACAAAGGCGACCAGTGGTATCAATGCCATAGTATTGTTCCCATAACATAAGTTTATTTTGTCAATTTGATCTTTAACTGGGATTACTTGTACCTAGAGGCCTAATTTCATGACTTAGGAACACCATGAGAATTTTGGTTTATTGGGATAGAGGTAAAGGCTACGTCCCAAGTGCGATTATCAATGTATTTAGGCCTTGATTATGACATTGCGATATGAGGATGGATTCATCTGTTGGATAAAAAAATGGTAATGGATAAAAAATATGGACAAAACTTAGATACAGTACTTTAAATGCTGTTTCTTAAGTTCTTCCATTAAGATTCAGCTATGTAACTACTTAACTAAAAAATGCACTTCCATCCCATGAGAAAAAATTTACATGGCAGAATCTTAAAAAGGGAACCTAAGGAACAGCATCTAAGTACTTGCTCAAAAAATATTTAAGGTATGTTTGGTAATTGTTTTTTCCCCTTATTTTCTATTTTTAAAACTAAAAAACTTTTTTGGCAACCCAAAATGAACAGAAAACAAAAACTGTTCTCAAAACTCAATTTATAAAGAAAACCAAAAACATGCAAAAAGTTATTTTCAAAAGTCAATGAAAACATGCATTTAATTTAATGAATATGTCTCATTTAATGAGTTAGTATTAGAGTTCAAATCCTAGTAACAATATATGTTAGTATTTTCTATTTTTTTCTTCAAAAAACTTTTTTTTAATTTCAACTATCCAAACATGTTTTTTATTTCAAAAATACAAGAAATTTGTTTTTTCTTTATAGAATGATAAAAACCCTTTTGTTTGGTTGAAAAAAAAAAGGATAGAAAATGGTGTTCGTATAAATTTACTATCATACTCCTATTACATTAAAAAAAAAAATAGTTTATAAGGAAAAAAAAAAACATAATGTTTAAGGGGAGAAAAATAAATAATAAAAATAATAATAAAAAGAGAAACCAACAACAACATTGGGGGATGAGAGGGGGAGATGGATAATTACCCATCTAAGTCCATGTTCTCGCCATTTTCTCCCTAATTTGGGAAGAAAACAAACCCGTCTCCTCCCCCTAAATGATGGTGGGCTTGAGCCCACCAAAATCACCCCAACCAAACGCTTCAACTATTCAAATCCATCTAATTTTCCTCTCTCCATCTCCTTCCCCCCCCCCCCCCCCCCAAAAAAATCATCACAACCAAACAAGGCCTTAGTATTTTGTCGAGTGACTCACATCCCTTTAGATCTAATAATACATGTCGAATTATTCAACCGTAAGATTTTCCATTTCTCTTCAGTATTCCCTATAAATTTGAAATTATTGCTCCCACCAAGTAGGCAAAGTCAGATGGAATAAAGTGATATCCGAAATGACCAACCACAACTCCATATATGTCACTCAAGATTCAAGTTCTATATATTTTTGAACCTTTTTACTGCCTCCACTAGTACTCTTGATCACCTACATATTTTACCTTCTTCTTTGAGTCATTCTCATGGATTCCTTTTCATGATGGTTGTGTAATCGCTACCCCACATTCATTGATAGCAAGTAGAATATCTTGAAATTTGTGCTAAGACGTTGCCTTTCATTAAGAGTTTGAGAAATACTGCATATACAACATTTTCATAACAATTTCTTTAAACTATCACGGTGCTTGTCACACCATGAAGACACCTAGACATACATCCACCTTTGCACAATTAGCTCTAGTTTGGGAGGAGGGAATTAAATGGAATGAAAAAAAAAAAAATTAGGATATTCTTCAATTTCCTTGTTTAGGAGTTTTAATGGAGGGAATGGAAAGTCAATTCCCTTATTTGAGAGTTTAAGTGAAAGGGAATAGAATAAGTAAGAGGATTCCTCTTTATTCCCTTAAAATCTCAAATTTTCATTCCCCTCCAAAATTGGGAGGAATTAGAGGGAATGAAGTTATATTTAATGAATTTTTTACTAAAACTTACAAAATATCTCTATATATTCAACTCTTTATTTTAAAATAGGGGTCTAATAGTAATATTGTCATAAAATGATTCAATTTATTTCCCTCTATGTTACTCCCAAACAAAATTACTTACATTTCATTCGTTTCAATTCCTTTATTTTAAAACATCCAAACAAGGCTACTTAATTTTATTCTATTCATTTCCTTTACTTAAATACATTCTATTCATTTCCATTCTCTTATTATCGTTCCATTTCATTCAATTCTCTTCCCTTATGAACTCCAAAACAAAGCCTAAATATCATCAACAAGTCTAATGACTTAAATTTCATCACTTTTTTGTACCGTTGTTGAGGTGTTGTGATGTAATTGATGTGTACTATGGTAGTGAAAGTAATGGGTCCATGTAAAATGATTAAAAAAAAATGTTAAAAGCACTACAAGTTTTTCTACATAAAATTTACAAATTGGTGTGGTAATTAATGTGTGATTGGTGGGTTTCAATCATCTTTAAGATGAATTATTGAATTTCTTTTTCATGATTAGTAACACAGTAATTTATAAACTCCTCTCAAAAAAAAAAAAATTATAAACTCACTATAGTAAAACTTGTAGTAACTATGGGGCCTATGGCACTACTAAAAATAATATTACTTCAGTCACACAAAGTTATTTCTAGTACTACTCTAACATCACTATCTAACTATTAGATCCTTGCATCATACAAGAAAAGAACAAAAACAGAATTTTTCATTACATAATTATCAAAAAATTAAAAAAAATTATGCTTAACAGTATCATGGGCATTATTTTTGGCATAGAAAATAACGTTATAAATTGTAGGATAGTAATATTTGAATTGCAATGTTAATGGATGTTCAATGTAAATGGTATACTTTACTTATTTATTTATAGGAACATATATCTAAAATATATTTTGGTTTTTTTTTTTTTAGAAACAAATATTTTGGTTTAATAAACTACATATGGAATAAGAGTACTAAGATGGAAAAAAAAATGATGCATTAATCATTAATATATTTTTTAAGAAAATATATTTTAAATACACTTTGATTTAATAAGCTACATATGGAATAAGAGAAATAAGATGGAAAGAAAAAATGATGCATTAATCATTTATATATTTTAAAAGAAAATATGTCTTAAATATACTTTGATTTGATAAGCTATATATGGAATAAGAGTGAATAAGGAGGGGAAAAGATATTTTATTCCAAATTTTATTTTTTCTAAATTTAATGGATTTACTTAAATGAAAACCTTATGTCTTATCGTTGGCATTTCCTTTTATACCAATTGCAGTCTATCATACATCAGTTTCTTTCTTTACAAAGTAAACACCTTTGTTTTTTTTTTTTAAATTCAATTATAATGTGAGACAAGAGTTTTAAATCATGGATACTATTACTAAAAATATTAACAAAAGTAGGTCGTGCTATAAGACTCTTGACAACACACTTTAATCAATAAAATCAATGAAGTACAAAATAGAATATCAAGAATGGAATAATAGTATATTTTTATGTTAGAACTTATTTTACTCTCTTTTGTGTGTATTTATTTCTTTAAAAAAAAAAAAAAGAATAGGTACAGGACTTTGTATTTTGACTATTTTCCAACAAACCTTTTTTATTCTTTGTATGGGTTTGGATTGCACATTTTGTTGCGGTGCATTTTGATCTTCACGTTTTCTCCTTTTTTTTTTTTTTTTTTTTTTTGGCCGGCCTTTTTGACTTTAGGGGACAAAATTTACTGTTCACGTACTGTTTATACACTGTTTACGCAATATTTAATATTAAAAATGGGTTCCACAACACTATTTACACATTTAAAAATTATTTTGTTACAGTGTTTTCAACAACAATCAATTTTTAGCAACTTTCAGCAACAATAAGTGTTATCCAAATGGACATCTTTTCGAAAAGAGTTAAAATTAAAGGTTTTTGAGGGGTGATTTTGTAACTTAATTATAGACGAAAGTATCCCATAGTAAAGGGATAAAATTTGTTTTGATTAACCGACATCAAAACAACAAGTCAGAAATCGATGTTGTTGAATATAATGATTAATGTCGTTGGTGTAATTGAGGTGTACACACTACACAAACAGCAACAGTAAAGTTGCCATTTTTATCTCTATCAACTCGTTAAATTGTAGTACGTGTCACTCCTATCTAAGCTAAACAAGGATAAGAATAATCCAGAATTTCTATCAAAAAGACAAACGTCAATCAAAAAGATCACGAAGATCAGTGGACCTTTTCTTTTTCTTTTTTTTGATGTGACAAAGTCGCAAAGATCAATGTACTATATTCATGGTACACAGGTAAAATATTTTTTATTATTTTTAATTTTAGTTTTTTTAATTTAAAAATTGAGATTGAAAATTATTTCTTCAACTTCATATTTATTTGGTAAAAATTATTTTTTTCAAAATTATTTTTATTATTATTTATGAATCTCATTACACTTTTTGATGCTATTTATAAGTTTTACTATATTGTTTCAGCTAATTTTTATATTTATTTACAATACTTTTAATAAAAAAGTTTAATTTTAATAAAATAAGCCAATTCCAAAAAGAGTGCAATTATCTGATCTCAAACTGATCATGGTATACTTTTCAAATCAGGCTGTTATGAATGGTTTGAATTTGATCCCAAGAAAAGAAAAGAAAAAAGTTAATGATAATTTTTTTAACAAATAAGGTCAAAGTTCAAATTCATGTTAAACTAATTAGATGGTAAAAAAAATCGAGTCAAATTTAAGCATAATATTATATTCATAAATGCATGTATACAATAAGGCTCACGCTCATAAGGTAGAAAGTAGGGAGAGTGATTTTCGATGTGAGATTGCAAAAAGCCAAAGGCTACAAGGGAATAGTCTCTTGGCCTGGAGCAAAAAAGTAACCCACAAGTATAAAATTTGATTTATATATATATAATATTACATGATTGTATGTATATGTATATAAAAATATACTTAAATAGACTTGAGATTAAATTGTAAATTTTTTTATTAAGTTTATAATAAATCAAATTATTAATAATATAAATAGTTCATTTTATAGTAAAAAATTTGTATATAAATTTTAACAATATAAGGTTAGTGAATTCATTTTTATGAGTTCATAAACAAAAATCGTTCAATTTAATTAATTCAAATAAATATAATTTCAGTTGTAATTTAACTATAAATTATATAGACTTGTGAAAAGTTAAAAAAAAAAAATTAATCATGGTGCTTTTACTATATATGAAATGAATATATTAATCTAGTAGTACGTGAATAAAGTTCAAGCTTCTTCATTAGAAATTGAACCAATGTAAAATGAGCTCAAACTCAACCTATGTTATAGACTTGAAATTAAATAAAACAATGTTAGAATTGACTCATTTTGTTTACTAGACTTGGCAAATTGCACCCGCACTCAATAACTTAATCACACTTGAAGAAAAATACTTGGCCTGAGTCGTTAGAAATTGAACCAAGGTAATATGAGTTGGAACTCAACTTATGTTAGACATGAAATTAAATAAAACAATATTAGAATTGACTCGCCTCGTTCACTAGACTTGGCAAAATTGAATTTGCACTCAATAACCTAACTCAAACTTTGAAGAAAAATACTTGACCCGACTCAGGGAAATTTTTTTTTTTTTTTATTTTTTTTTAAACATGGGTTAAAAGAACAAGCATTACTTGCCTAGAGATGACAATTTTGCCCCACCTCGCTTGACCCGCTCTTCTCCGCTTCGCCTCATGCGGGTTTTCCCTGCCCCGCAAAAGTCGTGGGGTGGGGATAGGGGGAGATTTTAGACCCGCACTACGGGGCGGGGCGAGGATGGGTTTACACTTTTTAGACCCACATCGCCCCGTCCCATTCCCGCCCCACATTATAAGGGTTAAATTGTAATTTTTTCATACCCTAAAACTCTACTATTTAAACAAAAATATCATCAGTTTATTTTATTCTACCTAACGTGGTTCTACCTCTTTTTTATCTCTAGCAAAGTTGGAAATAAGATACCGATTTTAACTTTTTTTTTTCTCTTTATTAGAAACAAATTTATATACTATTGAATTACTGATTTCATTCATGATTCATACATCTTTTTCAACTTACTTTTCACCATGAACATAATATAATTTTTTTTTTTAAATGAGGTACGGGTCTGAGGCTCTAAATATTTGTTTGTCATTGTTTTTGTAATTTTGTGTGGGCATTTGGCTATTATAAAATATAAGGTACGCCGTCACACACCCCCTTTTCTCTTAACACTTGGAATTCCCATTGGGATTTCACTTTGCTTAGCAACATTGCTTCTTTATGCTTGTCAAAATCCATATCTATTTTACGAGCTGAGTTTTTGTTTTTGAATTTTCATATTAGAAATATGAGGTGGTGAATAGGGAACGAGATGAGAAGGAATATTTTTCCCTATTGGTTTGATTGCCGATATGATGACATCAATCATGTATTAGGAGTTTGGATTATTTTATTATGTCATACTATGAGATTTTTTGTTGTTATATTATCTTGTTAAACATTTAGATAATATTATTTAGTTTTTGCTAAAAAATAGTTTGATTTGATAGAATAAATTTATTTATAATTTCAAACATATTTTTATTATTAAAACATGTCATTTTATTTGAAAAAATGATAATAGTTGTAGGGAAAATTAACAAGAAATAAAGTTTTACGTTATAGGGCAGGGGGCTTTGCAGATCTTTGCGGGCCTTAAAGGGTGGAGATGGGGTAAAAAAATTTTCGCATCATGCAAAGCAGGGCGGGGATGGGGCAAAAAAAATCTATGCGGGACGGGAGTAAAAATCCCATCCTTCGGCCCCGCCTTTCTCCATTGCCATTCCTATACCTGCCTCGCCTAATTTTCAATATATATATTTTTTTTATGTGAAAAAATATGGATGAACCAATAATATGATTGAACCAACCTCCTCATAATCCGCATCCGCTTAGGATGACTCGCTTCTGATCTGAGCTTGATATGACCTGCACATCAATTAACTTGACCCGTTTGCCAAGCCTTTAATGCCTAACATACCATTTCCGAAGATGACAGAGAGAGGAAATGGCTGTAGGCCCCAGGCATTACTTAGAGAGGCACTCAAAGTTAAGTTGTGAGCAAGACCAGCTATTAGCCCCCAAAAAAAAAAAAAAAAAAAATAGTTATCTTTAATAGAATAGAAAAATAGTTAAGTGAAAACATCCGAATCGTTACATTGTCAATGAATCCTGGTATTATTACAAAATGAAGACAATAAAGAGCTGTTTGTTATGGTAGTTTTAAGCAAAATTTTTCAGTTTTTAAACAACATTATACATATTTTTATATACTTTTTTAATCGTACGTATTTTTTCAAAATATAAACAATGGTACTAAAACAACGTTACCAAACAGCCAAAAAAAAAGGTCATTTTATCAATAACAACGAATAGATAATGCAGAACCAGGCTACATCTCTGGAAAAGTATACAAGGCAAAATGGAAAAATGGAAGTAAAACGAAAAACATAACAAAATGTTGGTACTAGTTACTTCAAAATTTCAAATGCAATGGATCAGCAGTGGAATACTTTATGCTATGCAAACGAGAACAGATTCATTTCAATAACAATCATTCTGCCTCCATTTATGTCCTTGATGGCCCACCATCGAGTAATGCAAAAGAGAAAACCTTGTACATATACAGGACCATAAAGCAGGTAATCCTTGGGAAGAAGGAGCTGACCAGGGTTGATAGCCGCGTCTTCATTCCTTCTGCAGGTAGCATTATGTGCCAAAATGTACTCCGAAACTTGATTAAATCTCATAACAGCACAAAAAAGCCTAGAGTTTCCAAATTCAGTGGTAAATACGTTTACATGATCCAAATTTTCCAACACCAACATACACCAACTGTAATGCCCACTTAAAAGCATCATACTTGTTTCTATAACTGCAAGCCCACGATGATCCTTCTAATTGGGCATCGTATACTGTTATATTTGCACACGTCTTAATGTACATTGTCTGATCGAAGGTCATCACTGCTGCCACTCTTATCCTTGTTGGAGAGCATTTTCTTCACTTTCTTATCCAAGGCCTTTTCAAAGTCACTATATGACAGTGACAGAACCTGGTTCAGCAGCAATGAAACTCCAGACTCCTTCACTAGGGCATACCTTGGTTTAATCCTCTCCTCCAAACTATAACCAAAATATTGAGGAAATTTCACCAGCTCTGATTTTGAATAATCCATGGTCAAAAAGAACTCCCATTTTGGTATTAAATTCTCGGACAAGCTAAAACTATATAGAGCTCCATATCTTGAAATCATGGTCCCTATTTCCTCAATGCTGTATCCCCTCTCCAAGAAGAATTCAGTCACAGGCCTCAAATTGGCCTCAATGCTAAGACCAAAAGTCTGTGGACAACGATAGAGAAGAACAGCAACATCAACCCCCAACGAAAGGAAGTACTCAGCTGTTGGGCGTAACTTGTCCTCCACACTGTAGCTTATAATGTTTGGGCTGCGTGTCAGAATCTTACCAATGCTCTCTGCAGAGAGGCCCATCTCACAAAGGAATTCTACAGTGGTCTTCACCTTCTGCCTGCTATGAGTGAGAAGTGCTGGAAAACGGTATATCACTTTCGCCCATTGTTTCTTGTCCACACCCAAATTCTCTAAGAAAGTCATAGTGGGTATAAGGTTTTCAGAGAGACTTATTCCACACAATTGAGGCCTTTTGTTGAGAATGGTGGGAATATCTGATTTTGGTACACCAAGATCAAGAAGAAACTCAACCACTGGCTTGATTTTTCCCTCCAAACTATAGTAGGCAAAAGCTGGGAATCTTTGTGTAATTGCCTTGATCTTCTCAAGATCCATGCCAAGTTCTATGAGATAGAGAACGTGAGGGCGGAGCTTCCCATCTGTGTCTATCTCACTCACTCGAGACATGGCCTTCAGCTTCTTGGAGTCAAGGGTTGGATTGGGCTGAGAAACTGGCACAACTGTTTTTTCTTTAACAGGTGGATTTGGAAAGTTTTCCACTACATCTACTATAATGTTCCCATGCTCTTCCAGAAGGGACTCAAGGTAAGGAATAAGAGCATCCCTGATCTCAAGAGTTGTAAGCTCCCGTCCTGCCATGCCAAGGGGAATTCAATTAGCATGGGTCCATTTTAGAATCAAAGATGCTAAATTGAACTGTGGCTATAGAGAAGCAGTAATATGATGAATCGAACCTACTAGATACCGAGATTTATAAATATAATGAAGCTTTGCAATCAGGTGGTCGATGAAATGGTCTGACTTGTTTATGGTTCTTGTTGCAACTGCATTGCTCAATCCTCGTTTCTTAAAGAACAAGGACAAAACAGCCTTGGCTTCTTCTCTTTCTGCTGCTAACAGGGTTGGAGACACCACTTTCAAGCTGAACGAACCATCTATCCCTGAATCAGCTGGTATAATTTATACATATAAAAAGGATGTTAACATTGTAAAAGAGAGAATCACAGAAGCAAAATGTCAAAATGTTTTGGCTTTTATGTGGAGGTTAAAATTAAATAACAAAGCAAAAAAAACCACATGAAAGAAAATATAAAAATCAATTGCTTACCGAATTGTGCTTGGCAAGAGAAGAGTTTAGCAGGAAAAGAAAGCCGAGTCCTGAATAATAATAATAAATAAATAAATCAAATCAAATCTTCCATACCATACCTCATAGGGAGAGAAAAAAGACAAACTAAATGCATTAAAAAAAAAAAAGAAAAAAAAAAGAAGGAGATGCAGCTTCAGCTACTACAACTACTAGAATCTCTGACAACGTTTAGTCTCTCACCCATATGACAATTGGATGCCAGCATCCCAACACCTAGTAACTACTTAAAAGTTCAAAAAAATTTAGAACTATGCCTACTGCTTCCAATCCAACAAAACCCTCACATTCACTATGACTGCTTCAATTTCGACCTCCCATACCTGTATAAGTTCCCTCTCTCCTCTACAATATGCCTACACAATTCCCTACCAGTCCATTTGCCTCAGTTTTTTTTTCCCCATCAAAAAAAGGTATGTACAGCTTTTCAAATGATCACCTTTTCAAGATAGGCAAAATAAGCTCATCCAAACGCACATGAATCTCTTGCACCATAACACCTTTGGTTTTCCTCTCACTGGGTTTATTCCAAAATTGCCAATATTTTTAGTACTTAAAAGTTAAAACCTCCATTTCATCACCTCCTGTGAATAATACCATCACTACATTACATAATCACTCTCTCCCAAAGCATGTCAACAAATTTTCACGAAATCAAAAACACAAATTTGTTCAACAACAACAACAACAACCTTAATCCCCTAACAAACTGACAACACTTAAAAATAACAGTTAAAACAAAACATCAAAGAACTGACTGCTAATTAAAAACTAAGGAAATATGAAGTAAACATAAACTATTAGTACAAACTAAGAAAGAAAATGAAGTAAGCAACAGCTAATTAAAAACTAAGCAACTGGGTTATGGGAATAGAAGTACCTTGTGATTGTAGGTGTTGTTCTGGTAGTGAAAATTACTACTTTTGAGAGACATGAGAGCTTGGCTGAGTGGAATGCACAGAAAGCTCTCATCTTTTTTTTTCAGCAAGAATTGAAAATGAAGCAGAAAGAGGAAGGTTTTTTTTTTTGTTTTTATTTGGTTTGGGTAGTCAGAAAGCGCAAATATCTCAGGGACCGATGGGCAAGCCTTGGATATGGATTGATGACGTGGCAGAATATCAGCCGCTGAGGAATTGTAAGCAAGCAAGCACGTGCCAAAAAAAATTATATCTGCTGCGATCATGCGCAATCTGTAATATAAAAGAGATCATAATGGGCCTAAAGTCACCTGTGTAACTGTGGGCTTGGAAAGATTACTATCAGTCCAGTTTCTTACCAGAAACCCACGTCCACCCGCAATCTCCACCGAAAAAAGTAAGAGAGAAGTAACTGGACTGATAGTAAAGGAATAAAAAATATAAATTTATATAAATTTATTTATATATCCTTGTTAAAAAGTGATGCTCAATTAAAACAAAAAATAGCAAATAACCACAAAAAAAAAAAAAAAATCACCCAAATTTATTAAAAAATAAAAATCATATAAAAAAATCATGTCTAGTTTAAAAAAAAAAAAAAGAAGAGAGAAAGCAGAGGCAACGTGACCAAGAAAACACAAAAAAAAAAAAAAGAGAAAGGAACGGGATGAAGCCCCATGTGCAAGTGAACATGAACATTTTTGTCAATGAAGAGATTTAGAATCCCCATTTAGTTTTCTCCCCATTTAGGAGAGAAAACATTTTAGTGAACATGAAGAGAAAATATTTACACCTTACCAATTTTTTTCCCTTCCCTCTCTTCCTTCCAACCAAACACCCCAAAAAAAAATGTTCTCTACCATTTTATCTCTCTCTTTTTTTCTTTTCTTTTTTTCAATCCTCCATAAAATCCAGCCAACCAACACATACTCTTAAAGTTTAAACCAACCTCTCCCCCTACAAACCTACAACCCTCTCTCTCTCTGACTTTGAGCCTTATCTCACCAACTCTGTATTGATTGCACCGGCAACGTAGATGTACTCATCTCAATTACTCCCTCTGTCTATCTATCTAACGAGTTTGTCAGAAGAACAAGAAATTTTGTACTCTTTGCTTGCGTGTCCAACTTGTTTTTCTTTTCCACAAAAAGGTTGAGTTTTGGACTTTTGCGGAACCATAGCAGGAGATGAGGGTTGTGACTTGTGGGTTCTCTCTTTCTTTTAAACTTAATTGTCAGCCCAAATAAAACACATGAAACAGTGTGTTTTTGCCTACCAAATTGACTAAATCAAATGTTACGGTAGATTTTTCATTCTTTTTATATGGTCAGTAGACATTACACTTCCTTACTGTTTTTTTGTTATTAACTTTAATTGAATTTAAGTCCAAAAACAAATTAACTTAACACCAAAACAGACGAAACTTTAGGGGCCGATCATACGCTTTAATAGTTCAAAGAATTAAGTGTAAACGGGATGGTTCTTTTATGGTGAAAAAGTATAATTGGGCCTTCAGTAAAAGAGGTTTAGGTTTGGGCACTTAACATTGTGGGCAATTCCGATGGAGAGTCCACTTCAAAATAGGCCTAAAGTCACCGGTGGTGTAAATCCACTTGGGCTTTGAAACATCTATCTGTGGGTCTTACCCAAGTCTTACGTCGTCGTTTCACAGTCAGCACATCACAGAGGGTTAAGGGGTTTATCAAAAATTCTAAAACCCTAAAACAAAGGAAGAAGAAGAAGAAGAGCATGAAAGCTTAGAGAGTGAAGAGGCATGTCGATAATTCTGAGACGCGCATTCTCTCATCGGAACCTCCTTCTCCTCCGCAGCTCCGCCTTCCATGGCGGCGACCTTTCTCATCAACTCATTAACAGTGCCCACAACAACAACAACTCCAACACCCACATTCATGATCTCACTCTTCCCACCACACTTCATTTCCTCACACATTCTCGCAGAGGCTTCGCCAAAGGACGCAAATCAAGTACCCTTTTGCTCTCTTTCTCTCTCTCTCTGTTGAGTTTTTATGGCAGATTTTGTTTTTGTTTTGTGCTTTGTAAAGCAAATGATTGAATGAAATGTGCGTTTTCCTGTTTGGGTTATTCCATTTTGACTGAGAATCAAAAAGAGTTCTGATGAGATTTCATTTCTGTGTTTTTATCAAGCATGATCTTCTTTGTTTTTAGTGTTTTTTTTTTTAATATGATTTTTGGTAAATTGCGCACCCAAACACACATAAACCACGTTTTTAAACTATTGCATGGTTTATAATATGGTTCTAGACTTTTAAACTGAGCAATCAACTCTCTGACTTAGCTCAATTTTATTAATTTCCATCTTATTGAAGGTATTTAACGCGGTAGAGTGTTTAGAAGGTTTACACAAATTTGGAGTGTTTGGGAGTAAAGTTCGGGTTTATTTGATGGAAAACTGTCTTCCATTTGACATAAACTATTCCTAATTTTCAATGAAGTTAGGGGGGTTGATTGCTGAGGTCTAACATTAAAGTGGCACATTGTAAATCAGGTGATAGTTTAAGGTGGTTTTTGTAAGTGAATTTTTGAATACTTTTTCGTTTTCTCCATATTGGGGAAATTTTTCTAACTGGTATAAAGAAACAAGAAGTCACAAATTAATATACGGCGTTATGCAAAGGTTATTGTGAGATACTATTTATGAAATATTTTAGGTGAAGCTTTTTGTTGATTGCACTACTGAGCTTGGCTGAAGGGATTCTTTTTGCAAGAATAACAAAAATTGTATAACTTTATATAAATCGCATGTTAGCCTTTTGCAGAGTTATAAGCACTATTCCATTAATTTTTTTTTTTTCACCATTTAGAGGATGATGATGCTGTGAGCACTATTGAAGTTTCGCCTGATATTGGGCCTACTATTAAGGCAAATGCTACCTCAATGATGGAGGCAGCAATTGCTGCATTATCAGGAGAGTTGAACAAACTAAGAACAGGAAGGGCATCTCCAGGTACATTAAGCCATCGCTATTTGTTAGTTTTTGTTTATTTTCTTAGTATTGTTGTTAGATTTATTGACTCAGTTATGAGAGAGAATGTCTCTACAGGAATGCTTGACCACATTATTGTTGAACTTGATGGTGTAAAGATGCCCTTGAGCCACTTAGCTGTTGTTTCGGTCATGGATTCCAAGACATTATCAGTAAATCCTTATGATCCAAATGTAATGAACAAAAACTTTACTTAACAAGTTTGCTATTTGTTTCAATTCTAGTGTTTCTTCATTAGCATATGTTATTGTTTGTTTCCTATACTATTACATGGTCTAGAGTCCAAAACTATTTAACAGTCATTGATTCTTCAAATCTGTGGATCTAGCGATCAGAATGAAAATTTTCTATATCAGTTGTATTAAGTTTAAATTATTGAATTTAGTTCATTTTCTTTAATCTGCTTTGCACAATACAAGCCTCAATTTTTATTTTTACATGCTGATTGGTGTTCATATCTAAACAGTCCCAGTTTGAAAGACTCATTTAAGTGGTAGCGCCTGTTTTATGCAGACCATTAAAAAGTTAGAGAGCGCCATTGTTGCTTCTCCGTTAGGCTTAAGTCCCAAAGTGGATGGTGAGCGATTGATTGCAGTTATTCCACCGTAAGTAGTCATTCTATTTAATCTCACACTGCCTCTTTCCTTGTCCAATAAGCAGCCCATTTGCTGATAATGGCTATTAAAAGTATTTGGCTTAAGACAATTGTGGTTTTGGTTAATACAATATTTTAAGATCTTTTTTTTTTAATAATGATGCATAAATATTTTCCATGATAAAGCTTGTTCAATCTACACAAATATTGATTGACTTATTTACATTTTTTATGCTCTGCAATGACCAGATTGACAAAAGAGCATATACAGGTAAGCCAATTATTACCCTTCCTTTCATTTATTTATTTGTTTCTTTTTCTTTTACTTTTTCATCTCTGCACTATTATGACCACTATATTGTATCTACCAGGCTGTGTGTAAGGTGGTTACCAAGTCTTGTGAAGATGCCAGACAAAGTATAAGAAGGGCTCGCCAGAAGGTATGACAGTAATTTTTTTCATCTTTATGTTTAGATTTCAGGAGTATTATTAAACAATGTTTATACTGGCTCCCCCTGCTGTTCAAACATCAAAAAGAATGAGGAATGAGGTTGTTATGGTCATCTGAGCACCATGTCTGTATCACTGTGTGCTTCAGTTGCAGGTTTATATCTTGTTAAATAGCCCATCTCATTTCAAAAATATCAATTCTTCACTCCCTTACTGTCTTTCATCCTAGAATCATCAAGCACTAGCTAGCCAGAAGGTTGGTTTGGTGGAGGGAGTGAAGAATTGGTTGACCTTATTCTTTATTTTCTGATATTAGAACTATATCATACTTGACAGCTCAATTTGTCTCAAGTGTGATTTTGCTGTTCCACTGGTTTGTGAAAAATTATTACAATTGAGGTCTAGATGGTTCACATTTATTTATCCGGCACCTCAGTTTTAGTGGATGATCTAAAAAATTTCAGTAGACAATGTCTAGCCTCTTAGGTGTCTAGCATGGTGTTCTCATAATAAAATGTACTGTGGCAAGTATTGAAGTGCAAAACACTGTTAGTAGCATTTCTGCGGCAACAAGACTAGGAGTGCCATTATAGATAGGGATAATGATTGATTCTATGCATTGTTGTGAAAAGGTCCAGTGTTTTTAATGTTTATTGTGCCTAAGCAGATTGTTTGTTGGTTTTACAGGCAATGGATATGGCGAAGAAATTATATTCACATGCCCCGAAGGATGATGTAAAAAAATTGGAGAAGGAAGTGAGTTCTAAGCTAATTACAACTAAAACAGTGGATCAGTTTTACAATGTTTTGAGTGTTATCTGACCCTTCTTTTTCCCAGGTTGATGAGTTGACCAAAAAATTTGTCAAGTCTGCAGAGGATATGTGTAAGGCAAAGGAGAAGGAGATTACTGGTGGCTGAGATGCAGTGTCCCATCTGCACTCTGAGTTTATTTTGCAGGAGTACACAGCTTTTTAAAATCTCCATCTTGGTGACTACCCCTTGATATCAGAATACTTGGTGCTTGATTTTATGATAAAGTGAGCTTATGCCATGTTTCTTTTATAGCTAAATATATTTGAGGTCGGTGGAAATCGTCCATCGCATTTGCAGCTAGATGGCAGTTTCAGTAAAAAATCATGTAGAAACATTTTTGATGTGACAAATATTTTCATTTATATTTTTAAGAGCTTTGGAAAATTTTCTGGAGCCTGGAGGAATTGCCAATGAATTAAAAAGGACATGAACCTCAAATGTTGTAACCCATCTGGGGCATCTGACTGTCTAGCTTTGGCATATTAGACAGTGCTGATAGCATTTTTTGTTCTGGTAGTTGGAGTTAACATGCAGTAAATTTGGCTGCATAAATAAGCCACCAAGAAAATCTAGGACTATAACCTTTTGTGCCATAACTTTGCCACAACTTTGATGTGGGAGACTGTAAGTGGTGGAGAAGTGGTGAGTACATGTGAAAGTGTTAAGCAACTAGTCACAATTCACCACATAGGATAGTTGTGAAAAAAATGATGTGATAAAGGATGTGCCCACTGATTCAATTCATGCTTCATGCTTGCAAACATTTGCCTTGAACAGTAACCATTTCAAGGTATGCCTTGTTAAGTATTTGTTGGAGCAGCTGTCGTTTTTTTTTTTTTTTTGGTTCTTGTTGATAATGTCAAGGAACAAAATTACAAAACCTCTAACCAGTCCAAAGTTTTCCTCCAATCAAGTTTGAAGAAATCTTCATCAACTCACTCCATGAAGATTCATAATGCTATCAATGTGTATTACTAAACAAGTCATATAACTTAATAAATAGGTTATATGTAATATGACAAACTTTACATGGATAGTTTAATGAATTGTCAAGTAGCATGTTAGAAAAAAATTTATCCAAACCCATTGGGAGGCAACCTCCTACAAAACAAAAGGCGGAAGTGTTTTGGGGGGCGGGGGGGGGGGGGGGGGGGGGGGGGGGGGGGGTTGTTAAGAGAATGATTTTGAATATTTTGAAAGTCGTTTATTGAAAATCATTTTCTTAAAGCCCATTTCTTCCACTTGGGTTTCTAGAATTTTATCATTTATTTTGAAATGAATGGATTCAATTTTATCACATTGTCAACAATTTAAATAAACATCGAATTGATAAGAGACAATATGATGATGTGATAAAATCCAATCAATTCATTTCAAAATAAATAGATATGATTTTAAGAACTCTACAGGCAAGTTACCTTAAAATTCTTGAGAATCTCAATCCATTTGAAGCTTTGATGGCAAATGATATAAGGTTTGGCCAGCCTTATGGACATCAAATCAAGGAAACTGCAAAATGTGTCACCAGTAAGGCTACAAATCTAACACTTTTTTTTTTCTTCTTCTTTCCTGTTGTTGATTGAAGGGTTGGGTTGGCATGGGTTATAAATATTTTTTCTTAACTTGGATTGTACCCAGTTCGTGCAAGCAACATTTTTAATCTAAGTACCCAATCCAAACCATGGTATAAATAGTTTAAAAAATATGGATTTTTTAAATGTGTTAATTCGATTTATTATTGTATTATGATACTTAGTTTTCATTAAATTGAAATACGATGTCTAATTGTTAAATTATAATTTTTTTTTTTAAATAGGTTTACAAAGTTGAATACTAATCCTTTTTTTATTATTTGGCCTAACAAAAGAGTCTCAGCTTGTCAACCAAAATTAACACAACTCACCCTATGTATTTGTTCTAGAGTTACTATGACTTGGTATGGATTGAAATTTTCTCAATTTGAAGAGTTTGGGGTGGATTAAGAAAAATCATAATCCCATTGTAATCGAAGTCATGCATGCCCCTAGTCTCTAGGGTTAATTTTTCCCCTATTGGGTAAGTACATTTTAAATCATCGCTCCATTTATTTCAATGTTAAGTATTTTTAGCTAAAGAGATGGGTAAGTAATTATTATGAGTATATTTTGTTATGTTTTTTGACTAATTGTTTTGGTTTTTTCAAAATTTATTGGTTCAAAACGATTATGTCCATTATGATTATAAATAATAAGTATAATGTTTATTCTCACCAACTTCATAAAAAATATGTCTTCAAAGAATAATAATATATGTAAATTCCAAATTACACACCATTAAGTTTGCCCAAATTTTCAATTCAGTTGTAACTTAAATATATATATATATATATATATATTCATTTCAGTGCATTTGAAAACTAAACTTGAAAATTCAAATGCATAAGTACAAATACTTGAAACGTCCAAAATGGCACTTAAATTATTATTATTATTATTTTTTGGTGTGTGACTTTTAAAAGATTGGAGGTGATTCTAGAAATTTTGAGACATATTGTGGCCATTTTGGAAATTTTAAAAGGAATTTTTAACATTTCAATGGTTTTAGGGGCAATTATTTTTTTTTTGGTCATTTTAGTGGTTTAAACGGGAACGTTTTGAAGATAAGAAAAATGACATTTTCCAAAAAATGTTTTACACCAAAACAAACAATCCCAAATATGAAAAAAATGAACTAATTTAGAAGATGAAGTAAGAAAATGAGATAAACCTTTTCTAAAATATGTTTTATGTGCAAAAAATATGACCTATATTTCACAACCACTTAGAAGATTGTGAAAATGACAAAATCAACCTCGGCAAGTCTAGTTAGAGCAATAAGAGAAAGTTAAGGAATATTTTTAGATGCTCCAAAAGTTAGTATTCTCTCCTCTCACATTCATGGTTGATCCTACTAATAAAATCCACCATGAATGTATGAGGGCACATCACGTCACCGTATTTCGAAAATACCTAATAATTTATTCGAAAATTAGACTCATACTCAATTAATACTTGGGCTTAGGTTTGAGATTTGTCAAAAATTTCAAGTCCTCACTGAAGAGCTGGCTCAAAATGTAACAAATTTTCACTTGAGAGAGGTGAACTAATTTACAACTACTGGGTACCAAAACCTTTACAAATTAAAAACAGGATTTATCATACTTCAAGATGAAGTATTCCTCCAAACATCTATACACACTGCCTACTTCAAACTATGTTTCCTTCCGCTTACCAAAAATAACCTCTTTGGTCACAAGCTTTATACCCCTCACCCAAAGCTCAGCTGTTTCATACCCACCCTCGCACACAAAATGCACCTCCTTGTTCTTGGTAGTCACCACCCTAAAGATACCAGGTTCGTCAGCATCACCCTTACTCTTCCTATTCTTCCTAAAGGCATGACTAGGCCCGACCTCTGCATCCTGACAAATCACATTTCTCTGGCTTGACTTTCCCCATTGCAACACCCCTGCAGACCCCACCATTCTCATCTCCTTTTCATGTGGACTTCCTTTGCCTCCCTTAGTGTGCTTTTGTACTTGGGCACCACCCAATACAAACTTGCGCGCAAGCTCGTCTAGTAACACACACTCTGCATCATTTTTCCTGCCAACGATTTTCCTTGCAAGTGAGAGGGCAGTTTCACCTCTAGCATTCTTAATATCGCAATTGGCCCCATGTGAGATCAAGAGCTCACACATTGAACCATGGCCTTCCTTGGCAGCTAACATGAGTGGAGTGTAGCCATCCCCATCAGGGACATTTACATCATAGCCTCTACTGGTAAGCAATCTAGCCACATCCAAATCACCACGTCGAGCGGCACAATGTAAAGCATAGAACCCTCCCGCATTGCGATTGCCCTTTTCAAGGGCAAATTCTAGCATTACCTTCTCAAACAAGTCGCGATTCTCATTTAACTCAGATAAGGTGATTGCAGTTTCGCCAGATTTGTTGTGCAGCTTTACATCAGCCCCTGCATAGACCAGCAACCTGAATGCTTCAACATGACCCTTAAGAGCGGTAATCATGACTGCTGACAAACCATTTTCATCCTGATAATCAAGATTAAATCCTCCCCAACTTATCAGAATTTCCAAAGCCTGAACATCACCAGCTTGGGCTGCAAATATTAGTGGACAGAAAACAGACATACTTCCGGATCTTGGTATCTTTTGAGTTTTGATTACATCTAATACTGCTTGTTGAAAACCAAGGGACCACCGGTTTGATCCAGCAATTAATCTTGCAGACTGACCAACAACATTGACCAAGCCAAAGTCAGCACCAGCCTTGGCCAACACTCTGAGACACTCTTGATGCTTATATTTTGCACAGATCATCAAGGCCGTGTCACCACAATCTGTTTTTGAGTTTAGATCACAACCAGAGTCAATTAGGCATTGAAGAATGGTTGATAATCCAAGACGAGCAGCCATGTGTATAGGGCGAAACTCAATTTTCTTGGTTGTCTTAACAAGGCATTCTACATTGGCACCACAACTTAAGAGCACCTTAACAGCCCCTTCATTGCCACATAGGATAGCGTGGTGAAGGAGGGTTCTTCCATAATGAGGAAAATCAGAAGAGTTTTGTTGTAGGAGCATGCGCAGAATTGCACCACTCACTTCGAAATACTCCACTGCACACCAGGTGATGGAGTAAGGCTCTGCCAACCCTGCACCTACTCGAAATTCTTCCCCCGTAGCCATGTCCCAAGACCATGCACCCAACTTCACTTTGATGTCCGTCCTAGCTCCAGCCTGTTTTTTACATTTTAGGAGACAGATCAAGGTGAGGATAAGAAAACAAATATTAAAAGAAAAAAACAGTAATGAGTCTGTCACTATCTTTATCCAATACAGAATCTGCAGTACAGATCCTCTCACAAAGTATGAATATAGCCAAATTCTCATGCAGCTCTAGAAATGTGAAGCATTGGCTTGTCATTCGCAGGTACAGATCCAGCTGTAATGGCTACTTCATCAACATCACAGAGGGACCTACACTTTTAAAGGTTCTAACAGATTTATGAATTTGAGACAAATGACGAAAATTTTCATCATATTCTCCTCTCCCACCCTTCCCCCAAGCATTACAGACATTCGCACTGGCTTTTCACCCAGCTGTAATGTCTACTATGCCAACATCACACAGGGACCTACCCATTTAATGAGCCAAACAGACTTACGAGTAAGAGACTGATCAGGGTCATATGCAAATGCTTACACTACTATTTTGTTTGATATTAAAAGTCAATTTCACTTGATTGGTACATTTATGAGGTGAAGCACAGTAAGACTAAGGAATTAACTGCAAAAGAAGAGAGCCCACAAAACCCTGTGCCTGACTGTTCTAATAATTAATAGTGGCCCTTAAAAGACTCACCTGGAGTAGCAAACGGACGATGGGGGCCTGCCTACTAACCACAGCAGCAGCAAGTGCAGTACAGTCAACATTCATGTGAATAGAAGGCTTAGATGACCGAAGCAGGACCCGGTCAGCTGCACTGGCATCCACACCACACTGCCATTAAGCAAGGACAATCATGTCAACGAGATAAATCAAACAAGCTTTCAATAAAACATAGAGGATAATCAATAACAATATTAATTGACCACGTGAAAGGACTCTTGTCACAAAATTGCAATAAAATGAGAGAAATGTATCCCCACGCAACATGAAAAGGCAAAGGACATCTTTGTAGTGAGAGGCTCATTTTTATTAGCCTACCAACCATCTCTCCTAAACCCGGCAAAAGTGAAAGTTTTGTATACTATATACAACCTTTTCTACAAGGGTTGAAAAGTTTGTCAGTGGCACATCTAATCTAAGTTTCAAGAAGCCAAACTTACCAAGAAAGCTAAAAGCACATTGGCGTGTTACAGCTGCCAAGTAAGCCCCATAGTATACACAGGTGAACTGTGTAGAGGGACAGTAACAGCATATATATTTAATAACTAATGCGTGTGTGTGTGTGTGTGAGGCACAGTTAATATAAAGTGACGCCCTTAAATCTTGATATAATGGTCACTCCACAAGTATAATTCACTCCACAATAATAAGTGTTTATGGAGTGTACGGGGTAAGAGCCGAAGTTCAAGTCTCCAAAAGGAAACTTCACACACACACATATATATATACATTTAGAACTTCACACACACACACATATATATATATATATATATATACATTTAGATTAAGTTAGAGTAAAATTTCTATCATATATCTAAAAAAAAAGAAAAAAATGACATTAAAAAAGCACCATATAATGCTCATTTCTGTTTTTCTACAATGGTCTACATTAATATCTAAAAAGTTGGCAATTAACAGCCCCATATGAATACAAAGTTTTACCTTGATGAGAGTGTCTACTACATCCACAAACCCACTGCAGCATGCTGTGACAAGAGCATGCACAGCAATATGGGGCCGGATCAGATCAGAGCCCATAAGCAGCTCCACAAGCCTTGCATGACCATGACAGCTAGCCTCCAGCACAGCCTCTTCACAAGCTGGCTGTGATGCCCCAGCTTTAAGTAAGATATCAAGAATCTCAAGGTAGCCCTCTCTCACTGCTGCCGTTGTCGCGAAGCCCCTGAAGAGTTTCTGATTCACATCAGCTCCAATGCTCTGTCATTTAGAAGTGCCAATCCTTAGTACATTATAAAGCCATTGACAAGACTCCACAAGAAGACAATACACTCATTTTTCTATTTTTATTTTCTCAAAATCTCTAAGAATGTTAAGCATTTTGGGCTCGTCATTATTACAGAAAGTAATGCCACAAGCAGACAAAATGGGGACCAAATCTGAAGTGGTGAGCTAAGTATGGAACTTTCATTAGGCAGTACATAAAGCCTTTAATAAGAAAGGGGGATGTATCATATGTGTACCCTTATGTACTTATCCTGCTCTGGCTAAAGGTCAGAAACAAATAAATATGGGCACTAAGGACTGATTTATACTGATCGAACCAAAAACGTAGATCTCAATATCTCTCCTTTCATCTCTTCCTTGGATACTCTTTTCTTTTTTTCTTTTTTTTCAGTCACGGAGGGAAGGGAGGTGGGTGTAATTGGATCTGAAAATACATACCTACCTTTTTATGATAGGCTAGTTGATGCCTTTTTATTGTTTTATGATTAACTCTAATTATGAAATACAGTAGCTCAGTAAAAGGATAAACAATAGGAATGACTGGGCCACAACGTTGAATATTTACTCTATACCTCGAAGTACACACATTTACTATATAAAACTAAAAGAAGACCAGAACATCCGATATTAACTAAATAATTGCACAAGCAATAGAGAAATATCAACACTAACAGTAACAGCCCTACTGTATGTTTTGTAACAGAATGCAACACATGACAAGGAAGTAAGGATCATGAGATCATCACATTTTTTTGTGCTTACGCATGAATAGAAGTTTTAACAGTAATTTGTACAAAGTTTTGTGAAGGATAGTTGACATGCTATTTTAGCAAACTAAGCAAAAGATCACTATGCTGTCAAAATAATTGAACTCTTCCAATTGGCACTTCCATTGTTTCCACCTAAGGCATCCGGAGTTCAAATCCCCCCTCCCCCAACTATCACATTATTCAAAAAAATTTAAAAAAAAAAAAAAAAAAAGATAAAAAAAAGAAGAAGACTATTCCATTTATACATATTAAAGAAAAACAGCATTTTCCATTTCCCATAAGTAAAAACAAAAAACAAACTATAGATGAATAGATCCAATGAAAACCCAACTGCCAATCAATGCTTAACAGAACATGAATACCAACAGTTCGGGTTTCTATAATCTACAACAGTTAAAAAATACAAAACAATTAAGGGTCAAAATCATCAACAAACTTCAGTAAATACAGACCATTCAGAAAAATATTCTAGAATATTGGCATGATATGTGTAACGGCTATGACAAAAGTCCATGACTCCGCTCTGATTGTTGAGAAAAATTGTTTTATTGCTTCTGTATTTTCTACCCAACCAAGAGAAAACGCTACATTAAAGTACTGACCACTTAATCACAATGCTTCACCAACACATTTAATTACCTGAGCAGCTAAATTGATCTCACAAACAGAGTCTTAAAGTTCACGTAAATAATCAGAGAGACAGATCCCACGGTCCCACACAAATTAAAGAAAAAGAGAAAATTATAAAAACAAAGGGAAGAGAGTTTTGTAGCTCAGTTGGGCACGTGTTTACAACGAAAACAGAGTTCAAATCCCCGCACCCGTTGTAAATATCATATTATAAAAATGAAAAACCAGAAAATCAAGAATTGGATTCGAACCAAGCCCATATTTACATTAATGAGAGATAACGAAGCATTTATGATGGGGACCTAATGAAGGGAAAAGCATTAAAGACTATGAATCCTAAAAGAGTAGAGACAGACATAAACAACTTTAATTCCCAAAATCATAGTGTGGTGATTCAAATATCAAACCTTAGCTTTCCCAAAGCATTGCTTTAAAGATTTAAAGCTTAATTAAAACGAATCTTAATACTATACCTAAATCTTCACAGTAATTAAGGCAGCAGATATAAAAAGTCAAATATGCTCAAATTTTTCAAAAAAAAAAAAAACTTAAAGCACTTTCGAATAGTAAATACTCTCACAAAATATAGTGATAGGAGCCTTATATTTTCACGCATAATATGCTTCCAAATCAGTAAAAATGAAAACTTTGAATCACACGTAAAATTAAAAACACTTGGACTGTTCTAAAATAAGCATAAAAAACTTTGGAATCAGTGAAAACCAGCAATGAGAATACAAAAAACCATAAATCTCAATCTGAATCATCAAAATGCATATAGAAACACTGTCAATATTTTAAAAACAAAACAGAACACTTTACAAAAGAGAAAAAATTCAAAATTAAAAACATAAACGGATCTCAAATTTGATCACTAAGACAAAACACTTTCAATATTTCTCAAAACACAGAAAACAGTTTCACTTACTGACAATCAACAATGCGAATGAAACAGTTTAAACAAAAAAAAAAAAAACGAAAAACTCAAGCTTGAGTGAGAGTGAGTCTGAGTCTGAGTCTGAGAGAGTTACCAGTAGCTTCTTCACGAGGGAGACGTTGCCGGAGTGTACGGCGAGGAACAAAGCGGTGACGTCAGTCTTGAACTCGTTGTACTCGACTCGGACCTGACTCGCCGATTCATCACACGGTATCACCTCAGCCTTCCTGCTCTTCAAGCACACGGCGCCGACGTAGTTAACGTCGACATACGGATCGGCGATGAGCTCCAACGCCGACTTTAGATCGCCGGAGAGCGAAGCTTCTAGAAGGCGTTGCGAGACTTCGGCCTCGTAGTCCACCGGAAACACCTGTTTCCCGGAGAACACGGTCATTGTATGGTGTTTTGGTACACGCGGCGGAGGTTGAGCTCAGGTAGTACGAAACTGTGGCTGCAACTTCAGGTGAAAGACTCGCATGCGGGTGTGTGAGAGAGAAATGGAAATGCGAAGCTCGAGAGAGCGAAAGAGAGAGAGAGAGAGAGAGAGAGAAAAACTTGAAAGAAGTGAGCGCCAGATAGAAGAGAGAGTGGGGTGCGAATTTATTGGGATGGTTTTACTGTGATTTACTACTAATATTTTAACCACGGTTAAATAAAATACTATAAATAAAAGGTGGTTAAAAATCTTGGGTCAGTATCGTTTGGTCAAGAAAAAAAAAGGCTGTAAATCTTGGCTCGGCTTCAGTCTTGGATAAAATATCGTATAATTTGAAATATAAGCTGTTAAAACTTAAAAAGTGTTAAAACGTTTGAATTTTCTCAGCAAAAAAAAAAAAAATGTTTGAATTTTCAAATATTGGGAACCATAATTAGACTTTATCCATTTGATTGGATTTGGGTTGATTGGAATCCAAAATTTTATGTTTTACTTACAACAAGATCATTAACAAATCATACATTTAAATTATGTTTATTTGTCAAAACTCATGTAGCTAAAAAAAAACGTTTGAATTTTCAAATATTAGAAACCGTAATTAGACTTTATCCATTTGATTGGATTTGTTCAACTATTATCCAAAATGTTGTGTTTGACTTACAACAAGATCATTAACAAATCATACATTTAAATTATGTTTTTTGTCAAAAGTTATGTAGCTCAATTCATTTAGCTCAATTAGCATATTTTTTAAGATATTATGGCTTTAAACCCTGCATTTCTGTATTATTGAATTATAAAAAAGAAAAAAAAAACTATGTTTCTTAAAAAATAAGCATAGAAAAAAGAAAATTAATAATAAATACTATGGTTTAAATTCATAAACCAAAAGTTTAAGCTGATAAGAAAAAAAAGTTAACTACAAGGGGGCAGAAGTATGAATTTTTTCAACTATAGTTGACAAATTTAATTTAATTTAATTTAAATCATATATGGATAAAGTGAAACTACACTAAAAAAATAAGGGGACATTAACCTAAAATGTAGAGAGAGAAAATTCAAATTAAAAATAAAATTATATCATTTAAACATAAAGTGCATTCAATTGTGCTATAATTTATTATATTCTCTATTTAATTGAATTAATTGTGCTATGAAGTATGATCTATTGATATCTTCGCCTATATGTGTGAATTTCAAATAATTTAACTAGTAAAATATCTTATCTTCGAATAAGAAATCTACTGTTGGCTATGACTGGCCCGATAGAGTTGATCACTTATTGATCACTTGCTCTTGTTGTTCTTCTTATATATACTAGTGGGATAAGGTTGAGGTCAATGGTGGTCTTGTGGCCATTGATGGCTGCAATGGGGTCGATGGAGTTGTGCTTCTTGGTTGGATTATTCCTTGAAGACAACTATATTGGCTAGGATAGTGCATGTAATTTGTAAATATACAAATACAGAGAGAGAAAGATAACATGGTTCAACATAATAGTTTACGTCTATCGCAAAAAACTCTTAAAAGTTACATGTTTACTTTTCTAAATAGTATGTTACCAAGAACCCAATAAAAAAAAATATTCTAGGTGTAATATGGTAAACTTAAAACCATGATAGCTTATGGTATTTTGCAAAATCTTGCAGTATACATTTATGACAATATCTTAATATACTCTATGACCTACACATTTATGGTAATATGCTAATATATTCTCTTATTCCACTCAATCTTAAGGTGGACGGGGAGCAAAAACTTGAGTTTGAAAAGAATGTCTCCAATTCTTGTTGAAAGAATCAAGCCCCACAAAGAAACATGAAAAATATCACCGTCCAAGCAAGAGAAGTCTATGAAATGCATGATGCGGGAGTGGAAATAGCTGCATCTCCAAAACATGTATTGTGTGGAGTAGAGAACTATAAAAGTCAAATCATAGGCCAAGTGTATTGCCAAAATGAAAACTGGCACTAACTTTGAAGTGCATGAGACATATGGATGATGTCTTCAAGCCAAACTAGCACCAACTTTGAAGTGCATGAGACATATGGATGATGGAGTACGCGACCACAAGAAAGCACATGATTAGGACTGAAACGGTTTGTGAAGGTGTATGTAATGCTCAAATGGTGATAGGACGTGAACGTAGATCTAAGGAGTCTAGGTTAATTAACATGGTATCAAAGTCACGAATATTGTGACTTAGATACCATGCTAAAATTGAAAGAAGAAATTAATGATATATTGAGAGAGTATGATAATTAACGTAATTTGATCGAATGACTTATGTCCACAATATAAAACCCAAAATGACTACATTTTTATTACTATTAAATTCTATGTTACAAAGAATCCGTATTAATTTAAATACATTTTTTTTAGAAATTATAACATACTGCTAATCCTGCAGCTCGAACCCTTTCACTATTAAACATTACTATTGAATTGTATGTTACAAAGAACCCGTATTAATACGAATACATTTTGTTATCTCCAAATATCGCAAATATCAGCATACCAAGCAAGTCCAATTATCATGGATCTAAAACTCATTCCCCTTCATGAAGTTTTATATCTGAGTAATTTCTTCTTATCTATGCAAAATAAATCCACTAAAACCGACACCGAATCTTCTTAGACATTTACCCTTGATTTCTTTTTTTTACCAAATATTTACCCTTGATTTCAAAGGACACATTTGAGTACTTCCCATATAAAATTCCAAAGTTGTCTTATTTTTGCAGATAAATTATTGTCTTATTTGTTTGATCAGGAAAGAAAATAGCTAGAAAACAACAAACATACTATGCAGACATTCTGCATTGTGATAAGCATATTATCTTCAGAGGCCAGAGTGTGAGATTTCTTCGAGAATTGCAATAATGCTTTTACCTATATAATCGAACATGAGACATTATTTACTCAATCAACCCCCTACGTACATTGTATTTGTATATGCATTGCCCACCATAGTAAAACAGTGTCATCAATGATTCAATGTTTCTCACACTGTCAAGGGGGTTCTGTTTCCTTTTTCACTTTTACTTCATATACTTACCCTTAAAGGGAAAAGAAGAAAAACAATCTGCGTAAAGAAAAAGTTAGACTCCGAGCCTTGTAATCTTTTATCCAAAAAATAAAAGAAAAAAGAGAGTCAGTCTGAGCGACCAAGTCCTGGATACTCCGTAGTCAATACGAGTACTAGAGAAGCAACAATTTCTGCTTACTTCAGTCAATCTTTTTTGACCAAAATTTCCACTCTGTCAACGTATGCTTTCGCTGTGTGACTGAGTCCTCGGTCTAATGCATAAAATTATTCTACTCCATATGACAGTATTACTACAGCCACGTTCTTTTTAGTTTTCACAGCCTGTTCCTATTGAGAAAGTAAATTGTAATTGGTTTAATATTATTTTTAGTGAGGCTTTTGGTTAAGTATTATGCAAATTGGAGTTTATTTGTGATATAGGCAAAGTTTAAAGTTATTTAAGAAAAGGAGAAGAGATGTGAATTTTGGTAATAGTATTGTCAAAATTGTGAGAAAAAGTAAGAGAGAGGAGAGAGAAATGATGTGATGGAAGGATGAGAGAGAAAAAATAATTTCGGCAATGGTAACACTGAAATATTGATCCAATTTTACCAACTAACCTGATCGAAACAAGGAGACAGAAAAAATTTGAATTGCCACAATTCAACTCTTTTTTTTTTTTTTTTTTTTTTATCTCTCCCCTCTCCTCCTATTTTGGCACTTTAATTACCACAATTCAACTTTTTCTCTCTCCTCTCTCCTTCTATTTCGGCAATGAGATTATCATTATTAAAATTTTTTCTCTCTCCTCTCTCCTCCAATTTCGGCAATGACATTGCCACAATTAATTTTTTTTCTCTCTCCTTGTTTCAGTTAGTTCACTTGGGTAGCACAGAAATTGGGCAAATATTTTGACAATACCATTGTCGAAATCACTTTTTCTCTCCCCTTTTCATCACATCATTTCTCTTTTCTCTCTCTCACTTGTTCTCACAATTTTGGTAATATTATTGTTGAAATTTACATATTTTCTTATTTCCCTAAATAGCTTTGAGCAATACCCATATTACAAATAAACTCCAATTTGCACAATATTTAGCCTAAAGACTCTCTTTTTACATTAATCCATTTTCATACAGAACTATAAGCAATAAAAGCAATTAAGGGAAAAGTTAATGGATGCTCTAAAGTATTGGTTTAGGAGATATTTTTAGAAAAATTTTATGGCAAAAGTATATTTAGCCTAAAGACTCTATTTTTACATTAATCCATTTTCATACAGTATTATAAGCAATAAAGCAATTAAGGAAAAATTTAACAGATGCCATAAAGTATTGGTTTAGGAGATTTTTTTTTTAAAAAAATTTATGGCAAAAGAATATTTAGCCTAAAGACTCTATTTTTACATTAATCCATTTTCGTACAAAACTATAAGCAATAAAGCAATTAAGGAAAAAGTTAACAGATGCTCTAAAGTATTGGTTTAGGAGATATTTTTAGAAAAATTTTATGGCAAAAGAAAAAAGCAATTAATTGTTTTGATGGCTCTTTATATTTTTCATAAAAGTTGTATCAAAACTTTCTTAAAATGGTTTATTAACAATTGTTTTAAGGGTACCCATTAACATAACTCATAAAGTAATGCTACATGCTCAAAACTTTTACATTGTTTTTTTTTTTTTTTTTTGCAATAATTAAATTGACAAGTTTTTACTCATTTTTATTTGGCATCCACCACTAACACAACTTTTTTTCTTACCATTAGTAATATGTCATAAAAATTTGTGAAATTTGTTATGTCTCTAGAGTTATTATAAGTAATAACATATCAACACGATTTCTTTAAAATAGTTGTAATAAAACAAAAAAATTGTATCACCGTAGAGTTTATTCTAGTTTGTAGCTAACAATTATAATTCTTACTTAAAAAAAATTAAATATGATTACATATTTTGAAAGTATAACCATTTAAATTGTATGTTATTTATATTCTTAACACATATATCAAATTTTGTACCAATAAAATATTATTTATTACTGATTTATAAATTTAATTTTTATACCTAATTTTATACTAGAAAATTTAAAATTGGAATATTTAATTGACAATATAATTATTAATTTTTGATTTTTTAAAAAGGTAGATATTGAATAGAGCTATAAAATTAGCCAAATTTTGTCCTATTCTGTATTGGCACAAAGTTTTCACGTGCGAATTCGAATCACAAATTAGCACTACGACAAGTGAAATGGTCGTGAATATAAATACGTCGCCGGGTCAAAGTCTGGTGAGTTGATCAGCTTATCGTGCAGAAGTGGATTTCCTCATATTAAATGCCTATGTAGTACTGTAATGACTCGTGTCACTTATTATGACTCTATATGCCAGGGACCCTTTTGAAGAAGAGGAAGAATATCTAGCCAATCACCATTAATTTATGTACCCATCCTACAGATTGGGACCCATATATATTCAGCGGAAAAATATTTGATACACCGTACATCGATCCGCTCTGGTTTCGTGCCTCTCAGAAAGGAGGATTCATATTCCGTGCAATACCTAAGGCCAAAGATAATGGTACGTACATGTATTATTAAACATCCCGGCTGGCTCAGCTGGATGCACCAAATTTACTCACCATCTAGGATCTCACAAGATCTTCCAGACACAGGACTACTTGTACATTATCCCATTGTCGTACTGGATTCAAGCCAACTGTACCTCGCTGCAAGTTCTCAATTGTGATAGAGTTATAAATGTTATTATCTCAGCGGATTTAATAAATAAAAAATATTGTAGCACTAAATTCAAGCCAAGTTATCGCCACAAGTTCACAATCGCAATGGCTAGCGGTGGGATTAATGTATAAAAACAAAATCAGGTCCCACGATGATAATAAGTAATTTGGGATGAGGGGAAATAGGGAATGCATTTTCCAATAAGGGACCATAGTCCATACCCACGCACGTGGATGATAATGCTAGTGTAGACTGTAGACTGTGTATTGCTACAGTAAACTCTGTTTAGAAACTTTTTTTTTTTAAAATTTTATAATTAATGTAATTTGATATAAATAGAATTTATTCCTTACATGTGTATAGGCTGAATTGGACGATATAATACTTGCATTGAGTTAACTTAGTATCTAGAAAGCATGGACACGAACATAAGTATGGATTATGAACACAAATACAATATAGTAACACATACAATTTCTTAAAAATTATAACATAAACATAACACCCTAAATAAAGTGTGACTGCTTCCTAAGATTACATGAAGTATGAAAGGCATGAAACACAGCATAAAGTGTGACTGCTTAGTGAGTTTACATAAAAGGTCAATAAGAAGTATGAAAGGCATGAAACACAGCAGACACCTTCTGTTTATTGTTTTATTGGAGACAGCAACACTGACGTGCCTGTCGATACTGGGAGGAGACATGTATGTTGTTTATCAGATCTCCAACCCTTTTAATTATATCTGTCTCAATAATATAGTTTAATAATTTTGAGAATGATATAATATTTGCTTTTAGATGCTTCTGCTAATGAATCCAACTACTATATCCTAGAAATTGATGACAGTTACAAAACCTGGCAGTTAAATTATAATAAAAAATGGAGATGATAACTTAACGCACATCTCCTTTTATAAACTCAGCAAAACCAAGTCATCACGTAGGCGGCGTGGCATGCATGCCTGGTATTGCCATGGAGTCATGGACTATGTCAGTGGTGAGTCTGGTGACAAAAAAATGCTGAATAGCTTTTATTTTGGTAACTTTTTCAGTGAGACTGCACGCCATTAGATATGCTTGTACTTATTATTTATCTATTTTTTTTGGAGAAGAACTTTTACTTAAATACTTAATTGTTGAAGTTGAACACAAAAAAGTTTAATAGAGCTTAAATAAGTAGGGTTCGGTTAATCTGTGTCTTTAAAGTATATATTAATTATTTATTTAAAAAAAATTATAAAAAATTAAAAAAACTGTCAAAAAAGTTAGTCACATTTTTATTTTTCCATAAAAAATTCCCTTAAATATGTGTGCCCATATAATTACATATAATACTATAAAGTGGCAATTGGGAGATTTGGGAGTGGGTAAGTACATCATACTAGTAGTAAATTTTGGGGTTTTTTTTTTTTAGTCAAATAGCATAATTTTAAGAAAAAATGTATGATAAATGCATCCGGTCAAACTTATTTAGTTGTGTAATACTTTTTTGGAGTTTAAGTTTGTCAAACTCAAGTTCCAAGTGAAATTCGAGTTTCAAGCATTATGTTTGATCATATTGCTACACAAGCTCATAATGCTTGGAACTTGATTTTAACCAAGTCAAGTTTCATGTGAAACTTGAATTCTAAAAAAGTGCTATACAACTAAATAAATTTGGTTAGATAAGTTTCTTCCAAACTTTTTTCTAAAATTATACTATTTGACCAAATTAGTCTAAAAATGTCTAAAAATGAATTTCAATATCAGTTTTTTTTTTTTTTTGGATTTGAATTTTCAGGGTTGTTTTTAATTCCCAAAGTTCCAGCAGTATATATTGGATCAAGATTTGAGTGCATTGATGGAGTGAGTGCAAAAATTGTCTGATCCTAGGAATGAGGTAGAATCTCTATTATCAATTTCCAAAAACGTGAAGCTCTACTCTTTCATGGACACCAGGACATGGTTGTCGGTTGACTAGTGAATTAGGGGGAGGTGTGACTCTACACGTGATGCGAAGGAGGAGTTTCCTCTGTCTTTCGTACGTGCCTTTCTGTTCATAATTAATAATTTAATTGATGATGAACACAGTGCACGAGGGGAATCAACAGTTGCAATTTTGCATTGCACGTACACCCCGTTCATGTGATCCTCTTTAATGCCATTGCAACTGTGAAGTATACTCAGTAGTCAGTACTAGTCAACCACACAGACGAAAGAGAGGGATACAGAGAGAGAGAGCTAACTTTGCGTTGACTACTACTAGTAGTAGTATATAGTTGAAGCAACTCCATAGTTTCTCCGAAGGTACGGACTGGTACTTAATTATTACTTAATTAATTCATTCATGGCGTTGCATATATACATGGAGTGACACTTCTTGCTAAATCATGAAGCAATGTGTTGATGAAGATCAAACTATACAAATTGGGTGTCTAAGAGTTGGCATTTGTGATTTGTATACCTAGCTAACTAGGGTACTTCAAATGGGACGTTGAATTTTTATTTTATTTTATTATTCCTTTACTTACTAATAAAAATCGATTTTTTTTTTGGGTGTGGTTGTTTTGTGCGTGTCAATGAAAATAATGCAAACAACTTCAATTTTAGGCTTTTAGCTTTAAGAAGAAATTACTTCGTTTTAACTTTTCCTTTCTTTTGGATGAATGAGTTTTTAAGTTGATCAGAGGGTGGAGTTGAGTCTTGTCATGAATTTTGATTTTCGATCGATACTAAATTTGTGTTGTTAAACTTAAAACTTAAAAGTGACCCCTTTTTATGTTGGTGGCCTTTTGTTTTTTAGAAGAAGTTAGGTGAGCCTCTAACTCAAAGGTAGATGCTTTCTAATTCTAATTTACCAAGGTATATAAATATATTAATAAAAACAGTGATATATATGATCAATTTTATTCATTAATTGAAAAGCCATATGTCATTATAAAATTTTTACTCTTTGATTGTAATTTATTTTGAGATTTGTTTTATTATATACCGAAGGATTTGAAACATATATATGATATTTATTTTAAGATATTGTTTTTTTTTAAAAAAAATTATTAGACAACATGCCAACGAATTTATTTTTTGTTTAGATGAAATTTGATCTCAAATATCTTTTTCGAGATAAGAAACACTTTAAATTGAGCTAATAGAAATTAGAAATCCACTTATTTGGAAATTATCACTATATTAAACTCATATTTTTATACTAATTTATTTTGTATAACTTATACTAGTTTTTTATTTTGGTTGAAAAAAGTATAACTTACTAGTTTATACTGCCTATAAAAGACGCTTTTTCTTCCCCTTAATTGAGAAATATACATTAGTTCACTGGATAAATTTATTCTTCTTTGTGTTTTTCTCTCAACTTTGGTTCTTAATTTACAAATAATAATATAATAGTATCATATATCTAATTATATAATACTATATATCATAGTACTTAAAATGTGGATTAGTAAGATAGCTAGCACTAGGGATTAGACAGGCTAGATTGCTAGAATATCCTAGCGATAGAATGACCAAAAGTTTATTATATTAGTTGATAATTAAGAGAACGACAAATAATGCCTGTGTCTCAACTTGATCAGTGATCACACTCAATCTTGTAAAACTAAAGCATATAAATATAAATAATGTTTCAAACAATATTTGAAGTAAATAAACAGGATACTATACCATCTTCCCATTTTCTTTATTTTAAGGTGTACACATTGGTGCAAGATATATTATTATTATTATTATTATTATTATTATTATTATTATTATTGTTTAATGCATATTTTTATGAACTAGAAAATTCATTTTATTTATTACTTCATATTTGGTGGAACAAACTGACATGATGCAATAACTCCGAAGGTTAAAAGAAAATATAACATCGAGGGTAGGTTATGACTCTTTATTAGGGCCCCTTTATTATTAGTTTACGACCAGGAAAAAAAAAAATCAAATTTTGAACTGTGATACAGAACTATTCAAGATCCTGCAAAGTTGGCCCCAACGACTTGACCCATTGTCCTTGATGTTGGTTCCAATTGTTTTCCAAAGTTGGGCAATGGAAGCCTTTATGATCATTACAAATCTTCCTTTTCTAACACTCTTGGCTCCTTCCCTCATTAATAACCTTAGAACAATTGGAAGTTGGAAGTGCATAAGCTAATCATTCTCAAACATTCAATTCTTACCAAATTAAAACCAATTATTATAATTTAAATGGAATTGGCGCCACCATGCACTTTTTTTCTTGATAGATTCTGATTCTTATTATAATCAAAATCTAATAAATTTTCTTTGTCAATATGACCTTCCAAAAGCTTTTTGTACCATTGCTGATCTCACTGGCTTAAATTAATCAGCAAGCTTAAACTATGATTAATATCATAAGGGCGCCACACAATTCAAATAGTCAAACATATGATGGGGTCACTTGGTTCACCGGTTGCTCAGCTAATTAGCCATGCAAAGTGAAAGTTGTTTTGGACATAGATAGATAGATTGATCTTTAAGACACCAACTAACACCAATATAAACAAGTTGCTTATGTTTCAAAGTTCTAAAACTTAAGCAAATATGATGATTTGTCTTATTTGGGCTTAAATCTAATATGGGTGGAGAGGGGGACATCTTTAATTTTTTTTCCCTTTTTTTTATAAAATGGTAACCAAACTTTTTAAAGCCATTGCCTCCCCTTTAAGTGAAAAAATAAAAAGACAATCATCAAAGTCATTCAACAGATTTCTTGCCCCACGGTTTTATCAGGACATGATTGATCGAGGGAGCCAAAATTCTTTATTGTTCAAATGATGATACCCAAAAACAAGCTCTTGTGGGCAACTTGATGTATGAAAAGGCAAATCGTATGCATGTCTTTCAAGTTTCAATCATGTACAATGGAAATGAAATGGCCTTTTACTTTAAATTATTAAATATTTCTAGAAGCAGCTCTCAGCTCTAAAACTCTCCTATTTGACATGTATTTTTTTTTTCTTTCTTTTTTTCTTTTTTTGAAAAGACATGTATTTCTTTTCTTATTGAATTACGTTTTTCCTCACTCCCTTGAATTTTAAATTGAAACTAATTCATTTGGCTAATTAATAATTTTTTTTCATTCTTTAATAAATAAAATAAAATAAAAGTTTAATCAACCAATAATTTTTTTAGGAAACATATACTAATATATAAGGTGTTGTTTTTGACAAGTTATAGATATATTTTGCAATTAGAAAGATTTAAATATTTGATTCTAAAAAAAAATGCAGTATTTTGATTTTTGATAATCTCACTTTAGAGTGGACCAAGTCAGGCCTTTGGAAAAAATTAGTTGTGTTACTCATTTTCATGATCCTTTTAAGTTATAATCAATTAATTATATCTCTAGTTAAAAGTTTGACCCACATTGAAAAGTCGAAGATAATTTAACGATTCATTTCAATGTTAAGGGAGGTCATATGTTAATAGATATATAAAGGTTCTTTTATTCTATTTACCAACCAACAAAAATAGTTCTTTTATTGCCTTTTGTATGATAGTGCCCTTTCACGTACGCAACAAACTAGCATCAATGCTTTTGTTGTCACAACAACAAACTATTATATGAGTTTTCGCTGTTAAAGTTAAACACGCGTGTGCCACAAAAGGCTTTAAAATTCATCCATTTTTAAAGAGTTTGAAAAGGCATTTAATTTTGGTGACAAGTAATTTATGTAGAGTTAATGTAAAGATTTCGTTAAATTATAATTTACGGGTGTAATAGATTAATATACATTTTTTTTTTGAGAAATAATTACAACATATTGTTAACCTCGTAATTTGAACCCTTTCCCCTTATACCTCTGAGCACTTTGTATATGAGAATATGCCAATTTAGTTACAATGTTTTTGGCAGAATAAATTAATATACATGGTTTCAAAGAAAGTATTCCCTCCGTTCCAATTTTTTTGTCCTGTTTGAAAAGTCAAACTTTTTAAGGGAACATCATTTATTGTCTTGTCTACCTTTTAAAAATGTATAAGTTTCCAAAACTACCCTTAAAAAAATTTATTAAAAAATTGAATTAGTAAATTAATAGGGGTATAATAGGAACATTAGTAAATTAATGACTTTTATTTTTAGAAACAGGACAATATTTTGGGACATCTCAAAATAGAATAGAGGACAAAAAAAATAAGACGGAGGGAGTAACAAATAAAACCATAAAGTGAATGGTTGTTATTTGATTGACTAAATTTTTATTATTATTATTATTATTTTTCTGTTTGGCTACCAAGAAATTAGATTGTAAAGTAAAAGAAAAGCGTGGGGAAAAAAATAAAAATAAAAAACAAAGAGAAACGGCAACATATTATATGACATGTCAATTTTGTGCCCATATGTAACTGAAATAACCATTTTATACTAGTTATTTTATTTTTTATTCTAATAATGTGATTTAATCAATTAGAGATATTAGCATCTTCTCAAAAAAAAAAAAAAAAAATGAAAGAAGAGAAATTAGCATTTTTCGTCAATGAAACGACAGTAAACTACAAAGACAACTTTGTCAGTGTAAAAAAAAAAAAAATCACGATGAAATTGATGCAATTGAATTCGTGAGTACCAAAATGAAAGACAACAAATGATTATTTTTATTTTATTTTTTATAATTCAATCATAGGTGATGAAGGAATTTGAATCCAGGATGTTTCCATTAAAATTATCATAAGGTGTCAAACAGTTGAGTTGCAAGACTCTTAATTTATTTATTTATTTATTTTTATAGAGTTCAAAAAAACGTTTACTTTTGGTGATAAGTAATTTATGTAGCGTTAATGAAAGGATTTTTGGGAAAACTATATTTTAAATCTTATAATATAGTTTAGGGGTGTAGTAAAATATATAAGTTTCAAAGAAAGTGTCAAATAAAACCACGTGGAGTCCAAGGACCGAAGAGGACTAAAACATGAAATGTTTCACACAAACACACTCATAGAAGTGTATCAACCTCGAGGACTTCACTAACCCGAGCATGGGAGGGGATACAGAGAAGCGCTTTATGGAAACCTATAGAGAAGAAAAAGGACCATGAGGGGGCAGTGACGGTGGGAGGAAGCTTCCTGGAGAAGTTTATCTTCCCCCTCCATATTAAATGTTCTGGAACAATCTTAACAGTTGTATTTAATGAGGAAATGACTCCTAAACAATATCTTCACAACTAGCAACCATTTCCACCACCTTCAACAGAGTGTTGATGGGACAAGTGTCCTTATAAACGCTTGGAGGCACACAAATGGAGGGCTAGGATATGAAGAAGAAGGGTATAAAAGGAGAGGGAGTCTCCTAGAAAGGGGGGGGGGGGGAACCTTTTTCTTGTGGAGAAACTAGAAAAAAGAGAAAGTATACAGTGCATTATTGGGTGTAAAACTCAGACCATATATACAAGACACTAATCCTTAGATCTGCCTGAGGAGAGCTATTTTTCTTATCATAGACTTGTGTTAATCTTTTCTATCATTCCAGACTCTTCGGTCTTTGATTTGAATTCATATTAGAATTGCACTTGAATTGTTTGCCCACCCTTTAAAGAAATTCTATTGTTGGGCTCGAATTTGAGGAACTAGGCAACACTGTTCTAAATGGGCTTGGTCCTTTAATTTTAGAGCACTTACAAAAACCATAAAGTGAATGATTGTTATTATTATTATTATTATCTTAGAATGAAGTGAATGATTGTTATTTGATGAAGCTTTTGTTTTTATTTTATGCTTGGCTAGATAAAAAAAAAATGCTTAGATTGTAAAATAAAGAAAAGAGAGGAAAAAAGAAAAGAAAAGAAATGGCAACATATTATATGACATAAATTCCCTATGTAGCTCCTATCAAAAAAAAAAAAAAAAATTCCCTATGTAGCTGAAATGACCATATTATACTAGTTATTTTTTATTATAATAATGTAACTTATAGGGGGACGGTTTCACTTAAGGCCCGAATAGCCCCGGTCTAAGTGGGCTTTATATGAAAATAAAGCCCAACACAAGCCCAAAGAGCAAGCCCCAATGATAAAGTTGAAGTCACAGCTTAGTTCTCAATTCAACTGACATGTCACCCATAGTCTCATCTGAGATCACATCCGAGTGTAAGTTTCTACCGAGCAGGACAAGATGAAACATCGTTTGAGGAGTAAATAAGAAATTTTGGAACATGCGAAATTGTCCGGGGAAGCTTTCTGAAACTTCCTGGTAGTTTTATCGTCACCTCCACATTAATGAAGCTCACCTACCTGACATAGTCGCATTTATTGCTGAATGACTGGCCTGAACAATAAAAAGAGCCCAAAAGAGTCTCCCTACATCATGAAAAATAAAGAAATGAGAGCTTGATGGAAAGTAGTCTAGCTATATAGGGACAAGACAACACATGCTGGAGAAGGAGGCAGAACAAATATAAGGGAGGAGGAAGGTAGAAAGCGAGGAGGATAGATTTTGCAGAGAGAAAAAGAGAGAAAGAAAGGGAGATTATCTGGATAGGCATAATTTACAGTTTGTTTTAGAGAAAGACTTGTAATCTTTATTAAGAAATATAGAAAGATAGCCCTTTTACGTGGCTTTTTACGTAAACTTTTGTTCTTGTTCAAATCTCCCTTTATAGATTGTTTTTAACCCAAATTAAAAATTAATTGTACCCTTAATCTTCTTGAAGGCTGAGTTTTAGCATGCGCATAACTTGTAAAATGTAAACAATCTCGATAATGAAATGACAATAATTTATAAAGACAACATTGCCGGTGTAGAAAAAGAAAAATCAAGACGAAAATTGACCCAATTGAATTTGTGAGTACCAAAATGAAATCCCCCCCCCCCCCCCCCCCACCCAAAAATTGTAAGGACAACAAATAATTATTATTAATATTTTTTTATAATTCAATAGTTGAAGATTGGAAGATTTGAATCATGATACCTTAGAAACATCTATCTCTTGTCTTATTTATTTGGGTAAACTATTATTTTAGTCTCTAAATTTTAAATAATTCTTTTTTCATCCCTATATTTATTTGGGTAAAATATTATTTTAGTCTCTAAATTTTAAATAATTTTTTTTTCATCCCTAAATTTTGTAAAGAGTTTTTTTAGAAACAAAAATGGGGATGAAAAAATAAATTTTTTTCAATAGTTTAGGGATAAAAAATAAACTTTTAGTAAAATTTAAAGACAAAAATAAAACACTTTCAATTGTTTAAGGACAAAAGATGAACTTTTCAATAATTTAGGGACTAAAAATAAGCTTCTTAAAGTTTAGGAATAAAAAATAAACTTTAAATAAAATTTAGAAACTAAAATAATATTTTATCATATTTATTTTTAAGGTTTGAAACCCATTACAGCATTACTTATTCCAACTTGGACAATTCCAGGATTTTTGGGCCTATTTAACAATGGCCCAAATAGAAATATCAATCCTCTAACCATTTACACAGCCTAGTTGTATTATTAGAGCATCCTTGTTAAGGATGCTAAAAGAGATATATGCTAAATTTTAGCATCAAAAGACCGAAAAAGCAACTACATTGAAACTTTTAAATTGTAAAATTTTTGGCATACTTGCACAGTGAGCTTGTATTAACTGTAGCCTGAATTGTAAAAAAATAAAAAATAAAATAGTTTTTTATTCTCATGTTGGTGAGGTAATTGGCTGGTTGTTTAAGTTGTTTTATTATTATTTTAATGAGTAGTTTATATTATTTAAATGAAATGGTAAAAAATATAGAAGTTTTGATGTTTGATGTATTTTAAAGTGGGATAGTATAATAAATAAAGTAAATTTTTGAAGTGTTACATGCTAAAAATTTAGCATTCTTGATAAGGATGCTCTTAGGGTAGTACTATCCTTACTTCCTCTGTCTACGACTTTTGAAGTTTGCAGGAACATTGTCCTCCCACAGAGAGCACCACCCTCAGCAACAAAGTACAGTGAAAAAAAGTTTATAATTAATTCAAGATTTATACCATTGGCTTTAGTACCGGTAAAATGCCGGGTAATTTAAGAACCCATTGACACTGTACTAGTAGGAATTTTTTTATATTAAATTTTTTGAATTAGAATTTCTTATCCTTACAATTGAATTAGAATTAGATTGCTCCATACTGTTATCATAATTAGTCTCCATTGCATTATGAGGAAATCATTATTTAGGACTACCAATATCTAACATGTAATGTTAGATAAATCAAAAGAGCTTCTTCTCTTCTTTCATTAATACTATTATTATATTACTATAGATCACTTTTTCTCTTGAATTAACTTGTTAAGCAATTGATAATCCAGAAATGAATTGGACAGACAAGCTAAGAAAAAAACTCAGTGAACAACAAGCGGAACCATAAGCTGGCAACTGGAAAGATTATCAATAAACCTCAATGAGTATTTACTTGGCCACAGCCAGCCAATTATAATTCAAAATGAAAACTGAAACAATCAAGAAAATATGTTGAAAGATTGCAAATGGAAAGAGTAACAATAACATGGTAACCCTTTCCAATAAATTATAATCATCAAGAGAAAGAAATGTTTTTGGTCTAAAAATAGTGTGCTTGACTTACTACAAGATACATATAAATACTAACACAAAATGAGCTTACAAGTCACTATGAATCTATCCTACTATGGAAAGCCAATCAAGTGACAAAAGAATGTATAAGTGAGAAGCATGCCCTGGTCTCTTCCACGCAATTCCGCTCCATGTTTCTTGCAGAACAGGTAAAAACTGCAACTTGCTGGGAAGTATTATGAGTTCAGAAGTAAAGCTTGAACAAGCTGGTTAGAGTTAAAATATGCTTCTACCATCAGTAAAGAGGATATAAAATTCATCAGTAAAGTTCATTGGGGTGCCATCATCAGCAAAATCTCATCACTGGGACAACACCAATTTGCCTCAAGTAAGTGCACTATGTAGGCTAGACCAACCCAAGGAGAGACGACTTTCAATGATGGAAGCTGGCAAGAGTTATGCCATGAGAAACAAAGTTGCATGCATTTTTCATTTTCTTGTGATAGGATATATATGGAGATAGATACCCACCAACAAAAGCATCAGCTTTTGGCATTTAATTTCTCCAAAAGTATCTTGTTTAGAAGCCCGGGATTTGCTTTACCTTGACAATTTCATACTTGCACATCCCCAAAAATGCAGAATAATCTTGGTATATAGGAAAAATATTAACAAATTAACCAGGGTAAAAATAGATAACAAGTTTCATAATAAGACCTGCAAATTTTTTACCCGACCAGCAAAATAACCTTGTAGCTTAGTTTTGCCCCCACGATATTGCTCCAGCTGCTTTGGGTTCTCTCAAAGCACTTTATCTACCATTTTCTCAATCTCCACTGGATCTGCTATCTGTTATTTTCAAAACAATGAGAGGATTCTTTACACAATTTCTACTACACCATGTTACTATATCGTCATTTTCATTCAAATAATTGCAACCATTTGATCGGCAGTGTAAACCATCTCTCTCATAGAACATCACTTAATGAAACTAGTCCCAAATTAGGGAAACACTTGCTCGGGCTTTTTCACCAACATGTGACTCACTTTCATATATCAGGTTGATTGCCTAACAAGACAAAGCTTGACAGCCGTACACTTAACATCAGTTGATGATTCAATGAAGTTGCAATAACAACTCCTCAAGATCTTTTGCCAAGGAGTCAGTAAGAAATGATGACAATTCATACAGTCAATCAACAACACTATAGGACACAATAGCTTCAAAAGCAAGTTTCTTTTTCTTTTTTGGTGCTTTTTTTGGGGGGGGGGGAGGACGGAGGGGAGTTTACTAGAATTAATATTGAATTAACATAAAAGTGATGATCAAATAAGGCCACTAACCAACCTCAGTTAGACCCATAAAGAAGTTCAAGTTTAGCTCATATCACATTAACATAACCTGAATAGGCTGAATTCAGGTCAACAAGCATACTCAAAGTTCAATTATACACAAGCTTAAAAACCATTCAGCTTCTCTTGCTCGTACCATATCTCCAAGATATTGAAATGCTTATTAAACTCTCAACAGTAAAATCAAATTCAAAAAAATAAATAATTTCAAATTAAAAAAAAAAAAAAAAATCTTAAAGATTTTGGTGCTCCTTGCATCATAATATAAACAATACCATTGACAAATCCTACTTCAAAGGGTTTTGTTTCATTAAAGTCCTCAGATACAAGGACATCCACTAAAACTAGTTGTTCTTGCTTCCTGCTTACTCACTCTTACATTAGTCCAAGACCATGTAACCCTTAAAATTGAGCAGCCAATCCTAGGTATTTCAAATTTAGACATCTTGCGTGAGCATTTCATGGCAAGGGTATGGGAAATAAAAGTTTGCTTTTCATCATTTGAGAAGGATTGTGTCTATACTTTTATTTTTTGGAACTAAACAGCAGAAATATCTGTACAAGTTACTATAAGTAACTTACCTGAACCAATTCCTTTTCTTTATTAGTCCCTTAATGGTTCCACCTTAGGCTAGTAGTTCAAACAATATATGCAAATTATATTGTAAGAATATATATATTTTTGATAAGTACTAATACTTATTCATAAAGAAAACAGAATGGTAAAAAGTGCCCAAACAAGACTAGGATAGGATTATAGCAAAACTATAATAAGGTCTTGCTTCCTTTTCCATTCACTTAGACAGGTTAACACAGCACCATGCCCCCACTAAGCACAACCACAAAATCTATACCTGCAGAAACCTGAGTCCCCCAGACACCAATTGAGCTCATTGCTAAACTATCATAAGGTCCCAATGATATTATAGTTTTAAAACTTATCCCCCATATTTTGCAGCTGCCATATCTTAAAACATTGCCAACAAGGAACTCTAGCTCAAATGACACCTCCTCCCCTTGTAAGAAAAAAGTAGGAGGATGAGGTCATGGTTCAATGCTTGTATAGCTTACCAATAAAAAGAATCTTAAAATCTTGCTCCTTTGTGATCTTTAAAAGTCCCTCAAGCCACATGCTATTACAAGCCTAATCTAGGCAAGTGTTATTTGATATTTTACCTACTTATATGTTAGATTAGAGGTGTCCAAATCTTTTATCCCACTCTTGCTGTTCCACTATATACTTCACAAATAAAAATATGCCATATGTCTATCTATTTTATTTTTTCCTAAATTTATGCCTTCTATTATTTCAATTATTTAAATATGATGAGTTATTTATTTATTTATTTTAGGAAATTGAAATAATAGAAGGCATAAATTTAGGGAAAAATAAAATAGATGGACATGTGGTATGTTTTTATTTGTGGAGCATATAGTGGAGTAGGAAGAGTGAGACAGAAGATTTGGACTCAGATTAGAGAGGCTCTTATGATCCAATAACATTATAAAAGGGAGGAAAGGGGAGTAGAAGAAGAAAAAAGAAGAAAATCTTTTATACTGATGAGATATTTACAAATAAAGTGAATTGACAAACCCAAAAAACAAAAAACAAAAAAACTAGGACAAATATTTACAAATGTGATCCAATGACAGATGCGCATATGATGATCAACTAGGACATCAGAGTTCAAATGAAATTTGAAATGTAGTATGTAGTAATCATTAGTACAGAGACAAACTCTTACCTCTTTCCCTATCTTTCCACTAATGATACCACCTTTAATTGAAGCTATCAACTCAGCTAGCTCCTGGGGGATTAACTTAATCTCATTTATGGTCAACTTTTCATTTTTCATGTAGGCAGCAATATCACTCATTATCCAATTGGCAGCCAGCTTCACATCAGATCCCTTTGCAATAGTTGCAACAAAAAATTTTGCAACCTGAGACATTCATTCAGCAAAAGACCGATATCTCAGATCATTCTAGCATGACACGTCCAAAACAAATACTTTAAAGCAACAGATACATGGTCATAAAGGCATGCAAGAAATATCTTTCAGGCTTGCCTCCAAGACAGACTAAGGCAAATGCCTCAAGGTACAGCATTAGAGGCTTAAATGACCTTGGCCACCTTTCAAATCCTGAGACATTCAAGAGGCACATGGAAAATGCTTGAAGCTTGTGATATATGACTGAAATACATGAATAAACAAATTTTGGAGTTTCTATTACAGGATTAAGAGCTAACTCTCTCTCTCTCTCTCTCCACTTTTTTACTTACATCTCATTTTGAATAAATGCATGTAGATTAAGGACCTTAGGCACAATTCTACATTGGGAATTACTGAATCATATATGATTTAGGACAAAGGGAACGAAGCCAAATAAGATTTTGAATTCCTGGGTCAGGTGTGGCAGTTCTTGGACAGCTTGGTTTTGGAAAAAAAGGTGGAAAATATTAACAACTACAGGGTTTCTGCTGAAAATGAATAATAGGATTTGGGAATGAAGCAAAAGGAAAAAACCAAGGTCTGGGTTGCTGTTCCTGGGCTGTGAGCATAACCTGCGAACTAGGTTTTATCTTTTTATGGGGTATTTGGGGTTATTTGATGGATGGGTATTTCCGGGTTTTGAAGTTTAGATTTTAGGATTTAATAGGTGAAAAAAGACTGTATTCGCAAGTTTTTAAGTTGCTGAGAATCTATGAACAAAAAGGAAAAAAGAAACAACTCCTAGGCATTACACCTTGGCATCATACCTCAAAGAAGGTTGTATCGCAAAAAATCTCATACAAATTTCAAAGCTTCTGGAAATATAGAAAACATATTCAAGTTCCCCATTGAATAGAAAGCATTACATCTGACTAATTCCTAAACCTACTCCTTGGAAGCTAAAAATTACAAATTATGCAACAATTAAAAAAAAATCAAAATAATATTGTTTCTCACTGCCAGTGCCAATATCTCTCTAGACAAACCAAAGCTTTTCTTATTTTTATTAACCATTCCTTTAATTTTATGTAATGAATATGAATTGGGTTTTTCCTACTCTTCTCCTTTTCTTCTTCTTTCTTTTTTGATAAGTAATAAGAGACTGTTTTTAATCATAGAGGTTTTTTTTTCTATTTTATTTGGTTGGCCTTTACCTTCAAAATCCTGAATGTGTAAGGTAAAAGCTTGTAAATGCCAATTGAGCAGTCCCCAGATAGTAAAAACATTCAAAGTAATGAAGAGGACTCCCATTAATGTCATTTGCTAGGAAAAGAACATCTGCATGCTTAGGCCCATCTTCTCATACCTTCTATGCTTCACTTCTGGAAGTTCAGGCCATGAATCATGAATACTATTGACATATTCTTTAGTGAGAGTAACTCCTGGAAGGTCTGGTTCTGGGAAATATAGATAATCAGAAAGCCCTTCCTTTTTCCTCATTGTAACTGTTTTCTAAAAAGTATAACACAGGTTAATGGAACATAAAGTAGACACAAAATGACCAAGTGAATTATAAATCTAGTACTTGTTTCCACTACATCACTAGAATAAAAGCAAGATGTAGCAATAACCTGAGCGCCTTCTTCACAGAGACAAGTTTCCTGTGTAATTTGATCACTCTGGCCTTGGGCTATGAAGAAGCACCTCCCTTGAAATTTCAAAATCAATAGCCCTGCTGACTGACTAAAAAGAGTTCAGATTTTTTATCTCAACCTGACAATACAAGAGGGGCTTAGTTAAGGCACCAGCGCACTGCCAATTACTATGCACATCAAACGCATTGAGCTCTAGCTCAAATAAGACTTTTTTCCTCCTATAACAGTAAGAAGCAAGAATTAAACTACCTTTGTCCCAAGCTGTGATTGCCCAATTGGTCAAACTGAGACATTCACATCACAACGAAGTGAACCTTCTTGCATTTTGCCATTACTCACTCCCAAATAATCAGCTAACCTCTGTATTTCTGCTGCATATTCTGCAGCTTCAACACCAGTTCTCATATCAGGTTCTGAAGCAATCTCCCTGCTCTATTTAAATCAACCTGCAACAAAATCAACCATATCAACAAGTCTATAATATACATAGTAATCACCAATTTCGCCAAGAGTCTTGTAGCTCAACTGATTGGCATCTCCTAGTGTTTCAAAATAAGACATCTAGGGTTCAAATCTCCCCTCCCCCAATTATTGAATCATCAAAATAAGAATAATAATAATAATAACCAATTGCCACTCTTCTAAATCTATATATGAGATACGTGCACAAACAAATTTTCTTTTTGAAATGCCTACCAACTCATGCATTATGCTAGATAATAAGGCAATAAATTGCAAAATTAGCATGCCTATAGAATCAACTTAAGTTACTTAACCCACAAATCACATGACTAACACTTGGAACCTGATTAAACATGAAAATAGTCAGCAATAAATATTCTCGAGAATAAAAGGAGAATATAGTTTGTTATAATAATCATAATAATAAAGTTATTAAATTCACTATTTTCTAATTGCTTAAATATTTGGGAGAACCAATAATTTATTATAACATCATAGTAGAGAGTTCTATCCGTGTTTCCAGTTTACATTCTATTTAAAAAATTAAAAATCTATGTATTGAGCCCCACCAATTAAAGGAGAATATGGGCTCACATGGCACAAGAGGAGTGTTAGAATAATCAGCAAATAATTAGATCTATTTTTTTTTTTTAGTACTTTTCAAATATTTAAATCTATTATTTTTTAGTACTTTTTTAAGAGAATCTGATAATTTATCATGATTAAAATATAAAATATAGTAAAAATTGGTACGGTACGCAGGCAAAACTTCCATATTCTGAATGAAGCAGCTTGCCTGCATCTTCCTCCATGTGAACCCTTGTAAGTTGTAATGCCAAAACTCCTATGCCCACCACCAAACTCCACAGGAATATCCAAATCAATGTAACCACCATTTGCAATTGGAACATCAAATTGAGATATTTGGTACCCTTTTGGAAGGTCCGGGTAAAAGTACTGTTTCCTATCAAAATTTGAGTTTAGAGAGAACTTGCAGTTCAGTGCAAGACCCAGTTTCACCGCCAATTCAATGACCTTTTGAGTCCAAAACTGGCAAAGCACCAGGCATACCCATGCAAATGGGGCAAACACTAGTATTTGTTGGAGTCCCAAAATTTTAAGGACAACCACAAAAGGCTTTGGTGAGTGTTGAGCTGGACATGAGTTTCTATACCGATGATTGCTTCATAGTCTTTTAAGATTTTATCAATCTGGTTACGAGGTAAAACTTTGATTGGAGGCTTTTGTTTTTCTTGAGTGGCTGTTTGGGCTTCTGTGGTTTTCATAGTGCAATATAATAAAGCACCATTCTTTCTTCTAAACAATGCAGTCTGGTACAGCAACAGAGGGTAGTTTTGAATTCTTCTAAAAATATTGGAAGCCATCATCAGGGTCTGAATCAATCAATATATCAAACAATACATAGGCTGTGTCTGCAAAGCATTAAAATAAGGCCTTGGTATGCTATAAATATATTGAAAAGAAACAGCATAAATCTATTATCTTTACAATTCAATCATTCAAATTAAAGAGAAAAGAAAGTGGTGAGACTATTGTGAGTGCGGGTTAGCAATTTTAGAAGAATTAGCCTCATCACACGTGCGTGGGAAGAGTTTTTTTTTTTTTTTTTTTTTTTTAAATTAAAAATTGTGTTTTTTTTAATTAGTGGTCCTATTTTGTAGACAATATTTTAGTGAGAGTTAGAGTTGCATTTTTATCGAATTGTCTTTTAATTTTGTCTTTACTTAAACATATGGGTGTAAGGGTATTTTTGAATTAAAAAATAAGGAATCCAAACAAGAAAAACTCCTTAAATAATGAGTCCAAATCTTTTGTCTCATCAATTGTGCTCCACTTCATGCTCCACCAATAAAACTTGGACAGTTAGCATCTCTCATTAAATGAGATAACTCTGACTTTAATGAGAAAGGCTAGTTGTCTCATTTAATGAGATATCTTATTTAATGAGATATCTCATTTAATGAGAAATGCTAACTGTCCAAATTTTATTGGTGGAGCACAATTGATGAGACAGAAGATTTGGACCCATAAATAATAGTATAGATAAAATATAAAAGAAAAAAACCATTTGTTTATCTATTCTAATTTAGACAATTCTAGACCTGTCGGGCTTACTTAATAATGGCCCACAATGAAAAATATATACTTTTTTTTTTTGGATAATTGAAATCTATCCTTTTTTTTGATAAACAATTGAAATCTATCCTTAAACCATTTACAAACAAACAAACACAATCATTAATCATTATTCATACATATCAAAAAAAAAAAAAAAAAAAAACTCATTACTCATAGTACACGTGTAGTCACTCTCATTCATCAATAGACACCTATTCTCAACGTTCCCAACCGCCAAAAATTTCCTCACAAAACAAAAGTGTTAAGTGTTTCCAAAAGCCCTTCCCTGTTTGTGTTACCCAAAACCAGACCAAAACAAGGCAGGAAATGGAGAAGATGGCACGTTTTGTTTTTCTGATTCATCATTAACCATTTGCTTTCATAGCTTCCATATGTAGAGCAGTTGCTTGTGAGTACTTACTCTGATTAAACTAACTCATTCTTCTTCATAGTTGAATTAATTTATTGTGAATGATTTGATATTTTGGTTTGTCTTTTTTGGGTTGGTTTGTATTAAACGTCTGGGTTGATGATTTGGATTGTTAAAAATTGGGTGTATCAGTGTATGTGACAATTTTAATTTTTTTGAGTCTGAATTAACTCCATTTTTCTAGATTTTATATGGGTTTTGTTCAAGTTCTGTTTTTTTTTTTTTTTTTTTTTTTTTTTTTGCTGTTTTTTGAATATATGTGTTCTAGATTTTTATGTGTGATTTGTTTTGTTTTTTGTTTGTTATAATTATATTCTCTTGGTTAAATTCCATTATATCTGTAAATACAACTAGGGGCATGGTTCATGCGTGTGTGTGTTGTACCAAAAACTTGTTTTCTTAAATGGTCCTTTTTTTTGTATGCTAACATTGCCTGCAGAATGATGATTTTGGTGTAGTGGCCATGTTTGGGACCTTTGGGATGAAATTATGTCCCATATAGATGACACGCTTCCACTGTTTCACCAATTTACTTTATTATGATTCTTTTTGCCTCCTCTATAGAGGTTGAAATTGGATTGTTTTACCAAACAATCAATTATATAAGGTTCCAACTTCCAACCCCTAAACTAGGAAATACCTGTGCCTCCTTCCTTTAATGAAGTTTTATGGTTGTGGCTAAACTTGATTTCAATATATTTTACAGATTTTTCAATGAGGAAAGATGGAACTTGAGAAAGTAGAATCTGATCTCCTTGCCTTGAGACAATTATATGGGCTCCTTCAAAATATTGGTCAAGGCCTGCAAAGCAAAAGTTCAGAAAATGTAAGCTCTCTTATCTCGAAACAATCTGTTTTCCTTTGACTTACCATGTCATGAAGTCTTGACTTTCAATTGTATTGCTTCAGTACCACACTCTTTATTTTGGCTATGGGAAAAATAAACAACAAGCAATTAATAAACTTTTTCTTTTATTTGTTTCTTAATTTTAATTTTTCACCCCAGAAATTGTGGTGGTAATATACTCTATCCTTTTGAAGAATCTTGAATTGTACCTCTTTGTTCATTGCATGATTTGATTATAGTCTTTATAGATACTTTGAAGAATCGAAAATGTGTGAAGAATATAGTTTCTGAGATAGAAGATAAATTCTAGAAAAACAACCATCTGTTGTTGTATTCACCGATATAATCGTTTAGTTTTACATCTCGTGTCTTTTATTATTAGTACAACAGGTGAGGGATTCTGTTTCTATAACAAACCATTCAAAAAATCAAATAAAAGATCAGATAACATAATAAGTTATAAAGAATCTTTTGGTGGTGAGTAATATCTTCGGAACTCTTCTTGCCATTCACTGTTTTTGATTTCTTCTCTGCAGTCTGTGACTTATCCTTAATGAAGAAATCATTTGTTGAGTATAGTTGTTTTTTCTTTCTTCTTTATATTTTTTTTTTGAGTGGTGCTTTCAATACTACAAAATTTACTACATAAGCTCTACAAACCAATGTGTCAATTTTTAGACATGAGAAAAAAATTTAACCAAAAAAAATATTTATTATGTTATTGTGCTGACACAAATTACATTCATTGTCACTTTATTTTGTAAGTTTTTTTTTTTTTTTTAAAAAGAAAATTGGTAGTAGTTTTAGCATTTTCTATCTTTTTTTTCCCCTACTTTTACTCCCAAGGAATGGACGTCTTGTAGTATATAGCAACATAAAAAACATTTAGTGCTCTTTTGGTATGACTTAATCTTAACATGATCTTTTTCTTCTTAAACAGTTGGATGAGAAAGCACAACTTTTTTTGAAAACTCTGCTTGACAATGCAACAGAAAGAGTATTTGAGACCCATTCAAAGGTACATTTTGTCATTCAGTACTGTGAATGAAGTTCTTATTGGTTTTGTTTCTAGAGCAGACTGTACTCAAGAAAACAAAGTATGCTATTGGATCCTATTATCTTAATAGGCAAAGGATTATTGCCTAATTTATTTTCTCATGCTGGTATCACAGATTATAGCAGCACAATCTGGTGTCTCTAACACACCAAAGGCTATGCTAAAGTTAAACCCTCCTGTTCCAACGTCTGTTCCCATCATTACTCAAGCCTCAAGCAAAGGGTCCAAATTCCAATCAGTTACTTCACAGAAAGATGAGCTGCCACCCAGGAAACCAACACCAAAGAAAGCAACTTCCATGCTCTCTAAACCCAGCATTTCTTCAAAGAAACCCGGGGGCAGAAGGCAACAATGTTGGATTTATGAGCAAAGCAGTATGAAGAGGCAGAACTCAGTTGAGGACACAAACAGCATAGCTAACGCTAGAGCCACAAGTTCAAACTTAAACAGTACTCGTCAACATCAACTGCACAACCAGTTAGGCCCTTCTAATGTGGCCAATGTGCAAGCAAAAGAAATACCACAAGTGAAAGAGAACCCAACACAGAAAAGAATGCATGAACTCCAACATGGTCCAAGCATTGCTAGTTCATCAAGCTATTTGGCAACTGGGCTTATTGAACCAGGACTTGGGAATAAAAAACAGGACCAGGCCAGTGATTTTTCAAAGGATGTTGCTAGTACAATCAAACAAGTTGAATCTCACATTTCAGCTTTAAAACCTTGTTCTGGGATTGTGGATTCTAACGCGACTAGTGCAAGTTTGGGTGTGATGTCTAAGCCAGTTACTCCTTTGACACACACAAGAGATGGGTTTGTTAAAAAAAGCGAGCTGGGCTATCTTGGTGAGCCTGTAGCTTTGGGTCTGGGTCAAAATGAATTGCCGAGTCAGCTGGCGAGTCAACTCAGCAGGAAACATGATAGTCGTTTGAGCCCAGCACGCAAGCCCATTTATTCTCTGAGTCAGCTAGCGAGTCAGATCGGTGGTGTTGGGGACAGTGAATCGTTTTCAAGAGCACGTGGCTGGCCAAGTGTGAGGAGTAGAATTGGGTCATTGAGTCGAGCAACGAGTCGGAATGATGATTTAATGAGTCAGAGCGGTGATTATATTCATGGGTTGAGGTTTCCAATGAGTCGACCTTCCAAAAAGAGCGAAAAACAAAAAGATCCTACGACTGAGATAAAGACAACTAGGAAGGGAGTTAGATCTAGACCATTCATGCCACCTCAGTCAGTGGTGTCCACTTCTTCTCTTGGTCCTAGTGAGAAAAAATTGCCACCTCATATGGTAATCAAACCAACTCTACTAGGACTAGATCAAAGAAACGGGACCCACAAGATCAGCCATATGGGCCCACACAACAAGATCTTGCCACATCAAGTGCTTGATGAATCAGAGGGTCCTAACTCTTCTTCGGATTCTTACTTCTCCACTATTAATAAACAAGGTAGTAGTGTGAGTAGTAGTAAAAGTTTTGGTTACTCATTGCCAAGTCAGACTCGGACCCGCCATCAAATTGGTCCCACAAGTGAAACTAGTTGGGCTAGTGAGAAAAATCAAGGTAGTGGGAGCAGTATTGAAAACTATGATTACTCATTGCCAAGTCAAACTCGGGCCCATCGTAACATTGGTCCCACAAGTGAAACTAGCCAGGCTAGTAATGAAAGCTACGGTTACATTGGTCTCACATCGAGAAGGGTTGTAATCACAAGTGAAAGTAGCTCAGAAGAGACTAAAAGCGGTCCATATGCAGGTCCTACTAGAAGATTCAAATCAAGCCATAGGAGTATCCCAAAAAAATCAATCGGACGGTTGAGGAAATTCAAGAACAAATTAGGACTTATATTTCATCATCATCATCACCATCACCATCACCATGATGATGATGAGAATGGTCAGAAAATGTTACACCATAGGGATGTGCATGTTAGAGCGGTTCAAAAGGTGAAGAAATCCACGATGAGTAGTGTGCCACGGAAGCAACAGGTTGGACATTTTCACGGTTTGATGGAAGGGCTATTGAAGCATGTGCAACATTCAAAGAAATCAAATGGTTCTAAAGGTGGGATCACCCGTCTGGGGAATGGGCCACGTGGTGGTAATAAGAAGTTGCTTTTGTGGAAAATGTTACGACGTCGTCGTGGCGGGGTGAAGATGCCCAAAAGCAATAGGGGGCGTGTTAGAATAGGGTTTATGAGGAAAAATAAAAAACCACTTCTTAAAATGAGTTGAGTTTTTTGGTTCCTTTGAAAACATAGTGTATTTATGTTTTCTTTTCCTATTTTTTGTGGGACTCACTTATGAAAAACATGTTTGGGTTTGCTTTTTGTTCTCATTTTCATTTTCAATATCAAAAAAAAAAAATGCGAGAATAAAAATAGAATATAAAAACAACTTTTTCACATTTTCACTTTCAGCAAAATGAGTTTAGTGGTATTTTTGTAAAAAAACTGAAAATTGTGGGAAAATATTGTGAGGATATTCAGTGAAGAAAGTAGTTTTTTTTTTTTTTTTTTTCCATATATTTTTTGTTCTCATATTCAAAAAATGGAAACAAAAAATAGAAATGAAGACAAAAATATGTGTTCTTGAAGGAAAGATGGGAGGAAATCCAATGCTGGGAAAGCTTATTTGGAAGGAAATCCAATTGTAGAATAATATAAAGATGGAAGGAAACCCATTGCTTATATGGACTATTCCAGGCCTGTTTTTATGGGCCTACTTAAAAACAGCCCACGTTGGAAAATCTATCCTCAAAGTCAAACCAACCATTTACAAATTTGTTGTACTCTGTCTATCAATATCTCTCTTCTCTCATGTCTTTTGAATTTAGCAGCAGCAACGTTGCCTTTGTCTTCTAATCACTCACACAACAGAAATGGCCTCAGCTACCAAAGAAAATAAGAAGAACAGTGAGTCTCTCTCTCTCTCTCAGTAACAAAGTACAAGAGAAAAAGTTTGTAATTCTTTATAATCAGTGTCTTTAGTACTGTAAATGCCGGTTTTTTTTTTTCCTTTATGTTTACCAAGTACCCTTTTCAATTGTCTGATGCAGTACGAAATTTGAGATTCAAAGTGTGGTTGGTTTTAAGATAGGATTTTTCTTTGATTTATGATGTAATGATATAATGGGTTCTTGAAATTTTGCAGGTTCTGCTAAGAGAGTAGCTGTTATTGGTGCTGGTGTTAGGTACTCTCTTCATTTAATATTTATGTGTTAAGGCTTTTAACTGTTGTTGGTAAATTATTCACTGTGTTTTCTTAGTGAGAGGCTGAGTGGGTCTTTCATTTATGTGGTAATCAACTTCTTTGATTAGTATTGTGTACTATGTGAATGTATAATGTGGGGTTTAATTGTGAAATCATGAAAATGCAAGACTAATGCTAGGATGGAATTAGCTATGAATGTTTGATTATATATTGGAAATGTTTAGTTTGTTTAATTTGATTTGTGTGAAATGGTTGTAAATTGTGCCTGCACACAATGCTCAAGCTGACTGGTAAGTGGCCTCTTTTAGCCATTAGGATAAAAGATAACCATATCCACTCTTACCTCAGCGATCTAGAACCAGGCAATAACTTAATTCTGAAGGCAATTGAGCTTTTTCAGCTGTCTGCCTCTTTCTTTTGGTGATTCTAGACAACTCGTAGTGTTAACTATTGACATTGCAAAATCAACTGGCACCTTCTGATATTTCCAATGGAGAAATCTAGGCTTCAAACTACCCCCCTACCCCCACCCCATTGTAATTATTGAATTATCCAAAAAAATATAATTATGGTCCCTTAAGAATGTCCGGAGTATTTAAACTCTGCTGAAGTAAGCCCATCAGTCCTCTCTCAATGATTGGATGGAATGTAAGGTTGTGGGTTCAAGATTCACCAGGTGCATCGCGTGAGTAACTTACCAATTGTTTAAAAAAACTCTCTTGAAATAAGCCCATCAGTCCAGAACTTATTTATTCTTCAGTGATGAGTTTATTATCCAATTTGACAAATTATATTATGATACTCACACATTTTGCAATATAATTTGTCTTTTGTTTTCCATAAGTTGACTTTTACTTTATCTTTTGATGGTCAAGTGGGCTTGCTGCAGCATACAAATTGAAATCACATGGTTTGAATGTCGTGGTATTTGAAGCTGAAGGAAGAGCTGGAGGAAAGTTAAGAAGTGTTTCACATGATGGTCTAATTTGGGATGAGGGAGCAAATACAATGGTAAAAATTTTTTGTTTGCAGATTGGGTTGACAATGAGTTCTTACTTGCAACCAATAGTAATGGAGGTTTTGTTGCTATGCAGACTGAGAGTGAACCGGAGGTCAGAAGTTTGCTTGATGACCTTGGACTTAGAGAAAAGCAACAATTTGTAAGGGTTTTATTCATTGTTTCAAACATTTAACTGAGTAACTTGTAACTTGTGCGTTGTCATGCTATAGTGGGAATCTTTTTCTTTGATTTGTCTTCTATCACTAACTATGTTTAAGACTTTTGACTGCTAAACTTTGATTCTTGGAGTTTTGAAGAGATACCCCATTGCTTTGGAAATAATTTTTTTGAAGTTTGTGGTAGTTATTCTCTTCATTTGTTATGGAACTTTTATGACTAAATAAATTGTTGTCTTCTGTTACAGCCAATTTCACAGAACAAGCGGTATATTGTAAGAAATGGGATGCCAGTACTGGTATGTCCCGCCTTTTACATTGTGCTAATTGAGTTTGCTACTTTTGATGGCATCACATTTTTTTTTTTAATTATAAATTTTAATTTTGTTACTGTTTATATGCAGCTGCATTAACTGTGATGACAACCTTTCATTTTTTTAATGTCAGATACCCGCAAATCCCATTGCACTGATCAAGAGCAACTTACTTTCAGCCAAGTCAAAGGTTTGTTTCCAAAACATGTTAAGAAACCACTTCAACCGTAGAAAATTCCCATTATTATATATATATATATATATATATTTATATTAATTTGCAATGTTTTTGGGTCCATTGACAATAATCATTACATGTTTTTTTTGTGTGTTGACAAAGGTTGTTGCAAGAAATAATGTATTCATAACAAAGATCTAGGCTTCCTGATGTATCATATGTGTATTCATATGCATCTAATCAAATGAATTCCTTAGATTTTGAAACTGGCAAGTTTGGGTAGAATATGGCAACCGGCAACTGTGCACATGAGATGTGAGATTCATGATCTAAGGGCACCAAGAGTTCACTACAGTTAAATGATAATAATGGCCCTACACAAAGTGCGCAAATAAGAAGCTACAAGTTCTCTGTGCTGTTTCATTGCACACTTAAGGTCATTAGGTTGTTATCTTCAATTTCTGGAATTGTCTTTATTTTCTTTTTTCAAGGGTATGCAGTGTGCTGTTTTGTATACTCTGTGTACTTGGGTTACACCCCCTTGGACACTTATATTAACTTTAAAAAAAATAATAATAATAAAAAACTCATGAAATTCTATATATATAGCTCTTGACACTTGACATGCTCTTCCCACAAAAGTATACTTGTGGAGAAATATTAAGGTTTTTTTTACCCATTTTTTATTTTAAAAAAAATGGAAATATTAAGGTCACTTATATTAAATATTGTACATGGTCTGTAATTGTTGTAAGAATTTGGAAAATAGGAGGGCACACCTTGATAGTTTCTATTTTGCTAGTGTTTGCCTTGTATTATTACTCTCTACAACTCTTGACACATTTTATACAATTTAGAAGTACAAAACTCACTTTGGAAGGCTTAGTACAAAACTTGGCTTAGTTGATCTGTATCTTTTCGCTTGAAAATCTTTCAAGTGGACAGCCAATTCAAAACTAGAAGAATCGTATCTGACGAAGCACATATTTCTAAACTTATTTACAATTGGGGAATTAATACACAAGTATACAAATTGCATCTGAATTGCCAAGGTAATTTTTAATTGCATAAAGTGGAACCCAATTAGATTTTTTTTTTTTCTTTTACACTGCACATCTTTTCTGTGATCATTCTTCAAGTTCAAGGAGCATAGTACCACGCTTTCTCTCTCTCCTTTTGAGTATAGCGATATGTGCATTTCTGTTTGTGCAGTTTCAAATCATTCTTGAGCCATTTTTGTGGAAGAAAATTAACTCCTCAAAGGTTTCTGATGACTGTACACAGGAAAGGTGATAACCCTAAAAATATGTAATTTTAAGTTTTCTGCTCATACTTGTTCTCTTCTTTGTTTGTTACTATTTACAGTAGTCCCTTTGTTTTCTTATTTGCTATTTGTTCTCTTGTAGTGTGGGTGGGTTCTTTGAGCGTCATTTTGGGAAAGAGGTATTCATTGTATTGTAACACCATTAATCTGTAATACATACATTTCTATACATGAAATGATGTTTATGTAGCACAAATCTTTTGTTCTTCCTGAAATTGATAGATGGAAATATTTAATGCATTTCTAATTAGTGCTTTTCACTTGTAAGGTTGTTGATTATCTCATTGACCCTTTTGTTGCGGGCACAAGTGCTGGAGATCCCGAATCTCTTTCTGTGAGTAATGTCTAAGATCTTTGGACTACCTACATACTTATCATTGCTAAGAAGCACAAGCATAGGATTTTTTTTTTTCAATTGATCAATTATGTCACTAACTAAAGAAGATGCCTGTGGCATAAGTGTGGGGTATTTATCCTCCATTAATCTGGTTAGGGCTGAGATGAGAAACACTTGAGCTTCTTTGCTTTTTGGGCAATCAGAAACTTCTAGTTTTAGAGAGCTGCTTTTATGAGCCATGACTTCTTTATGTTATGACTTCAACTGTTGATGCTTATTCATTTTCATTTGTTCAATAACCTCTTTTTATTACTTTCTTAATGTTTCAAATAGATCCGGCATTCTTTCCCAGATCTGTGGAATCTAGAACAAAGGTACTGTGTACTTTATGCGATTTCTACATTTTACAATTGATTATTGCCAAATTTTTTTTTTTTTTGACTTGACTGTTTGTTTGAATCTGGATTCGCTGTCAGTTGTGTCATTCTGTACAAACCCTGCCTTTGCCTATCCTATTGTTAGAAGAGAATTTATACTTGAGTCATGGCTCATGATTCAGTTGAACTTAAGAGATTTGTCTCTTTATGTTCTGCAATTAGATATCCTCTGTGAGTATAGATCTATATATAGTCAAATCCTTGTAGCTTCATCCCTGGCTGTTTATAGAAATTCTTCTATCCGTTTGGAAACATTGAAAACCTGTAATATTTAGAAAAGAATTCGTGATGCATCTGGCTACAAAGAGTATATTTTATTATTTAAAATTTGGTCTATTTTTCTTGGTACTTGATGTCTTCTTTATTTGCAAATAACGTTGTACTTCTATAGCTTCATTCCTCACACTTCTTGCAACCATTCTTTAGGACCTAATTTGGTACAACTATTTCTGTAATTGAATTGGCAGGATGAACTATTGTGATCTATAATTAGTAATAACATATACATATTGATATTCTATTTATTGATGCTTGTTTCATGATCAGTGTCTATAATTGGCCTATTTTCTACTTTGTCAGGTTTGGCTCCATTATAGCCGGGCTGCTTCAATCTAAGATATCTGCCAAAAGGGTAAAAAGTGGTGAAACAAAGGGTACTTTAGAAAAAAAGAAACCTCAGCGTGGTTCATTTTCCTTTCATGGTGGAATGCAGGTACTGATACCTCTTAAGAATTTATGTAGTTTTGCATGTTGTACCTGACATCACTCAGGTGTAGCATGCTTCTTGTAGATGTAGGAATGTAATGCTTAATGTGATCTTATTTTGCACATTGCTAGTTTTTAGAATAAATACTTGGTTCTTGTATTCTGATCTTGGTCTTTCGCAGACACTAACTGATATGTTGTGTAAAGAGCTTGGCAAAGATGATGTTAAACTGAACTCAAAGGTTTTGTCACTATCTTACAGCTGTGATGGGAAGTCTGCATTAGAAAATTGGTCAGTTTCTTATGCTTCTGACCATGCCAAGCATTTACAAGGTTTATCTGTTGATGCTGTAATCATGACGGTCAGTATACATATTTTCTCAGAAACATTTTTTTCTCATTTATTTGCAAGACCATGGAATATGTATTTTTAACATTCTCAAAAAAAAAATGTATGATTTATTTGTCTGATGTTGCTGCTACTGAAGCTTATGCAGCTTGATGTGAGTTGATTTGAAAGAAATAAAACAAGAATAAATGAAATAGAGCAAGAAAGAAAATATATCTATTCCACATGGCAGTTATTGGGTTCCTGCCAACTGCCATGAAAAAATTTGATTAAAGAAAGTTGTTTCTCAAGGAAGAACTCGTGCCACAGAGCACTTTAATGCTTCTAAATTATGTATACTTACACGTTAGCCACATGACTTGCATGGAATATGCTTCTGTATTCTGGAATGTAGTTTCACCTGCTCACACTTGCCGCATTATACACACACACACACACACACACATATATTGCCAAGAAAGAAACATTGTTGACTGACAAGGAGCTTAAATTATTATAGGCTCCATTAAGTAATGTCAAAGAAATGAAGATCACCAAAAGAGGAACGCTCTTTCCGCTTGACATTCTTCCTGAGGTATCTATTCCTTAAGTTTGACTTGAATTACGATGCATCAGGTAGTAGGTGCTTTCCTTTCAGGTTGAGTATCTAAACAGAGATAACATTCCTCTAAATTGATGTTCAATTAATCTTTATACCTGTAAATGGTATAACTAAACAAGTTATAGTCTTCAACAAATACTTTTGGTACCTGAAAAAAAGTTCTTTTCAATCTTAATGATATTGCAGGTGACTTACACTGTCTCTGCTGGTCATATTGCAGGTGACTTACATGCCAGTATCTGTCTTAATCACAACCTTTAAGAAGGAGAATGTCAAGAGACCACTTGAGGGATTTGGAGTTCTTGTTCCTTCTAAGGAGCAACAAAATGGTCTAAAAACCCTTGGTAATGCTTGGCTCCGGCTCACTATACGTGAACAATCTAAATTATTCTTCTAATGTTGCAACTGTATGTAATTTGCTGTACAGGAACACTCTTTTCTTCAATGATGTTTCCAGATCGTGCACCTAATGACCTATATCTTTATACAACCTTTGTTGGGGGAAGTCGAAACAGTGATCTAGCTAAAGCTTCTACGTATGGGAAGCTTCCATGCTTTTGATTTAACAAATAAATTATGTATCATATCCTTTACTGCTATATCTTTTACATCAAGTTCTAGTCATTCTACTTATTTCTGTTCTAATTATATATTCCCGTCAACTAACATTTTTGTCCTGTTACCTATATTGCTAGGGATGAGTTGAAGAAGATTGTTTCTTCTGACATCAAGCAATTGTTGGGAGCAGAGGGAGAGCCCGCATTTGTAAAGTATAAAAACCAATAATTCTTCTTTTTCATTTTTCATTTTTCTTCAGGTGGTAAATTTTGGAAATGAATATGTTAATGGCAGTCATTTCTACTGGAGTAAAGCATTTCCCTTGTATGGTCGTAACTATGGTTCAGTTCTAGAAGCAATTGAAACGATAGAGAAAAATCTTCCTGGATTCTTCTATGCAGGTAATCACTTATCAACTTGAAGCTTGCATGTAATAACTTGTAATTTGGATAAGCAATCATTTTCAATCTTCAGCTGGATGAAGGGCTGGCTGATCCTGCCGTTTCCTAAAGTTATATTATTATTACTAAATAACTAGAAGTTCAAATTTAGTCCAATACAAAAATCAACTTATTATAAGTGAAGGAATTCAATGAAAAGTTTATGAAAATACTTATCCAAAAAAAAAAAGGTATATGAAAAATAATTACCTTATTGAATTGAACTTATATATGAATGTGAAAGTGGATAAATACGGCTTGTCTTATTCTCCTTAATACACATCAATGACCACACTGTTATTAGAACACTTGGTATACTTCCACGCTTTAATAACTAGGGTGTAAGATAGATCCCTAGAGAGCAATCTTCTGTGAAGGAGAGAGTGAACAGAATCATCCAACATGTACTTAACATTGAATATTTATTGACAAAGAAAGAACGATTATTTTTCTAGGAATAGTGCCTAACCTCAAGGGCGGTCACTTTTATGGGAAATTGCAATCAAATTTAGATAATAAACTTGTAAGATCTTAATAAACTAGCAATCCCTGTGGACGCCCATGGATTGGGCCAAACCAACCGAAGTTTCTAGGGAGTCAATGGCCAACTTTTCAAATTTAATAAACTTGTAAGATCTTAATATGCCTTAGCTTCAAGAGTTGTTAAACATGATCAGGTTTCTATTAGGCTTTTTAAGACATTCATGTAAGAAAATAACAACACATCCTACCATTATATCACTATAAGTTGTGAACATCACCATTTATGCTGTCTTAGCATGCTAGTTAATGACATTGCAACAAAAACTGGAGGATCTGTATTGTTACCATTCTTCTTACTCTTTTCCTTGAATTCCTTGTCCTAAGGTTTGTCCATGAAATGATAGGATTACACACAGCCCTGAAGTAGAACCGAACTCATCTCCTTCTGGCCTTATCCAACTGAAATAGATGTTGTTGGGTACAGAAATACTATTTTCAATTGCAACATTCACCTTGTAGATTTTGGGTTAATGCCTCTGAATATAATGAAGCTTCTTATCCTACATTTGTGAAAATGATAAAATTATGGAAAATAATGATTTTGACTGAGAAATGTTATGCTGCTGCTAAGGAATCCTCTGAGTGGTTTTTTATCTTGAATTCTTGATATTTATTTGTGTACTACATATATGGACAGAGACAAACAAGAACTGCTTGTGTCCACCGTATTATGTTATGCTCAGTTAATGCCATCAATAATTTTAATTTTTCTTTTCTGTTATGGACTAGGTAACCACAAGGGTGGACTGGCTGTTGGCAAAGCAATAGCCTCTGGGTGCAAAGCAGCTGATCTTGTGATCTCCTATTTGGAGTCTTCTTCCGATGACAAATTGCTCAAGGAAGAACCAACATTATAGAAATAGGAAGTGTATCCTTGGTGCTTAAAATGGTTTCTAACCTTTCTTCTTTGAAGAATATAAGGATGGGTTATCTCTTGCAGAATGTATACCATTCCCCTCTTTTGAAGGGTAAGCAATGAACATTATCTCTTTGTGCATGATAGAGTTACCTTATTGTGACATTTTTGTTTATTAATAAGGCCCAAGATTTCCCCCCTTTTTTCCATTTTGTGGGATAAATAGTTCTTCCAAGATTACAATTTGATGGTTCTAAAAAATTAAAAAAAAAAAAAAAAAAATTGCTTAAAGCCGGCCGATAGGCGAAAGAAAATCCACTAGTTCAGTTTTGATTGGAATAGGCTTAGAATAGAGAATACTCTAACCTTGGGAACCGGGCCAAGCCATCCTTTGTTTGTGGTCGACAAAAGAGAGTCAATAATTAGCTTAATCCAATAGCAACAAAAAGAACGAAAACTTAATTAGAGGGCGTTTGGTTTGAGCATAATTTTAACTCGAAACTCAGTTTTCATCAACCAATTTTCAAACTCAGTGGCCCACAAAAAAAAAAAAAAAAAAAGTGTGTTTGGCTGAGTTTTTGAAGTTAAAAAACAATAAAACCAGTGAGGTTGATTGCATTTATCCACCCTAGGTACATGCAATGTACACCCTAAACTTCAAAACTTTGCAATCAGCACTCTAAGTTGAGGATAATCTGCGGTATTCATGATGATCCTGGCTATTCAAGCGGCATTATTGCAATGATGAAAATGGCAGAAAACAAGGGAACGCCTAGCATTAATAGAATCCGAATAAAGCTTTTTTTTTTGGTAAAAAAAAAATAATAATAATCATTCTGTATAAGGGAAGTTCCACTTCCACCAAGCATAAGTATAGAGAGAATCATAATCAGTTATTGGTTATGATCCTCAAAAACCTTTTCTAAGTAAAGCAACATAGTGATTTATGTTAGCATCACACTTCTTTCTCAAAAAAAAAAAAGGTTAGCATCACACTAGTACCACTCCAACTTTTCCCTTTGTTTGTACGTGTTTAATGGATTGCCTCACCATATGATTAATTGCATCAACATATATGAGTTTTTTTTTTTATTTATTTATTTATAATTTTTTGGGAGAAACTATAGAAGTGAGTATCTACTAAATTGTATTTAAATTTTAAAACTATGTCATACTAAAAAAATAATTCAATTCATTACATTGTGACATTACCTTTTAGAATGTACTAGTATAATTTATTACTTCCACACCCCATCCCCCCGCCCCCCCCCCCCCCCCAAAGGAAAAACCTTATGGCTGGAATAATAAAATTAAACTTATACAAACCATTGCTTAGGAACCTCTTTTTTTTTTTTTTTTTGTTGTCCAGAGAGCCTTATAGGTCAACTTACATTTTTTGATATTTCTAATAATAAATAAATTTAGGGTTCAATTTCCCTTTACTTAACTATTAAATTATTATCATCTACTCTACATATCACACAATTTTATCATAAAATTATTTTACATTGTCAAAATAGGATCTCAAGAACTTAAAAAATTATATAAGATAATAATATATATAAAAAAAAATTCTTCTAAAGTGGATAATATGAGGAAAGCTATGGGCTTTTTAGGATTTGAATTTCAAAAGTATGGGCTTTCAAGGATTTGACTTTCAAACTTACGAAGGCAACAAATTTTGCCCGTACAAATTGTCTTGACCATCACTCCTCTCTGCCATAGCTCGCTCGCAACAGTGACTCGGTGTCTCAGTGAGTGTTTTCCTCTCTCTAGGGTTTTTCTCTCAGAGCTTCAATCAACACCAATTCAGCCTCTCAAACCAAAGGTAAGTTTCTTTTACTACAATTGACAAACCCGCAAATCTTTTCTCAGAAAGAAAAAAAGAATGTTTCATTTCATATGCAAAACGCTGATACAAAATAGAATTGTAAATTCAAAAACCAGTTACGTTTGTTATATCCACACCATGCCATTTCTCAGTTCTGTTTCAAAACCCACAGAGAAACAACCTTTGACAGTCTCTTACCTCATCAACTCATGTGGCTTGTCGTTAGAACAAGCTATTTCAGCTTCTAAAGTTGTCAACATTAAATGCACAGACCAGCCAGACTCACTTCTTAAGCTTTTGAGCGCTCACGGCTTTAAAAAAGCTCACATTGCAAGCTTGATTTCTAAACACCCACCTCTGATTTTAGCTCATCCAGAGAAAACTATAAGACCCAAGATTGAGTATTTTGAGTCCTTGGGTATTACAGGAACTGACCTACCTATGATTCTCTCTTCAAACAAATACATTTTATTGTGTAGTCTAAAGGAACAAATAATACCCTCCGTTAATTTTCTTAGGGGGGTTGTTCATACCAATGAGAACCTTATTTTTGCATTGAAGCAATATTATGCGTTTCAAGCCAATCTTAAGAATGTTATGGAGCCAAATGTATCCACTCTGAGGGCTCATGGAGTGCCAGAAAAACATGTTGCAAATCTCTTGATGATGCATCCTAGGTCACTTAAGTTGAGGGCTGATTTGTTCAAAGAGGTTGTTTGTGCAATTAAAGAAATGGGTTTTGACCCAATGAGAAGCTCGTTTGTTTTGGCTGTCCGTTCAATGTCAGTAATAAGCAAAGTTACTTGGGAAAAGAAAAAGGAGGTTCTTAGGAGCTTTGGTTGGTCTGAAAATGACTTTCTTTTGGCATTTAGATTACAGCCAAGGCTAATGGTTTGTTCAGAGAAGAAAATTCGGAATGTGCTGGTTTTCTTGACAACTAAGGCAGGTCTGATGCCATCGGATGTTGCTAGATGCCCATATTTATTTCTGATGAGTGTGGAGAAGAGACTGAGTCCCAGATGTGCAGTTCTGCAAGTTTTGATGTCTAAAGGTCTGGTCAGCAAAGATATAGATTTAGTTCGGAATTTGAATTATGGGAAGGATTACTTTGAGAAGAAGTTTCTGACTCCATTTATGGAAGAAGTCCCTGCAGTGATTGAGGCATACCAGGGTAAGATGGGATTTCAGGGATTCAGTGATTGATTGTGAGGCTTGAATCTGAGGGAAGAAGCCCTGAACTATGTAAACATGCTGGCAACAGGTGTGGGCTCACAAATTCACAATATAGTGGTTAAGCAGGTTGGAGTGGAACCACAGTCTCCTTGTGTTTTCTATTTTGGATTTCAACAATAAGGTGAGACCAGATTGGTTTAGCTTGCCGTGAAATAAGGCTTGTCACATGGTGACAGTGATGATGGTGATAAATTTTGAAGAAAGCTAATGTTGGTGTATGGTTAGTGGCAGAGAACGACAATATATGTTAGGCCTTTCATAGGTGAGGACTATAACTTTCTTGATTGCTTTTGAATGAGCTGATGATTTACCAGTTATATGGTATAGTTTCCTTTGTACTATTTTTCTTTCAAGCTTGAGGATAGTGTTTAGAGTCTTTAGATGATAGTTTGGCTTTTTTATTCATCATTTGTTTAGGAATTGTGGACCATGCTACGGTATTATATGTATATAGTTTTTTCTTGAGAACAATCACTCCATTGGTTAAACATTTCTTCCTCGTATATCTTAATTTCAGCTTGTCTCAGTTAACTGAGATTGCAAGGAACTTAATCTGCAAAGATTATATGCTGTCTCTGTCATCTTCGTGGGAAACCTTGCCCTGTTGTGTTTCTACTCTTGTACTTATAAACTAATACATTACAAATTATAAAAATTATTAAAACTAAAGCTTGCAGCATCTGATGGTCCAAAGAACACCACCCCCACCCCCCCCCCCCCCGGCGGTGGGCGGAAACACCCACCCACCACCCCAAAAAAAGGACAATAATTGGTTAATTACTTAATTTGATATAAGAGCTTACTTATTATAAAAATAAAAATAAAAAAATAAAAAAATAAAAAATAAATAAAAAAAAGAAAAGAAGAAGAAGATATAAGAGCTTACAGATACACTGTAGTGTTTAGATTATATCATAATTACAAGTTACAATGGTGTTCCATTACTGACTTTGACTAGGAGTACCAAAATTTTTGTTCTTTACTGACATGATGCATAATCTATTGATCTTTATGCTTGATTTTGGAACTTACATGTGTTCAGCTTATGATTTTTGGTTTAATTGGTACTATTGATAATTAGTTGCCTCATTTCTTGGATGGATTTCTTTTAAGTCACTCTCTGTTCATGTAGCCTCTCATTTCTGATAATATTTTTTCCTTTTATTTTGTAAGGAGCAAGTAAATATTAATAAAGTTTGAGATCTTTTTGTGCTGCCTTTATATCTTGGTTTTTCATTTGTTTTCTTGGGAGTGAAACACAATTGTGTAGTACATAGACATTAATGAGCTCTAGCTCAATTGGCACCTTCTAGGCTTCTCCTTTTACGGGAGATAGACAGAGAGTGAGGTTATGGATTCAAAACCCATCTGCCATTGGGTGTGTGTGGAACTTACCAATAAAAAAAATGTGTCCTACATAGACACACATGCACAAAAAAAGGGGTAATTTTTAAGTTGCAACAGCATTATACTTTTATTATATATAGTTTTTGCTTGCCATCTTATCCAAAAAGAAAGTGGATATTAAGTGTGCGTTTGGCATTACTGATTTCTCCAACATATTCTGCGTTTAACTTACTTTTTAGCATCAAGTGGTTCCCTTTTCACTGTTCATGGGGCCCATTCACTATGTAAAAAAAAGCCAGCTTATTTTGCCCAATATGAACCATTTAGCAACGGTAATATTTTAAATTTTTCCCCTTTCTCTTCAGCCCAGCAATGCGTATCTTGCAAGGTCTCAGCTCTTCAATTTCCACAGCCCGACTCTCTCCTCATCAATGCCACAACAATCCAAATATCTGCTTCACATCTATCTACCACTCTTTTCTTCCTTTATTTGGACAAACCCCTACTGGTGATATTAGAGGCTGTGAGAGATCGAGAAAGACAAAGAAATTGATGTTGCCACTGTGAGGGAGATCAGCCGATGGATTGTTGATGGGTAGATGTAAAATTGAAGAGTATTGAAGATGAAGAAGTTGTGGCATTGATGAGGAGAGAGTCGGGCTGTGGAAATTGAAGAGTTAAGATCTTGCAAGATACGCATTGCTGGGCTGAAGAGAAAGGGGAAAATTTAAAATATTACTGTTGCTAAACGGTTCATATTGGGCAAAATAAGCTGGCTTTTTTTTACATAGTGAATGGGCCCCATGAACAGTGAAAAGGGACCCTCTTGATGCAAAAAAATAAGTTAAACGCAGAATATGCTGGAGAAATCAGTAATGCCAAACGCACGCTTAATATCCGCTTTCTTTTTGGATAAGATGGCAAGCAGAAACTATATATAATAAAAGTATAACGCTGTTGCAACTTAAAAATGACCCCTTTTTTTGTGCATGCACGTCTATGTAGGACACATTTTTTTTACTTGTAAGTTCCACACATACCCGATGGCTGATGGGTTTTGAATCCATGACCTTACTCTCGGTCTATCTCTATAAAAGGAGAAGCTTAGAAGGTGCCAATTGAGCTAGAGCTCATTAATGTCTATGTACTACACAATTGTGTTTCACTCCCAAGAAAACAAATGAAAAACCAAGATATAAAGGCAGCACAAAAAGATCTCAAACTTTATTAGTATTTACTTGCTCCTTACATAATAAAAGGAAAAAATATTATCAGAAATGAGAGGCTACATGAACAGAGAGTGAGTTAAAAGAAATCCATCCAAGAAATGAGGCAACTAATTATCAATAGCACCAGTTAAACCAAAAATCATATGCTGAACACATGTAAGTTCCAAAATCAAGCATAAAGATCAATAGATTATGCATCATGTCCGTGAAGAACAAAATTTATGGTTCTCCTAGTCAAAGTCAGTAATGGAAACACCATTGTAACTAGTAATTATGATATAATCTAAAAACTACAGTGTATCTATAAGCTCTTATATCCATTTTTTTTCTTTTAATGATAAGTAAGCTCTTATATCAAATTAAGTAATTAACCAATTATTTTTGTCCTTTTTTTTGGAGGGCATTTCTGCTGCAGGGGGGGGGGGGGGTGTTCTTTGGACCATCAAATGCTGCAAGCTTTAGTTTTAATAATTTATATATATATATGTGTGTGTGTGTGTGTGTTTGTAAATGTATTAGTTTATAAGTACAAGAGTAGAAACACAACAGGGCAAGGTTGCCCACGAAGATGACAGAGACAGCATATAATCTTTGCAGATTAAGTTCCTTGCAATCTCAGTTAACTGAGACAAGCTGAAATTAAGATATACGAGGAAGAAATGTTTACCCAATGGAGTGATTGTTCTCAAGAAAAAACTATATACATATTATACCGTAGCATGGTCCACAATTCCTAAACAAATGATGAATAAAAAAGCCACACTATCATCTAAAGACTCTAAACGCATGAAAGAAAAATAGTACAAAGGAAACTATACCATATAGCTGGTAAATCATCAGCTCATTCAAAAGCAATCAAGAAAGTTATAGCCCTCACCTATGAAAGGCAAAACATGTATTGTCATTCTCTGCCACTAACCATACACCAACATTAGCTTTCTTCAAAATTTATCACCATCATCACTGTTACCATGTGACAAGCCTTATTTCATGGCAAGCTAAACAAATCTGGTCTCACCATATTGTTGAAATCCAAAATAGAAAACACAAGGAGACTGTGGTTCCACTCCAACCTGCTTAACCACTATATTGTGAATTTTTAGGGTTTGTTTGATGATTATGATGGGTATACTTTGATAAATATGATGGGTATACTTTGATGTTTAAAGATTAGAGATCAATTTTTTGGGTATTCTTTGATGATTATGATGGGTATACTTTGACAATTATGAATGTCAAATATTGTGATTTATTAGTTTGTTAAAGATTATGAATCTCAAATATTGACTTTATTATCCTTTAGAATCTTTTGTTTTAAATAGATTCTTGCTTATTCTTGACAGAGAAGACCAACAATATTCTTTGATTTGTTAGTTGTTACACCTGCAAATGAAAAATTCAATGAAAATTTGTTCATTCTTTTTTCATTAATTTGTGTCCTCTAGATGCGTTCAGTTTTATGCATGGTTTCTTGCTTCTATATATTTTGGCTGATTAATTTGAGAAGCCAAAGGCAGATATTGGCTTTGATGGGTGGTTGTGGGATGCTAACATGATAGATGCTAGAAATATATCAAGCTCTGTTATTGTTTTTGGTTAGTTGATTCGCTTGAACTTGAGGCAGTTAGAGATGTTTCTCAATATGTCAATCAAATTCAATCAAATTCTTTTGCTGCAATGCAAGACTCAATTGCATTTAGTTGGGTATGAGTACCATCTCTTTATGAAAGATCATATTATAAGCACATCTGCAACACAGCTATGTTCAAATGATTTGAGTTTTGGTTGCTGGTTAAAATGAAATCTATTCATGGCCATGTCTAGCTTGAAGAATTTGAGTTTGGTATCTACATTTACTATAGGCTCTGCAAAAATTGCATTTGGATTGATAGATATTGATAATTTGGGGATTTGATGATTCATTTTGCAGCATGCAGCTAAAGGTTTAATCATCAGTCATCACAGGAAGGAAAGATTCTCCAACAGATAATAGCTAGGAAGGGGCTTTTTGCAAGTAGAGAATTGTAGTTGGATTTAGAGAAATATGGAGGATCAAATTATGAGTTGTAGTCTGTGATTTTGATACTTTGGAGAAAATTATGAGGTGCAGTCTGTCTGTGTGTGTATTTTCTGTACGTGCAGTCTGTGTTTTCTTCTTTAATACATTTACTTCCCCAGGAAAAAAAAAAAAAGAAAAAAAGTTGAATGTGTCCTGTTCTTTCTATGCAGTTTTGTTGATCTTGTGAAGGGCCCATAGATTTTTTATCCCTTAAACTCAGTCTATAAGGAAGACCATAGTACACACTAAACCAGTAACAGTTCAACAGTTTAGCTCTACAGTCCATACTGCAACAGTAACATCTCCACAGTCCTCACAACAGCAGTAACAGTTTCACACATCAGCAGGAACAGCTCCATAGCAGGTAACTCTTTGATGATAATCTTAACAATTACACAATTATAACTTTGTTAAATTTTTACTTTTGTTTGTTGCATGCCTCTATGTACACAATGTTTATTTTTTCTTGAGAGACTTATGTACACAATGTTACTTGGGCTGTTATTTAAATGAATGTGCAATAATGAAAATTTACACACAACAATAAGATTCTAATTAGGAAGGTTTAATGGAACATGGCTTGGAAGGTGTATGTGTTTTATACTAGTAATTTTTTTAGCATATGAACTATATGAAATGATGCTTATGAGGATAGAATTTATTTGTAGCCAAAATGGTTGAGGGGAAATCGAAGAATGCTGAACAAAAAGATGATCAAACAAAGTGGAAAGATCCAATAGAGCTAAAAGTCTTTTGTGATTTGTGTGCTGCTCAAGTCCTAGCAGGCAATTGGAGTGGAGGATTTTTGAAAAATGAAGGGTATGACAGAGTGATAAAGCAATTGAAGCTGATTAACAAAGTAGTGAGTCAGTTGCAAGTTAAAAACAAATGGGGATCATCTAAGAGGTGTATGGAAGGTATGGAAGCAGCTTTTTGAGACTGGGTTGGGTTATGATCCTGACACTGGAAAAATTGATACAAGTGATGAATGGTGGGAAAGAAAGCTCAAGGTTAGTTTACTTTAGAGAATGTTGACAACCTTAATTTTCTGCAACTAAGAAATAGTACCATAATTATTGTTTGTAAACATGTAGGAATGTCCAAAAGCAAAAATGTTTCATACAAAAGGGTTGCCAAATGCAAGGGCTATGGAAATCATGTTTGAAGACACCATTGCAACAAGAAAACATGCATGGACCCCCAAATAGTCAAATACCAAAGGAAAGCACCGAAGGTTCCAGGGATTCTTTTGATAGCAAAGAATTTGTCGACACCTAATCTTAGTCCCCTGTGGTCGTTGACCCAATTGATATTGAATGCCCATTAGTGTCGAGAGCAAGACTGGAAATCAATAACGGAAAAGGGTTAGCAAGAAATGTCCAACTCTTCAAAGGAATTCACAATAGGCGTGGTAAAAAGCATTCAGTTGTGCAAGAAATGTCTGACACTTTGAAGAGCATGACAGATGTCATCATTGAAAGTAAAAATGTGAGTAGTCATGCACCATTTACTTCCACAGCAATTATTGAGGTTCAAGTAGTTATGGAAATGGTGTTGAGTCTTCTAGGGGTGCAATCGCGTCATCGCCCCCATATGTTCAGTTTCATGGAGAGTCAAAGTGCGATGTACATGTTTGCAGGAAATAAGCATGATAAAATGTTCCAATTGCTTTGGTTAGAGAAACAGTACGAAAAAAGGCTTGATCTTTGGTGAACTATGCTTGTATTGAAGGGGTTGATTGGAATGGTCACGTATGTTTTATGTAATTGGGGCGTTTGTCTTGTATTAGTATTGCTTAAAAACATGTTTTGGGGTTAAGAACTTATATTTTATTTAATTATGGAATGGGTTAAGAACTTATGTTTTATGTGAACAGCCCAATTGTTAGATATTTGGATTTTTCTTCTGTTTTAGGTGATTATTACTTGATGATTATAGGAATTCAAAATTGGAATCACATATATGTTTATTGGAATCAGATATTCAAAATTGCATGCTTATGGAATCAGATATTTGGAATCACATATATGATTATAGGAGTTTAAAATTGAAATCACATATATGCATGCAGTATTGAAATTTATTCGGGTCTCTAATTAACATATACGCTTATGCTACAACAGAACAAGTAGGATGGTAGCTAGATGCTGTTTTGGGACAGATTTGAATAAATAGTGTAGAAAATATTTGATAATAATATGTAGAAAATATGAACTGACTTGTATTGAATAAAATATAGTTTGGTGTAGAAAATATGAACTGACAGTGTAGAAAATATTTTGAGTTTGTTCTGTGTTACTGACTTTTAACAATAATATGAACCTTTATTGCTTGAGTAATTTTTATATGTATAGTTTGGTGTATGTTACCACATATATGCAGGGAAATGAGTTTTGAAATAAGTGATGAGCTTGTACATGCAACATATTTAGCTGGGTATGTGAGTGTCATAGTTTACATGAAGACATATATGAACAAAGTACCAATGCATACAAATGTATAAACAGGGAATAAATGGGTACAATATATGTTACATGAAAATGAGTGGAAATGTTGCAATATATTTAGAGTATCACACCATGTTTTTAGAGAACTGTGTAATACATTGAGCACTCAGTATGGATATGAGGGTAGCTAAGGAGTTTGCTTGGAAGAGTCTGTGGCAATTACATTGGTGGTATTTGGTCATGGCATGTGTAATAGAATGTTTTAGGATAAATTTCAGCATTTGGGGTGAGACAATAAGTCGACACATGGAAATAGTAGTTACATTGTTAGGCAATGTTATGTCACAAGACATTATCAAGCATGTTAATCTTGCATTTCTTAATGTGCCACAACATATTCTCAGTTTTAATAGATATTGGCCACATTTTAAGGTACTTTGTTATTTTGGTATCTTGATTTAATTTTATTCAATTTATCTTTATGATGAAAACACGTTGCAAATTTCACATGGTATTTTTATGGCAATGATTAGAATTTCATTGGTTTGATTGATAGGGTTCATGTTCCCGTGATCTTACTAGTTCATAAGCAACATACATACAAAAGAAGGAAAGGGGAGCCAACAATCAATTGCATTTATGCTTGTGATTTTGACATGAAATTCACTTTTGCATGTGTTGGATGGAAAGGGTCAGCACATGACTCAAGAATATTTTTAAGATGCCTTAATAATGAGAGTGACAACTTTCCAAAACCTCAACTTGGTTTGTATTGTTGAATTTTAATTAATGTATTAAAGTATGTGTTATGTACTGAAAATGCTAATGTAATAAACATTCTCATTTGTAGGAAAATATTATCTTGTTAATTCAAGGTACCCTATGAAGAAAGGATTCCTTGCACCATTTAAGGGGAAGATATACCACCTTCCCGATTTTCAACAAGGTTGAACACCACAAAATTCAGGGGAGAAATTTTATTATTTCCATTCATCACTTCGTTTTGTCATAGAGCGTACTTTTGGTGTTTGGAAGAATAGATAGAAAATTTTGAGAGATATGCCCAGCTATGATTTGTGTATTCAAGAACGCATTATTGTTGCTATAATGGTTCTTCGTAATTTTATTAGAGCACATGAAGACAATGATATTAGACAAGAGCTTTCTAGATGAGACACATGTGAAAGTAGCGATGAAAGTTATTACAATGAAATGACATATGTGATCTCTTTTTTAGATGAACCTAAGATGAAAGTGTTCGAAACAATATCACAGCATCGATATGTGAAATTCTTCCATTGTAGGACTTCCTTTGTTACTAATGTTATAATTACCATTTATATTATGGTTTTTTTTTTTTTTTTTGGGTCCAAATCTAAAAACTTCTTATTATAATTACCATTAACATTATGATATAACATTATAATTAAGACAAAAAATTAGTTATTGTTGTTGTTGTTGTTGTTGTTAAATATTTGTCTTTTATATTTGGAAGTCACTTTGCATATTCAAGCATTAAAATAGGGTTAAAATTACACATAATTTTTTTTTTTTTACAATACTTTCAACACTTTAGCTTTTTTTTACAGTACATTCAACAAAAAAACAATCAGCTAGTTTTTAGCTTATTTTGCTACAATATTTTCAGTAAAAAGTTTTCAGTTTCAGTAAAATAAGCGAATCGCAATCAAACCCTAAAACTATATTAAACTATTAACAAGATATTTCAATTCTTTGTACTATGACAGCCTTTTGTACTGTCTTTGAAATGTACAGTACAGTTTATAATTTCCTCCAAAACCTTATGGTTGAAGTTATAAAATTAAACTTTTTTTTTTGAGAATCTATAAAATTAAATTTATAATAAAAAAATTTTCTCTTTTTTTTTTTGGGGGGACATGATCTCCAATGCGTATCACACAATTCTATGGTAAAATTGGCGCACGGACACGTCTTTAGTGCCTCAGAAGATTAATAATAAGATACAAATCTCCTAAAATGAATAATATCAGGCAAAATGTGGTTTTTTAAGGTATATGATGACTCTTGTTTATGGAAGCTTTTTGTAATGTAGTAAGTATGGTTACCAAAGGTTTTGTTAATTCAATAATTTGACATAACAAATTAGGCGTCTAAACAAATTGTCTTCATAACACATTGTGAAGAGGGATTACCTAGAATTGGTCAAGGCTAATGGTATGTTTTAAACGAAAAAGGGAACCCTAAATGAAACCCTAAACACTCGAACGAGGTAGATTTAGCAAATTGTTTTCACAATACGTATAAAATTCTCATTATATTTTTTCAGTACTTGTTAAAGCGATATATTTATTGTCTATTTGGTATTTAGTACTTTTCGGTAGTTTTCTAATTATATATATATATATATATATATTTTGCTAAACATAAGACAAAAAAAAAAGTTGTGAAAAGTTAATAGATGCTCTAAAAGTATTGATTTAAGAAATATTTTATAAAAAAAAAAAAATTGATTTTTTGAAAGCTTTTTATATTTTCCTTAAAATTGATATTAATTTTTTTTTAAATAATCCATTAATAAATACCCTAAAAGCACCAATTAACCGGACCTAAAAAGTTTCATATTTTTCCAAGTACTATTATTATTTTTTAAATAATAAACAAAATAAGTGGACTAAAAACTCATCCAAACAAATGTGCATGGGTCCATGAGATGGAGAAAATACATTGTGTTTCGAATGAATGCATGCATTCTCCCACTTACATGAGAGTGGATCCCACACTTGTGGAGTCCATTCTCATGTGAATGTGAGAATACATGCATCCGAAACACCTAATATCACCTCCGTGAGATGGGCCTGACTGAATGGGTTGGACCAGATATTGTACCAAATCCAACCCAGCTGGGCCAGTGGTCATCACCCCTCCATCCTAGCTCGCTCACAACATTGACTCAGTGAGCCAGCAAATCGTTTTCCTTCTCTAGGGTTTTTCTCTCGGAGCTTCGACTCCAATTCAGTCTCTCAAACCACAGGTAAGTAGTAGTTTCTTTCTATTACAATTTATAAACCCACCAATCTTTACTTAGAAAAATGTTTCATTTCACATGCAAAACACTGATGCAAAATAGAGTCTTTAATTCAAAAACCAGTTATGTTCGTTATATCCAGACAATGCCATTTCTCAGTTCTGTCTCAAACTCCACAGAGAAACAATCTTTGACAGTCTCTTACCTCATGAACTCATGTGGGTTGTCCTTAGAAAAAGCTACTTCAGCTTCTAAGGTTGTCAATATTAAGTACACTGATAAACCTGACTTACTTCTAGACCTCTTGAACGCTTATGGGTTTACAAAAGCTGACATTGCAAGCTTGATTTCTAAACACCCACCTCTGATTTTAGCTCATCCAGAGAAAACTATAAGACCCAAGATTGACTATTTTGAGTCCTTGGGTCTTAGAGGACCTGACTTACCTAGGATTATCTGTTCAAACAAATTCATTTTATTGTCTAGTTTGAAGAAACAGATAATACCCACCATTAATTTTCTTAGGGCGATTATTCATACCAATGAGAATCTTATCTATGCATTGAAGCATTCGTCCCTTGTGATTCGATGCAACATTAAAAAGGTTTTGGTGCCAAATATATCCACTCTGAGGGCTCATGGAGTACCAGAAAAACATGTTGCAGGGCTCTTGATGATGCAACCTAAGTCGCTTATGTTGAGGATTGATTTGTTCAAAGAGGTTGTATGTGCAATTAAAGAAATGGGTTTTGACCCGATGAGGCACTCGTTTATTTTGGCTGTCCGTTCAATGTCACTAATAAGCAAAGTGAATTGGGAAAAGAAAAAGGAGGTTCTTAGGAGCTTTGGTTGGTCTGAAAATGACTTTCTTACGGCATTTAGAGTACAGCCAATGCTAATGATTTGTTCACAGAAGAAGATTCGGTATGTGCTTGATTTCTTGACAACTAAGGGGGGTCTGATGTCATTGGATGTTGCTAGATGCCCAAATTTATTTCTGTTAAGTGTGGAGAAGAGAATGATTCCCAGATGTGCTGTTCTGCAAGTTTTGATGTCTAAAGATCTGGTTAGCAAAGATATAGATTTAGTTTGGCAATTGAATCACAGGAAGGAGGACTTTGAGAAGAAGTTTCTGACTCCATTTATGGAAGAAGTCCCTGCAGTGATTGAGGCATACCAGGGTAAGATAGGATTTCAAGGATTCAGTGATTGATTGTGAAGCTTGCATCTGAGGGAAGAAGACTTAAACTTTGTAAATATGCTGGCAACTGGTGTGAGCTCACAAAATAGTGGTTAAGCAAGTTGGAGTGGAACCATAGTCTCCTTGTGTTTTCTATTTTGGATCTGAACAATATGGGGAGACCAGAGTGGTTTAGCTTGCCATGAAATGAGATTTGTCACTTGGTGACTGAAGTGATGGTGATACATTTTGAAGAAAGCTAATATTAGTGTGTATGGTTAGAGGAGGAGAATGATAATACATGTTAGGCTTTTCATAGTTGAGGAGTATGACTTTCTTGATTGCTTTTGAAGGAGTTGATGATTTACCCGTTATATTGTATATATAGTTTCCTTTGTACTATTTTTTCTTTCAGGCATCAGCTTTTTCCCCCCCAGCTCCAGGATAGTGTTTACATGATTGTGTGGCTTATTTATGTATCATTTGTTTATGAATGGTGGACTGTGCTGCAGTATAATATGTATATAGTTAACTCTAGAGAACAAGTACTTCATGCAAAAATTGTTTGATGGGGAAACAACACTGAGTAATAGCCTAAAATGTATATATGGTGCATTCTCAAACACATTGATTATTTGCTCTATGAGGGATCTGTAATGAAGTTTTTTTTTTTTTTTGCACATTACCCTGTTTTCTTTCTCCACTAGTTAAACATCTCATTCTTGTATATCTTAATTTCAGCTTGTCTCCGTTAACTGAGATTGCTAGGGAACTTAAACTGCAAAGATTATATGCTGTCTCTGTCGTCTTTGTTGGAAACCTTGTCCTCTTGTACTTGTAAACTAGTACATTGAGAAACATCTATATATATATATATATATATATAAATATATCATTTTATAGAACTAAAGCTTGCAGCAACTAATGGTCCAAAGAAAGCCCCACCCCCAAATTTGTGATTATGCAAACTAAAGTTTGCGGCATCTGATGGTCATAAGACAAAAGAAAGGTTGAATTCCATTCAGGCGGAGGGAACTAATATAGAAGGAATACCCTTCTTTGAACAAAGAGACTACCCTCTACTCTACTCCCAAATTGGCCCTAAGTCCCAACGTAAAATGAGCAAATGGTAAAATTGTAGAAGTAGAAATTTCCAAGCACTAGTGGCTAAATTGCATGAAATTTGGTATGCAAGGTAAATTGAAGTTGCATGAAACGATTTAGGAAGTAAAACACATCACCTCCGTTTGTGACTCTGTCAATTTTCATCCAAATTTCTTTGTTTAGGGATCTATTTGGATACCGCTTATTTTGATGAAAATTGAAAACTGAAAACACTATAGCAAAATAATTTTTAAATGTGTGAATAGTACTGTGGGGTCCAGTTTTAAAGTTTTTTTTTTTTTAAATAAAGTTTATGGGTCCTGTGAATAGTGCACGAGACCCACAGGAAAAGCATAATCCCACATCTGAAAACGTGAAACGCTCTCCTCAAAAAAGGAAAAAAAGAAAAAGAAAAAAAGAAAACATGAAACGCAAACACAAGTACTTTTTAGCACTATCCAAATGGATGCTAGGTTTATGTTTAAGTGATTTTGTTATTTATGTAATATTTTCTTTTGGGATATGGCTTGTGTCCAGTGCTTTTTTGCGTTGGACAAACTGATGTTGACACGTATTCAAAACTGGACATTTGTCCAAATTGTATCGTGTTCAGTGCAAAATAGTACTAGACACAAGTTTCACCATTCTTTTTGTGATATTTTCTATTTTCAAAATTGAGAAGGATGTTTCCTAGGGTTAATAGTGTGTGTGGGTGCTTTTATTCTAGCACGCAGGCCTAAGAATCCCGGGTCAAATACTTATGGTTTGGTGGACTGGGCTCGGTTCACTGCTGCTAAATAGGTTGTTTATTGAACCAAGTGGTGTACAGAGCAAGGATCCTACAACACGTATATGCAAACAAAGCAGAATATATGTATTTAACAGCAAGAAAAAACAGCAAAAGGAAAACTGAGTAATGAGGACAGCACACAATGACTGTTATGGATCCTCAATTCAATATAAAATATTTGATTTTTTTCTTAATTGTCGATTACAATGTGCTTACTAAGACGTGTTACAAGGTCTAAATAAGCTCAAAAATCACTAACTTAGATGGCTATTCAAGCCTCCAATACTTGCAAAATTTGAATTTCTTTGAATCCAAGTATGTTTTATAGTGGCTGTGTTGAGATACCGGGAAGTATTTCTCTTTTTTTATTTATTTATTAATTTTTCTAAGTTTTGACAGAGTTTTCTCAATGATTCTGTTATAATTTACTACTACCGAATTGCCCCTTCAATGTTGGCTGCCTTCCCTTTTATAGTGTCAAGGTAGGATTCCAAGGTACCACTAATTTCTCTCTTTTGCTCCCCTAGGTATCAAAGCTCGTGCTATGCCTGTCACTCAGAGGGCTAGTCCTTTCCTTATTCTTCATAATTTTCTCCTTTTGGTGCTGTCTTCCTGAAAGTCCCTCATTGACTTTCCACTCTAAGGTGCCCTTAGATGGCTAGCCTCATCTTCTTTGGCTCCTCACTTTTTTTAGCTTTTGGCTATCCCTTTTCTTGTCATTTTTCCCAACTGGTCAAAATCCTTTCTTGCTGGGTTAAAGGTTTCTCCAACCACTTCCCCTTATAGTTCTTTCTTCAGGATTCCCTGAAGTACCACCCCCTTTGTTCACGAATGGCTGCTTCTTGCTTTATGATTCTTTACTGTATCACTGGGTGCTTGAGAAGGACATATTTGTCCTTCATTCCTTGCGCTTTTTGGTACTTCTCTTGAGCTGTCTCAATCCTTACCTAAGCTGTGCTGTGTATCCTTGAGATCCTGAGCCTTTGGCAACTTCTGGGGACCCTGGCCCAGCCTTTTCTGCCGGACTCCCTTCAATCCCTTGATCTTGACAGGCTAAGCTTTTTCTTTCATGGACTTCAAATCTTTTGGGCTTACCATCATTTTCTCTTATGGTGGGCTTTAACTACTTCAATATTACTTTCTATGGAGTTGGCCCATTGTGCTATTTTTGGGCCTTGGCGTAATGATTTTTTAAACCTCAACATAGTGCATCAATTTTCGTAATTTTTAAAAGTTTTTATATTTTGGAAATTTCTCCTTTTCTAGCATAATTTTGTGTTTAGGGTTTGTGTATATTTTTCTTATAAGCTGGAGGTTGTAACAACATCGAGTATCAAGTTTGTTATTATCAATAAAAACTTCAAAGAGTTTTTCTCTTTCATTGCCTTTGAATTGTGGGTTTTCTTAGGCATGCTTATGCTATTTTTGAGATTGATGTATTTTACTTATGGTTATTCCATTGCGTTATATGTCAGTTATCAAATTAATGTGTCAAAATTACTTTAAACTTTATAGGCTCTTCATTTAAATGAATGCTAATCACAAATTGGTACCATTCTAATTGATGACCCTAGCACCAAGCAATTTTTTTTTTCTTGATAAACTGCAATTTCATTAATAAGTAAAAAGTAGTGCGACAATCGCACCTGCAAGTTTCCAGAACCGCAGAAGGCAGATTGCAATTATTACAAGAGAAACTAGCTTTAAAAACAACAAAAAGTTTAGCAGCAAAATAAGTTGCTAAAGAGATCTTCTCACTTAGCAAAACTCACAACTAGCGAAACACAAATTTAAATCAAAAACATTACTAATGACAATTGAAATAGACCAGTCAAATGGTTCATTCCCTTCTATTATGAAATTGCACTAATTTTTAGACCTAGCCAAGTTTAAAGCCCACAAAATTGCAGCTGCTTCGACTAGAGCAGGAGTGCATAAGACATAGTGGAAGGGGATGCACACTCCCTGGCCCAATTCACTTGAGCATGTATTCTTTAATTGAAGGAATGATCAATGAGCTATTGGCTATAACCTGGATCCCTCCAGTGAATTCACTTGGTGCCCATCAAAGTTCATAACCTTAGGAAGAATAACATAGCAGTTTAATTTGGTAACAATTGGGATTTAGATGATTTTACAGACTAATTTGTCATATAAGTTGATGTAAAATGGGTCTCCAGTTGATGCCTGGGCTTGATAAATGCAAGTATATTGGCCTATAGTGATTGTTCATTAATGGCACTCAAACCGTGGCCCATGCTGCTCAAAACAAATATCCTTTGTCTTTTGACTCTTTTTCTTTTGTACTTTTAGCTATTCTTCATCTCCTCATTAGTTTTCGTTTTTGCTTTATTAATGTTTTCTTATATACGTATTAGGTGTTGAATTTTCAGTGAAAGCAGCAATATCTTGCCTGAAAATAAGAGTTTACTACTTTACTTTATCATTATGTCTGTCCTTGTTTGTGCTGTGCACATGATAGGACGAGATCTTGGTTACTTCACTAGCGTATGATTAGCCATTCACATTAATGTTAATCATTTGTCAAAAGAGGTGTTAATCTATATGGAAATTATGCTCATAAACAAACAAATAAAAAGGAATATAAATCATGTCAAATATTTATGAATTTATATTCTATTTTCTAGGAGGAGCCGTTACTGCGTTATATTGGTTTGCCCTTTAAGACTTACAGAGGTTATACAAGATAAATAATGTTACATACACGAATTTTTTTTTTTTTTACCATATATTTTAAAAAAAATTTAAACTGGTTTACTCACAGTAAATCATTGCAATTTACAACAAATGAAAAAATATTATAAAAAAATTTGTGTATGCAACCAGTATTTTAGGGTCCGATTTAAGAAATTTTTTATGAGAATTGAAAAACCTATTAAAAAAGTTAGCCACTATTTTATTTTTCCATAAAAAATTTAATCAAATGGTTGATTAACGTATAACTTACGTTAATAAAACCCTTTTATTATAAGAGAAATGCTTATAGTAATTTATTGGGTGATTCATATATAATAAGGTGTGTATGTGCGAGCGAAACTTAATATTTGTGTGTGTTTGTTGCTCAAAAATATTATGGACATAGTATTTCTCTGTAAGTACTGTTGAGAGGAGTTAGAATATTATATAAAGAAATTAAAGGAAAAGAAATCTGCACTCACGAAAAGAAAAATAACTAAACTATTTTTTCCCTTCCTAATCTTACTTTAATGAAACAAAATGATCACCCAAAAAGATTAGGCACATTAGAAACATTGTGGACCCTGGCAAATCGAGTAATTCTACGGTACCCTCCCAAAAAGAGGGGGGGGGGGGGGGACATTACCCACTAGTAGGTAACCTGCTACACCAGGTTACTTTTTTCTCACATTTGACGGTTCTATCCTCACATTATGCAGTTTCAGCATCACATGTGACATTTATTTTCTCACATTTGGTAGTTCCCTTACTTTTTTTTTCTTACATTTGACGGTTCCATCCTCACATTGTGCAGTTCCAATATCACATATGATAGTTCTTTTGTCACATTGGGTGGTTCCCTTACTTTTTTCTTATACTTGACGGTTACATCCTCACATTGTATAGTTCCAACATCACATGCAACAGTTTTTTTTCTCATATTTGGTGGCTTCCTTACTTTTTTCTCACATTTGATGATTCCATCCTCACATTGTGTAGTTCTAACTTTATATATGACAATTCTTTTCTCACATTTGGTGGTTTCCTTACTTTTTTTTTTTTCTCATATTTGACGGTTCCATTCTCACATTGTGCAGTTCCAGCATTACATGTAACAGTTCTTTTTTCACATTTGGTGGTTTCTTTACTTTTTTTTTTCTCACATTTGATAGTTTCATCCTCACATTGTGCAATTCCAACATCACATGCGACAGTTCTTTTCTCATATTTGGTGGCTCCCTTACTTTTTTCTCACATTTGACGATTTCATCCTCACATTGTGCAGTTCTAACATCATATATGACAGTTCTTTTCTCAAATTTGGTGGTTTCCTTTTTTTTCTTTTTTCTTTTTCATATTTGACGGTTCCATCCTCATATTGTGCAGTTCCAACATCTCATGTGACAATTCTTTTATCACATTTGGTGGTTCCTTTACTTTTTTTCCTCACACTTGACGGTTTCATCCTCACATTGTGCAGTTCCAACATCACCTGTGACAGTTCTTTTCTCACATTTGGGGGTCCCCTTACTCTTTTCTCACATTGTGCAGTTCCAACATCACATGTGACAGTTCTTTTCTCACATTTGGTGGTTCTCTTACTTTTTTTTTCTCACATTTAACGGTTCCATCCTCATATTGTGCGGTTCCAACATCACATATGACAGTTCTTTTGTCACATTGAGTGGTTCCCTCACTTTTTTCTCACATTTGACGGTTTCATCCTCACATTGTGCAGTTCCAACATCACATTTGATAGTTATTTTGTTACATTTAGTGGTTCCTTTATTTGTTTCTCAAATTTGATGGTTCCATTATCACATTGTATAGTTCTAATATCAAATTTGATAGTTCTTCTGTCACATAGAGTGGTTCCTTTATTTTTTTCTCAAATTTGATGATTCCATTGTCACATTAAGTAGTAACAACATCGCATCTGACTTTATTTTTGTCACATTCAGTGGTACCCTATTTTTTTATTCTTAAATTTGACAGTTCCATTATTACATTGAGCAGTACCAACATTACTTCTGACCATACTTTTGTCACATTTGGTGTAATCCTTTTTTTTTTTTCCTTACAATTGACAGTTCAATCGTCACAATAGGCAATACCAATATCACATCTAACCATAATTTTACATTTGGGCCCACCACTGAAGTCACTTTTTTACTTACTAATAATTGCTCATCACAATAGCAATTTTTTAAAAGTTATTAAAAAATTTAGATCTAAAATCTAAAACCGAAAAAAAAAAAAAAAAAAAAAAAAAAAAAAGCATCCCAAGAAATTAGCCCAACCACAATAATTACTTTTGTTCACAAAAAAAATCAGCTGGAATTATCTTTGTTTTTTCCACAAATATTTGAATATACCAATTAACTTCCTACATATCTCCCTTGGTAGCTTCCATCACATTCAGGGGCATACCTCTCTATAAAATAACATAGTTGAGGTCACTTTCTTGATGTTTATATTTTTATTTATTTATATATAATATAAAACTGAAGATGTATAACCTTATGTGCTCTCTAATTGTTCTTATGCAACATCTACAACTTAATCACAGTTGTGTGTTTATTGTGGTGTCTAAGGTTGGAAATAGGGTGACTATACAATTAGCAAGTTATGCAAAAAATCCAATCCAAAGATTGTTGACAATTTTAAAATTTCCAGTAAGCACTTGAATTGAAACTACGGATCCAATACGAAATAGTCATCAATCAAGGCTACCACACCAGGTTTTATATTTTTGAGGCATTTTCATTAGATCCACGTGTGCGGAAGTGTCCCAAGGGAGATATTTAGCATAGTTCAAGAAGAATTATTGACTGAACAACAATTCATTATGCTTTACTTCATAGATAAGGAAGGTTATCGTATGTACACCTTATCTCAGTATGCATTCCCTCACTCAAGATGGGAGGTTGTGTATTGTCCAGTTGATTAATCTATGAAGTGCTCTTGTTTGCTATTCGAGTCATGTGGATATTCTTGCGGGCACCTATTTGCTATTATGAAGGTTGATCATTTGAAACAGATTCCACCGACATGTATAATGAACAGATGGCTGAAAACAGCAAAGTCCGACCTACCTTGCAAACAAAGAACATATTCAATCAATTGTCTGCCCAAATTAAAATCAATTACAATTTTTCAATTAGGATTTGTTGCAAAATTATTGTGAAAACGTTATGAATGTAACATTTCTTTTAAAATTTTTTAAAAAAATTCATGTAAATCACATAATATCAAATAAACACTAGGTGTCCATTTAGACTCACAATGAGAGTATTAGTATTGGGTGAGCTAAAATTCCCAAATGCTATTTTTGCAACCCAGACACCAAAAACCACTCTACATTTGGGATTTTAAACTTAAAAAAAATTACAACTTGGCTACAATAAACTCCTACTTTTAACACTTGTGTAGCGCATTGCTACTTATTTTTTAACTTTATATTATTCTCTCTCTCCTCTGTAGCCCTGGTTCTGCTTTCTGCAAATTTTATATGACTTTAGTGTGCAAGAAAGCTTGATTTCCAAGTGGAGAGTAAACTCTATCAAATAGAAATTAGGCCACAATGAAACAATTCTATCACTTAATTTATTCTTGTCACTTTAGAAGAAGGGTGACAAATTCTTGATGAGAGCCGTACGATGCAAACCATATCATATAACAGCTCTACACAGGCTTGCTAGTGCAATTTAAACAATGCATATATAAATTGCACATTTCACTTGCATATATGGTGAAAACATGTAACTTTTGTCTATATAGAACCTGCACAATTTCATTCTATCAAGCTGTTAAAAAATTAATCATATGGAATAAATGTATCTTCTACAACGATTAGAATTGGAAGTTCCACAATGAAGATGCAATATTCCCTTTTCAAAAGGAATTCAATTATTAGATAAGAACGACCAGATTCTCTTTCTGCATAAAACAATTATCAAAGGCGTAACTAGTACTCCAGCCAACAACACTCCATAGTTTATGCTTCTTCAATTTTCTCCTTCTCATAGCTCCACTTGTATTACCAAAAATCAAGCATGTTTGAAAAACCAAAAATAAAAAACTAATAAATAAAACAAACAAAACAAAATTATATAATGAAAATAAATCATTATAAATTTTTTTTTTAAAATCTGTCAGGAAGATAATTTACCTATCTTTATTTCTGAATTAAGTGATAATTTACTGATCTTTATTTCAAGATGACTGATAGTTTGAATCGATGCAATTCAATGAAAAGATGTCTTTAAGTTCCAAAAATCAATATTTATCAATCCCAACCCCAAAAAAAGCGTCAAATAAGCAGATTATCATAGTTTCTTCTATTCCCACCCTTTATCTCTATCGTAGTAAGTTGCTTAAGAACACTAACGAAATTTGAAAACATTATCTGAAGTACCCAATTGAAGCACAATGAGTGTTTGATCCTATCAAATTGAGAGAGAGATCAGAGAGAGAGCAGTGATCGGTTGAAATCAAAGATTTCACAACTTGCATTAATTAGGGTTTTGTCTTTTTGATCCTTACCTTTTACAAAGCTATTTTGATCTAAGAAAAGAGAGAACAAACATTCAGATTCCAATAGGAGATTCGCCTAGGATATTGATTTGAAAGAAAGAGAGCAATTTGAAAGAGGGAACAAAAGAGAAAAAAATAGTCCCTTTGATTTTTCTGTGAACACAAAACGAGAGAGAGAGAGAGAGAGAGAGAGAGAGAGAGAGAGAGAGAGAGAGAGAGAGAGAGAGAGAGAGAACGCAAGAGAGAAGTCCGAAGGGAGCTGCTATGTTTTTTCTTCCATATGTTTTTATTTTTATAAGTTACCTACTTGACCAGTAACTGGTATTGCATTAAGAATAAATAAATGATCAGGATTAAAACAAATAAAATCAATGGTCAAGATTTATGGGGGTACGGTACCCACCAAAAAATACAATGGGTACCATAGAATGACCCAAATCGCAAATCATATAAAATCAAAAGGTACATGGAAGATATATGGCAATGTTTCATTATAAAGATTGGATTGACTGAGTCAGATATGCCAAATCTAATCAGAAAGAAAAGGAAAATTCGAAGGTCACCCAGCCATGGTGGGGTAGCCTCCCCCAAGAACCAACATGCCTCCTTGTCTGGGAAACAGTCTCATGAGTCATGATCTTCCCCACTTCTATTATATATGTGCCTTAGCGTGAAGTAAAAAACCCACCCCACAATAATGCATACACAACTTGAACTTAGAGGCAAGCAACAAAGGGCTATTCTGATCTGATGCATAGATATTGCTGGCTTTGTGAATGGTGCGAGTGGTTATGGTTTTTCTCTTACTTCACCATGGGCAATGGGATGCTTTATTTTTTAGAGAAATGCTAACGAGCTCTTAGGAAACTAGTTAATAATTCATTTAAAGAAAGTTTTTATGAGAAATGACAAAAAAATAATATTTTGATAACTTTTTTAATTTTTCATAAAAGTGGTATTAAAATTTTTCTAAAATAAATTATTAAAGAGTGACCTAATGGCACTTATTAGCATGAACCTATTTTTTAAACTTTTGGTTTTGAACTTTTTCTAATTTTTATAGTAGTTTTTCATTCATGGGATTCTAAAGTTAAACTCTAGGTGCTTTCGTACAACACGTGGTTTCACATTCAAACACAGGCTGGCTAACGGTAACGAGCAGCGGGCCCCCCAATTAATTAGAATTTTGGACTTTAAAAAGCCCTCATTCAGTAAATGACAAATATGCTTCCCATTTTCCAATTCAACATTTTTTTTTCCTTTTATTAATCAAATGGAAAAGACACAATTATATATATTTATTTATTTATTTATTATAGAGTTTCAATTTATGGCCTCTACTTCTAGTGATTTTCTTATTTATCATTAAATTAATATACTATCGATTTTTGATGTAAGCAGGGATTGATCTCTAGATCTTTTAATTCAATCAGTTAAGGAATCCACCAATTATTATTATATAAGTCTACTTAACAGGTGCCTATAGAATTTTTGTTATTCAATCATTTTAGAAAAGTCTTTATATCATTTTTATGTGAAATATATAAAATTGTCAAAAAAAAAATGTTTTTTTTTTTTTCGTAACAATTTTCTTAAAATACTTGAAATTGGTTCGCCAAGAGCCTTATAACTATGTTGGTAGGTACTTCTTGGTGTCTAACATGGAAAAATTTATGGTTCAAATCCTCTCTCTCCTAACTATCAAATTATAAATAAATAAAAATGTGATTCAATAAAAAAACCAAAATATGGAGGATATAAAAGGATATTGAATAAATGAATAATTTTAAAATCACCTCAAAGATAGGATCTTTTCTGTCCACTTTTAATTCTAAAAAATAACCCTGCTGCCTAATTTAAAGGAATTCAATAAATATTAAATCCATAAAATAGTCAAGATCTAAGAATGAGAATTTCTTACTCATAGTAGTTTTGAAGAGACTAATATATTTTATATCAAAGTTGCAAGTTTATATGTAATTCGATGAGTGGGTTACAATTAGTATTTTTTTTTTTTTTTTTGAGGAATACAATTAGTTTAACTGGTAAAATGTTTTGTCATTGAATAAAAAATCTAGAATTCGAACCCACTTATAACAAAATTCAATCAGTGTCTTGACCTTATGTCCAACAATACACTATCATATTTATAAATAAATAAAAACTAAACAATGAGAGTGCTATTGTTGGACGGCCTACTATAGCGAATTAAATATGAGTTTTACTAATATGTGCCCTTAGGGAGGGATGACAATTTTTTCCCGCCCCACTTAACCCGCCCCGCAAAAGTGGTGAGGTGAGAATGGTCACATATGTGTTATGTAACAAGGGCGTTTGTCTTTTATTAGTATTGCTTAAAAACATGTTATGGGGTTAAGAACTTATATTTTATTTAATTATGCAATGGGTTAAGAACTTGTGTTTTAGTATTACTTATGTTTTATGTGAATAGCCTGATTGTTAGATATTTGGATTTTTCTTGTGTTTTAGGTTATTTTTCCTTGATGATTATAGGAATTCAAAATTGGAATCAGATATATGCTTATTGGAATCAGATATTCAAAATTGCTTATTGTTACTTGATGATTGTTACTTGGTGATTATAGGAATTCAAAATTGGAATCACATATATGCATGTGGTATTGAAATTTATTCGGGTCTCTAATTAACATATATGCTTATGCTACGACAGAAAAAGTAGGATGGTCGCTAGATGCTGTTTTGGGACAGATTTGAATAAAAAGTGTAGAAAATATTTGATAATAATATGTAGAAAATATGAACTAACTTGTATTGAATAAACAATATAGTTTGATGTAGAAAATATGAACTGACAGTGTAGAAAATATTTTGAGTCTGTTCTGTGTTATCGACTTTTAACAATAATATGAACTTTTGTTGCTTGAGTAACTTTTATACGTACAGATTGGTTTATGTTACCACATATATGCAGGGAAATGAGTTATGAAATAAGTGATGAGCTTGTACATGCAACATATTTAGCTAGGTATGCAAGTGTCATTGTTTACACGAAGACATATATGAACAAAGTACTAAAGCATACAAATGTATAAACAAGGTATGAATGGGTACAATATATTTTACATGGAAATGAGCGGAAATGTTGCAATGTATTTAGAGTATCACACCATGTTTTTGGAGAATTGTGTAATACATTGAGCACTCAATATGGATATGAGGGTAGCAAAGGAGTTCACTTGGTAGAGTCTATGGCAATTAAATTGGTGGTATTTGGTCAAGGCATGTGTAATAGAATGTTTAAGGATAAATTTCAGTTCAGAGTGAGACAATAAGTCGACACATGAAAATGGTAGTTACATTGTTAGGCAATGTTATGTCACAAGATATTATCAAGCATGCTAATCCTTCATTTCTTAATGTACCACAACATATTCTCAATTCTAATAGATATTGGCCACATTTCAAGGTACTTTGTTATTTTGGTATCTTGATTTAATTTTATTCAATTTATCTTTACGAGGAAAACACGTTGCAAATTTCACATGGTATTTTTATGGCAATGATTAGGATTGCATTGGTTTGATTGATGGGGTTTAGGTCCCCGTGATCTTGGTTCAGGTCCCCGTGATCTTACCAGTTCATGATTTATGAGGTTCATGTCCCCGTGATCTTACCAGTTCATAAGCAACATACATACAGAGGAAGGAAAGGGGAGCCAACAATTAATTGCATTTGTGCTTGTGATTTTGACATGAAATTCACTTTTGCATGTGTTGGATGGGAAAGGTCAGCACATGACACAAGAATATTTTTAAGTTGCCTCAATAACGAGAGTGACAACTTCCCAAAACCTCAACTTGGTTTGTATTGTTGAATTTTAATTAATGTATTAAAGTATGTGTTATGTACTGAAAATGCTAATGTAATAAACATTTTCATTTGTAGGAAAATATTATCTTGTTGATTCAGGGTACCCTATGAAGAAAGAGTTCCTTGCACCATTTAAGGGGAAGAGGTACTACCTCCTCAATTTTCAACAAGGTTGAACACCACAAAATTCAAAGGAGAAATTTAATTATCTCCATTCATCACTCTGTTTTGTCATAGAGCAAACTTTTGGTGTTTGGAAGAATAGATAGAAATTTTGAGAGATATGCCCAGCTATGATTTGTGCATTCAAGAACGCATTATTGTTGCTACAATGGTCCTTCGTAATCATATTAGAGCACATTTGGACAAGATCTTTCTAGACGAGACACATGGGAAAATAGTGAGGGAAGTTATTACAATGAAATGACACATGTGATCTCTTCTTTAGATGAACCTGAGATGAAAGTAGTCTGAAACAATATCATAACATCGATATGTGAGATTCTTCAATCGTAGGACTTCCTTTGTTACTAATGTTATAATTACCATTCGTATTAATTGATGGCTTTCATGAAATATGTATCTTAATTATGATATAACAAACTTGATAATAAATTATAGTTAAGACAAAAAAAAAAGTTATTATTATTGTTGTTGCTGTTAAATATTTGTCTTTCATATTTGGAAGTCACTTTTCATATTCAAGTATTAAAATAGGGTTAAAATTACACAAATTTTTTCTACAATACTTTCAACACTTTTAGGTTTTTTTTTTTTTTTTTTTTTTTTTTTACAGTCTTTTCAGCAAAAAAAAAAAAAAAAAAAAAAATCAGCTAGCTTTTAGCTTATTTTGCTATAATATTTTTAGCAAACAATTTTTAATTTCAATAAAATAAGCGAATTACAATCAAACCCTAAAACTATATTAAACTATTAGCAAGATATTTCAATTCTTTGTACTGTGACATCCTTTTGTACTGTCTTTGAAATGTACAGTACAATTTATAATTTCCTCCAAAACCTTATGGTTGAAATTATAAAATTTAACTTATAATAAAAAATTTTGCTCTTTTTTTTTTTGGGGACATGATCTCCAACACATATCACACAATTTTACCGTTAAATTGGCGCACGGACACGTCTTTAGTGCCTCAGAAGATTAATAATAAGAAAAAACAAATCTCCTAAAATGAATAATATCAGGCAAAATGTGGTTTTTTAAGGTATATCATGACTCTTGTTTATGGAAGCTTTTTGTATCGTAGTAAGTATGGTTACCAAAGATTTTGTTAATTCAATAATTTGACATAACAAATTAGGCGTCTCAACAAATTGTCTTCATAACACATTGTGAAGAGGGATTACCTAGAATTTGTCAAGGCTAATGGTATGTTTTAAACGAAAAAGGGAACCCTAAATGAAACCCTAAACACTCAACCAAGGTAGATTTAGCAAATTGTTTTCACAATACGTATGAAATTCTCATTATATTTTTTTCAGTACTTGTTAAAGCGATATATTCATTGTCTATTTGGTATTCAGTACTTTTCGGTAGTTTTTTAGTATATTTTTTTTGCTAAACGTGAGACAAAAAAAAAAAGTTGAGAAAAGTTAATAGATGCTCTAAAAGTATTGATTTAAGAAATATTTTATAGGAAAAAAACAATTGATTTTTTGATAGCTTTTTATATTTTCCTTAAAATTGATATTAAAATTTGCTTAAAATAATAGATTAGTAAATACCATAAAAGCACCCATTATCCGGACCTAAAAAGTTTTATATTTTTCAAGTATTATTATTTTTTAAAAATAATAAACAAAATAAGTGGACCAAGAACTCATCCAAACAAATGTGCAGAGGTACATGAGATGGGCCTGACTAAATGGGTTGGACCAGATATTTGTCCCAAATCCAACCCAGCTGGCCCAGTGGTCATCACTCCTCCATCTTAGCTCGCTCACAACATTGACTCAGTGAACCAGCAAATCGTTTTCCTTCTCTAGGGTTTTTCTCTCAGAGCTTCAACTCCTATTCAGCCTCTCAAACCACAGGTAAGTAGTAGTTTCTTTCTATTACAATTTATAAACCCACCAATCTTTCCTTAGAAAAATGTTTCATTTCACATGCAAAATACTGATGCAAAATAGAGTCTTTAATTCAAAAACCAGTTATGTTCGTTATATCCAGACAATGCCATTTCTCAGTTCTGTCTCAAACTCCACAGAGAAACAATCTTTGACAGTCTCTTACCTCATGAACTCATGTGGGTTGTCCTTAGAAAAAGCTACTTCAGCTTCTAAGGTTGTCAATATTAAGTGCACTGATAAACCTGACTTACTTCTAAACCTCTTGAACGTTTATGGGTTTACAAAAGCTGACATTGCAAGCTTGATTTCTAAACACCCACCTCTGATTTTAGCTCATCCAGAGAAAACTATAAGACCCAAGATTGACTATTTTGAGTCCTTGGGTCTTAGAGGACCTGACTTACCTAGGATCATCTGTTCAAACAAATTCATTTTATTGTCTAGTTTGAAGAAACAGATAATACCCACCATTAATTTCCTTAGGGGGATTATTCATACCAATGAGAATCTTATCTATGCATTGAAGCAATCGTCCCTGGTGATTCGATGCAACATTAAGAAGGTTTTGGTGCCAAATATATCCACTCTGAGGGCTCATGGAGTACCGGAAAAACATGTTGCAGGGCTCTTGATGATGCAACCTAAGTCGCTTATGTTGAGGATTGATTTGTTCAAAGAGATTGTATGTGCAATTAAAGAAATGGGTTTTGACCCAACGAGGCGCTCGTTTATTTTGGCTGTCCGTTCAATGTCACTAATAAGCAAAGTGAACTGGGAAAAGAAAAAGGAGGTTCTTAGGAGCTTTGGTTGGTCTGAAAATGACTTTCTTACGGCATTTAGAGTACAGCCAATGCTAATGATTTGTTCACAGAAGAAGATTCGATATGTGATTTCTTGACAACTAGGGGGGGTCTGATGTCATTGGATGTTGCTAGATGCCCAAATTTATTTCTGTTAAGTGTGGAGAAGAGAATGATTCCCAGATGTGCTGTTCTGCAAGTTTTGATGTCTAAAGGTCTGGTTAGCAAAGATATAGATTTAGTTTGGCAATTGAATAACAGGAAGGAGGACTTTGAGAAGAAGTTTCTGACTCCATTTATGGAAGAAGTCTCTGCAGTGATTGAGGCATACCAGGGTAAGATAGGATTTCAGGGATTCAGTAATTGATTGTGAGGCTTGAATCTGAGGGAAGAAGACTTGAACTTTGTAAATATGCTGGCAACTGGTGTGAGCTCACAATATAGTGGTTAAGCAAGTTGGAGCGGAACTAGAGTCTCCTTGTGTTTTCTATTTTGGATCTGAATAATATGGGGAGACCAGAGTGGTTTAGCTTGCCATGAAATGAGATTTGTCACTTGGTGACTGAAGTGATGGTGATACATTTTGAAGAAAGCTAATATTAGTGTGTATGGTTAGAAGAGGAGAATGACAATACATGTTAGGCTTTTCATAGTTGAGGAGTATAACTTTCTTGATTGCTTTTGAATGAGCTGATGATTTACCCGTTATATTGCATCTATAGTTTCCTTTGTACTATTTTTTCTTTCAGGCATCTGCTTTCCACACCACCCCCACCACACCCCCCAACAGCTCCAGGATAGTGTTTAGATGATCGTGTGGCTTATTTATGTAACGTTTGTTTATAAATGGTGGACTGTGCTGCAGTATAATATGTATATAGTTAATTCTAGAGAACAAGTACTTCATGCAAAAATTGTTTGATGGGGAACCAACACTGAGTAATAGCCTAAAAATGTATATATGGTGTATTCTCAAACACATTGATTATTTGGTCTATGAGGGATCTGTAATTTTATTTTTATTTTTATTTTTTGTGCACATTGCCCTATTTTCTTTCTCCACTAGTTAAACATCTCATTCTTGTATATCTTAATTTCATCTTGTCTCAGTTAACTGAGATTGCTAGGGAACTTTAACTGCAAAGATTGTATGCTGTCTTTGTCGTCTTTGTTGGAAACCTTGTCCTCTTGTACTTGTAAACTAGTACATTGAGAAACATATAAATATAAATATTATATATATATATATATATATATATATATATCATTTTATAGAACTAAAGCTTGCAGCATCTAATGATCCAAAGAAACCTCCACCCCCAAATTTGTGATTATGCAAACTAAAGTTTGCGGCATCTGATGGTCCTAAGAAAAAAGAAAGGTTGAATTCCATTCAGGCGGAGGGAACTAATATAGAAGGAATACCCATCCTTGTACAAAGAGACTACCCTCTACTCTACTCCCAAACTGGCCCTAGGTCCCAATGTAAAATGGTAGAAGTAGAAATTTCCAAGCACTAGTGACGAAATTGCATGAACTTTGGTATGCAAGGTAAACGATTTAGGAAGTAAAACACATCACCTCCGTTTATGACTATGCCGATTTTCATCCAAATTTCTTTGTTTAGGTCTATGTTTAAGTGATTTTGTTATTTATGTAATATTTTCTTTTTTGGGATATGGCTTGTGTCCAGTGCTTTTTTGCACTGGACAAATCACGATGCATATACGTATCCAAAACTAGACATTTGTTCAAATTGTTTCGTGTTTAGTGCAAAATGACACTAGACATAAGCTTCACCCTTCTTTTTGTGATATTTTCTATTTTCAAAAATGAGAAGGGTGTTTCCTAGGGTTAATATTGTATCAATTTTAGTAATTTTTTAAAGTTTTTATATTTTGGAAATTTCTCCTTTTCTAGCATAATTTTGTGCTTAGGGTTTGTGTACATTTTTCTTATAAGTTGAAGGTTGTAACAACGCCAAGTATCAAGTTTGTTATTATCAATAAAAACTTCAAAGAGTTTTTCTCTTACTTTGCCATTGGATTGAGGGTTTTCTTAGGCATGCTTATGCTATTTTTGAGATAGATGTATTTTACTTATGGTTTATCCACTGCGTTATATGTCATTTACCAAATTAATGTGTCGAAATTACTTTAAACTTTATAAGTTCTTCATTTAAATGAATGCTAATCACAAATTGGTACCATTCTAACTGATGACCCAAGCACCAAGCAAAAATTCTTTTTTTTTTTTTGGATAAATTGCAATTTCATTAATGAGTAAAATATAGTACGACGATCGCACCTGCAAGTTTCCAGAACCACAGGAGGTAGATTGCAATTATTACAAGAGAAACTAGCTTTAAAAACAACAAAAAGTTTAGCAGCAGAACAAGTTGCTGAAGAGATCTTCTAACTTAGCAAAACTCACAACTAGCAAAACACAAATTTAAATAAAAAACATCACTAATGACAATAAATACACCAGTCAAATGGTTCATTCCTTTTAATTTTCTCATTCTCTTCCATTATGATATTGCACTAATTTGCATACCTAGCCAAGTTTAAAGCCCACAAAATTGCAGCTGATTCAGCTTGAGCAGGAGTGCATAAGACATAGTGGAAGGGGATGCACTCACTGGCCCAATTCACTTGAGCATGTATTCTTTAATTGAAGGAATGATCAATGAGCTATAGGCTATAACCTGGATCCCTCGAGTGAGTTCACTTGGTGCCCATCAAAGTTCATAACCTCAGGAAGAATAACATAGCAGTTTAATTTGGTAACAATTGGGATTTATATTATTTTACAAACTAATTTGTCATATACGTCGATGTAAAATGGATCTCCAGTTGATACTAAGTATATTGGCCTATAGTGATTGTTCATTAATGGCACTCAAACCGTGGCCCATGCTGCTCAAAACAATATCCTTTGTCTTTTTCTTTTGTACTTTTAGCTATTCTTCATCTCCTCATTAGTTTTCGTTTTTGCTTTTCCCTACAAAGTTAATGTTTTCTTATATACGTATTAGGTGCTGAATTTTCAGTGAAAGCAGCAATATCTTGCCTGAAAATAAGAGTTTACTACTTTACTTTCATCATTATGTCTGTCCTTGTTTGTGCTGTGCACATGGTAGGACAAGATCCCGGTTGCTTGACTAGCATATGATTAGCCATTCACATTAATGTTAATCATTTGTCAAAAGAGGTGTTAATCAATATGGAAATTATGCTCATAAACAAACAAATAAAAAGGAATATAAATCATGTCAAATATTTCTGAATTTATAATTTTATATTCTATTTTCTAGGAGGAGCCGGGTTATATTGGTTTGCCCTTTAAGACTAGAAGAGGCCATATAAGAGAAATAATGTTACATACACGATTTTTTTTTTTACCATATATTTTTTAAAAAAATTTAAACTGGTTTACTCACAGTAAATCATTGCAATTTACAACAAATGAAAAAATATTATAAAAAAATTTGTGTATGCAGTCAGGGGTCCGATTTTAAAAAACTTTTTATGAGAAATTGAAAAAACTATAAAAAAAAGTTAGCCACTATTTTATTTTCCCGTAAAAAGTTTACTCAAATGGTTTACTAACGTATAATTTTCGTTAATAAAACCCTTTTATTATAAGAGAAATGCTTATAGTAATTTATTAGGTGATTTAGATATAATAAGGTGCATATGTCTGAGTGAAACTAAATATTTGTGTGTGTTTGTTGCTCAAAAGAAATGTTATGTCCATAACATTTCTCTACAAGTAGTGTTGAGTGGAGTTAGAATATTATATAAAGAAATTAAAGGGAAAAAAAAAATCTGCACTCACGAAATGAAAGATAACTAAACTATTTTTTCCCTTCCTAATTCTTACCGAATCTTGCTTTAATGATACAAAATGATCACCCAAAAAGATTAGGCACATTAGAAACATTGTGGACCCTGGCAAATCATATAAAATCAAAAGGCGCATGGAAGATAGATGGCAATGTTTCATTATAAGATTGGATTGACTAAGTCAGATATGCCAAATCTAATCAGAAAGAAAAGGAAAATTCGAAGGTCACCCAGCTATAGTAGGGTAGCCCCCCCCCTCAAAACCAACATGCCTCTTTGTCCGGGAAACAGCCTCATGAGTCATGATCTTCCCCACTTCTATTATATATGTGTCTTAGCGTGAAGTAAAAAACCCACCACACAATAATGCATACACAACTTGAACTTGGAGGCAAGCAACAAAGGGCTATTCTAATCTGATGCATATATATTGCTGGCTTTGTGAATGGTGCGAGTGGTTATGGTTTTTCTCTTCCTTAACCATGGGCAATGGGATGCTTTATTTATTTATTTTTTTGATAAATCCTTTGGTTTTGAACTTTTTCTAATTTTTATGGTAGTTTTTCAGACTTTCATGGGATTCTAAAGTTAATGCTTTATTTTCTCGTGAATGACCCTCATTCTAAAGTTAATGGTTTTGAAAATAATACTTTAGTTTCTCTTACTCTAGGTGCTTTCGTACAACACGTGGTTTCACATTCAAACACAGGCTGGCTAACGGTAACGAGCAGCGGGCCCCCCAATTAATTAGAATTTTGGACTTTAAAAAGCCCTCATTCAGTAAATCCCCCGGTTCCAACTTCCAATGACATATATGCTTCCCATTTTCCAATTCAACAATTTTTTTTCCTTTTATTAATCAAATGGAAAAGACACAATTATATATATATATATATATATATATATATTTATTATACAGTTTTAATTCATGACTTCTACTTTTAGTAATTTTTTTATTTATCATTAAATTAAAATATTATCAATTTTTTATGTAGGCAGAAACTGAGTCCTAAATCTCTTATCCAATCAATTGAGGAATCCACCAATTATTATTATTATTATATAAGTCTAGTTAACAGGTGCCTATAGAATTTTTGTTATTCAATCATTTAAAAAAAATCTTTATATCATTTTTATGTGAAATATAAAAAGTTGTCAAAAAAATGAATTTTTTTTCGTAACAATTTTCTTAAAATACTTGAAATTGATTCACCAAGAGCCTTATAACTATGTTGGTAGGTATTTCTTGGTGTCTAACATGAAAAAATTTATGATTCAAATCCCCTCTCTCCTAACTATCAAATTAAAAAAGAAAATGTGATTCAATAAAAAGCCAAAATATGGAAGATATAAAAGGATATTGAATAAATGAATAATTTTTAAATCACCTCAAAGATAGGATCTTTTCTGTCCACTTTGAATTTTAAAAAATAACCCTGCTTCCTAATTTAAAGGAATTCAATAAATATTTAATCCATAAAATAGTCAAGATCTAAGAATGAGAGTTTCTTACTCATAGTAGTTATGAAGAGACTAATATATTTTATATCAAAGTTGCAAGTTTATATGTAATTCGATGAGTGAGTTGCAATTAGTTTTTTTTTTTTTTTAGGAATACAATTAGTTTAATTGGTAAAAAAATTTGTCATTGAATAAAAAATCTAGAATTCGAATCCACCTATAACAAAATTCAATTAGTGTCTTGACCTTATGTCCAACAATACACTATCATATTTATATATAAATAAATAAAAACTAAATGATGAGAGTGTTATTGTTGAACGGCCTACAATAGCGAATTAAATATGAGTTTTACTAATATGTGCCCTTATGGAGGGATGGCAATTTGTCTCCGCCCCTCCCCGCTTTGCCTCGCTTGGGTTTTTCCTGCCCCGCAAAGGTGGTAGGGCAGGGATGGAGTAAGATTTTAACCCTACACCACAGGGCAGGGTGGGGATGGATTTAGACATTTTAGACCCATCTCACCCCGCCCCTTCCCATCCCCGCCCCACCCTGCCTCGCGTTGTTAAGGGTTATAATTATAATTTTTTTATATCCTAAAACCCTACTATTTAAACAAACATATCAATATTAACTTATTTTATTCTCCCCAATTTAGTTCTTTGCCATTATTTTGTCATGTGTTATTCTATAAGATTTTTATTCTATAAGATTTTTATTTTTATTTCTTACGATTGTCTTGTTAAACACTTTAATATATTATTCAATTATTTCTAAAAATTGATTTGATTTGATGAGATAAATTTAGTTGTAATTTCAAGTATATTTTTATTAATGAAATAGGTTTCTTTAAAAAAAAATTGTATTAGTTGTAGGATAAATTAACAAAAATAGTAGAGTTTTACGGGGTGGGGCAGGGTTTCGCGGGGCCCCAAGTGGCAGGGACAGGGCAAGAAAATGTTCCTTGTCATGTGGGGCGGAGTGGGGATGGAGTAAGACAAAATCTTTCAGGGCGGGAGTGAAGACCCCATCCTTCAGACCCACCCTGCCCCATTGCCATCCCTACGGCATACATTAGTAAACTATTTTTGAAAAGTTTTTATAAAAAAATATTAACTGTTTTGACAGCTTTTTCAATTCTCTATAAAATTTTTTAAAAAAATGAATTATTAGTGTATACTTTAACCGGACCCATTACATATTCCTCATTCTCTCTTTAAAAGTTTTGCAAAATACAACGTTGAAACTAAAATGATGCTACTTCCACATTTTTGTACTCAAGCTCCATTAATTGCGAAAGCTACTGCTTGCCTTTATTACTTCTGAAAAACATCAAACATCTTTGCATGCTTATCGACATTCTTCATTTATCTAGCAGCTTGCAATCACATTCATAGACATACTATATGCTTACAATAAGTTATGCTTCGTTATTGTTAAAATAATGGTTAAATGACTAAATTTATCATTTTTCAACTACTTAAATTTTTTTGAAACAATTGATAATTTCTTATCTTATAAGAGTAATTTGAGCCCACACATAATTTGATAATTTCAAGCTTTGTAACTAGTTTTATTCTCCAAAACCTCTAGATTTTTAATTTTTTAAGAACCTAATTTTAAAACCCCCAAACCTGTTAAATAAAAAAGTAGTAGCTTTTAGAGAGTCATGAAGTCAAGTTTTACTATATCTTTTTTTTTTTTTTTTTTATCTTGGGTTTAGTGTCATGATGTTTAAATAGAGCTTGTGTCCCAATTCTTTATTTTGGTTTTTGATTTTTTTTTTCCAACTCTCATTTGTCTTATAAAATATATAAAGTAAGATAGATATAGTGAGATCAGAAAAGAAAATGCAAAGTCTAAAATTTAAGAACTTTTTAAAAAATAGTAAATTACTTCTATAAACTGTTTGTGTTTTTAAATTTAAAATTATTTAACTAAAAGATAAAGCTATTTTAAAAAGTTTAAAAATTTGTGTAATAATATTTTAATTAGTAAAATGATGAAATTCAATCAAGGAATCCTGTAATTAGTAAGGTAGATGGATAGATTAAAAAAATAATGAAAAATGGTATTAACGGTAAGATGATAGAAGCAGGGTCATTTTAGCCATATCAAACTAATCAAAAAAAAAAAAAAAAAAAAAACTAATCAAATAATCTAACGTAAAAAAAAAAAAAAAAAAAAAAATCTGAACGGTCAAAACATGTGATGGCACCCCTGCAAATAGAAAAGAATCCTAGGGTCATTCACGAGAATAAGTCAATGATAAACAAACAAACAAACAATGCCAAAAAAGAAACAAGAACAAAAAAAAAATTGCCATGATTTTAGTTACACACACAGTCCACTCACACTCAAACACACACGCAGACAAAGACAAAGTGCCTTCACTTCCATTCTCGTATCACTCGTTCCTCACTCTTCCACTTTAGTCTTGAATTCTAAATAGTCATCTCCAAGGCAAAAACCGACCCCATTAATTGTCACTTACACTCGCAGACACCTCTCCTCCGAGAGGCACTAATGATAAATGCCTTGTCACTGTCTTGTACGGCTTTTCTCCAACTACCTCTCCATTTATAGCCTCAATTTTCTTTTATTGCCGCAAACAATTCATTGGTGAACAAGAAAACCCATTATTGCTACGACTTTTCTTATTGCATTAATCTTCCCAATGTTTCTCTTTTAAGTTTTTTTTCCTATTAACTATCTGGAACTTATTACTTACATAAAAGAGATATTCTTTCATGAACTTTGCTTTGTTCTCCATGCTTCCTTGTTTTGCTGCTACATGGGTGTTTGACCAACTAGTTTGAGCATTACTATTTTCCGTGAAAGCAAACTTGCCCTTTTGATTTTTCCTCAGGAAGATATTTTCTTTCTCTGTTTTTCTGTCAGTGTCTCGGATTTCAGCTCCTTCTGCTTCATGGGTTTTCTCGAATTTGGTTAACCAAGAGTCGTTGGAGAGCATCTGAGGCTAAATTTGGAGTTCTAGTTTCTTGTATTTCCTTCCAAGTCACTGTAAAGTAGTACGTTCTTTTTCAGGTGAATTCTCTAATGGAGCTCTCTTTTTCATGATTCTTCTTAACAATCTTTGGTGGGTCTGATTCTGTTTGCCTTAAAAACTCTGATTTCAGTGTCTACAGCTTCAAAAACTTGTGGAATGGGATATTTGAATTTGCTGCTTCTAGTGGTTCTTTTATGGGTTTTCTTCATTCCAAGCTCTTATGAGTTACATCCCTCCCAGACCCAAGTTTTATTGCAGATAAGGAAGCTTCTGGAGTACCCTTCCTCATTGCAAACTTGGGAAAATTACTATGGAGACCTCTGCAACTTGACTAAATCAGCACATGTGAGTATCACATGCCAGGACAGTTCTATCACTGAGCTCAAAATTATGGGAGATAAGCTTGTCAAGGTCAGTGAGTTCCATGGATTTGCAATTCCCAATATGACACTATCTGAAAGTTTCTCTATTGATTCCTTTGTTACTACATTGACGAGGTTAACCAGTTTAAAAGTTCTTAGCTTAGTGTCTTTGGGGATTTGGGGACCACTTCCTGATAAGATTCATAGGCTATATTCGCTTGAACTTTTGGATTTGAGCTCAAATTTTATGTATGGTTCAATTCCACCTAAGATATCTAGACTAGTTAAGCTTCATACTTTGACACTGGATTCCAATCATTTCAATGACACTGTCCCTGATTGGTTGGACTCATTTTCAAACCTCACCATTTTGAATTTGAAGAGAAATGGATTCAAGGGTCAGATTCCTTTTTCTATAAGCAAAATCAAGACACTCACTGATCTTGTCCTGTCCCACAATGAGCTTTCTGGCAAATTACCTGATTTGAGTACTTTAACCAATCTGCATTTATTGGATATAATAGAAAATCATTTGGATTCTGAACTACCGGTCATGCCCAAAGAGTTGGTTACAGTGCTACTGAGCAATAACTCGCTCTCAGGAGAGATTCCTGAGCAATTTGGTGAGTTGCATAAACTTCAACACCTTGATCTATCTTTCAACCATCTGAGTGGAACTCCTCCCTCTGCCTTGTTCTCTTTACCAAACATCAGTTATTTGAATTTAGGGTCTAATATGCTCAGCGGGTCACTTCCAGATGAGTTTAGTTGTGGTGACAAACTTGGGTATGTTGATTTATCTAGTAACAAGTTGACAGGCCAACTTCCTTCTTGCTTGAACAGTACTTCAGATAAGAGATATGTTAAAATTGGTGGAAATTGTTTGTCCCGTGATTCCCAAGATCAGCATGAAGGATCGCATTGTCTTATAAGCAGTAAACAATCCAGAGGAAGAGATATAGCAGTAGAAGTTGCTGTCATTAGTGGAGCTGTTCTTGTTATGGTGCTTTTGGGGTTGGGAGTTCTACTCTTGTGTAAAAGATGCCATTCAAGGACAGAGGAGCAGCATGTATTGTCAAAGAACGTGCAAGCTAATACACCAACTGGGATTTCCTCTGAGCTCCTTGCAAATGCCAGTAAGTTCCACATTGATCAGTTTATTTTCTTATCATTTGTTCAAAATCCAAGACATGCTTGTCCAACTCACTCTGTCAATTTTGTAGTTTAGAATATATGAATAGAGACTAAATCATAATTGCGTAAACCATAGGCTGTGGTGCATACGAGAGCCTAAAGTGATAACCTTGCCTCTATTTTTTTTAGGGTTCATTTCTCAAGCAGCAAAGCTGGGGACACAAGGCGCGCCCGTCTCTCGATTGTTTTCTTTTGAGGAGTTGAAGGAAGCCACAAACAACTTTGATTCATCAAGGTTTCTTGGTGAAGGCTCTATGGGGAAGGTATCTGTCAAAAGTCGAATAGCAACAAAAATATAGATGATTCACGGATTCTTCAAAAAAGGGGGATTCATTTGGATCAACCTACTAATTTTGAGCATCACATAAATATTTTTTAGGGGCATATTATACAAAGTAGGAATTTTATTTGTAAGATGAGGGGGGAGCTAGAAATTTGTCAATGCACCTAAGCTATTCTAACTTCTACCTAGTATTTTGATTATTATTATTATTACTATTATTATCAAAATCTTGAAATTGTGTTCCTCAAAAAAAAAAAAAAAAAAAAAAAAAATCTTGAAACTGTATATGTGGCATTCAATTGGTGGAGCACATTATATATGTCCATTGCCAGCTAGCTCTTTTAACTTCTGTTTTATTTATTTATAAATTTTTAGATTTATAAAGGTCGATTGGAGAATGGGACCTACGTAGCCATACGCTCTCTATCTTTGGTGAAGAAATGTTCAATTCCAAACCTTAAAGCTCGGCTTGATCTGCTTTCAAAGCTTCACCATCCACATTTGGTAGGCTTCTTGGGTCATGGAATTGATGGTAGCGGACAAGATGATTCCAGTAGCAGCAAAGTTTTTCTTGTATATGAATATGTACCTAATGGGAATTATCGCACTCATCTGTCAGGTAAGTATAGCACCACAGTAAACTTTAATCTAGCTTCATATATGAAAATATGTGTGTGCCTGCGCATCTGTCTTTGATGGTTTAGTGTGTATACCATACTCTTTTTCTTGAATTAAGATGGGCCCCTCCTTGTCTGCACCGGGGTGGGGGGGTTGGTGCTTTTCTATATATTTTACGTATCATAGCTTTACGTATTGGAGGCTGTCAACATGTAATCTAGCTACATATATAATTTGCAGAAAGCTGTCCAGAAAAGGTTTTTAAATGGTCAGATAGACTGGCAATTTTAATTGGAGTTGCCAAGGCTGTGCATTTTCTACATACTGGTGTAATTCCTGGTTGCTTGAATAACCGACTAAAAACAAACAACATATTGCTTGATGAGCATCGGATTGCAAAGCTAAGTGACTATGGGATGTCAATCATCACAGAGGAAATCGAAAAGTTTGAGGTATAATGCCTGGCTTTTTCAGGTTGAGCGTGCAATGTTATCTTGGTTCACCAAGCAGTCTTTTTTAACACATTCTGTTTGTTCTGTAGGAGAAGGGAGAAGGCCCAAAATCATGGTATGATACAACCAATTGCCTGATTTATTAAAATAGAATACCTTTCAATTTGATGCTTGATTTTATCTACTGGAGTCGCATCTTAAATATTGTTATGTTGGATTTAAAAAATTGTAATTGCATTATAACTGATGGTGCATTTCTGATGAACATTTTCTTCAATTAAAAAGCATGAAGATGACATCTTGGGATATGCATTATATATGTATTATTTTGGATCCAAAAAGAGAATGAATCATTATTGATGAGCCCCCCTTTCACTGCTTAAATGACACTGAGGTTGAGTATCCAATTCTTGGTATATACAGCAGTACTTCCATCTTGATCTCAGCACTAACTTCGTGCTGGTATTACTCTGCCACATGCAACATCACTATCATTGGTGCCATTTACAGTGCAAGCCACTATCAGAAACACCTTTTCTTCTGTACCATTGGTTTCCTTATCATCCCCCTTGCTGTTATTTGGTCTTCTCACCTCTACTATTGTCAAAGCTGCTACCAGCATGAACACTGCCATAATTATCATGCTGTCTGCCTCAGCAGCAGTAATACTGCCACTATTGCTACAATTATTGCTTCACTTATGCATTGACCACCACTGTCATACTGTTACTGCAGCTACCTAGTGCCCACTAATATCCTCTTTAATGCACTTTAATAGTTATTTAGAAATAGCTGACTCTATTACTTCCTTTTTTGCAGCCATCGAACAAACACAGAGGATGATGTTTACAACTTCGGATTCATATTGCTCGAATCACTCGTTGGGCCTATAGTGACTGGAAAAGGAGAAGCATTTCTCCTAAATGAAATGGTATGCCAAAGCTTTTGTGGAGGTGACTTCCACAAATTCAGATGAATGATAATTTTGAAACAATTATATAAAATTTCCTAATCTTTTGATTTATACATTTGTTTCTGTCTGAAAAATAAATAAACATAAAATCTATAATTTTCTAGATGAGTACTTTATTTTTCCATATAAATTTATATTTAGGTTATATATATTGATCTCAATATCAATTTTGTCTTCGTTGATAATGAAATGAGATCTCAAATTCTTTATTAACAAAGCTTAGTTGAACTACTGTAAATTTTGATCTGGAAAACATGAGGATTGAAACTGGTCATGTTTTTAAAATGTAAAAAGATCAAAATGAATTGCCTAATATTCCGAATATCCTCAATTTTTTTTTAGATACCTTCTTTATTGATTTTGTTTGAGATGGTATGTTTCTAAGGCCTGGAGTCATGAACCACAGGCATCCTTTGGCAGTCAAGATGGTCGAAGACGAATTGTGGATCCAATAGTGTTGACCACTTGCTCGCAAGAGTCGTTATCAATAGTGGTATCCATCACAAACAAATGCATAGCTCCTGAATTGTTATCTCGTCCCTCTTTTGAAGATGTCCTTTGGAACTTACAATATGCAGCTCAAATCCAAGCCACTGCTGATTCTGATCAGAGATCAGATTCTGCAACATGGTTGTAAGTTTATGGATAGCGCAACACCTGAGATTCATTCTAAAGAAGCCTCCTGAAATTTGTAGCCACACAAGGTATGCCTGCATTTGGGCTGCCCTCCCTCATAGCAATGTGAAATGTAAAAAGTTGTAAATTTTCATTTTTGTTTGCTTTTCCTTTTATACTGCTGAATTTTGGTAGAATAAAAGTTGTTTAGTTACATTTTCTGTTTAAGAAATATAATAGTGGTAGGCCTTTGTGCACAGTGCCTTTTTTGAATGGTATATTCAGACCTCAACCACCACCCCCCCCCCCCCCCCCCAAAAAAAAAAGATTGAATGATGTCGGAGTCGGACTACAACCAAAATTATTTTGGAAATTATTTTTATTATTATTATTTTTTGTCCCATAGGAGGTTGGATTATTTTAAAACCTTCATTTTTATTTTGTGTTTATATAGGTGTTGGGTTGAAAGATTGACCCCAAGTTAATTTTAATCAATTACCTTAAGGTCTGTTTGAAATCTGCTTATTTCGTTGAAACTAAAAACTTTTTGCTAAAATTATTATAGATAAAGGTAAACGCTAGTTGAAATAGTAAAGTGAAATCTATGAATAGTACCAAAAAGTGCAATATAACTCATGAATAATAGCAAAAATAAATTGAATAGTAAAATAAGTTGATTTTTTTAATTTTTGCCAAATGCACACTAAATTATCAAATTATGCAAAGGTATAATTAAATTGTATTGGGTACACAACCGGGTATGGCCCAAGTCCTAGGCAATTTAGGCCTAGGCCCAAGGCCCCCAATTTTTTTAAAAATTTACCCTTTATTAAAAGGCCTATTTCATTATAATTTTTTTTTTTTAAAAAAAGGAAATGTTAAGAAAACATTGGTTTAGGAACAATTTTTAGAAACAATTTTATGAGAAAGTGATAAACAATTAATTTTTTTGATAGTTTTTTAATTTCTCATTAAAGTTGTGTTAAAACTTACCTGATAGCAAACGTGTCTAACGTTTGTGTCCAAAATGAGTCCCACGGCATTATTCACACATTTAAAATTATTTAATTTATTTTGTTTTTCAATTTTCAGGAATAAGTGGTATCCAAATAGACCCCTAATATATTTTATTAACAATTGCCCTAAGGGAACTCGTTAACATGACCTATAAAAATAAATAAATAAAAATTTTTTAAAAAAAGTCATGTTTTATTTTTTATTTTTTATTTTTAATACAAAATAGAAATTTTACGTTAACCTAATCTAGAGTTACACTATGTGTAACTTGAACCCTATATATATATATATATATTTGTCAAATTTGTTCTTATTCTAGTATATGCTAATATATATTTCATACTCAAAATAAAACTAATATGCTAGTAATATATATTTTTCATTTGATAATTCTTGTTAATTGCCTTACATTCTCATCCGAGAGTTAAGCAACGCATTGATGCATGTCTTGTTGGGTGATTGTTCTTTATACCATTTTTTTTTAAATAACCCATCTTATGAAACGGTGCACTGGGTCTACAAACATCACCACCATCACCATGTGAAGCGATGCGGACCCTACCACCGGTGAATCGCTGAGCCATTATCGCCGAAAAGATTAAAACTTCGACTGCTTGCAACTTGTATGATTCGCTTCTCTCTTGATTCCAAAACTTCGATGCTTCTCTTTTGTGTGTGTGTGCGCGCGCGGTTTTTTTTTTTTTTTTTTAATGAAAACTATTTTTTGATAATTAACTGAACCTTTTTTAATTCAAAAAATTTGAAACCCAAGACCAAAATCAAAATTGGGACACTTGACCGTAACATTTAATGAAGTATAACACGATGGCTTTAATTGAATAAAAACTTGAAACTTAAAAGGATTTAATTAAATGAAAATATCTGTCTTTACTTCTAAAATTCTTATTTGATGATTAAAATTTTAGTAATTAAGCTAACTGTAATCCACGCACGTGCTGTCTTTCCTTTAGGATTATTCTTTTATTTATTTAGGTGGAATCAATTTAGGATTACTCTTGGAAAGACCTCAGGCTATGGAGAAATTTTCATATAGGTCGAGTGTTTGAGACATCTTTTTCATTAAAATTAGGAATGGTAACGGGTTGGGTTTTTGCATACCCGGACCCGACCCACGGGCCGTTTACTAAACGGATTTTTTTTCTCGGGGCCCAAACCCGCCCCCATGGGCCCCATTAAGCCCAACCAAAAAGGAAGCTTTTTTGAAACAAGCCCCAAACTCAACATCAAACCCACAGCCAAACAACCAATCCCAAAAATCCCTTCTTTTCAAATCTCCACAGCCACACCTAAATAAATAAATAAATAAATAAAATCCCTTTTTTCAATCCTCAAACCTAAAAATAACCAAACCAACGGAGGAGATTTTGGGTCAAACAAAAAATAAATATAAAGAAGAAGATAAATATAGAAATGGAGAGAGAAGAGAGTCTTGGCCCTGAGTTGGAGAACAAAGAGAGAGAGCTTGAGGTCTTTGGCCTTGGGTTTTAGATCTAGAGATAGAGGGAAGAGTGCTTAGGTAACCAGTAGATCACGACCCAAAACCAATTCAAGAAGAAAGTGCTTGAGAGTGAGTGAGTGGCTGTGTGAGCTGTGAGATTGAGTGTGAGTGACAGTCAAAGTGAGGCCAAGGCGTGGCTCAGAGAGAGGCTGAGAAGTGACTCAGAGTGAGGCCAAGGCGTGGCTACGTGCTCTTGTGCATGGTTGCGTGCTCTTGTGCATGGTTGCGTGCTCTTGTGCATGGCTGAGTGCGTGGTTGCGTGAATGACAGAGGGATTAAGGGTTAGGGAGAGGCGAATGGGTACTAGGTTAGTGACTTAGGGTTTACAACTACATATATATATGGGTTTGGCTCAAGTTACACCTGGTGTAACTCTAAGTAATGTTACATCATTCAATATTTTTTAATTGGATGTGAATATTGACAAATCTACTATTAGATTACATTATCTTCGTATATTCTTCATGATTTCAAAATTTTAAGGTGATCAAAGATTAATAGTCATGTCATCAATCAATTGTTAAAATTCAAATTTTTGTAGTTTAAAATAATGCATCAAAGATAAGTTTATAGATCAAATGGTAAATAGCATCCAATTGATATGAAAATTTTCATGCATGTTAATAACATATAGAAAATGTAATTCAACGGTTGGATTTTCACAATATTAATTCAATAACAAGTTATTGAGTGGTGTAACATTACTTAGAATTACACAAGATGTAACTTGAACCCAACCCTATATATATATATATATATATATATAAGGAGGATTTTAGTAATTTCATGGTAACTGGGTCATATCCGGGTCGGGTTTCGGGCCGGGTCTCGGTTTTTTTTTTTTTTTTTTATAAAACTTGAACCCGACCTGGACCTACTTCGAGTTTTTTTAAAAAACCCATAATCGACCCTATTCTTTATCGGACCGGGCCGGGTATCCTCAGGTCGGATCTAAATTGCCATCTCTAATTAAAATGTAGGATCTTCTTATCAGTGAGAGATATGTCTCATATGCCTAACGCATAAGATACCTTCACCAGTTTAAGGGGGCGTTTAGTTTGCCGTGTTGTTACATTACACCGTAATATTATATTATTATAATTTTACATTAATATAATCTCAATACAAGAATACAACATTACATTGTTTAGGAATGTAATGAAATTAATATGATGTGATATATTTTATAATTTTAGATTATAGTAATATTAGAAAAAATAAAATAAATCAAAAACTTTAATGTCATATCAAATTAAAAACTAATAAATTTTCAATTATGAGTTGTAATGCACATTTTTCAAAAAATAAAATACACATATTAATGATTCATTGGCTTACATGCACAAATTCATCGTGATTGTATGCCTTTTTTGGGATATATATATATATATATATATATGTACAATTTGACTTTATTTTTTAAAAAATGTATAGAAACATTATAAAACAAAGCATTAAATGCATCTTACCTACTACTCTTAAAGTATTCGTTAACAAAATCTTAAGAAAAAAAAACCCAAAATAGTAGAATAATCTTAAAGATATTACAAATTTTTGTGTTACAAACTATGAAAAATTTAAACATTTATTTATTAAATGGTTAAATTTCACTAATTATATTAATTTTTTACATTAAATTGTGTCTTTTATGCAGCAACGACCAAAGAATAAAAAGGAGGTTTTTTTTTTTTTTTTTTTTTTTGAGAAAAAAACACACGAGAGTAATAAAGAAACATACAGTTTTTTGTGCTACCCCGGCAAAAATCTTTTCTCTCGCGGCTTTAAAGAAACACACAAGAGGGCGCACTGTGCTTAATGTTTTTGGAGATGGTCACGAATTGCCCCGCCAGACAAGACAGCTTTCAATCTGAAGCTAATCACAAAAGTCGGTCCACACACAAACACAAAAGCTTGGCTCCTATTATTATTATTATTATTATTTTATGGGATTGGCTCCTATTAATTCAACCCACCTCAAACGACAACAAGAATATTTATTTAATAAAGAGCAAATTGCTTTAATGGTTTGTTTTGAGATAGTATATGTGGAATGTCGGTCCATTGGGAGGAACACTGATAATTGATTGGGATTTGTGGGTAAAGTAACACAACCACTTTAGAAGGAAATTGATTAGCCGCATTTGTAGATTGTAATTGTATCCTGTGACAGTTATTGGGTGACTGATCAAAATCTTCTTTGTTATCTACTCCTGGTAATCGGATTAACCCAATTATGAAGTTTTAGGAAGGAAAATCAAAGTGCTAAACTGGGTTACATGGTTGTTTGTTACTATGCTTTAACTCAAAGTGAAGAATATTAAAACTTAAAAGAGAGATTAGACGTGGTTGAACACGTTGCAAGTTAAATATTTGAAAACAAGGGAAGGAGGGCTGTCCAATCTTACCAGTAAAACCAATCATCATGATATTACACAAGTAATTTCAATATTTTTTGTTTTCAATATATATATATATATTTTTTAAATTCAATAACTAGAGATGACTGTATTTGAAACCTGAAACATGTCTCTTAAAAACACGAGAAAGTATTAGTTGAGTTATAAGATTTTTTACTATAATGACAGTTAATAGTTACAACAATGGAAAGAAGAGTTCGAATTTTGTTCTTCTCATAAATAATCAACTAACAATATCGGGTAATCCCGTCTAGATTGCATAAAAACTTTTTTCAAGCTATATTTTGTAAAATTTACCCAAAATTGCTCCAAGTATATCATTTATCTCCAATAAATATAGAATTATGTAGAAAATGAAGGGCCAGCATTGATCATCTAGAAGTGGACATTTCAACCTACCCCTCCTCTTGTAAGTTACATTATATGCGTAAAATTTAAGCTCGTATTTGATGCATCAGGTAAGTTTCATAATTGAGCACAAAGCCCCTGATGACGAATAGGTGAAAATTGTTGATTTGATGTGCCCTAGTTCAGTTAACTCTTGCATTGCTTGAAAATTAATTTATGTTAAATCAACAAAGGCTATCATTCATGCATATACTAGGTAATATTGGCTGAGGATGCCTATTGGGTAACGATCATAAAACATTCAATACCAAGACTTTGATCACAAAATTTCGAATATCCTTTATTGAATTAAAAGTAAAAAAATTAAATTAAAAATGAATTACACAAGTCATTAATTTCTAGAAAATGGCATGATTAAATCTAGCTTATCTTTTTTCTCTGTATACAACAACAAACTGGTCATCCTCTTTCTCATTCATGTTTCGTCTCCACACTAACACTTAACAAGCATATTGATATTATATAAGTCTCACAAATTGATATGTTAACTTTTAATTCACAATAAAAATGATAATTATAAAAATTTATCTATTATGTTATTAATTTGACACTAATTACATTGTCAGGTTAATTTGTAAATCATTTATAATGAAATTAATATAAGCATCAAAGTCTTTCACACCGGAGTCTTATAATAGGACAAAATTTAAGTATAGTATCTTATGTGCTATTCTTTAAGTTTTTCTCTTAAAATTTAACTATGTAGCTATTTAACTAAAAAATACACTTCTATCCTATGAGAAAAAATTTACATAACAAAATCTTAAAAATAAAACTTAAAAAACACCTAAATATTATCCTTTAAGTCTTCCTCCTACTTACACGGGTGAGTCATGGGCTAGCTCAGCCCCGTTCATAGTCCTTAGATTGAATGGGGATGAAATTGTGGATTAAGAATCGGGAAAGGCCCAAAAGAGAAGAAAAAGCAACCATAATTCTTGCTTGGGATGGCGTGTCGGTTATACCATCCCCGGGCATTATGTCGGTGAGTGCCAACCAAGCATGAAAGCGACGCGCAATAACCCCTTCAGTTTAATCCCCACGCGCCCTCAAAGGGCAATAGTCATTCATGAGAGTTTGAGCGATTACACTATTGTTAGAAGGAGCTCCTTTACGGCAATCACATCCCATTTTTGTCAAATAGAAAAAAAATTCACATTTTGCCCAGTTAAGAATCTCCACCATCACTTCTAAAAGAAAATCCTCTAAAACCTCTCTCATTAGTTTATGTTCGTGTTAAATCCATTTACATCTATATAAATTTACATGACATTTTTTATTTTGAATTTATTTATTTTTATTTTTTAATGTATTTTGAGAATGAAGAAAGTGAGTGGATAATGGCTTTTTTTTTTTTTTGCTAAAAAAAAAAGAGAAACAATTAAAAACTAAGAGAATTTGATATTTTAATTAAATGTAGTGTAAAATAAATAATATAATGTGGAGTGTCTTGAAGAGTGAATATATAAAATAGAAAAAGTAAGCTCTTATAAGAAAGATTGTCAATAGTTCATGCTTTAAGCCTTCCTCGTTAGTTTTAAAAGTTTTTTTTAGTGTAGGATGGTTATGAATAATGGGCGGGTCAGGTCAATTGGGTCGTGGGTCAAGTTGACCCGTATTTTTCATACAAGTTTTTTTTTTTTTTTTTTGGAAATAGATGCAATTTGTCAATTGTTTATGAATTCCTTAACCGTGATTAGATTTTTACTGATTATATTGTTACCACTTACCAATTACCACTCAAAACTTGATACCTAAATTTGGTGCAATTCTTGTTCTAGCTTTCTAGAAGCTAATTTTGGTATAATTTTCGATCTGTTTAAAGTAAGAAGAGAAAATAAAGTTGGCAAGTAAATAATGACAAACTATAATGGAGTACATAACATATTAAGTAAAGAAGAATAAGTAAATATTTTATAAGAATTACACCTCAATCTCAATCTACTCAATGTTGGTAGACATGGCAAAACGAGCAGGTCGGGTTGGGTCAATCGGGTTGCGGGTCAAAACGGATCATTTTTTAACGGGTCAATCAATTTGCGGGTCAATCGGGTCGGGTCAAAAAATTTTGACCCGTTTTGCCATATCTAGTTATGATACCTAAGATAAACCCATACACTTCAACTAGCATAATCAATGACATGTTTGGTACACTAAATTAATAATACATTAGGAATAGTAATCTTTATTACTAGAAATAGAAAAATATTATAACGGAATAACTATTACTATCTATAAGTTTTATTATTAAATATGGAAAGCTTGTAAAAAATGATGTATAAGGAAAATTTATATTTTTGTATATATATATATATATATATTAATTTTAAGACTTATTATATTATATGCATTAAGGAATAACTATTTCGTCTACTTTAAAGAGGATTAATTATTCTTCAATTTAAAGAATAGTTATTCCTTTGTAATAACTAATCAATGTAATAAAGATGCAACCAAATGATCGAATTGCTATTATACATGAATAATTATTCCATTACAGTAGCTATTATATCGTACCAAACATACCCTAAGTGATTTAGAAAGAATGAAAGAAACTAGTAACTCGTATGCATTTACATTACATGCACGGGTAAGAATTGAGAAATCTTATTAAATTAATGTACATTAAAAAAAAGTGTGACTCTGAATTTTTTTTTTTTTTTGAATAATTAAGTTTCGTTTATTGGTTAGGTAAGCTTTCATATGTTTTATTCAAAAATAATATGTGTGACTTTGTGATAAATACAAATATTTAAGTTTTTGTTGAGAGTGCTTTGTCGTTCAATTGGTATTTTTAGTGTTTCCATAAAAAACAATTCAGGATTTAAACTCAAATTTCAAATTATATATAAAAAAAATTATGGATTAGGTTAAGCTTTTATAATTTTTAATAAATTTTTTTATGATTGTTATCAATTCGTTTAAATAGAAAAATTCAACTCGCAATCTATTTTACAAAAAAAAGGAAAAAAATTCATAAAAATAATGCAGTAGTTGATTTTTTTTTTTTTTTTTTTGAGAATCAAGGCTTCGAAGAAATTTATTAATCAACCAAAATCAGTTACAAGAACATGATAAAGGTATGGTGAAACATCCTCCATCCACACTGTGAGAGCATCAATATGTTTTACGTATTGAACTAAACTATGAGCTAGAGAATTGCTGGACCTACGGGTGTGTGAATGTGATATATTTTGCATGTTATTGATTTGAATGTGATATATTCTGCATGTTATTGGGAAAAAAGGTTTTCACAATTAAGAAAGGACATTCTTCTAGTAACCCTTCATTTTCTACCTAATTGTATTTTGTTTAATTACTTGTCCAAATCCCAAAAAAGAACGAAAGAAATGAAAATCAACTATACATTTCTACACTTTCTTTTGTTTGTGTCCAAAATGTGTGTTGGAAGAGTCACTTCAAAGTTTGGTAGTGCACCAACTCAGTTGTTGATTCGATATCTCAGTAAATCGGCAAACTACTACTTTCCAAAATGTTCCTTGGGCAAAAGCCAAAGGCGCGAGTCTAACTGACACCTCTCTCGGACACTGTTCATCAAACTCTATAACCCGCGCGTGTGAAATGTCCTCTTTTTCATTTCATGAATAGCTGTGTTTAACTGTTAAGCATATTTTTAACGTTATTATTCTCAAAACCTATTAAATTCAATGAAAACTCGTTTCCGCCAAGGCGTCCCTATCTCAGCCAACGTCATAAGTGTTCATAAAAAGAAAAAGAAAAAGAAAAAGTAACGACATCAACCAAACTTTAAATTAATAAAATCCAATAAACACGACGCCGTTTCCCTATTGTCTGAATATTTAAAAAAAATAAAAAATTTTAGTGTGACGGATTTCAACTCTCAACCTCCTCCTTCTTCTTCTTCTTCTTCTTCTTTCTTTTTTTTTTTTTTTTTTTTTTTTTTTAAAAGTATAAATTTTATCGGTTGAACTAATTAAAATTTAATTTTTTAAATAAATAAAAATTTTAAAGTCACATAAAATGTTAAAATTTGTGCTACAATTATCCAACATTTCATTTAAAGTGTCGTACCAATGTCGTACTCGTATTATACCAATATTATAACAGTTATTTTATGTTATAATTTTTTAAAAATTGCTTATATCATCATGTCTTACTCTTATTCATATCTATACACGTATGTGTGTTTGTGCTTCCTACCTTGACATACAACAAATTATGAGTAATAGAAAAAAATAATAAATTAACATAAAAGTAACAAAATAATTACTCCATTAATATGACATTTTACGTCGTACTAGAACTTGTCTTTTGATTTTTTCTTTCCCTTAAAAAATAATTAATTCATTGAAATTCTCTTTTGTTCGGTTCCACTTTTTTGAAAAAAATAATAATTATGTTTTTTTGTTTTTTAATCAGACACATTCTGGGTAGTCGGTACCATTCACTCACAGCTCTTGAGCCTCTTCACTCTCTCTCTCTCTCTCTCTTTCTCTCTCACAGTTAAATATCTCTCTCTCTCTTTCAAAAATGGTAAACCATCGGATTCCAAACGTACCGTTATCGCTGTCTCTGACATTGCTCCGAATCTTTAGCTACTAACTTCACTGGTAACTTTCCTAAATTGTCTTTTTATTTCATCTACATTTTTTAATTTTTTTAAAATTTATTTTTTTTATGCTTGCATTGTAGTTAGTCTGCTTAGTCTGAGCTATTTTATGGTCAAGGTATAATTATTTTTTGTTAAATTTTGTTTATATTAATCTGGATCTGATGCTTGTAAAGCAATTTGTGAAAATTACTCAGCACCTGATTATTACTATTTACTGCTACATTTCCATGTTGCTCAAATTCCAATGCTGCTGTTATTACTAAGCTTTGTGCTTATCAATCTCTAATCTTTTAGCTCATTTTTTTGCTGATTTTTGTTTTTTCTCGAAGTTTAGAAGAGATTATTCAAAATGTTTGTTTTAATAATTTTATTTTAAAGCACTTATTTATGATTTTTTTTTCGTACTTGAACAATTGGAAGAACAACTTTGAAAAGAGCTTGCTTTAGTTCATCTTTTACTCTTTATGTGATAATTCATTGTTTGTAATTGTAATTTTCTCTACTGTGTAACAAACTTCTGGTTTTTTTTGTTGTTGTTGAAGTGTGGGACATTTGGTGCTTGTGACTATACATATCTGATCAGATTGAAGTGGGAACTATAACTAGGAATTATTCAACTTTTCCTGAAAACATGGTTCTAGGCTTGAGAGCAAAGAACCGGGGTGGCACCTCGGTTCAAATCAATTATATGATCCATGTTCAGGAGATTAAGCCTTGGCCCCCATCACAGTCGCTTAAATCACTCCGTTCCGTCCTGATTCAATGGGAAAATGGTGATCGGAATTCTGGTTCTACCAACCCTGTTGTACCATCACTTGGTTCGGTTGTTGGTGAGGGAAAGATTGAATTCAATGAGTCTTTTAGGCTGCCCGTGACTTTGTTTAGGGACATGTCGGTCAAAGGTGGGGATGGTGATACATTTCAGAAGAATTGCTTAGAGTTTAACTTGTATGAGCCCAGGAGGGATAAGACTGTGAAGGGCCAGTTGTTGGCGACTGCCATAATAGATTTGGCAGAGTATGGTCTTGTGAAAGAGACCTTAACCGTTAGTGCTGCAATGAACTGCAAGAGGAACTATAGGAACACGGATCAACCACTTTTGTTTATCAAAGTTCAACCTGTTGATAAGAAACGCACTAGTTCCTTGTCGAGGGACAACCAATCGAGTGGGATGTCGCTGGATAATAATGGTGGTGAATCTGTTTCTGGCTTGATGAATGAAGAGTATGCTGAGAGTGCATCTTTCACTGATGATGATATTTCGTCTCACTCATCTCAGACAGTTTCTTCTGCTCTAGACTCTAATGGGGGCTTACATCCTCAAAATGAAGAGGTACCCTTTGTTTATTTTTTTCTTCCATAGTCTTTTCCTTGCTACTTGCCAATTTTGATTCTAATATGAATGAATAAATGTGCCTGTATCTACATTGTGATTACAAAAGAGGTTCATAATCTTTGGCTTTATATGCAGATATTATGTATAAATATATATACATATACACACACACACATACATACATACATAAATACATATACACACACACATACATACATACATACATATATATATATATATATATATATATATTAAATAGGATCTTTAAACATGTGAGGAAGGGAAGGAGGGAGGGAGAGAGCATTTGATTTGTAAATTGTTTGATTAATTGTGCATGAATTGTTAGATGAATAATGGACATAAAGTTTAGACAAAATGCTATAGCAAAAAATTTTCATGTTGTCTAAATTCAATTTGCCTTTGCTTCTCTGGTTCTATTGGTGGGCCTAACACGAGTAAATGCACGTGCCTATAAAATAATCATCATGCTATTGGTTAAGGGTTTTGTACTATATATTTATATTCTCTTTTTTGTTATAAATTGCTTACGCTCCTGTAATTTGTCATATAATAATTGGAATTGTATTACAGAATGGACCAGACATGGTGACACATAGCACTGGAGGGGGTAACAAGGAACATGCCCTGGCTTCAAAACTGAAGCTTGAAAAATCAAATATGATGCCACATGTAGGATCACATGAAAATCTAAAAAGGAGTTCATCTTGCACATCATCAATAGACTTATCCTCTGATCTGGGAAGCCCAGAAAATGGTCCTGCTCCTATATTGAACTCACTTAACTCTAGTTCAATGCCAATACAACAAAATGTTGCTTCTCAGGGTGCTCAGTCTTCCTCCTCATCTTTGGCGTATGAAAATATGGAGGAAGATTCTGATGCCAGCATTAGAAGCAATGACCATGGGCATTTGACTCAGGAAGTTCATGAAAAAGTTGCTAATAACATGAGTGCAGTTTTACGCAATGGTCAAAAGAGCATCAAGGAATGTATATCTAACAATTTTTCTATCAAGGTATCATCTCCAGTCAATAATTCCCGGGTAGTTGAGAAGCTAGACTCCACTAGGTTTGGTGGTTCTCAAGTTAATGGGAAAAATGATGGGAAGGGTCAGGAAATTGGCAGGGATCACAAAGAGGAGGCTGAAACCGGCAATGATACCTACGATAGTGCTACAGAGGATGAAAAGGAACCACATGAAAATGGAGATGGAATAAACAATTTGGATGAGAAGAGGCATTCTACAGAAGATAAACCATTACATATTGAATATGCTACCAGAGTGCAAGTCTCTTTAGAAGGCGATACATCTTCTTTAAGCAGGGGAAATCTTGGAATGCAGAGCAACGTCCTTAAAAGTGACAGATTAAAGAATGTCAAGTCTGTTAGGTCAACAACGGAAATAGCGAGGACCAATGGATCAGTAAGTAGTAATCAGCAGACTGAAGTAAGGGAAGTAAGTGTACCTGGAGATGCACTACACATTGCACGAAACCTCAGAAGCAATGATAAAAAAGAATCTAAAGTTTATCCAAAGGATACCAGAAGTGCTCTTTTAGACAGCAAAATCCAGCAATTGGATCACAGAATAAAGAAGCTTGAGGGAGAATTAAGGGAAGTGGCTTCTATTGAGGCTGCTCTTTATTCAGTAGTTGCTGAGCATGGAAGTTCCATGAGTAAGGTCCACGCTCCAGCTCGGCGCCTTTCAAGGCTGTATCTTCATGCTAGCAGGGAAAATTCTCTATCAAAGAGGGCATCTGCAGCCAGAAGTTCTGTTTCAGGACTAGTTTTGGTAGCAAAAGCATGTGGAAATGATGTTCCGAGGTATATCTAAACCACATTATTTTCTGGTTTTCTTTAATGATTAGTTGATTGTGGATATTAGAACCGCCTACTTATGAAGAGAACTTGCTCATTGTCAGTATCTTGAAATATCATACTCCTTGGGGGTGTGAACTTGCTATCTATGGTCTTACCCAGAGACATAAAATTGAAGCTGATTTAAATCATTCTACATAGACGCAATAAAAATATGCCAATAACCAAAAGATGACATATCAGAAGAATATGATATTTTCTTGAGAGACTCAACTTGTGCATCATCTTCTGCATAAGTTTTATTTTTGGCCAAAATATACTATTGGTCCCTAAACTTTAGCTCATGAGTGATTTTAGTCCCTAAAGTATAGATTCCCTAACAAACTTAAAGTGATTGTTTTTAGTTCCTAAAATACTTAAAGTGATCAATTTTAGTTTCTAACAAACTTAAAGTGATCGCTTTTAGTTCCTATGGAGTGATGTTGTATTAGTTTTTTGTTTGACCGCGTCATCTAAGGGACTAAAAGTGATCACTTAAACTTTAGGGACTAAAATTATTCATGGGCTAAACTTTAGGGACCAACAGTGTATTTAAGCCTTCTATTCTATCTATTATGAGTTTAAGTATTATATGGTTTTCATAAAAACTCATTTGTTTTTCCTATTTTTTGACTACAGGTTGACATTTTGGTTGTCCAATTCTGTTGTGTTGAGAACAATTATAAGCCAAGCCACTGGGGACCTAAAGCTACCACTCTCTGCTGGAGCTTATATTGAAAGGAATGGTGGGCTAAAGGGAAATAACAAGGTACCATCCACGCTAAAATGGAAAGCATCTTCTCCTGGCAGAGAAGAAAATGGAAAAACTCTGTATGGGAGTTTTGGCAAATGGGAGGACCCACATACATTTACATCTGCACTAGAAAAAATAGAGGGTTGGATCTTCTCCCGAATTGTTGAGTCTATCTGGTGGCAGGTAACTTCTCAAATCCTTTTCTCCCTTTTATATTCAATTTTTAAATTCTCCTATAACTGTATGATAGCAAACACTATGTTTTTAATAAGGCATCAACTTTCCTCTGTATCTCACCTGATTTAGTTTACTGTTTTATTTCCAGACTCTGACTCCACATATGCAGTCTGCTGCTGCAACAGCAATTCATAAAGGTATGGGTTCCAGCTCAAGTAAAAACTTTGGAAAGTTATCTAGTTCAGGTGATCAAGAGCAAGGGGACATTTCGTTAGACCTTTGGAAGCAGGCATTCGGGGATGCCTGTGAAAGACTTTGTCCTGTACGAGCTGGAGGGCATGAGTGTGGCTGCTTGCCTCTGATGTCTAGATTGGTAAATATTTACAATGGACTTTTTTTTTTAAAGGAAAATATCAGGGCAAACATTCAGATCCACTAATTTGTTTAGCATAAAATTTACTCCTATATGGTATCAAATTGACCTGATCATAATAGACTAACAAAAGCTTTAAGATCAAGATTTCATTCATCACATTTTTTGCTCAACTTTAATATTTTTGTGATCCTTAATAAGTAACACATATTTTAATTAAATGATGCTTTAGGCACAACCAGACAACATGTTTTCTCGCATGTGAACTTTAGTCCAAGTATTATTCCTTAAAATGTGATTTATTTTCAATATATGTTGATGCTATTAATCCCAATGCACCAAATGAATTATGAAAAATTAGTGAACAAAAAGTGACCACCAAAGTAGCAATGGTAACTATCATCTGCTCTGTTTTAAATTTGTCTTGACGATATTGTAAATTAAGAAAGTTGATCAGATCGTAAAATATCCGTGTATAGTTTCCTAATACATGTAAACAACATCAATTTTTAAGTCTCTTCTATGCTAAGTTGTGAAAGTACAACGTATGTACTCCTTTTAGATGCATTCCCCTCTCTTTCAAGCACATTTTGGTATATTGCTGTACATTAATGGCAAAGGTTGGTCAAAAAATTAACATCTTTTAGTAAATTTGAAAATTCAAAATTAATTTTTAATACATGGATCTATCCCTACTAATTTCTCATTATGTTTCTTCTAAAATGAAAATTTATCAACCCCCTCCCCTCTCCCCATTTTTCTCTTTAAAAATCTGACATTAAAATGCATCTTTTTGTGGGTGTAGATAATGGAGCAATGTGTGGCAAGATTAGATGTGGCTATGCTCAATGCTATTCTTCGTGAATCTGCAGATGAGATCCCAACAGATCCTGTATCTGACCCCATCAGTGATTTGAAGGTTCTTCCTATTCCAGCTGGGAAATCAAGCTTTGGGGCTGGTGCACAACTGAAAAATGCGGTAAACCATGCAAATTGTACTTTCTGAGGCTAACTAAAAGCAGATCATTACTCATAATTGTAGATATTCTCGATCCTCTCAATTAAGTGTGTCAACTGAGTACTGTTTCCTGGAATTGTAGAATCACTCCTTCATGCTTCTTCTCTTTTAAGTTTGCCCTAATATGTTAATAAATATATCCTGTAAATGTGCTACATCTGGCTGCCCTTGAATGCCAACATTTTGGGGGGACAAAGGGACTTTTAGAAACTGCATTTACCCGTGCATTGCATACTTTTAAATATTGATCAGATCATACCAAATCAGATGTTTGCAGTTTGAGATCCATCAAATTTGGATTCCAATTTTATAATTGACCTGTGACATTCCTCAATAGTGCTTAATTCCTTAGAATGTACGCCAAAGCTCATTGGATTGGGGAGTTTCTAATGCAGCGTTTTGAGCAAATATAAATTGGACACCCTAATTTACTGTTTTCAACGTTTGTGTTCTGTGCATAACAGATTGGAAATTGGTCTAGATATCTGAGTGACTTATTTGGTTTGGACGATGATGACTCACTTGAAGATGTAAATAACCATGATGACAATGATGAAAAAGAAGATACATACTTCAAGCCTTTCCATATCCTTAATGCATTGAGCGATCTCATGATGCTTCCAAAGGACATGCTTTTGAATGAATCCATCAGGAAAGAGGTATAATGCTGGAACTTAAACCACACTTTCTAGTCTCTGGTCTGGATGGTTAATATTTGTAGCTGTTATTTATGGTGCTTTATTTCCACTTTTGAAGGTGTGCCCTACATTTGGTGCGCCATTGATCAAGAGAGTTCTTGACAATTTTGTTCCAGATGAGTTTTGCCCAGACCCAATTCCAGATGCTGTGCATGAAGTGCTGGACTCTGAGGTCAGTCAATTGAATCTGTTCCCCCCTGCCCCTGTCCATTCAGCTATCCATCCAGAAGTACTTCAGAAGAATAGCTCCATCTGTGCATGATAATGATAATTTTTAATGCATTCTTACTAGTTTAACTTGGGAATTAGGAGGTTTGGCAGACTCCGGACCAAAATTCTCTACCGTGGTGTTATAAGTGTTATTCTGTATTCTTGCATTTCTATTGCATAAGGATTAACCTGATTTTCCTGTGTTCTTGCTCTTCTTTTGTATTATATAGGATCATCTGGAGGAAGGGGAGAAGTTGCTGATGAACTTCCCATGCATTGCAGCTCCTATAGTCTATTCACCACCTTTGGCAGCTTCTGTTGCAAAGATTATTGGAGAGGTTGGAAGCCAACCACACCTGAGAAGAAGTGGCTCCTCGGTGCTTAGGAAATCAAACACCAGTGATGATGAGCTTGATGAATTGAATTCACCCTTTGCTTCCATGTTCATTGATGGTTCCCGTTCTTCACAAGTTCTATCAAAACCCAGCTGGATATCAAAGGAAAAGGGCCATCAAACTGTGAGATATGAACTCCTTCGTGACGTATGGATGAATAGCGATTAACTCAATATATGTATTACAGGTATATAAGTAGAATTGATCTCTTTGGAGTTGTATGTTTGTACTCCGGTTTTGGTTTCACCGTCTTAGGTGTCAATGTCTGTAAAAAAAAATAAGGGTGGGGGGCAATTGCAGTAGCATATACCAATAAATTGGGGTGAGAGAATTTCATAAAATATTGGTTCCACTGGCCATTGATGTCAGTGATGAAATCTCATGAGAGATTGGCTTTGGGATTTAGATACATCACTGTGTTGCTGATTTCTTTCTTATACTATGAAAATGGCTTTTGTACAAGGTCTTCACTTTTAAAAGTAAAAAGGATCCCCAACTTGGCCTTGTTAACTACGAGGAGTGACAGAATTGTTCCAGTATTGGAGTTATGAAGAAGGAAAAAGAAGACTCAAAACCAGTCCATATTTGAGTAGGACTCAATTGATGCCATTGTCTACAAGACCAACTTATAGAGAAGGATTGAAGAAGATTTCCCTTATTCTACTCTAATGGAAGAAGTAATTTGACTAATTTCCCCGATGGGAACCATTGCTGAATTTACATTTTGTTTTGATGGAGAAGTCATTTTGGTAACGCAAGATTATCGGCCTTGCATCAAGTTGGCTTCTATACAATGCACATTATTGCCAGCTAAAACCCAAAACCTCAAATACTTCATATTCACCAGAGTTTTTGGGTTTATTATAAATAATTATTACAAAATAAAATAAACTATAGTTATGTTAAGAGATTGGTAGCTCAGCGAAATTACACTGTCTCACTTATGAGGAGAATGCTTTCGAATCCCCCTCCTCAGTTGTTTTAACTTTAAATTATTAAAAAATGATTATATATAAGAAAAATATCACATTTATTAGTTCAAATACGCCTAGAGTCTTTGGTAAGGTTTCCAAAATATTTACAAATTGCTATGATAATGACTAATAAATACAATGGGTGGATAATAACATGATGATAAATGAATGTTTGGATTACTTTTTATGATTGGAGATACTAGTTTGTAAGCTTTATGTAGTAAAATTTGTAGTTTTCTAACAGCATCCTATATATCTTTAATAAAGGGAAAAGCTAATTAAAAAAAAAAAAAACCCTAGTCCCTTCAAACCCTTACTTTTTAGTTTTTTCATTTTAAAATCCCCAAATTCATAAGCCCCATCCGTCCATTTCTATTAAAAACCACTAAAAGAATTACCCATATTATGATGGAGGGAAATTTTTCTTAGGCACCCATTACACCCAAGCAACACTGTTTTGCCAACTCTGCTATTCTCTCTCTCTCTTCTATACTATCTCCTCTCTCTACTGTTCCACTCTCTCTAATGTAAAGAAAAATCACACTGTCCACAACATGTAATAGGCGCTAGTGAAAATTTTTCCCTTGCCGGATGGATTGTTCAATTAATGGTTTTCTGTAGATGATGGGGGATTAGATTGTCAAGACTCATGACTAATAAGTCAATGATTTAGAATGAGAAATTTAGAAGTCAATATTTAATTTGCTACATCGGACAAACTTTTTTATTTTTTATTTTTTTAATAAAAAAATAAAAAGCTTTTCCTTCTTCTTCTTCTATTATTTTCCCCCTCCGTGAAATCAGAAATGGTTAGAAATCTTCTTAGCCACTACAAGAACCCCTCCCCTCCTCCTCAACCCCTAGGTACTAATACTAAATACCTAGGGAGGTGCATCAGACCAATTTGGTTATTGGCAGGGGCGGCTCCACACTTGGGAAAAAAAAAATTATATATAAAATTTAAAAAAATGTATGATTTTTTATTTTTTATTTTAAAATTTGGGGCAAGGCTTCTGTCTAGTGAAAATTTTCACTTGACACGTCCAGATTTAGACACGTGTCCACCATCCAACGTGTCCAGTGAAAACTTCCACTGGACACAAGCCACACCCTAAAATTTGTGACCATCCTAAATTTTTTTAGGTTCAACATAATTAAACTTGATTGTAGTTTTGTAAACTAAGGTTACAACTCCACTCAATATTTTATTATTGAATGTGAATTTTGACACATCAATTATTGGATTGCATTTTTTTTTTTATATTCTCTATACTTGCAAAATTTCAAGAAGATTAAAGATCAATAGTTATGTCATCAATCAAATATTTAAATTTTGAGTTTTTATAATCTAAAATTATACATAAAAAATAAGTTTATGGATTGAATAATAAATAATATCCGTTTGAAATGAAATTTGACATGTGTTTTAAAAACATAAAGAACATGCAATTTAATGGTTAGATTTTCAAAGTATATAGCCATGTTAATTTGTTTAGTGAGAGTTGTAGCTTTAGGTTACAACTAAAGTATGTAGCTAAACTTTGTCCTTAAACTTTAGTTCCCTTAACAATATATTAGAATTTTATAAACAAAAAGGAAAAAGCACAAGGAAAATTTTTTTAACTAAAATTTTGAAAGAGATGTTACTTGCAGTATTAATAATGAAATTATTATGCAACGATTTCAAAATTAGAAAATTCATATAAGGAAATTGTAAAATTTTATGTATTTGTGTTTTTTTTTTTTTGGGTCAATATATGAAGTTCTCTTTTTATTAGATTTTGATAATTTAAGTTTCTTAATACCCATCCTTCAAAAAATTCCTAGAGCCATCATTAGTTATTGGCAAAGGTTTTGAAAAAAAGAAAAAAAAGAAAGAGAAATTGACTCCCAATTTCCCTCATCAACCAAAAAGTTATTCCTATAATTTTCTCCCCACTCTTCATCCCAACCAAATACACAACCTTTAGGGTGTGTGAATAAATGGCGACTTTGCAACCTCAACTACCATCTTTTTTTTTTTTCCCTAGACTCAATGATTGTTGAGAGACCCGACAATATCCTCGTCCAAAAGAAGAAGTAGTGGACGAAGGTAACCTCAATCCCTGTCCAATATAACGTTCGTCAAACGAAGCAAAGGCGGTCCACCAACAATCAATGGAGAAATGTAACATTAATAAATCTCCTTCCCGTTGGAGAGATAAAAATCCTATCATTAACACCTCACAGAGGCGTTACAGATACCACGTTAAAACCACCATTAAAATACCTCCAACTCCTAGGAAGGAGAAGCAGGTGTATATATACCAATGCCCTAGGACCTGAGAAGGTACAGATTCTATATAGAATATTCTCTCACATCTTGCTACCAAGCTTTCCTTTCTCTATCTTTGTTATCTAACTTTATCATTGGAGGTTTTGTGACAGGCACCGCATCGGTGACCCATACACCTTTCAACTTTCGCTCATTCTTTCAGGATCTCTGGTAGTCTTGGACGATTCTCTTTTGATGATCATTCTAACTGACGATTTCAACATCATCAACTGTCTTTAAATATTTATTGGCAATAGATGACATACATTTAATTTCATATTGTAAGTATACGTATATTATTATTTTGTATATGATCATTTGTTTGGTTATTATTTCATTGATCGTCTTAGCATGTGAGACTATTATACTGAGTAATATTTTTTTTTAATAAACAGAGTGAGCATGCCGCATTCGATACTTTGATGCGATTTTTTTTTTTTTTTTTAAATAAAGAATTTATTATAATGATAAAGGCTGTCTATTTTCTGATAATGACCATTGCAAAATCATTACTTAAAAAGGGTTTGTTCAAACTTCAAAGAAAAGGCTGATTTCATTTACAAACCAAGATTGTCGCTACTGCAACTACTTTGGCAAAAATATCAGATTCTATTACAATTAGATTGTTAAATTCCTACACCCCTCGGCGTGACCTTGATCCCTAGTGTGTTTACCTAAAATAACTAATCCTACCATAGATTAATTACATTGCATGGTCCTTATCAGTTTATAAAATGAATATATACGTTTGCAATACTCTTTATCAGTTTATTGTAACCTGTTATTGAAGATTTCAAGGGTAGGAAAGCCAACTGATTAATACATTATAATTAATAATTAAAGATTATATCACATGCTTTCCACCAAAAGTCATGGAAAAATTCTTGGAAAACAAGCAAATAAGTTGAAAAATCAAGCAATACTTCTTATAGGGAACAAATAATTGAAGTAACAATCATTTGAAAAAAAAAAGTTAATAAGGACTTGTCACACAATTTCTAAATTAATTGTTAGACATCAAATATAAAGAAAGATATTATCAATGAACTTTATCATTTTGTATGAATAGAATTGAATACATGTGAGTTTTCTAAAATGGTATCTAGAAATCATAAATGCTTAGAGCATAGTTTCACCAGCTAGTGGGAATGACAATGCACCGGGGCTGCAGTTTGATCCGGCAACAACCTAAGAGAATTTGTTATATTTTTTGAAAAATCGAGCACGTTGAATCTACATAATTTCATACATTTTTGTGAACATTTTTTGAAAATGTGTGTTAAATGTACAAAATTTAATACATTCTTTGAAATTTTGTGTAAGTTAAATATACAAAATTAGATACATTCTTTAAAATTGTTTGAAAGATGATTAGTTGAATATGCAGAATTGTGTACCTTCTTTAAAAAATTCTTCAAAAATTGTATACGTATAATACACAAATTTCTAAATTATTTGAAAATTGTGTATGTTAATTGTATAAAATTACCTACATTCTTTAAAAAATTGTATACATTGAATGTATAAAATTGTGTACAATGTTTGAAAAATGTGTCCGTTAAATGTTCATAATGTGTATATTTTTTGAAAAATTGTGAACATTCTTCATTGAATGTATAAAATTGTGTACAATGTTTGAAAAATGTGTCCGTTAAATGTTCATAATGTGTATATTTTTTGAAAAATTGTGAACATTCTTTGAAAATTGTGAACATTTAGCGTACAAAATTTTTCAAAGAATGTACACAAATCTATACATTCAATGTACATAATTCTACCATATCTAAAGTCATACTTTTTATTACTTCTTTTATTACTACTGCTAATATGATTTTAGGTATTTTTTTTACATTTTTTCATTCCCTCAACTTGAATCAACTCAATCTTTTTTATTTGTGCATTAGTTGCTCTCTATTGAATATGACCAAACCATCTTAAAGACTCTTCCTTGTTCTTTTCATAGATAGGAGCTACCCTCGTCTTTAAGCAAATTTCTTCGCCTTGAATTATATCTTTCCATTTATATTCACTTATCCATCCAAACATTCTCATTTCAGCTATACTCAATTTATGAATATATTACTTTTTAAGAGTCCAACATTCAATACCATAAAACATAGATGGTCGTATAACAGTCTTACGAATTTTTTCCTTTAACTTAAGAGGTATAAATTTCTTTAACTTAAGAGGTATTCTATGATCGCACAATACTCATGATGCGCTTTTCTACTTCATTTTCCTTGCTCTTATTTTATGATTCACATCCTCTTCAATCTCTTCATCTTTATGAATTAGATATTGAAATCGGTTGCTCTTTAATATCTCTTGACTATTAAGTCTGATTCTCCCTTCATTTTTTGTTTCTATTTTTACTAAACCTTTTAAGTATCTTACTAATTTTAAGTCAGCTGAGAAGGCCAATTTCGCATATAAATTGTCCTAGTGTACAATACATAGCCGTTAAGAATTTTGGCTTAGACACTGATGCACTAACACATTTTTAGCCTTTGTAAATTGTAAGCATTCTCTATCTTTATGCCAACAAACTGCAAGATATTTATCATCAGTTCAGATGTAAAGACAGGGGAAGACAAGGAAAAACCACGTAATTAAACTAACACCATGGATTAAAAAGAAAGAATGATATATTACAGTCAGAATTTAAGATAACAATAAGCAAAGTTTAACAAAGCTGATAACTTTCAGCAAAAAAAAAAAAAAACAAAGCTGATAACGAAAAAAGAATATTTCTAGTAAGTATAAAATAACGGTCATACATGCCAATATTCTTCTCTGCTTTTCATCTCTCACCGGAACTACCTCACACTTACAAACATTGCATGAAAACTAGGTAGGTAAAACAAGACTCAAAACGTCAAAAATTCAAAACTGAATCGGAATATTTGCATCCGAAAGTGCTTCAATACTCTCTGTGGTTCTCTCACATTCATATATACTAATATAACGAAATGGATAGGAGGGCAGCCAAAGACCCGATGAAAACAAATCAAGCAGTCAACTTTGGTGAAGAACTAACAGCATTGATATGCTGGAGCTGTAATGCAGCCAACAGCCCTTGCCAGGTTTCTCCAGGTGCAGCTGCCACATGAAAATCAAGAAGCTTCTTCTGCTTCCTATAGTAATCTTCCAATGGCTTGCTCTGAATGACACAAAAAATAATTATCCAATCAGTGACCTTGACCATCTTTCACTTTCTTTCTAGGCATGAGATGGAGGGAGAATTATAAACAGAATCAAGTTAAAATCATCAAACTATACCATATTGGTATATACAATAACCAGTCCCAAAATTTTTTGGGGTTGACTATATACCTTAATGGCAAAAATTATGATTCCCAAAAAAGAAAAAAGAAAAAAGAAAAAGGGTGATACCTCCTCTGAATATAGATGGAACTTTTCCTTCCAGGTAGCTCCTGAATCAGCAGAAGAGGAATCTAGTTGTTTGTCCTGTGACTGCAGATTTAGATTACACCCAGGATAATTGCTCATGCTTAGATGATCACGATGATGAGAAAAGTTTCCAGCTCGTAGATTTTTTTTCAACAAGCTGTCTTCTGTGCATTTGAAATTCACCACTAAATCGATCTCAGCAATTTGATCAAGAATCTCCTGAAAAAGAAAAAAATTGCAGCATTCAAAAAACCACGTAAGAAATCAATCATTTGAGAGCAAAAAGTGTAATAACCAGAATGCAAACAGTTCACAAGTAACCCGAATCAATGTAAACTAAACTTACAGCTTGCATCCTTGTTCGAGGAATCCCATCCAAAATGAACCCCGTTTCGCCTCTGCAGTAACCTTCTTCGAGCCTTTTCGACAACAGGGCAAAAATTATCTCCTCCGGAACAAGCTTCCCTTCATTCACTGCATTTGCAATCTGAATTGCAAAAATACAGAGAACAAAATTACTACCATGTCATGCCCAATCAATTTCAATCACACTAAATTTCTCATCTTGACGCACCCAAACCTTACATGAATCATATAAATTCAAAAAACAAATACAAACAAAGGCTCAAGCACACGTTTTCAAGTTTGAATCTTTCATGTATTTTCATCACTAATCGGAACAAGAATTAAATTCTCACCTCAAAAAAACTGGTTAAACTTAAATCCCATTCGACTTGGCAAAGAAAAACAATGTTTTATAAAGTAACCATCACCAACGGTAACCTCAAATTAAACTCAAAAAACATTAAATTTCCCAAAAAAAACAAAAAGAAAAGCCAAACCCCACTTTTTGTAGTAAATAAAAAAAACACATTATTCAGCCCCCATCCAAACACAACCTTAAACACCCATTTCCAAAAAAAATTGGAAAAACCTGAGCTGACCTGTTTGTAGAGAGAAGAGCGAGGGTGGAGCTCTTGGCGCACCAAGGTGCCCATGGAAATGTGAGGAACTTCGAGAAGCTTCGAGAGCCTCTCGCCGTACACGTGTCGCTTGATTCCACGGTCTCCCATGAGGACCCACTGCACCCCTCTCTCTGGGACCCACCCCCAGCCTTCGGACTCGGCCATCCCAAGTTGACGTGGCGCTCCCTCGTCCTCGGAGTCCTCCTCTTCGCTGTAGTCGTACTGGAGCTGAGCCGCCGATCCGTAGGCTCGGGTCGAGAGGAGCCCGGAGCGCCGCGGCGCGAGGGAGCGCAGCTGGCTGAGTACGGACATGGCTGCGGCGTGGAAAGTGAAGGGTTTTAGTTTTTTTTTTTTTTTTGAGAGAGAGAAGAAAATAAAGTAGAGTCTGATGAAAGAGGGGCTGCCTTGGAAATGAATGTGAGGTTTTAGAGAGAGCGTGTGTGCGGAGAAATGGGGGATTTGGAAATTGCCATTTGTGTTGCCGCGAAACTACGTTTATACCACTGTCGTACTTTGTGAGAGAGTTTGGTGAGAGAAACGTGGTGGGTGGGCCTGGGCTGCGGGAAGTCCTAAATTGTTTACATTGTGGTTTACGATGAGTGAAACTTCAAATATGTCGTTTGTGCAATATCTTTTAGTACTATTGGGCTTTTGAATTTGATTGCTTAATAAGTTTTTAAGAACTAGCCCATTGGGCTTTTAGATGCTTTAGCCTCAAAGTTTAGTATATATTTTGTGATTCGCACTAGTTCAATTCTTTTATAATTTAATAGTATTTTGGGGTAAAAATATTTGAATTTTAAATGTCTTTATTACCAAAAAAAAAAAATTGTTGATTGAACTATAAATCTTTTGGTATTCTCCCATGTGAATTTTGTTTTTAATAATTAATAAATTGTTTGAATGGAGTGGGAGAAGAAGGGAGTAGAGGGAAGGGGAGGGGATGGTGCAAAGAACTATGTTTAGATGTTTTTAAAGTAGGATAGGGAGGGGTTTGGAGTGGGATGGTTTTTCATTAAGGTTTATGGTAGTGGTTGATAGTGATTTTACTAGAATTAATGTTTGGTGAGAGTTTTTGAAAATTGATAGAAATAATTCTGATCGACCTAATATATATCATGGTAACCACATGATAAGAAAAACCTTTATTATTAAGACCTCTAAATATATCTCATAGACAAACCGAAACTACCTTCACTAAGTTATTAACATCTTAGTTACGTTACTCTCATGCTAGGAGAGAAGGTAACAAAATTGCTCATGGTCTGGCACAATATGTTGTTATTGTCTCAAACTTTTTAGCGTGGATGGAGGATGTTTCACCACAGCTTTTTTCTGTACTTCAGGCTGACATAGCTAGTTTAACTTAATAATAAGTTCGCTTCTATTTTCTTCTAAAAAAAAAAAACACACCTTTGTTACTAAGTTTGTATTAATTAATTTATTTGCTTAAAAAAAGGACAAATTACATTTTAAATTGTATACTTTAGAGTGATTTTAAAATTAGACCCTATAGTTTTGTTTGTTTCAAATTGAATTTTGAATTTTTAAAATCCTTCCAATTTAAACCTCCCTAATCAAACCCTAAAAATGTCCAAAGCTCTCGGCTTGAAACTATAAAATTTAATTTACAATAGTCTTCAAATATGGAATTTAATTTAGAACCTTTTTAACTATAAGCTTTGTATTCCTATTTTAAAGGGTTTAAATTTTAGTTTACCACAAAAAAAATTAAAAAAGGGGAATTCAAAAACACTAATACTGTGTCACTTAATAAATATCTCTTGAAAATAGTTACCAAATATCTTGTCTATATTGTTACACTATTCAACAATTTTTTTATTGGATTGTATTTTGACAAATTCACTATTGTATTACGGTTTCTCTTTATATCCTCTAACCTCTATGCTTTTAAAATTTCAAGCTAATTTGAAATAAATAGTGTAGGGTTAGGATTTGTGGCCCAAGCCCAAAACAATGAATTTATAGAGTAAGGGTGAAAGAGCTAGGTTGAGTATGGGATCAACAACAACGAATCACAACCCTCAAGCACAAACCAACATGAATTTACACGTAAAGAATGGATATCCGAAGAGTTATATTATTGATTATCTGGTGAATACAGATCTTAGGGTTCTAGTAAAGTTCTTATTCTTTTTCTTTTTCCCCACCTTCGTTAGGAGCTTCTTTCCTTTATATAAGCTCCATTCTCCTCATCTCCATCGTCCACTTGTACCTCATCCGTGAGTCTACTTGAGTATATGTCATGTCAAGCATTTCCTTTAGCTCTGTGTGAGTGGCGGTAGGTGAGGATACACCGTTTAGGGGTCTTCTCCACATAAATGCGGCCAGAAAAGTTGTTGCAGAGTATTGAATATGGTGGTTGCAGCTTTCCCTTTAGATATTTCTTCATCCTTATCGTCTCTAAGTGTACTCAGAGTTTATCTTGATCAGAAGGAGTCCTAGGAAGATCATCTTGACCTTTTATACGTTCAATTGATCCATACTATTCGCGTCAGAGGAATATAACCTCTTCGGATAGAAGGCGACCTCTTCGGATTGTAATCACTTTTCCTTCTGGGGGTCCCTCTTTCAGATGGGCCTTGCCTTTACTATCTCCTTCTTCTCGGTCGCACAGTAGTCCTTATATGGGCTTTCGGCCCACTATGTTAGATTGAGCCTTTTTCCCCCCACAATAGCCCCTCAAAATTTTAATTTTTCCCTCGCATCCGATGAGAAAGAATAAGATTTTGATCTGCCACGTAAGGAAAAAGAAATAAAAATAAATAAATTTAAGAGAGGGAAATCGCAACTACCCCAGTTTACACACGTACGAGCATAGAGACAAGTGCTTCATTATTGCCGCTGTTAGTTCCGTATTCCCAAAGTGTTGTATTAATTACTTCAGGTGGCGTTTTGTCTTTTGCATCCAACAGTGGGTTGTTGATCCAAGGGTTCTTCTTCGAGATTTGGACGAGATGAATTACACCCTTTCACCTATCCCTGAATATAAACCCTCAGAGGAGGTTACTTTTCTTTACTTTACGCATCCTCAGAATACCCAGCGAGCTTTTTCATTCAAAACCCTTCAAGCTTCTTCAATTTTCCGTGTTCTTTTCCTCCAGGGATCATCAAGAGTCCATTTCGAGTCCAAGGATTATCCTCCACTCTTGTCTGTGTAAGTTTTGGCACCTCTTGGTCCTTTATTTTCTTCTCGGCTAGTATTTTCTACCTTCGAAACCCATTTCCTGTCCACTGCTTCAATCATTCTCTAAGAATGGGCAAATTCCAACATCTCGTCGATAATCCGGCGTTGATAGAGGAATTTAAGCAAAATTATGGTATATCGCGGGGGGTGAATCTAAGATATTGCCCTCCGGAGCGGATACTGAGGCCTCAAAGAGAGGAAGAGGTCGTAATCCCAATGATAGCCTTCATTGAAGGAGGAATGACCCTCCCAATGGGTTCCATCACCTTGAACTACCTTCGTAACCACATGCTCTCTCTTGAGCAGTGCGCCTTTAGGATACTAGGAGCTATCGATGCCTTGAACCAACAGTTAGGATTAGGGCTAACCTGGCATGACCTGGTATATATGTATGAATGTCATAACCAAAAAGGGGCGGGATACTACCTTAAATCCCAATCCGATATCGTTAGATTATTCTCCTGCCTTCCCAAATCAAATAAAGGGATGAAAGATGACTATTTAATCGTCTTGGGCGCATGGCATAACAGTCTACACTGTCCGATCGAGTCAGGAGAGCCAGGTATGACTTCTTAGACTTAGGATTTCTAACAATAGTCTTAGAATCTTCATTCTTCATAACTTGTTTTTTATGCCATCATATTTCAATCTCATGATCGGATTTGTTTGTTTGTTTGTTTACAAATAAGGCACATATTGCTCCTCGGTTTAGCCTTATCAATGCCCCCGCCCTTAATTATCTACTACGCTCGGAGATATTCGTGAGTGAGGACAGATAGCTCCGGTCCATCCCACTTATACTCGGCTATACGCCCAAGAAAGCAGACATCTAGCCGGCTGGCAATGCCATTACACAAAGTGATCACCGGCTTCGGCGAATAGATGTCCCTCGGCGACACTTTTTAGCGCCATACGACCTTGAGCCCGTTCCACACCCCAACCCACAGGGCATTCCATTGCTAATCTGACCAGTTCAACAAGTTCCCCTCGAGCCGGTGGTTGCAGGAGAAAGGGTCGGCTCTTCATCCACTTCGCTAGAGGAATAGATAGACAAATTTAGATTTGAAGGGGAAGTTTTAGGGGGGGGGGTACAGGTAATACCTTCTACAGATTCCGAGGAGGAGGCCGACAGGCAATCCAGTGTCCGGCAACCACTTCTGCTAACTACACTCCCTGAGGACTCTTCAGAGGAAGAAGAGATGTCTGATTTAAAGCTTCTACTGAAGAAAAGGGGTAATAAGGCTGAGTCCAAAGGGACGGGGACTTCTCGGCTAGTGATGAACTTACCTCCACCCCCACCCCCACCTCAGGTCCCTGATCCGGCCTTGAAACCAATACCGGACCTAAAGAAAAAGAGGCCTTTTGAGCCTGAGGAGCGGGAGGTGGTGGTACCACCAAAGACCACAAAGCAGCGGAAGGTGGTAAAGGACCACTAGAGCAAGAGGGGCTCGTCCATAGAGAGTAAGGAGGAGCCTCCTGTGGCCGATGTGCGCCGAGGGCAACGCACGTGGTCTCCCAGGCTGGAACTAGATGGTGTTCCTTTTTCCTAAGAGACCTCTGTTAGGAACTATGACGGGGGTAGAGCGGGGCTGCTAGCTGAAACTTTAGAGCAACCACTGCTCCTCTCCCAAGACATGGAGTCATACAGGCGCTTTAGCTAGTATGATCTTTTCATGTCCTTGAAGAGGGACCTGGCCATGGTAAGCGTGATTATCTGGCTCTTCGGTTGGCATATTAATTTCTTATATTTTATGCTAGCTCTATTACTTGTTCAGATTACATAGCAAGTCTTCGTGGCCGAAGAGTGAAATCGAAAAGCCTACGTTGAAGCCCAAGCAGAGGCCCACTTTAGGTTCGAGGCGGAAAAGGCACTGGGCAGCCTAAAGGAGGAGGTCTCTCAGATCTCGGACTAGCTAAAAGGGGTGACCCAGGAAAGAGATAGCCTCAATGCTGGTCTCAGAAATGCTGAGACCCAGGCCAAAGCCCAACACAAGCTGCTGAATGACACTCAGAACAATTTGGCATTTGAGAAAGCTCTTGTGAAGGAACTTCGCGCCGAACTCCTGAAGGCCAGGGAGGCTACCAAGTAGGCTCGGAGGGATGCTCAGCTGGCTAAGGAGGCGACCGAGGCCGAAAAGAAAGCAGCCTACCAACTAGGAGTAGAGGCGACCGAAAAGGGTCTTACTGAGCAATTTGCTTTGGTCGCTCGGGACTACTGTGATATGACATGGGGTACGGCGATGGATGCTGCTGGGGTGTCTGCTGACTCTGAGCTGAGGCTGCCTAAGAGCATTTATTATGACCCAGACATCTGAGAGCTCCCAGAGTCTGATCCCCCTCCTCCAACACAACTCCCAGAGGTTTTGGAGCAAACTTTGGTTAGCCAAGCTCCCCCAATCACCCTTGAGCCTCCCAAGGATTCTAGCCAGCTAGGTGATCAGAGCACCCCCGCTGAGCCACCTAAGGATATGGGCGAGGGCTTGGAAAAAAAGAAAACATCCTCAGAGCCCAAGGACCAGGCCTCAGCAGAAGCTTAGACACTTAGACTTTAGTTTTATTTTATTTTTACTCTTATTCTCCTCTTATGTAAGGGATTGTAAACTATCCTATTTTAATCAATGAAGCAGTTTCTCTTTTACTTTTGGTGTATTTGTTGCATACCATATGATTTACCTTCGCTACAAGTACCTTCACTTTGTAATTATGGTAATGTAGGCAAACATAATCACTTTATCTTGCTGATAATATATATAACTAAAATTGATTCCGAAGAGGACAATACATAAAGGTTATTGTTAAGTGATGATCATAACAAGCATTATAAAAGTTGGATAGATCTTTTTGCATGTACACTAGGAATGTTAGCATAGGTTAGAGTTGATATTAAACATAGTTAATAATGTTAGGAAATATTTATTCTAAAAATAACCTTCAGTATTAATAACAGCACAAAAGTATTAACTAACTAAAAATCACCTGGTCCGAGGGTCACAGGCATGATTGGGTTTAAGTTTAAATACTTAGGGAGAATAACCAAGGGGTGTTAATTAATCCAAATCATCTGGTCCAAGAGCTATAGGCATGATTGGATTTAAGTTTAAACACTTAGAGAACCGATAAGGAGTGTTAATTAACCCAAATCATCTGGTTCGAGGACTACAGGCATGATTGGATTTAAGTTTAAACATTTAGAGAACAAATAAAGACTGTTAACTAACCCAAATCATCTGGTCAGAGGACTACAGGCATGATTGGATTTAAGTTTAAACCCTTAGAGAACAAATAAGGAGTGTTAACTAACCCAAATCATCTGGTTCGAGGACTACAGGCATGATTGGATTTAAGTTTAAACACTTAGAGAATAAATAAGGAGTGTTAACTAACCCAAATCATCTGGTCCGAGGACTACAGGCATGATTGGATTTAAGTTTAAATACTTAGAGAACAAATAAGGATGACAAGTTATCACAGTGAACAAAGAAATGATTCGATTAATAATAGTACCTTTTGAGGTTATTTACATTCCAGGGGTGTGGTATTACATGACTATCCAAGTCCTCTAGGAAATATGCCCCAATGCCAGCCCTTGAAGTAATGCAATATGGTCCCTCCCAGTTTGGTCCTAATTTCCCCCAGGCTGGGTTTTTCGCGGTGCCAACAACTTTCCTGAGTACCAGATCATTGGGTTCTAGCTTTACGTTGGCATCATAGCCCTGCCTGAGTTTCTGTTGGTAATGCGTCAGCCGAACCATTGCATTTTCTCTTCTTTCTTCGATCAAATCCAAGACTGCTTTTAGGAGTTCATCATTGCTGGTCGGACTGAACGAGCTAGTTTTTAGAGTTGGGAACCCCGTTTCCAAAGGAATGACAGCTTCAGCGCCATAAGTCATTGAAAAAGGGGTTTCTCCAGTAGATTTGCGAGGTGTAGTTCTGTAAGCCCAAAGCACATGTGGCAACTCTTCAACCCACTTGCCCTTCGCATCGTCCAATCTCTTCTTTAATCCATTAACTATGACTTTATTAACTGCCTTAGCTTGCCCATTTCCTTGAGGATAGGAAGGGGTAGAGTATCTGTTCGTGATTCCCAGTTCGCTACAATAACTCCGAAATGCATTACTGTCGAACTGTAAGTCGTTGTTCGAGATGAGAGTATGAGGAACTCCGAAACGTGTAATGATATTCTTCCATACAAATCTTTGCACATCTACGTCTCGGATATTGGCCAGAGGCTCAGCTTCGACCCATTTGGTGAAATAGTCTGTGCCGACCAGAAGGTACTTTCTGTTTCCAGCGGCCTTTGGAATTGGACCCACTATATCCAAACCCCACTGTGCAAATGGCCTCGGACTAGATAGTGGGTTGAGGACTCCACCTGGTTGGTGTATGTTTGGCGCAAATTGCTGACATTGATCGCACTTCTTTACATAATTATGGGCTTCTTTTTGCATGTTCGGCCACTAATACCCTTGAGTAATGGCTCGGTGGGCCAACGACCTACCTCCAGTGTGACTCCCACAAATTCCTTCATGCAACTCTTCTAGTAGCGATTCAGCCGTCTCTGGATGAATACATAACATGTATGGTCCTGAGTAGAATCGTTTGTATAATTTTCGGTCTTCGGACAGCCAAAATCTGGTAGCCATCCTTCGAATTTTGTCAGCCTCTCCCCGCTCTTCCGGAAAAGTATCATCTTTCAAGAATTTGATTATAGGGTCCATCCAGCAGAGACTATCTCGAATCTGGTGGACTCGAACTGCATCCCTTCCTGTCCTGGTGGGCTCATGGAAATTCTCGACGAGGATAACTTTCGGCAAGTCTTGCTCTGAAGAGGTGGCTAGTGTGGCCAAAGAATTTGCATGCGCGTTACTGCTTCTAGGAACATGTAGTAGGCTAAAAAATTCGAATTCCGCCTATAGACGTTTGACTCAATTCAAGTATCCTTGCATTCTTTCATCCTTCGCTTCAAACTTCCCCTGTACTTGGCCCACAACTAATCTTGAGTCCGAGAACAACTCCACGGCCTTTCCTCCCATTCTTCGGATCATAGACATTTCCATCAATAGGGCTTCATACTCTGCCTCGTTATTGGTCGCACCGAAATCCAGCCTTAATGACTTTTCAATGACGATTCTCTTTAGAGATATCAAGACTAGCCCTACTCCAGAACCTTTCCGGTTCACAGTGCTGTCTACATACACTTCCCAACGGCAGGATCTTGTTGAGAAATCATGCCAACTGATTTTCCATCCATGTTTCTCTTTGTCGTTACTTCTTCTAAGCGGGGCTCCGTGAACTTGGCCACTAAATCCGCAAGGATCTGCCCTTTGACTGAAGTGCGAGGCATATATTTGATATCAAAAGCTCCTAAAATAGTGCCCCACTTGGCTATCCTCCCCGTGTAGTCGGCACTTCGAAGTACTGTCTTAAGTGGGAGTTGCGTAAGCACAACGACAGTATGTGCTTGGAAGTAGTGGGGCAATTTTCGTGTTCCAAGTACTACTACCAAAATAGCTTTTTCCAAAGGCAAGTATCTGATCTCGGCCTCATGTAGAGACTTACTTACACAGTAAACCGGCCTTTGTATACTTTGATCCATTCTTATTAGCACTAGACTTACAGTATGGGGAACTACTGCGATATAGGCAAATAAGACCTCATCTGGTTCAGGGCTAGACATAATTGGTGGCCGAGCCAAGTAGTCTTTAAGTTGTTGGAAAGCTGAGGCACATTCTTCAGTCCATTCAAATCCCTTCCACATGTTGATCAATGAGAAGAAGGGTTTACACCTATCCGCAGACCTGGAGATGAATCGGTTCAAAGCAGCTGCCGTCCGTGTTAACTTCTGAACCTCTTTCAGATTCCGAGGAGGCTGCAGATTTTGAATAGCCTTTATTTGATCGGGATTGACCTCAATTCCCCTGTGCGTTACCATGTAACCCAAAAATTTGCCCGATCCCACACCAAATGAGCACTTCGAGGCGTTTAAGCGCAACTTATGTCTCCTCAGGGTTTCAAAAATGTTATTAAGGTCCTTCACATGCTCAGAAATAACCTTGCTTTTTACCACCATGTCATCTATATAGACCTCAACGCTTTTGCCCAATTGTGATTTAAACATCTTGGTCATCATTTGCTGATAAGTAGAACCTGCGTTTTTTAGACCGAATGGCATCACTTTATAATGGTAATTACCAATAGGGGTAACAAAAGCGATTTTCTCCTGGTCATCTAGGGCTAACGGTATTTGATGGTAATTTTGGAAAGCATCCAAGAAATTCATCCGAGGATGGCCGACAGTAGCATCTACTAATTGATTAATCTTCAGCATAAGGAAAGGATCCTTAGGACAAGCCTTATTCAAGTCCGTAAAGTCCACAAAAACTCGCCACTTTCCGCTTTTCTTCTTTACCATCACAGTATTTGCCAACCATTTGGGGTAAAAAACTTCTTTAATAGCCCCAACTTGTTTGAGCTTCATCACTTCTTCTTTGATTGCATCTGCATTCTCTTTGGATGGCTGCCGAGGAGGCTGCTTCTTGGGTACACTCAGTGGGTTAACCCTCAAATGATGGCAAATGAACTCCGGATCCACTCTTGGGGCTTCATAAGTACTTCAGGTGAATAGTCAATATTTTTTTTTAAGGAAATCAATTAGCTCTTCCTTCTCTGGTTGAGGTATTTGAGACCTGATTTGAAAGTATCTTTCAGGATTGTTCCCAATTAAAACCTGCACCAAGTCCTCGCATTTAGCGCCTTCATCAAGATCTTCGACGAGTGATAATCGACCCCTTAACTGTTATAGGTCTCCCTTCGCCCTGGCTGAAGATTCAGTCTTAGGCTCGTGTCGTATGGCAACCACCAAACATTACCTAGCCGAGGATTGATCTCCGCGGATTTCACAAACGCGCCTTTCGGATGGATATTTGACTTTTTGATGTAGAGTGGAGGAAACAGCCCTTAGTGTGTGTAACCAGGGTTTGGCTATAATTGCCGTATAAGGGGAATAAACATCTACAACAATGAAGTCCACTTCAACTACTTCTGAGCCAGTCTGCACGGGCAGCCATATCTGTCCTTTTGGGGTGACCATCCTTCCCTCGAAGCTGACCAGGGGAGAACAGTATGGAGTTAAGTCATTAAGCCAGAGGTTCAGCCCCTTGAAGAGGTCAGGATACATAATCTCCACCGCGATACCCTGGTCCACCATCACCTTCTTCGCATCATATCCTCCGATCCTGAGTGTGACTACCAATGCATTGTCGTGAGGTTGAATGGTTCCAGCTTTATCTTCGTCCAAAAAGCCTAAAACGGGCAGGACATATTGTCTAGAGCTCTTCGGATCTCGGCCAATATCCCCTGTTGGTAGTCGAGCCATTGACATAACTTTGGACGGCCAGGACCCTGTTCTTCCTGGCGCTGCGAAAATGACCTTAATAGTACCTAATGGAGGTTTCATAGAATCTCTCTTCTCAGACTCAAAATTCACTTGACCTTCTCGGTCACTGGAGTGGTGCAAAAGGTGCCTCAATCTGCCTTCATAGACCAAGTGGTCCAAATGATCCCGCAAACTTCTGCAGTCTTCAGTGGCATGCCCATGGTCTTGGTGGTATTGACAATAGAGATTGTGATTGCGTCTCTCAGGGTTCCCTACCATTTTACTCGACCATCTAAAGAATGATTCATTCTTGATCTTTTTTAGGACTTGATGAACTGGCTCCTTGAACACTGTATTGACTACTTGAGCATTGTTGAACCCGACTGCCCAGCGAAATCTCTCCTCGGCTTATTGTTGTTGTAACGATCTGACCTAAAGTCCTTCCTGTCCTGGGGGATAACCTTATCCTTACCCTTCCTTTGCTGCTGATCTTCTTCAACCCTTTTATATTTTTCAATACGGTCCATAAGTTGACGCATGTTAGTGACAGGCTTGCCGGACAAGGATGTCCTTAAACCATGATCAATGGGGAGGCCCAGCTTAAACGTGTCTAGGGCCATTGCATCAAAGTTTCTCTCCATATCGTTAAACATTTCCCAATATCTATCCGAATACGCCTTAAGGGACTCACCTTCACGCATGCTCAAGGATAGCAGAGAAGACAAGGGCCTGGCCACCCTTCGGCATGTGACGAAACGTGAACCAAAAGCTTGAGTGAGCTCTTGGTAGGAATTGATGGAGTTTGCTTTCAGGTTGTCAAACCACCTCATTGCCACAAGGTTGTCAAACCACCTCATTGCCACAGGTCTAAGACTAGAAGAGAATACCTTGCACATTAGAGCTTCATCTCTGGAGTAGACAGCCATCCTTTGGTTAAAATGGCTTACATGTTCCACAGGGTCAGTTTTACCGTTGTAAATAGTAAAGGTTGGCTGGTTAAAACGCTGAGGAAGCTTTGCTCCTTCGATCCTGCACGTGAAAGGTGACCTGGAGATTTGATTCAAAGCCTTACTCATGGCATCATTTCCCACCCCTCTATGTGATGGCCTTTGAGGTTGCTTTTTGCGAGGGTGTTCATCCTCATATGAAAAAGATTCACTGATTGGAGTTCGAGACTTTTGTTCATAAGTGATGTCTTGTTCGTCACCCGAGTCGTTATCAGAATGCGAGGCAGTACGTTTTCTTTTCGCATGGCGCAACTCCCTTCTTAACCTTTCAATCTCTATTTGCATGCTGTTCTTCTCTGCATGAGAAGCATGACTTCCGCTACGAGGTTGAGTTCGTTCAGTGTGTGTAGTATGCACATTGCCTTCACGGTCTTATCTCCGCTTCAAATTGAGAAAAGGGTCTATATGTTGGGACGCCCCAGATTCTGCCGGTTGTTGCCCTAGTTCACCAACTGCTGCTGCTTCCCTTTACACTCAAGCTCTTCCCACAGACGGCGCCAATTGTAGGGTTAGGATTTGTGGCCCAAGCCAAAAACAATGAATTTGTAGAGTATGGGTGAAAGAGCTAGGTTGAGTATGAGATCAATAACAATGAATCACAACCCTCAATCACAAACCAACATGAATTTACACGTAAAGAATGGATATCCGAAGAGCTATATTATTGATTATCTGGTGAATACAGATCTTAGGGTTCTAGTAAAGTTCTTATTTTTTTTCCTACCTTCGTTAGGAGCTTCTTTCCTTTATATAACCTCCCTTCTCCTCATCTCTATTATCTACTTGTATCTCATCCGTGAGTCTACTTGAGTATATGTCATGTCAAGCATCTCTTTTAGCTCTGTGTGAGTGGCTGTAGGTGAGGATACAGTGTTCAGGGGTCTTCTCCACATAAATGCAGCCAGAAAAGTTGCTGTAGAGTATTGAATACGGTGGTAGCAGCTTTCCCTTTAGATATTTCTTCATCCTTATCGTCTCCAAGTGTACTCAGAGCTTATCTTGATCAGGAGGAGTCCTCGGAAGATCATCTTGACCTTTTATACGTTCAATTGATCCATACTATTTGCGTCAGGGGAATATAACCTCTTCGGACAGAAGGCGACCTTTTCAGATTGTAATCACTTTTCCCTCTGGGGGGTCCCTCTTCCAGATAGGCCTTGCCTTTACCATCTCCTTCTTCTCGGTCGCACAGTAGTCCTCATACGAACTCTTGGCCCACTATGTTAGATTGAGCCTTTTTCCCCCCACAAATAGCTATATTGTTAATTAAATGATTAAATTTAAAAATTTTGTGTATTTTAGAGTTATTCATTAAACATGAGTTTATTGATTGAATAGTAAAATTTCATTTAATTAACATGGAATGTTGCATGCACAATAAATAATTAAAATGTGTATTTTAATGAGGGTTGTTTTTGGTACACATAATTTTTTTAGTGGGTACGGTACCCCCGCAAGTCTTGGCCATCCATTTTCATGGATTTAATCCTGACCGTGGATTTATGTTAAGTGAAAAATGTATTGCTGGTAGAGCAAGCTACCGTATAAAAGCCAAAAATAATCCTAAAACAAAGAAGCAAATCTTCTTTCAATTTTGGGGGCGAACCAAGAAGTAGATATTCTCTTGCATTTTCTCAATGAACTTCTTTCAGCATTCTGTCAATCAATGAAGGTAAAACTCTAATTTCCAAATGATCAGTGTTGTCTGCATATCACTACTCTCTCATCTGGCTGCATGTCATTGATCTCTCATATGGGTATTGGCTGCATATCATATCATTGCACTCTCATATGGGTGTTAGGTACGGAGTGGAACTTGTTATATGATTCAACATGAAATAATTCTGAGTGGACTGGACTGAGGTCTTTTGGAAAAGAAAAGAAAAGAAAGAAGTCATACTGATGCCATTCAATTGCTTTGGTGGGTTAATCTATTCTAACTGTACTTGACTAAAAATGTTGTGAAATATCTTACCGTTTAATTGCTTTGTTTTGGTGGGTTTATTTTGAAACTATCCTAACTGGTCTGAAATAAAGTAGCTCAAAAAAGACTTTTATTTGGGTGTTAGGTTCTTATGTTTTTGAGGTATTGGAAATTATGGGTATTGGGATTTTAACTTGAACTGTCATCATTGCTGCTGTTAAATGGTGTGTTTGATTGATGAAAAAAATGCTGGAAAAAAAATGATTTTGAGTTGGGTATTAGGGTTTTTGAGGGCATCGAATTGAGTTAGCTTTTAATTTGAATATTCTTTATATTTTTTAATTAAATGAAGGTTTTGGTTGATGAAATAATGAAGAAAACAAAAAGATAATTATTCTGATATTAGGCTCTTAGGGAGCAGATGCAATTATGTGTTAAGTGCTATGTGTTCAAATAGACTGGAATCATCTTTGAGCAAGACAAAACTCTGCTCTGCTAAAAAAGAAAGCTGGGAATTTTGAAATGGGTTATGCTGAGGCAATGGGTTGCATGAACAGGGGTTTATGTGTGGTGGTTAGTATTGGGTTGGTGTTGATTTCACTACCACGTTTTGTGTTGGGCTCACTGACCCAACCAATGGTAAAGAGCAAAATCACATTTTTCTATTTATGTTTGTTCATAGTGTTCTTTTAATATGTTTGGTTCTTGGGAATGTGAAAAGGAAAATTATTGAAAGTTGCTTCTTTGATTAACATTTCCTTTCATTTGCTTGATTCTCTCTGATAACTGAACTAAGAGTTAGATTTGCTATTTTTAATTTTTTTATTTGATTAACATTTCCATTAGTGAGGGCTTTCTCTCTTATTCTTTCTGATTTCTTACAGTGGTGAAAGTGGAGTTGGAAAAACTGAGACAGCTAAAATAGAAGTGCAATACTTGATTGCTCTTGGTGGTGGCAATTATGGGATAGAGTCTAAAATCCTTTGGACAAATTATATACCGAAAGCATTTGGGAATGCAAAAACCTCAAGGAAAGACAACTCTAGCTGATTGTGAGTTCTTTCTTTTCTTCATTGTGGAAGGTTCTCCTAGGTTTTTCACGGTTTATAGCAGAAAATTTTTGTTGGGAGATGATTGTTAAAGTTTTGCAATGATAATTAATGACTACCGTCAATTTTCACAATTTAGATTGGAGAAGAGGTATGCAATTTGGTTTAATTGTTTAAATATGTTGATTATATTCTGATTTGTGCAGAGGAAGTTGATTGATATTCATTTTACTTCACTGGGGAAGATATGTGGTACTAAAATCCAAACCTTACGCATGTTTGATAGTGAATAATTGTTGTCATGTTATGCTATTTTTGTGATTCATACCAATCAAGTTTATTGACTTAATTTCTGTTAGAACCTCATGCTTAATTTACCAATAATAATTATGAACAGTTCTGATAGAAAAGGAAACAAGTTGCCCCATCTAAGTGCTTGGAACTTTTATATATTCATTTTTCACTTATGAACTTATCAGTCTCCTTTAAGCAATCAAGGGTAATGCAACTGGTCAATGGCGAGAGGTCATACCATGTCTTTTACCAACTTTTTGCTGGTGCTTCATCAGTTCTTAGAGGTAGGACTTTCATTTTAATCAATCCACTCAAGTTTCTCAAAGTTTAATTTTTTAGTTTGGCTGATTCAATTCTTTCATCATGCATACCTTAGAAAATTAGAAAATTAGTGAGTCTTGGTTCAAATATCATAGCATAACATTTTTCCAAAACACTAGCTGCAGATCCATGTTAAAGGCCATTTAACATGGTTAATGTCCATGCACCTTATATTGACCATACAGTTTTAGTAATTTTCTATGATGTCACCTTGACTATGTACCCATTACATAATACTTTGCGTTATTTTGGTATCCATTTCAGACATAGACATATATGTCTATCCTGTTAAATTGGTCTTCCATTCACCATTTGTTTGGGTGCCCATAACTCATTATCAGATGTAATGATTATGACAATGATATCCATGTATTTGGCATCCATCACTTTGCTATTGGTCACTGTTCTGAAGGGCCATGACATGAAAATTTTAAGCAGGAATATGGTATGTATACATTCCGAAATGTAGAAAAACGATGCAGTTAATAAGATGCTGGCACCATTAAGCATGTTTTACCCCACTAACTGATATGGTCCTTTGAGCAGTTTAGGTATTTATTGACATTAATATCCCATTGATTCATTATTTTCATGTTCCTTATTATCAAGTGTTGTTCTAATCACACTGTCACGCTTCTTAATGTGATAAAATTGCAAGCTGCGAGAAAAACTACAGAGATGGCTACAAATAAAGATGCCATGCTGCTAGAGTTGCTTTTGTTAAAATTGTTTAGATACAGATGGATGGGAAATTTTTCAATACAAATAGCTAAGAGATTGGCTTTGTTTGATTTTGTTAATTTTACTAATTTTTGTATTTTAATGATGTCAACCTAGTGAGCAAAAGCTTATTGGAGGGTGAGAGAGGGAGAAAGAGATTATGTTTAAGGTTTTGTCAAAGACACTGTAACTTGTATGTACATAATTTACATCAATGGAAGATGAATTTTGAAAGATTAAAATCTTTCTACCTTTTCTATTTTCCCAACATTTTCAATCTTCCCTAAACTTAGTGATTTCTTGTGGGGTACGTGATGCATGTAACTCTATTATCATGTATTCACACTAAAATAATGAATCACAGGTATGATGCCAACTTGTCTAGCCTACGATTAAGGACAACAACGCTAAAGCCTTATCTAAAATTTTGGTGCCTTAAGTTGCTTCTTGGATTGGTCCAAAAAAATAAACGTTGTATCTTTGGATGGAGGAAAATTGAATCTACCATCTAAATCATTACAATCGATGTTTCTCTATTTCTTAGTATCCATTCCAATAAGAGCTTATGCTCATATATATATATATATATATAAAGGAGGCGATAGAGACTGAAGCAACTAAAAGAAAACAAAGCCATAAATTAGATGACTTAGTTTCAACAATAGCCATGAATTTGGAAAAAAAAAAAAAAATCACACGACAAGCCATTGGTCATTATAAAACTACTAGTAAGTGACACTTATAATGTATGAAAAAAAATTAATATAGTAATATTTTTTTTCACATTTATTTAATTTTCAAAATAGGAATTTTGATAGTTATGCCAATTATCAATACATGTTTATTAAGATTGTATTATAAATGAAACTATATATTTTACCATTTAAAAAATATATGATATGCCAAGATTTTAATGAAATATTTAAATATAATATATAATTTAAATTAAATTTATAAAATATAAAATAATAATCTATAAAATTTTGAAACTTCAAAAGCTTAGGTAATATTACAAGATCAATATAAAGAATCATTCTAGATTTCAAGAGCATTATGATCATTTTTTAGGTTCTAAGGGTATTCTGGTAATTGTTGAGAGTTTCGGGGGGTATTTTGGTAATTTTCAAGTTTTATAAGGTATTTTGATCATTTTATATGTTTCAAGGGTATTTTGAAAATTTTAAGGTTTTAGGGTCGTTTCAATCATTTTTAAGGTTTTATGAGTATTTCGGTCATTTTTTAGGTTTAATATACATTACGGTTGTTTTTTAGGTTCTAAGGACATTACTATCACTTTTTAAGTTACAAGGTCATTCTAGTCATTTTTTAGGTTTCGTTGTCATTTAGGTAATTTTTTTAGTATCTAAGGGTATTTCAATTAGGATTTGGTTTTAGAGAGTATTTCAGTCATTTTTTTAGGTTTTATGATCATTTTTTAGGTTTTAACGATAATGGAAGCGTCGAATATGATAATGGAACCATCGAATATGAGAAAAAAAAAAAGAGAACTACCGAATGTGACAAAAGAAATGTCAAATGTGATGTTGGAACTGCACAATGTGATAATGGAACCATCAAATGTGAGAAAAAAAAGTAAGGGAATCACTAAATGTGAGAAAAGAACTGTCACATATGATATTAGAACTGCACAATGTGAAGATGAAACTGTCAAATGTGAGAAAAGAACTATCACATGAGATGTTGGAATTGCACAATGTGAAGATGGAATCGTCAAATGTGAGAAAAAAAGTAAGAGAACTACTAAATGTGACAAAAAAATTGTCATATGTTATGTTGGAATTGCATAATGTGATGATGAAACCGTCAAATATGAGCAAAAAAATAAGGAAATCACCGAATGTGACAAAAGAACTATCACATGTGATGTTGAAACAGTTCTTTTGTCACTACACAATGTAAGGATGGAACCATCAAATATGAGAAAAAAAGTAAGGGAAGCACCAAATGTGAGAAAAGAACTATCACATGTAATGTTGAAATTACACAATGTGAAGATGGAACCGTCAAATATGAAAAAAAAGTAAGAACCACTAAATGCGACAAAAGAATTGTCACATGTGATGTTAGAACTACACAATGTGAAGATGGAACCATCAAATGTGAGAAAAAAAAAAAAAGGGAACCACCAAATGTGACAAAAGAATTGTCACATGTGATGTTAAAATTGCACAATCTGAGGATGAAACCATCAAATGTGAGGAAAAAGTAAAGGAACTACCAAATGTAAGAAAAAAACTGTTATATGTGATGTTGGAACTGCATAATGTGAGGATGGAACCGTTAAATATGAGAAAAAAGTAATCTGATATAGCAGGTTACCTACTAGTGAGTACTGTACCCCTTTTTTTTTAGGGGGTACTGTAGAATTACCCTTTTAATGATGAGATTTTTAAAATATTAATCTAATAAATTTTTTTTTGAATGATATATTTGTAAAGAGTTTCATTTGATATAAGTATAACTTAATTCTGTCTCAATAAATTTTGATCTGTCATAATTGAATTCAATAACAACCTCCAAAACTCCTTTTATACATGAAAACTTTTTTGATGAGTTTTTAAACATGAAAACTGGCACCAGCACTGAGGCATCATTTAATAAGCGGGCAAGCTTACTTAGAAGCATATTCACTTTGCACAACTTTGGTCCATGGTATGGATACTAAGAATTTTTTATTTTCTTTGCGTTAAGTTAAAGCAAATCTATCAAAATGGTTCTTTAGATATAAAATGGAATACTAGATAGAGATTTTTAAAAACTAAAATCATACTTAAGAGTGTTTGTGTAAAGAGAATTATAGAATGTCTTTTTATTTTGGGCAAATTATAACTTATCCACTTGTGGTTTAATTGAAATTTAAGTTGCTTACTTGTGATTCGAAAACCCATGATGCAAATGTTTCACTGGATTCTTTCTGATCTTATTTGATATTGTATTTTTATGTTTTTTGTGTTTTTGGAGGGGAGAGATATAAAAATAAAGCAAAATTACATATTTAGCCCCATTTTTTAACAAAAGTTTACCTTAGGTGAGTAAAGTTTCAAATTTCAAATCACAGGTAGATAACTTAAATTTTAGTTAAATCATAGGTGGGTAAGTTGTAATTTAACTTTTTTCCCCAATATAAGTCATGTCCAAGTTACACTTAATATTGTGGTAATAGTATAGAATCAATTGATACTTATATATAATCTCATAGTAGGATTTATACTTCAAATCTATGTCACATTTCATATTAATTAAATAACAAAATTTAGTTAGTTTGTAGCCAATAGTTACAACTCCAATCAATATCTTTTTCATTTAATGTGAGTTTTGATAAATTCATTATTAGATTATATTTTCTTCTTATATTCTTCATGCTTGCAAAATTCCAAAAGATTAATGATCAATAGTTATTTCATCAATAAAATATTTAAATTTTAAGTTTTTATAATCTAAAATTATGTATAAAAAATAAAAATTATCGATTGAATAGTAAATAACATCTGATTAGCACAAAATTTGACATGTGTGTTAAAAACATAAAGAGCTTGAAATCCAACCATTAAAATTTCAAAATATATACTCATGTTAATTTTTTTAGTGGAAGTTATAGCCATTTTTTATAACCAAGTTTTTAGCCAAAGTTTGGCCTTAATTGAATGTCCTTGACATCCAAAATCACAAACTCAAATTTTTTTTTTCCCATATATATTATAATAAGAAAAAACTGAAGGTTTGAGCCTTGAGGAGATAATGTAATCCCTTAATTTCCCAATAAATAAATCTTTCAAAATATCTTTCTCAAGTTATTGACTGTTGTTTCTAAAAAAAAAAAATTATTGAGTGTTGCAACACATTGAAAGAATTATAATGTTTAATATGAACTAATCCTTAAAGCATTCACAGCAGTAAATCTAAAATTTTAGTTATTTAGCTATACAAAAAGTCACTTTATTTATTTTACGTACACATATGCTGCAGCAGCGGATCTATTTTAGCTTTCAATACAATAAAATAATATAAACATTACAATAAAATAATATATTTCCTACAATAAAATAATATATCCCACTACTCACAAAAACATTTACAACACTAACTATAACCACCTCTACCATCAGCCATAGCCACAACCACAACCACACCTACAACAACCACCACCACCACCACCGGCCACAACCACCACTCTACTTTGACAACCACAATACAACATAGAAAAAAAAAAAAAACAAAAACAAAACTAAGGAACAAGCCACTGCCAAAGCCAAAATACACTAAACCCACTGCCAAAGCCAAAATCATTCACCACCACTACCATAGTCAAAATCAACTACCACCATTACAACCACCAAACCCATATGAAAATACGTTAACAAAAATAAAAAATAAAAACTCAATCATAGCAAAGAGAATAAAGAGGGCAGTGGTGGCTTGCGGTTGAGGCGGATGGGTTTGATTGGCATTGGGTAAGTGTTGGCATGGAGGATTGGGCGGAGGCATGGGTCGGAGGTGTGGTTCAGCGGCTTGGGGCTTGGGTCGACTTGGGTCGATGACGTTGAGGCCGGCAGAGGCTTGGGTCGGAGACGTTGAGAGAGAGAGAGAGAGAGAGAGAGAGAGAGAGAGAGAGAGAGAGAGAGAGAGAGAGAGAGAGAGAGGCATGGATTGGGCGATGGGGCTTGAGGTGGGTTGGCGAGCTGGGTCGGTGGAACAGATCGGCAATGAGGGAGTTGGCCGGCAAGTTGAGGGATGAGGGAGATGAGGGAGCTGGCCAGCGAGCCAGAGAGAAAAAAAATTGAGGAAGAAAGAAGAAAGAATGAGAAGCCAAAGAGAGAGAGAATAGGAAATGTTTATTTAATGAGAGAAGAGAGAGAAGTGTAATAATTTTTTTTTTTACCTGTGAGCTGCATGATGGTTTTTTGTGATTGAGAGCTAAAAAAATACTATTATACCTATATAGCACCATTACTGTGAGTGCTCTTATACTTTAAGTTGGATAGTTATTATTCTAGCATTACCATTTCTAGTTGAAAACGCACTTCTAATGAATCTTCTTTTTTTTTTAAGTGTAATTTAAATCTACAAATCAAGGAATAAAGTATGGTAGGAATTAACCTTTTTATTTTTGGTGCTTTTTGCACTACATAAACACTGGCATTTGCCACGGGTAAGTCGAGTGAACTTCTCTAAAGAAATTGCTCAAGAATTATACTGTTTAATCTGAACCGATCCTTATAATTTAAGTTGGAGAGTTATTATTCTAGCATTACCATTTCTAGTTGAAAACGCACTTCTAATGAATCTTTTTATTTTTTATTTTTTATTTTTTAAGTGTAATTTAAATCTACGAATCAAGGAATAAAGTATCGTAGGTATTAACCTTTTTATTTTTGGTGCTTTTTGCACTATAAACACTGGCATCTGCCACGGGTAAGTCAAGTGAACTTCTCTAAAGAAATTGCTCAAGAAAGAATCGCCTTGCACAGTAAGAGTTACCCTCTTATTTTCTTTTTCTATTCTGTTTCCACCATTTTTGGTTGACCAAAGTATGGGCTCTAATTATGTAGAACTTATCTGAAATACCTTCTCATTATTTGAATTCAGTTTTCATGATGGGTCTACATCAACTTCTCTTGTTTGTAGGACAATAAAGGCAGCATAAAGAGTGGTGAAGCCTGCAATAGTTGCACTCTTATCTGGTATATAATTTAATGCTAACCAATTTTGCCTTGCTTTTGAATTTTGAAAATTATAAGTACTATTGCCATTATTTTTTCAAAATTTCAAAGCAATTTTCACCTTTAAAATTAAAGGAGTTAATAACCAGAATGTAATTTTTGTCATTCATATTAAGGGCAAACACAGGCCCTATGCCGCTGGATCCAAGAGTTCAAAAAAACATTCTATGTGTCAGTGTTACACACCTCTCTTTTTTGTTAAACAATTTTGAGTAATTATTTAGTGGGAAATTGCATTTAACCCACTTGTGGTTTGGCCTATTTTAACAAAGCCCACATTTGGTTTAAAATTTATTACTTAACCCACCTAAGGTGGGTAAGAGGTGCCCTCTGTTAGACACCCGTTACCCACCTCTGTCATTTTTGTTAGAAAATCCCCCTTACTCTTTAAGCCGAAATTAGAACCCTAATAAAACCCCCAAAAAGAAGAATGAGCTCTCTCCCTCTCTCTACCTCAGAATTCCTAAAAATCCCCAAACCCATTATCCCTTTCTCTTTTTATTTTGATTGCCTGGCTGAGTTCAAGTTTGCTAGGTCCCTATTCATTGCCATCATTCTCCAAGCGGTTCTGTGGTTATGTGTTCTTTTATTTTGTCTCGATTTGTTCATGGTGATGAATTGGAACTCTTGGGTTCTTTGATAGCTGGTTTTTGGAAAGGGTGGTTGTTTCTTTGTATTTGGATTTAGATTTTTGGTGTGTATTTGATGAGATGTGGTTTTTTATTTGGGTTTATGGGTTGTAGTGCTTGGGTGGTGGTGTGGATTGGGGTTAGTGGTGGAGATTGGGTTTGTGGGTCGTAGTGCTTTGCAAAGGAGCTCTTGCTGGTATTAAGAAAGTCTCTTGGTAGACAAACAATACATAAAAAAAATGTGAGGTGGGGTTGCTTTAGTTTCGGGTTATGTTTTGATAGATTGAAAGCTTCAAAACATCTCTTTGGTGTATTTTATTCCTAATTTGTTTTTCTTTTTCTCCCTAAACAATCACAATTGAGGACACACAAACCCACACCGAAGCCGTGACTACCCAATACCCACCCAAAACATTTGTTTGCTGCCCTTTGTTCATACATTTGCAAAAGATTTTCATAGTTTCAACATCATCATCTGTAGAAGTTTCTTTATCTTTGCCATTTCTTCATATTAATGGATGAATTTGCGAAATTTTGATCTTGATATTTTTAGTATAAATGGTTTTTTTTTTTTTTTTTTTTTTTTTTGGGGCTCTGGATTCAAAAGAGTAGATGGAGAAGAGAGACATAAAATATTATTGAAAATACATTTTTACCTCTGTTTTTCTAACAGAAAATGGTAAGGTGGGTTACAGATGTCTAACGGAGGACACATCAGATGGGTTAAGTGACACTTTTTAAACCATGAGTAGGCTTAGTTAAAACTGGCCAAACCATAGGTGGGTTAACTACTATTATCCCTTATTTTAGTATTAGTATCCTCTCCTTAGTCCTCTCACATCAATGGTAGCTCCAGCAATTTTTTTAGGGGGTTATTAAGAAACTCAAATTTAATAAAAAGAGAATTTGAATATATCGAGTTATTGACAAAAAGAAGAAGAAGAACAAATGCAAATATATGAAGTTTTACAATTTTTTCTACAAGTTTTTATATTTTGAAATAGTTAAATGATAGTCTATTATCAGTTGTCATGATCTATTGTTAATGTGAGTAAGTCTGACAATTTTATTTTGTTAAGTTTGTATAACATTTTTAATTTTATATAATTGTCATTATCTATTTTCATTGTTTTTATAAAAATATTTTAAATAAACTAGTAAAAAAATATTTTATATACAAATAAATAAACTGGTAATATATATTTTTTTTTCAAGTAAGGGGGTTCAAATGAACCCCACCTAAAGAGTATGTAGTGTCGCACTTGTCTCACATAAAACAAGATTTATTAATCAAAATTGTGATGAGATCCACCATTTATGTGAGAAGAAGAAGAATCATGTTATTGTGCTTGGGAGTATGTAATAATTCTCAAATAGTTTCATACTTTTATCTGTCAACTTCTACTTGAAAGGAATTGGGCCTAAAACCACACTGCTGTGTTGTTTTTTGTTTCCCTTTTTTGGGTCTGATGTGGCTGATGACGTGTCTAGGGCTGATGTGGCTTTTTGCTGACGTCATCAAATGGTATCATTGATGACGTCATATTAAGCTGACGTAGTTCTTCGGTGCGTGGATGGCATGTGAGATCTTCTTTGCGTGCTATAGATGTTTGTTTGATGCCAAGAACGAAATTTGGCTTTGATACCATGTTAAATATGTTATTATCAACTCGATGTGTTATACCATGTTGTATATGCTAGAGTGGATGCGGAAGGAAAAACATAGAATAGGAACATCGAGAACATGAGGGCTACGTGTTTCAGCCTTGTCGGCCTACATCCATGGAGGAATCTTGTAAGAGTTACATCTTTATTGTATAAGAGTGTAATATAATAACCTGTGTTACAATGAACCCTAACATGAGTATATATAAGCTACTAAACTTTAGACTATTAGTACAAGTAGGACTGAGCTTGGGCATATTACATTGAGCTATTATGTCTAATATATCTCTAACACCTTTTGGAGCAATTATTTGAATTGCTTTAGTTGTTGACTCATCAAATATTGCATCTAGCTTATGCTTGACCCAGTTGAGCCCATTGCTTTGAAGCAATTCGGCCACAATGATAGCTCCATCTGAATTCACCCCTTCCTTAGGCTTTGGAATGAAAGATGGATGGTCTGGTACCCAAGAATCCTCTCAAATCTTAATGGTATTTCCTCTTCCCAGTAATAGGCATGCTCCTTTTGATATGAGATGTTTTGTACCTTCTAAACTTTTCCATACTTGGAGAGGGGTTACTAGGAGTGCTATGACTAAGCCAATTATCTCTAACCTTATATTTAGCTCGAAGGAGATTGACACAATGACAATCTTTGTTGGTTAACACCCACCAAGCCAATTTGGATCAGAGGGCTTGGTTGAAGTCCCAGAAGGTCCTAAAACCAAGTCCACCTTCCTTTTGAGGCCAACAAACCGAGGACCAAGCCATTGGAGATAGGTAATGACCCCCATCAGCTTTGGGCCTCCACCAAAAGCGCCTGACCGCTGCATCCATTTTCTCGTATAAGCTCTTGGGAAATTGAAGAGTGGACATAGTGTAGCACGGAACTGCCTGCACTAATGCTTTGATGAGAGTAGCTCTGCCAGCCCACGATAAGTTCTTACTTTTCCAGCCTGAGAGTTTGCCATCAAGCCTCTCTTTGATTGGGATGAGGTCCTTGGTTCTGTTGTTAGTTAGAGATAGTGGCACTCCAAGATATTTGGTATTTTGGGATAGCTTTTTAAGCCCCCAACGGCATCTGACTTGATTAAGAAATTGTGGAGACGCCCCCTTTGAAGGAAAAACCCCTGATTTATCTAAACAAATTTCTCGGCCTGACCAGCAACAATATTTTTCTAAGCACCTCTTGAGAGTGGATATTTCATCTAGCTTTGCATTGCAGAGCAATAAAACATCATCAGCATAGCACAATTTGGAGATGGGCGGAGCTGTTCTTGAGATTCTCACTCCTTCTAAGTTACCATTGTGCACTTCATTGTTTGTAAGACGCATTAACACTTCGCTCCCCAAAATAAACAGACAAGGGGACTAGCACTTCCTCTTTATCACGTAATAATTGATCCATTGAGTAAATTAATGAATTAAATTAACGATGGGATATTGGGATCTGCCATGTAAGAAGAGAGAGTATCATTTATCATGATGGGGTACCTAATAGCTTAATACTCTTATCATTGAAGTTTTGTTTTCTATTCCATTTGAAAAGAATGGGGCCTGAAATTACAGTTTTTACCATCTTCTTCTTCTTCTTTTTTTTTTTTTTTTTGAGTAATTCCAGAAGAAGCAATTTAAGGAGGCAAAAAAGGAAAGGAAGCAGAACCTAAGATATGGCTGAGAACGAAGCAGATAGTGCTGCAATTGATATAGAAGGTTTGGCACATTCCATAGAAGATTGGATGTCCCAAGATCGATTCATGTCACCTAATTGTTGCATCTTCAAAACCCCAACCATACTCCGAGATCTTAATCAAAAGGCTTATGTGCCTGGTGCATTTTCTATTGGGCCTTTCCACCACGGCCGTCCAGAGTTCAAAGACACGGAAAAAATTAAAAGCAAGTATTTGCATGGTCTTATTTCTCGATCACCCTATCCGGAAACAATATTGAGGGAATTAATCAATTCAGTCAAGAATGTGGAGAGAGAGGCCCGTGAGTGTTATGCTGGGCCAATTGGTTACAGCCCAGATGAATTTGTAAAAATTTTGGTGATTGATGGCTGCTTCATTATTGAACTATTACGCAAGATGGCTTATGTGGAGCTTAGAGAGGAGAATGACCCGATTTTCTCCATGGATTGTATGCCTCAGTTTATATGCCATGACTTGATATTGCTAGAAAACCAAGTACCTTGGGTGGTACTGGAGCGTTTGTTCAACATGACGAGGGATCCTACACACAACAATGTCAACAAGCCCCTAATTGAAATGGTCAAATCATTTATTGCCGATTTCCTTTTAGAACCGCCTTCAGGTGACCCTCCTATCCAAGACATTAAGCATATCGTTGACGTGGGTAGAAAATTGTTGGTTTCATCAATTGCAGGGGAAGAGGGCCATCCAATAGATCCAGATTGGACTCTCCTGCCTTCTGCTACAAGGCTCGTAGAGGCTGGAGTGAAAATCAAAAGGGGCGAGTCCACAGACATCTTGGACTTAAAATATGATAATGGTGTCCTGGAAATCCCTCCATTAAAAACTGATGAGACAACAGAAACCTTTTTTCGGAATATCATCAGCTTTGAACAATGCTACCCAAATTGTGAAGCTAGGTTCACTTCCTATGCTATGCTCCTAGACAACCTCATTAACACTGCCAAGGACGTGGACATACTCAGCGAGAATAAGATCATTAAGAATTGGTTGAATCCAGCGGATGCGATCCCGTTCTTCAACAAGCTGTACTACAATACTAGTGTCAAGAAAATGTATTACCAGAGCCTTTGCGGGAAAGTGAATGAATATTGCAATCGCAGGTGGCCTAGATGGCGAGCTGTGCTTGTGCGCAATTATTTCAACACTCCATGGGCTATTCTGTCAACAGCGGCAGCAGTCATCCTACTGATCCTCACCTCCGTACAAACTTGGTACGCCGTCTTTAAGAAATAAGAGTATGGAAAAGTGAACTTTCCTTTATTATTGTATGGTAGCGTATATGCGTGGGATATTTTATTTATTTTGCCTATTCCTGTTTGCTATTTAAACTCTTTATCAATTTTACTTTTCCTCTTTATCAATTGCAATCCAATTCATGCTAAACGCTATCCAGAAAAAAGGTAAAGTTTGACATAATAGAACTGAACACCGCTAATTTGGCTCATTTACTAATTTGCTGATTTGTTGGAAGTGCGTAAAAGTTCCCTTATGCCTAGAAAAAGTAAGACTTCAAAAAACTGTACACAAGTAAGCTAATTTAACTCAAAAAAGAAAAAGGAAAGCAAAATCTTAGAACAGAGCCAACAGTAAACTTCTGAGCACCTTTTCATAAGCCGAGCAATAGTTCTTACGTTGAGGCCAACATGCTGATAAGGTACCCACTTTAGGTTGTTGAAGCAACAGGTAATTGTGTGCAACCATGCATCAGCACAAATTTCTTAATTCACAATCTATTGATTAAGGAATGGGCACTATTTTGAAAAACTGAACCCTACCCAGACCAACCTTTATATGCCAAGCCTGGGCCATCATACTATCAAGGATTTTGAAGAGCGTTAAGCAAATGAATCCACATTAGGAGATTCTCTAGGTTGAAATATTTTGTATTGTGATTTTCTTTTCTTCTTCTGTTAGTAATGAATTTGGTGATATGTCAACATAAATAATGGCTTAATAATACCGCTGGTCCCTAAAGTTTAGCCCATGACCAATTTAATCCCTAAATTTTTAAATGATCATTTAGTCCCATAGATGACATGGCCAAACTAAAAATTGACACATCATCACTCCTTATAGACTGAAGCAAACACTTAAAGTTTGTTAGGGATTTAAATTGATCACTTTAAAATTTAGGGACTAAGATCTCTCACGAGCAAAAATTTATGGATCTTGGACCAACAATGTATTTTGATGACAAAGTATTAATTTTTACTGAAAAGGGAGAGATATTTTTTGTTGATATTGCAGTAAACAAACCAAAATATAAATTTGTGAGAAATTAAAAAAAATTTATAAATAATTTATTTGTATGCAATCACAATTTGCAACGAATTTAAAACCCATGGAACAAGTATTGAACAGAATATTAATCATGACTATCTTGTCAGCAGTTTGCACCCATGCTGAAATCATATAAAAGACTTAGGATTTAAAGAGCTTTGAGGGGCTTTGCTTGAAATAGGTGCATCTGAAAGATCATCAAATAATTTCAGGAGACCAGATGAGGGAATGACTTTATCTTGCAACTGTTCTTGTCTATTTTGGAATCAACTTTGCACCTATAACACAATGAGAACAAGATAGAGTTATAAAAGTTTCAAATACAAAGAAAATCGTAGTGTTTGAATGAAAAACTTGCTCCCATTTTATGGCAGATTTTCCAGCAGAACTAAGGGTCTATGGGGGATTCGCTTATTTTGCTGAAACTGAAAACTTTTTGTTGAAAGTACTGTAAATAAAAGTAAAAGTTAGTTAAAATAGTACAGTGAGACTCATGAATAGTACCAAAAAGTGCAGTAGGGCCCATGAATAGTTGCAAAAATAAGTTGAATAATAAAATAAACTGACTTTTTAATTTTGAGCCAAATGCACACCTAGCTAAGTGACTGCAATGATAAGGCAAGCCAAGAACAAGATATGACATGAGGATTAGTTAAACCCTCTTATAATGAAGCACATTATGTGCTTATCACTTTAAGAAGAAACGGTTTCATTGAAGTACGCTATAGTTAAGATATGAGGGAAATGGAAGTTCACCTAAAATTGGGTGCAATATCTTGTAAAAACACCTGACCAAGTGATTGTTCCCCTATTTCCTTAATTATCTTCTCCATTTCTTTAATCTATGAATGAACAAAAAAGTAATAATCATCATAGAAGCTAGACAAAAAGAGAGTTGTGACGGGACTGACGAACTCATTTACCGAAAACGACGACCATGATACCGACGAAGATATCCTTGGACGAGCAAATTAACACCCACGTCATTGACGAAGGCAGGAAGGCCATTCAATGCAGCATAATTACACCCAGAACAGTTACAAGGCCAATTGTGTGAACCGTTGGAGCACATTAAAGCACATTACACAGCACCAAACGTTACCAAGAGGAGCATTAAGACCTCCATAATTACCCCAACGGCTAGAAGCTATGAAAGCATATATAAAGCCCACACATTGCCAAGTACAAGGTACATACACACATAGACACTAAGAGATCTCTTTCATTCTGTTCAATTACGTTGTTTATTCCCAAGAGAGTTTCTTATACTGACTTTGGCATCGGAGGCATTGTGGTAGGCACCACAGCGGTGACCACCTTTGAGAGTACGTTCATACAGGCTGAGGATTGCTTCCATCTGACCAACTCGACTGACGAGCTTACGCTTCATCAGTATAACTCTATTGACGAACTTACTCTACTGATGAACTTACGCTTCATCAAGCAGTATGATGGTGAAATTGGTAATATGAAATGTAAATTGCAAATTAAATGAACGTAATCTATTCCAATTAGTGGGGTTCAACTAATCTCAAGATTCAATCTAAGACTGCAAAAACAAAGGAACATTTAATGTAAAGATTTTTCACACACTGCCAATTGTGATGCTTTAGCTTTAGCAAGCTGTGATCAACAAAAAAATATATATTTGTAACACGGAGTTACCAAGTCGGCTCTGATATCATATGTAATGACCCAAGGAAAAATGCTAGTCATATCTACGCTATACCTCAAAACAACTAGTCACAATTAAGGCTCCTTGTAGTTGTTAATAAATCCCAGATCTACCCATTAAATACCCAATGTAGGGCTCATCATATACCCACACAACACACACAATCAATCAAATTGGGGTATCATAATATCCACACTAGATCCTCTTTGTCTTAAAAGGTATAAGTTGGAAAACTCATCTCACCATTACCAGAAGCAACATAATATATATATATATATATATGAAGGCAGATCACACAGATCAATCATATATTGATTTGTAAAATGAACATGTCATGATTATGCAACATGCTATAATACAAGATTTCACAATCTATCAATTATTTTCTAGAAAACATTTCTGCAAATCTCACACAATGCTCTGACACATAATCGTGTATTATTCAAAATTATCTAACAATTTCCACCGCAAAGTGTTAAGGCATTACTAAATCATCAATTTTGGAAGAAAGATCAACTCCTCCCACTTTGTTAAAATAATTAGCTAATCATCAAAACTTTGATGCAAATGAAAGTGGAAAGTAAAGAATGCTTATGTGCGCTTTTAATTTTTTGCTAAAAAATATATAATGAATCATTTAAATTAACTTTTTGATCTTGATGGAAATGATATGAACATTGACCTATTAAACAAACATTGTTCTTAAGGTGTTGTATTACACACACACACAAAAAATGTTTACATATCGAAAGACATGAACAAGGATAATTTACTATTCTTGTAGTTTTTGGTCTTTGCCTTTTGGATTTATTTTTAAAGAACCATATATTTCATTTGATCATAGCTATCCCAATTATGTATTTTTATAAGGTACAACAGAATTATACAAAATATTTATTTAAACTTTCTATGAGAAGATTGTTATCGTATTGTTGTCCATAAATAATTGTTATCACTTCTACTATATAAAAATTTAAGAAATGAAAATAACTTATATCAAATTTGACCTTACAAATTGTGCAATTGCACCATCAATTTTAGCTAATTAGAAAAATACATTACTATTTTGAGTCTATTAACTTCTTTTTATTAGTAGATGCTATGCACTTGTCCCCTGATGTCCAATGTGGAAGTAAAGTTCATATTGTGTTTTACTTGTACCAAACAAGCCCCGTAACAAAAAAAAAAAAAGAAGTTAGGACAATCTAACTATTGAGTCTTATTTGGCAGTCTTTCTTTGTTTCTTTTATTCAAAATTTCCTTTTTCTCCTTTGGAGTTGCAAATACAATAAATGCTAAAACACCCTCATAGACTTGGTGACACTAAAGTTCAAAGTTTGGTAGCAACATATAAACCCAAAAGCTTAAGCTAGTTGAGATACATAATTGAATTGGAGAACCAGGTATAACCCACAAATTTCAAATTCAAAAGCACCACGAGTAAAATGAAGCTAAGGTTGCGTTTGAATAGCTTAATTCTTGCAAACTTATTTTACTATTCAGTAAATTTTGCTACTATTTATGGGCCCCATTGCACTTTTTGGTACTATTTATGGATTTCACTGTACTATTTTAGCTAACTTTTACCTTTATTTATAGTATTTTCAGTAAAAAGTTTTCAGTTTTGAATAGTTTTAGACCCCTTAACCTAACCAGATTAACCTAGTTAATTAGCCAAGTGATTAACTTAGTCAAATTATTCAAATTTAGGTTAACAAATCAAACAATCATATCAAGAGTATAAAGCAGCGGAAAAGTAAATAACACAATAATATGATGACCCAAGAAACCACATGGTAAAAACCTGGGGAGGATTTGACCTAGTTATCCTCAAGGTAAACTTGAATCCACTATACGAAAGAATCGAAGTTTATACATAAGGACTTACAAGCTCCTCGCTTGACTTCCTAATGCTACCCACCTGTAGAACTTACTAACACGACCACGTGCAAGCTCCGAATCCACGGACTCCTTCTTTCTTGGATTCTCCACAAGATACAAGCACCTCTACTTGTGTTTCTTTAAGCTCCAATGGCAACAATTGAGTTGATCGTCAAGACATTGAAATAATCTCTACCTTGAAAACCTTAAGTTTTATATGAAGGAAAGCTCCTCAATGATCTCACAAGAGATTCACACAAACAGCAAAGTATGAGCAACAATACACTCAGAGCAATACCTGAAACGTGGCTAGGGTTTTGTCTTATATACCTAGGGCAAAAACATAAAACCCTAAACGTTTAATGAGATAGGGCTGAGTTGGAAAATTCTGCAGAAAAATATTCTGGCCGACTTTCGATTGATCGAGTCTAACTTTCGATCGATTGAGTCAGGCCGAAATGCACCAATGCATCTATAGCCTCTCGATTCCAACTTTACATGAAAGACACAAATTTGAGCAAGCCTAAACAAGACTAAACATATTGTTTTGATCATGGTTTGCCAATAATATAAATTAGAGTTCTAAATCCATAAATTCCTAAATCTTTAGAACCTAACAAGTTTCAACAAAATAAGCAGATTCCAAACAAATCTTAAGTAAAGTGGTTAAATTTAAATTGAGAAATGAAGGACCCATAAGTGGATTCACAAAGAGAACAATGAGTGTACCTTAGTACCTCAACTAGAGTGAATACAAAGAGAACTTGAATATATTGAGTATTCCTTCCTCAGTCCTCTCACATCAATGGCAGCTCTAGCAATTTAATTTTTTAGGGGGTTATTAAGAAACTCAAATTTAATAAAAAGAGAACTTGAATATATCGAGTTATTGACAAAAAATTAAGAACAAATGCAAATACATTAAGTTTTACAATTTTTTTTACAAGTTTTTACATTTTGAAATAGTTAAATGATAATTCATTAACAGTTGTCATGATCTATTGTTAATGTGGGGAAGTTTGACCATTTTATTTTGTTAAGTTTGTATGACATTTTTAATTTTATATAATTATCATTATCTATTTTCATTGTTCTTATAACAATATTTTAAATAAACTAGAAAAAAAATTATATATATATATATATATATTTCCGCACCCAGATGGCCATAACCCATCTTCCCCAGTATCTGTAACTTCCCCTCCCCCCCCCCCCCCCTTTTTGGTATCAGAGCCAAGTTTGGCCGATCGTAGTGTTGTAAGTTACAGTTTATTTTGTATTAATCAAGTTGGCTGGTTATACCACCATAGTTATCCATTATTTTGTTCATTATCATTATTTTGAACTATATATGTTATCTCCTAACTGTTTTACATTATTTTACATCTATTTTCTGATAACTCTTTAGTTACAATTCAGCATTTCTTCCAGATTTGTTGTTACTGGTACCCTTTTTGTTGGAAGGCTGAGCCTCCTATCTATCTGCTTTTATTCATTGATTATTTGTTCATGTTGATCAGTTGTTTCCCAGTTATCTGCTTCTTCTTGTTTCTGTTTTTATCCGTCCAATTTGTTGCAGATGTGTACTGTTGAGACGCGTAAGATCGTGATCTGTGCCTTTGTCAACCCAGTAAGTCCAGTAAATCCCAAGTTGAGTGTGTGTCCCGCATCAAACAATAAGTCCCAACGGGTAGGGCATGAGCGAAAGGGAGTTATCTCAGAGTAAGGATAGTGGCAGTGAGAGATTGAGTTACACGAGATTAGGCAATTGTCTTGTTATACACCCTGTTTCAGATCTAAGGATAGATCCAGAAGTTTGAGGTTAAAGATAATTAGGTTGTAATTGTTTAACTAGGCTTATAACCATGAGTATGAAAAGATTGTTTAGAAGTAACTCTTCTACCAGCATTAGGTCATCCAGTACATCCCTCCCAAAGATTCCCCAGTCAGATGGTGTAATCAATTCTGAGAATTATGAGTTGTCAGATCTAGATCTAAAACTAGGAGATTGGAACATCCCTAAGGTTCCCACCAACAAGATTTACAAATCTTCTTGGACCCTTAAGAATGCCTTTAAGACCAGTTACCATGTCTGAACCATAGAACAGGTTTACAGTATCAACAAGGAGTACGAGACGTGCTACTTGTTACCTGAAGCAACCCTGGTAGGACACATGAAAGATGGATATAATTTTATCCACATAGGTTTAGTCCAGGTCGGAGTTAAACCTTTAATCAGAGAAGGATTGAATGCTTCCATCCTTATGGCCCTTAGAGATACTCGTCATATAAGATTTAATGACAGCCTCTTAGGAACCATTGAAACCAGTCTTAGTAATGGACCTGTCCATTTTGACTGCTTTCCCAATTTCTCAGTGGCTCTTGAAGACCCACATGTTATAAAAACCCTCACCCTCAATATCAAGACCCATGGTACCCTTGTGTTACCTGGAGTTAGACAGTTGGCCTTGATATACAGAGTGTATTATAAGTGCATGAGAATGAACTTCAATGTTCAAGCACTTGACAAAAGAGTAAAAGGAGAAATTACCCTGATCCAGATCACAGACACCAGAACTAACATTCAGGTACCCAAAACCCTGAAATGGTCACAGGTTACTTTCCCTACAGATTGGATGATTGAAAATGAGAATTTCACTCATCAGATCCAAAACCCAGCCCAGAATCCTGATCTAGACTTTGTCCAACAGCTAGCCGATGGTAAGGTTAGGTTAAGTTTCGACCATTCTAGATTCAGACCACCAGTAGGTTCACCTTCATACTCCCCATCAGGATATGATGATCTTAGGTTTAGATCGCCAGTAGATCTACACTAAAGCCTCCCGCAGTTCCCTATCACTCTTTGAGATAGACCTACATCCCAGTGTAGTACATCCAGACCTTTAGCACCCTTTCCCAAGTCTAGAAGAGACTTAGATCTAGAGCTCCAAGGTGTCCAGACCAGATCCTAGGTTAGTACACCCTGCTACACAGCCAGACAAGATTCAGTTGTTGATGAGGAAGAAAAAAAAAGTCAGAAACCTCTATCACCAACAGGTAGTGATATGGTGAATCCCTACCAACAAGAACCCCAAGATCCGTTTCAGCAAGAACCTGAAATAGATTATGAACTCAAGGTTATTAAGAAAGATTTCACTCCTGATATGGATGCCCTAGGCAAAGAATTTGAGTCAGAAGAGAACAGACTCAAAAGAGAAGCCTATAGAGCCAACCATACCCTTGAACAAAAGAAAGAAGTTCTCAAATATTAAACAACATTCATGAAAGAGATATCCAGTAATGTCCCTTTCTTTGAATACTTTGAGAACCATTTTGAGTGGAACAAGAAGTCTTGTGTTCTCACCAAAACCAATTGGACAAAACCCCCTAGCAAGGACGCTAGTGGTAAACCCAAACCCCCAAAAGTTGTTAGATCTCACCATCCACCGCAGGAAGCCATAGTCTTCAACCACCGTGGAACAGATCTAGATGCCTCTCCCTTCAAAACCCCTACCACTCAAGAAGAGACGGTAGTGAAGAAGGTCATAGAGCAAAACAACTACACCAACCAGTGTTTAGGTGTTATAGGAAAACAGCTTGATAGGATAGAAGACAAGGTAGACAGCAAGGTTATTCTCCAGCTAGGAAACCCTAACAAACCTGTCAAAACCATAGAGAAGCCTCTAGTCAAGCTCCCTACAACTAAGCAACCCAGTCTTAGATCTAAAGATAAAACAGCCTTAGAAATAGTCAACCAAAAACTTGAAGAACTAGTGAAGAAGGAACCAGTCACCCCTTCACCAGTTAGCACTTCAACCAGTGTTGATCCCCGTCTAGAAACCAACAGAATAGTTGTTTTAGACGTCCATGCAGCTTCTAGCAGTTCTAGCAGAACCTCCTCAGACAATGAAAAGGAGATAGAACACTTAGAAAGCCAGTTCAGAAACTTAGAAGTGAAAAGGTTTACCCATCCAAAGGTAACCCCTACTAGCTTAACCAGAAATTGGTATCCCAGACCTACACCCCCTGACCTCCAATTCGAGGAAAGGAATTTGAGTAACCAGTTTTCAGTCTCTTCAAGTAAACTCTATGAGTGGAACATAGATGGTTTGTCTGAACAGGAAATACTGAACAAACTCCAACATATGACCATGGTAGCCAACAACTACATCAGTGAAGGACATTCCCATACTGAGGTCATAGGACTCATTTCCTAAGGATTCACAGGTAAACTCCTCCAATGGTGGAACAACTGCCTTACAGAAGAATCTAGGGAAGACATCAAGCATGCTGTCCAGAAAGATGAGGAAGGTCTCCCCATCTTTGACACCGAATTAGGTAGAGGTATTCCAGACAGAGTCAATACCCTGGTCTATACGATCATGAAACACTTCGTAGGAAAACCCAGCAACATCACATCTAGGATTTACGATCAGTTGAGTAACCTTTGATGTAAAACCCTTGGAGACTTTAGGTGGTACGAAGATGTGTTTACTACCAGAGTCATGCACAGAAGTGATTGCAACTCTCCATTTTGGAAGGAGAAATTCATCAATGGTTTACCTACCCTTTTTGGAGAAAAGGTTAAAGAAACCCTGTGTAACTCCTTAGGTGTCATAGATTATGATAACTTAACCTATGGAGACATCTCTAGCACCATTCGAAGTGAAAGAATGAAGATATGCAGAGATCTCAAAATCCAGAGCAAAGCCAATAAAGGAAAAGCCAAGTACGAAGTAAGAGACTTTTGTACATAGTATGGCTTACCTTCCATCTTTCCTAAGAGAAAATCCAAGTACAGGGGCAAGGAAACCTCTTAACATTCTTATAGGAAGAAAACCAAAGCCAAGTATTATAGAAAGCAGAAATACAGCAAAGATGATTTCTATAAGAAAGGTAAATCCAAATCCACAGGAAAGTCCATACCCAAAGCATCAGGAAAATGCTTCAACTGTGGAAAGAAAGGTCATTTCAGAAAAGAGTGTAAAGCTAAGGCCAAAACCCTTATCAATACCCTCATTAGTGACCAAGCAGGAAAAGATGAAATCTTTAGGATCCTAGAACTTAACCACTCAGATAGTGAGCTTTCTAGCAGTGAGATTCGTCAGATCTACCAGTCATCCTTTGAATCCTCTAGAGTTTCTTCTAGCACCTCTAGTAGCACGGATAAACCCATAGCTTGCATGGATAGTTGTTCCAGAAACAAAACTATCAATGTTCTCTCTAAGCAAGAAGAACTCCTTTTAGATCTCATAGAACAGATCGAAGACCCAGTCACCAAAGCTCAGAAGCTTACAGAGTTTAAGAGAACCTTAGTCAAGGAAACCAGTAAGCCTGAAACTAAGCTTCAGGAACCCAAAGTTGATTTGGAACAAATCTACAAGAGATTTACCAAATCTAAGAAGGAAGTTACAGTCAACGACTTTCAAAAGGAAATCAAGGAAACTAAGTTTGAGGTTAGAACCCTTAAGCAGGAACTAACCATCCTTAGAGTTGATCACAATTTCCTTGACCAAAGATTAAAGAATCTGGAAAGTTCTTCTCATCAAGGCAATGAGGAAGGAACCTCATATCAGAACCCTTCTGATGATGAAGTAGAAGAAACAGTTAACCCAACTGCAAATATGGTTCAAAATCAAGACCCTGTCCCATCTAATGACAAGTTCTTGGTAACCATCAGTAGGATTAACTTCCAAAAATGGCACTCCAAAGTCAGGATTGTCATAAGCAAAGATTTTGAATTTAAGACCATCACCTTAATAGATTCAGGTGCTGATCTCAACTGCATTTAAGAAGGAATCATTCCCACTAAGTACTTCAGAAAGACCAAAGAAAGGTTAACTTTTGCAAGTGGTGGTAAAATGCAGATTGAATTCAAAATACCCAAAGCCCATGTGTGCCAGGACAATGTATGCTTCAAAACCACATTTGTCCTTGTAAAAAACATGACAGATAGAGTGATATTAGGAAATCCTTTTATGTGTCTGTTGTACCCTTTCACCACGGATAATGAAGGAATCACTACCCATCCTTTTGGCCAACCTGTTAAGTTTGAGTTTCTCAGAAGTCCTGAACAGAGTAAGATCTCCAGTCTCCAAAACGTTTCAGTTTCCAAGACCCTCAACCTTTTTAATCTTGATAGACAGACTCAAGCTCAGAACCTTGATTCTTCTAACCCTTTTAATGTCCCTTTTGATCCATTCCAAGGAACATCTCATTATTCCAATTTTCATATTTTGCATAAAAGATTTTGCTCGTTAACAATGCATAGTTTTTACAAAAACAGTTTTAAAAACAACGTTTTTGATTTTACCTGTTTATGCAAAACCTTGCAGGAAGATAAGCAAAAATCTTATTCCATTACAATGTGGCATAAGTTGACTTCTTCGGCAGAGAAGAGGAACAAGGGGAAAGCATCGACATCGGGTTATCCTCAAGACAAAAGGCCTCCCGCAATGGGAACATCTCCTTTTGTAATGCATGAAGGTGCATCCTCTAAGGGAAACCACAGAGGATCAACATCCCTTCAGGATTGTGTCCCCGCAGAGGTGACATACTCCAGTGGTAACATTGCCATTACCTTGCAGGAAGTTTTATCAGAAGGACTACAATGGAAAAATGGAACCTTTCAAACCCTTCCACCTTCCATTAAATGCATCCTTGATAACCTTCAGTCTGCATGGTACCTAAACAAAAATAGCCGTTTCCAAACAACTCTTCAAGCCCTAGAAATCCATCTAGTTAACCTTGAAACAGGAAACGAGATCTTTCCTAGTCAACTCTTTGGCAAAGAGGATATCCATTCAATGGATAAAAAGACTATTATGGGCACTGATTATGCAAAGTTTAGCCTTAAGGCTCAAACTATCTTAAGAAGTGCTATTGCCAACTTGCCCCCAGAAATACAAACTAATATTTTTGGCTGCAAAGCCATGTTCAAATCATTTGACCAATGATGTGAACACTTCAGAATGCTAGTCACCACCTGCTTTCCAATGATTGGAGAATCAGATGATGATCCTGATGTCCCAGTCAACCGGGCGTTAACACAAGTAGCATGGGAAGAATACTTTGGGAGCAGCCAGAGGGTTTATGAACAAACACACCCTTTTCCTGGTCTCATAGTTAATTATGAAGATGGTTATGATGATGATGAAGTGGACAGGAATTCAAGTTGGCTCTCACGAATGTTTGAGTATGGTTTTATCAGATTGATCAAATTAACTCACCGAGGCCAGATCATCCAGATGCCACAAATGATACAACAAGTTATCACCAAGGTCAGGAGCCCCTTTGCGTCAATCAGATGCTGGAGCACTCTCCCACAATGGGACAATAGCAACTGGATGGACGTCATACCTTTAAAACACTTGGTGCTCATCAATGGCTATACCCACCAAGGTCCTTGGAAGGAAGGTAACTCTTACCTTTCCTATAACAACCCTCATGCTCTTGCTGAATGTTGGAGGAACCATTTCAGTAATGTAATACCCATTATTGCCGAAGAATTGTGGAAGAACTACCATTTTGTTGGAAGCACAGAAAGAATTTCTGTCTTTACCACTAGGTCTTACTCCACTGCTGCCATGGGTCTCCGCTGGATTAACCACAATAGTAATCCTAGCGATTTTGTTATCAGAGCCTCAGAATATGAAGATTTAAACTGGTGTGGAATTTGTAATAAATTCTCCACTTCTCATGAACATAACGACCATGATAGCCCTCCTTCGGAGTACTATGATACTAATTAATCTTCATCCAAGAAGAAGGACTGCAAGCTCAAAGGATGACCTAGAAATCCTCCTGTGATATCGGGTTTCACTCCTTCTAAATTAGTAATTCATATCTAGAAGATAGAGTTTCTCATAGCACCAGTCACTATTTGAAACAGTTCCCAGACCCAATTACTATGCAAGATTCTGCACAGGAACAGTACCTGGACAAATCACTACTCCTCAAACAGTAAAAGATGAACAGTGATTCTGAAAAGTAAGGGGACAAAGCACTATTCATGTATAGTGACCGTTACTGTTCACTCTATAGTACCCAGATAGAATTCACGGATTTACTGTTTGCTTTCGGCTGAAATGATTATTCACCCGGGTTAAAGCATTTTACCCTCTGGATTTCCAGCAGTCTTCAGCAGTTCCAGATGCTCCCTTCCTTTATATAAGGCAGCCTCCTCTCCAGTCTGAAGCAGGACCAATTTTAGTACAAGTCTGCTACTACACCTCAGCTTAGGTCTAGTTCAGTGTCTAAAATCCCTCCCTTCTCATTACAAGTTGTAATCAGATGGATTTTCTATTTTGTATCACAGTTTACATTTGTAACCTGTAACTTTTATATTTCTGCACCCAGATGGCCATAACCCATCTTCCCTAGTATCTGTAACTCCCCCCCCCCCCCCTTGGTATCAGAGCCAAGTTTGGCCGATCGTAGTGTTGTAAGTTACAGTTTATTTTGTATTAATCAAGTTGGCTGGTTATACCGCCATAGTTATCCATTATTTTGTTATATATATATACAAAAAATTATATATATATATATATAATTTATTTTTCATGTAAGGGGGTTCAAATGAACCCCACCTAAAGAGTATGCAGTGCCGCCCTTGTCTCACATAAAACAAGATCTATTAATCAAAATTGTGATGAGATCCACCGTCTACGCGAGAAGAGGAAGAATCATGTTATTGTGCTTGGGAGTACCTAATAATTCTCAAACAGTTTCATTCCTTTATCTGTCAACTTCTACTTGAAAGGAATTGGGCCTAAAATTACACTCTGTTGTGTTGTTTTTTGCTTCCCTTTTTTTGGGCCATTCCTGAAAAAGCAGTTTAAGGAGGCAAAAAAGGAACAAAAAAGGGAACCGAAATATGGCTGTGAAGACTTCGGATAATGCAGCAATTTATATTGAAGGTTTGGAATCTTTGATAAAAGCGAGGAAGTCCCAAGATCTATTCATGTCACGTAAGTGTTGCATCTTCAAAACCCCAACCATACTCCTCAGGCTTAATGAAAAGGCTTATGTCCCAGACGTGTTTTCTATTGGGCCTTTCCACCATGGCCGTCCAGAGTTCAAAGAAACGGAAAAAATTAAAACGAAGTATTTGCAAAGCCTTATTTCTCGATCACCCTTTCCAGAAGAAATGTTGAGAAATTTAACCAATTCGGTCAAGGATGTGGAGAGAGAAGCCCGTGAGTATTATGGTAAACCAATTGATTACACCCCAGACGAATTTGTTAAAATTTTGGTAAGTGATGGTTGCTTCATTTTTGAACTGTTCCGTAAGGATTTTTATACAGAGCCTAGAGAAGAGGATGACCCGATTTTCACTATGTCATGGATGCGTCAATTTCTATTTCATGACTTGATATTGCTAGAAAACCAAGTACCATGGATGGTTTTGGAGCGTTTGTTCAACTTCACCCTGGATCCTAGACACAAGATGCCCCGAATTGAACTTGCCCAAGAATTTTTTGGTGACTTCTTCGTTTTAAAGCCGCGTTCTGGTTACCCTCCTATCCAAGACATCAAGCATATCCTCGATGTGTTTCGAAAATGGTTGGTTTCACCAACTGAAGAGGAAAGAGGCCACTTAGATTGGACTCTCCTCATGCCCTCTGCAACGAGCCTTGTAGAGGCTGGAGTCAAAATTAAGAGGCGTGAGTCCAAAAGCATCTTAGACAGTTTAATAATGGAGTCCTGGAAATTATTTTAACACTCCTTGGGCTATTCTTTCAACTGCGGTGGCTGCCATCCTTCTCATCCTGTCTTTTACACAAACTTGGTACAGCATCTATTAAGAAGCAGTGGATAATGAATAAATGAACTTCTTGTATTATTGTATATTTGTGAATAACCCATTTCATGTCGGAAATCGTGACTTCAAGTGACGATATAAGTGCATTTCAAGCGTGTATGTAATATGATTGTATAATAAACACAACTTTTTCTTATTATACTTAATCCTGTTTGCTAGTATTTCTTAGGATTCCTTGTCTTATCACTATAACTATTCCTATTTTCAAATTGCAATCCAATACATACAAAGAACTATCCGGAATCTTCTAAAAAAAAAAAAAAACTATCCAAAAAAGGCGAAGTGTGACATAATAGAACTGCACACCGTTAAGGTTTTATCTTATTAATCAATTTTCTTTCATCTGTTGGGTCGTATTCCTTGTTGTGAAATAACTTTTTAATGTAAAGATAAAAGAAAAGAGAAGTGAGAAATCAACTTAGAAAATTTATGTGGTACAATAGTTTGCCTACATCCATGAGAGAGAGTTGCTAATAATCCACTATCTAAGAAAACAAGTTTACAACATTATTTATATATAATAAGCCTACCCAATTCTTAAAAAAAAAAAAAAAAAAAAAAAAAAAAAACCTACCCAATAAAAATTTCCCAAATTACCATTGTACCACTCCGTGAGGGGCTTTGGCGCTTTGCTTGTATAGACACCTTGTTTTGCAATTGAAGAATAGAAGAGTGAAAATGTTGTTGGAACCGTCCAATGAACATGAATTTCATTCTAAAATAAAATTGAGTTCACTATGATCAAAACGACATAAGAACATTCTATTAAAAGACCAAGCCACATCAATATTTAACGATTAATATGCATTCTAACACATCAAGGCACAAACAATGTGACTGTGAGTGATTAGTTTTGATTGTCCATAATTGGATTAATTTCATATAAAAAATCCATTGGTTTATTTTTTAAAATTAGAATGTAATTGAAAATAATCAGAAATTAATGAGATAAAGCCATAGCCAAACTGAAACTACCTCCACTACATTGTCAACAACTTTGGTACTAGGTTTGTATTTATTTATTTGGAAAAAAAAAAAAGAGGACAAAATACATTTTAAACCATATACTTTAAGAGCGCTTTAAAAATTAGACCTATAGTTTCATTAGTTTCAAATCGATTTATGGGCTTTCAAAATCGTACCAATTTAAACTTCCCAACCAAAAATCAAACCCTAAAAAAGTCCAAACTAGGTTGTAAACTAGCGAAACAAAAAAGGTTTAATTTGTAATAGTCTTAAAACATGGAATACAATTAAGAACCTTTGCAAATATAGGGTATATTTGAAAAAATTCCTATAATTAAGAGTTTAAATTTAGTATAACCCTAAAAAGAAAAAGAAAAAGGAGGATTCAATAACACTAACATTTTGTCATTGGATAAACATCACTCAATAATGCTTACCAAATATCCTATCTAAAATTTTTTTAGGTCCTGTTCAAATTATACTTATTGTAATTTTTATCAAAATTACACCACTCAATAAATTTTTTGTTATATGTGTATTTTGATAAATCTACTATTGCATTACATTTTCTCTTTAAATCTAATATGCTTGTAAATTTCAAGATAATCAGAAATCAATAACTATCTCACTAGTTAAATATATAAATTTCAAAATTTGGCTATTTTAAAGATATTCACAAAACATGAGTGTATTGATCGAATAGTAGAATTTCATTTGATTAACATGTAATTTTGTATGCATAGTAAAGAATGAAAATGTGTAATGAATTACATTTTTTTTTTGGATACCAATGAACGAAGGATACAAGACCTATACCAAGGTTGTATGCATCCAGCTATAAGAACCAGGTACTCTGGTAGCATTCTTGGCACAATTGCAGACAGGGCCTAGTATAGCCCTTGGAACAAAAAAGGCTTTGCAACACACAGGGGTGTGCATGGGTTGGGTTGTGTTGGGTTGGGTTGGGGGGATTTTTTGATCCAACCCACCATAGTGGGTTAAAAAAATCCAACCCAACCCAACCCAACCCACATGGATCGGGTTAAACCCATGGCTTGGACAATTTTCATTTACTTTTTTTTTTTTTTATTACTATTACTATTAACTTGAGCAAGAAAAATATATATCTCACTTGCGGCCTAAGTTGATAAATAAAATATTTATAAACTAGTATTTTAACTCAGTTATAAACAAAATATACATGAACTACTATTCCAACTCAATTATAAATAAATAGGAGTGGAATGGAAGAGTGGGAGTGGGAGGCAACAGAGAGGGAAATAAAATTGTTAGGGTTTGCAAGGTAATTGAGTTTTAGATAGGAAAAGCCGAATATGAGAAAACAATATTAATTATAATATATTTCTAAATATATAATTTAAATTTTAAATATATAGTTAGGTCGGGTCAGGTTAGACGGGTTTCTGATTGTTATAACTCGCACCCAACTCGACCCACTATTTAAAAAGATTTCATAACCCAACCCAGCCCATCGACCACTAAAAACAGACCCAACCTAGCGAGTTGGGTTAGGTCAGGTGGGTTTTAGTGGGTTGGTAGGTTGGCTGCACACCCTTAGCAATACACACCCTATTGTTGTAGATTTAAGATATCACAGATCATTGTTCTTTCCTTCCAACCAAGATTACAATTTTGGTTATAGACTTGGACTATTCTGTTACTACAGCACAAAAACAAAATTATGTAGAAACCAAGATTTTTGGCCTTGATAGTAGCCTCCACTAAAGCTTCCTTAGTTGTTGCAGTAGATGTTGATGCTCCACAGCTAACACTAACTGAAAACATGAAAATCCCTTGTAGGTTTTTTGCTTCATAGGCATATGTAGTTCTCTTAGGTCTCCTTTTCTTGGCTCCAACTATTTTAATAATCAAGTCCCAAGCTCCTCCAATGTTCTGGTAAGTTGGCTACTTTTTCCTTCGCTGACTATCATGGCTTTCATACATGTTAAAAGTATCCCTATACCTACAAGACAAAGTTTAGGTAGTTAGTATGACTTCAATTGGGTTAGGAGTTTTGCCATCATGTATCACCATGTTCCTATGATTCCAGATTGTCCAAAGGAGAGAGAATATGGATTATAGGTACTCCATCTTTCTTGGATCCATCTGTTTGAATTTTAGAAGGATGTTGCTAATCCAGGTTTGCACACTTAAACTACCTAAATTAGAGGTATGGACTGCTAGGGCAGAGCCATGCTAGCAAGCTTTGGCAAAGGTGCAATGGAGGAATATATGAGATGTGGACTCAGTCATCTTCATTACACAAAGGGCAAGTACTATTTGTGCCTATTCCTCTATTTTTCAAAGTAAGGAAAGTGGGAATGTTGTCTTGCAAAATTCGCCATATAAACAAGTTGACTTTGTATGGGACTTTCACGTTCTAGATTAGGTTCCATACCTCACAGGGAATCAGGGGAGGTTTGAGGTGACCAAGGGACTTCAAAGCTTCATCCTTAAGGAGCATTTTATATGCATTTTTTCCTACAAACTCCCTAGAAAGAGGAGTGTTTCCAAATAATTTTGTTTGCTATAGACTTCGATAAAGGAATACTTAGGATATCTAAACATTGAGGACCAGTGTAAACAGATCTAACCAAGTCAGCTTTCCATATTCCAGCAGCGTGATCAATGGGATTAGCAACAGTACTAGAAACCAGATTAGGATTTAGGAGGTTTTGGGTAGGGCATTGAAACCAAAGAGGGTGTTGAATTGGTATATCCAATCCACTCCCCACTCACCATCTTCCTTCTTTAGTTTTGTATTATCCTGCTTAACTATGCCCCTCCAAAACCAAGAGTGGTGAGGCTTATGAGCACATTTATGGATGAAGCATCTTGGGAAGTACTTGGCTTTGAAGGCTCTAGCCATTAGGGATTGAGGGTTATGACTAATCCTCCAAAATTGTTTTGCAAGCATTACTTGGTTCATGAGGTTGAATTTCTTGAAACCAATACCACATTCCTTTCTAGATTCTTGCAGGTAGTATCAGGAACTTTGAAGCAGGAGAATGTGTATATAGGGATAGATTGGAGGACATATTAGATAAGAGTGTCCCTTCCTGCTTGGGAGAGCAACCTTGCTTTCCAACTTTGGAGCTTTGAAAGCAGTTTATCCTCTAAAAACTGAAAGATAGCAACCCCTTTTCCTCTTAGCTTGAAATCAAGGCCTAAATATTTGCTAGTGGTTTGGACCAAGTTTACTTAAAGCAGTCTGGGCAGGGTACTTTGTTTTTCACTAGGCATGTTAGGAGAACATAAAAGATCTGATTTGGTATGATTAATGCTCTGCCCTGATAGGGAACAATACCATTGGAGGGTATTTTGTAAATTGAGGAGAGACTTGTTGTCTTTTTTTAAGAATATGAGGGAGTTATCAGTAAAGAGTAGGTGAGTAAAAGAACAACCATTTTTTCCCACTTAATCCCTTGAATATCCTTGTTTTGTTAAGCTTTTGAAAGAGCAATGGATAACACATTAGCACATATAAGAAACAGATAAAGGGATATAGGATTCCCTTGCCTAAGCCCTTTTGAGGGAGTGAAGGTCTGAGTCATGTTGCCATTGACTAACAGAGTATATTCAACAGTTGACTCGCACTCCATTATCCAACCAGTCCATCTAGAACTAAAATTCATATCTATTAGGATAGCTTTCAAGAATTTCCAGCTTATCCTGTCATATGCTTTGCTCATATCAATTTTTAAGGAACCAAAACAATTTTTCCTTCCTTTCTTCTTACCCATGAGGTCAAAAATTTCATGGGCAACCAGGATATTATCTAAAATGTTTCTCCCTCTGGTGAAAGCATTCTGATAGGGAGTGATTAGATGATCCATGAAAGGTTTAAGCCTATTGACTAGGATCTTAGCAATAATCTTGTAAATCACAACATACAAACTAATAGGCCTAAATTGATTAACATTTTTTGGAAAAAGGAGTTTTTGGAACTAGGGTGATAAAGGTCTGGTTATGGGATTTGAGTAAAGAGTCTGAATGGAAGAAAGTATGAATAGTGTTGATAATGTAATTCTTCACAGTTTCCCAATAGCCATGATAGAAAAAAGCAGGGATTCCATCAAGTCTAGGGGATTTGTGGGATCCCAATTGAAAGATAGTGGATTCTATCTCCCAGTTTGTGATAGGATAGTTTAGAGTTAGATTCTGTTGTGAAGACAATTGGGGTATGGGAAAGGCTTGGATTTCATCCAACATGTACTCCAAGGAGGCAATAATCATTCCTTTATAAGATTTTTTGAAGTGATCAAACAATAAATTCTCTATGGTCCCCTGATCCTCCACAGAAACTCCATCCTTTGTTTTAAGTTGTAGAATTAGGTTTCTTGCTCTTTTTTGTTTCACTATTGTCTAAAAATATTTGTTGTACCTATCACTAAGAATAATCCAGTTACATTTGGCTTTCTGTGACCACATCACTTCCTCCTTATTCATGACTGTTTCCAGGTCTTCCCTAAGCTCCTTCTCCTTCTCTCCTTCTTAACATCATCCAAGTTGTGAATGGAATTTTGTAACCTTTTAAGTTGTTCTTTCTTAAGATTGATATCCTGTTCCACTCTTCCAAAAACTTCTTTATTCCAGATTAAGAAGGTTTTCCTTACATTTGATAGTTTATTCCTCAACTGGTAAGCCTTAGATCCAGTAGACCTATATCCCAAGCTTGTTTCATTGCATCCATGCACAAAGGATGAGATGTCCATATATGCTCAAATCTAAAGGGTCTCCTACAAAAAGAGCGTTGGAAATCAAAGTTTAGGACAATTGGGCTATGATTAGATTTAATTATTGGTAGATTCCTAAGTGCATAATTAGGGTAGGAGTTAAATCTACACTTGCAAAGGCCATATTAATTCTCTCCATAACAAAATGACCCTTCTCTCTTCTATTCATCCAAGTGAACCTTTGACTAGATGCTGCTAGATCACATAGGCCTAAATCAAAAATAAGGTTTTGTAAAGACTATGTCCCTAGAATTGACCTCTGAGTGAAAGAAAATTTGTCCTTAGTATTGAGGACTTGGTTAAAATCTCCAATATAGAGCTAGTTGGGGTGGGATAATAATTTCAATTCTTCAAGGTTGGACCAAACTTCCTCCCTTTTGGCTAATATAGGGTGACCATAAACAAAGGTAATGGAAAGAGTAGTACTTTTGTTGTCCAGCATGTTTGTGTGCACCAGGTGCTTTGAAGCATAAGTGACTTGAAATTTCTAATTTGGCATCCAGGCAAGCAAAAGACCTCCACTCAGTTCATCTCTCGGGTACTCCCATCCATAAATAAAAAAAAAAAAAAAAAAAAAAAAAAAAAAAACAAAACAAAACAAAACCACACCTACTCCAAATACCTTCAGCTTTATTCTTTGCTAGTCTAGTTTCCATAAGAAAGAGAACATCAGACCTAAATTTAAAGGCAATTTGCTGGCATTGTAGAACTACAGAGGATTTGCCCAAATCTCTATAGTTCTAACTTATAACTCTCATGGTTGTTGGGGAAGTTGATGAGGGTTAGCATCCCAGAACCCTTCTTGATTTTCTATGGCAGGTGTGATTGAATCTTCAATAATCCCATAAGTAACAATAGTTCCTAGTTCCATAATATCACCTAAGGATATGTCTTCCTTTTGCTTCCTTGAAGTGATTAAGTTGGAGAGGAACCTACACGATAGTTTCTGTTTCGTATTTCTTCCTAACCTCCCTATCTCCTTATGGAATCTCTTCCGTGAATCTGAATTGGGAGTCTTCAAACCAAATTGTGTGTCCTCACATTCTTCAAGGCGAAGCCAAGCTTGTGGGAAGGTTCAGAGTGTGTAGAGCTAGGGGAGGTTGGGCCTAGATCTACTACAATTGGGCTTGGTGAACTCAGAGTGCGTATACCAGCGTCCATCAAAAGGCAAGATTAGCAAGAGAATCTGAGTTATTATTAGTACTAGTTGGTGTCTCTTGATGGGCCATAGGGGGCGGACTATGGGTTTAGTCCTGATAATAGGTTAGAGAGTTGAGGCCCCTTGCTTGTTTCCCCCCTTTCAAAACACAATCTATCTCTGTTAACTCTACGAACAAGGGCTAGAGTTAGGAGATTCAAGGATGTGTCCCCTATTCCAAACTGAAGTTGGCAGAACCTCAAGTCTATCTCTATTTAGGCTATTAAGATTAAACAGAATAGCTGTATTGGACTTACTTTCACTGTTAGAAACCAAATGTTGGTTGTCCTATAGTAAACAAGTTTTGATAAAAGGTCTCTCCTTTCCAATCCATGACCATCTTAAAATGGATGATTTTGTTGGGAACCAAGGGGGGCGTAAGGCAAAGGAGGCATTGAAAGGCTGGTTAGTGAGAGGGTTTTGTACATTGTTAGGTTCCTTAGGGGGAGGGTGAGGGGGTGGAGGGTTGCCTAGGTTTAGAGAGTTGATGGCAGTGTTCAAGGTGGTTTGTTCTGGGTCTTGGTTATTTTGTGTCTAAGTGGTTGTGGCTGCTAAATGTGGGGTGTGGTGGCTCTGTGCTATTGTATTAAGAACAAGGTTATGCAAAATCGGAGTATTAGGGCCAAGGTATCTACAAGAGTGATTTGCATGTGTTTGGGAAGAGCTATTAGAGGAAGAAGGATAAGGCATAGGTGGGTTGTGGTTTCGAGCTTGAGGCTATTACTGCATGTGGCCATACCTAATTTGTGTAGTCTACCAACTTTTTCTATTATAAAACGCTCGTAGGAAATTGCCAAATTGAGGTTCAAGGGTGTCAAAATTGAAATTTACCTGGTGAAGGTTCTGAATGCGAAGTCTTTGTCGAAAAAGCATTGTTTCAATATCTTCCATGCTCTTGAGCATTGACTTCATGTATGCCCAATCAAATCACATCTGTTGCATAGCTTGTGAACCTTCTTATACTTATAATGTATCCAAATTTTTGATCCATCATTTAGACAAAGAACAAAACCTGAAATAACAAGCATCTATGGGTTGATCTAAAATCTGATTCTTATAAACCTAATATTACGAGGTATGATATCCTCCTAATCTACTCGCTTAAATATACCTATAATATGTCCCATCCTCTCAGCTAAGTCTGAGTATTGGTACTCTAGAGGAAGCTCATGCAATTGAACCCGAATTGAAACAAAGTTTAGTTGAAGCCTTTTAATCACCAAGGTGGGCCTCAATTTCTCTAGAACAAATAGAGCCCCATCCATAGCCCATGGTCTTTCTGAGCAGATATGGTTAAGACCATTAACATGCTCAAAACATAAGATGTAAAAGTATGAATCCCTTCCGATGATCATCACATTATCGTTAATCTGCCATGTAGCATTGATAATTTGTTGGTGATGGTTCACAGAAAACTTCCTGTAGTTTAAAAGGAATCTAATGGCATGGAGGCCCCAAAAATCCCGTTGGATTGTGATTTCTTTGTGATGAGGTTCTATTACAGGGCCATGTCGGGCAAAAGGAATTTCTTCATCATCACTAGAGTATGGGTCAGACTCCACTTCATCTGCAAACAAATCAGCGTTGGTATCTGATCCACTACTTTCCGTCTAGCTGAATTCTCGAAAATTAAAAGGGTTATCCATGAGAACCACAAGGATCAGGTGAAAAGGTGTTGCATGAAAAGGAAAAACAAAGAAAAGAAAGTAAGGTGCAGATAGATGATAGAATGATAGAAAGAAAAGAAGGTATGGGAAGGTCAGTGTGAGACAGGGAGAGTGAGAAGAGAATGTCAACTAGCAACTTGTAAATAAAGAGACATGGTAGCGGAATAGACAAAAAAAGCTAGAGAAAAGAAAAAACAGGACACTTATCATACATGCAATGGGGAAAGGAGATGAAGAAAGTAGACAAATTAGTGGTTGGCATTAAAGAGAAAAGACGGGTGAAGTGAGAGACAAAAGGAGGTTTGAAGTTGAAAGGTTTAAGTTACATTAGATATAACTTAATATTGTCTCAATATATTCTGATTTGTTTTAATTGAATTCAGTTTCAACCTCTAGAACTCCTTTTGAATGTGAAAACTAGCACTCACTTTTGCTGAGGCATCATTTAATAAGTGGGGAAGCTAAAGCACATTCAATTTACATGCGGTTTACACAAATTTTGTTAGAAATGGAAAGTGAATCCATAAATTCTACAATATAGAAAAGGGAAGATCTGATGTCCTACCTAAACTAGTGTTAGAAGCTTTACTTGTTACTGATGATGGCATGAGGAAAGATAGTGCTTAGGCAGCATTAGATCAGTCACATGGCTTTATGTCTCCTCAACACATTGATGATTTCTCATGCTAGATGAGTAGTGCTCCTAAGGCTTTTTAAGGGGGACATGTCCAACCTCCCTATTCAAGTTGGATCAATGAACAGTTTGAGGGGGCAGAATGTGGAAACACCTTGTTCCATATGATGCCCCAAGGCCATGGTGGGCAACAACAGGTGGTGTTGACCTTATTTGGTGGTGTATGACATGGGTGGCTTAGTTGCTAATTGCTTGTGTGTGGGCTTGGTTGCTTGTGTGCAAGGCAGGGCTAGGCTTCCATGAGGATGTGAAAACCAATGCTGTGTGCAAGGCATGCGCTAGTGTGTGTTGGCTTAGTGCATGGACAGATGCTAGTGGGCTAATGGAAGTTACCTTATGTGTGTGTTGCATATGGGCATGCAGTGTGGGTTGTGTTGGCTGATGGGAGATGGCTTAGGCATGGGCCAAGCACCCCAAAACGTTTATTCAGATGTTGTGTGGGCTGTTGAGTGGTGGGCAGAAGCCCCATGATTCGCTAAGACATGGGCTATGCATGTGCTGATGTGCAAGAGCAGTTACCAGGCAATTACAAATGTAGTTTCTAGTTTTCTTGATATTTAGACTTGCTGTGTAGGGACTGAAAATATGGATAAGGAACTAAGACAACAACAGTTCAAGGTATCCTAAGTTAGACCACAAGTGACAGATTATCCAAGATTAAGGCAATTACTAGGCAGTAATTGCCATAATAGTTATTTATATGTATATGATCCTAATGTTGTTGTGGGTGTCAATAACAGAGTGTATTTTGCTTTAGGGAGAATTCTGTGTATTTTTCTTCAAGCTTGTAAGGGTTTCCTTTTGTACTTGAGATTAAGTAATAAAAGTTGGAGGTAGATACCTTGTAAACATAGTGTGTGTTGTGTGAGTGTGTATCCCTAATAATCTGTTCTAAGTGTTCCTGCAATGTGTGTGTGGCGTTGGTTTAGAATAAGTCAAGGACTTAGGGCCATCACAAATAGAAAATTTGAGAGAAAAATTGACTAGTGACACCTAGAGACAGTTGTTGTACAAAGAAAACTAAATATGGAATGAAGAATATTGGAGCATGAAGAGCCTAGTAACTGTGGTTATTGTGTGGATACTCTTGTCAAGTTGAAAGAAAGGACTGTTTAATTTTCTTTGCATGAAGTAAAAGCAAATCCATCAAATGGTTCAAATGGACTATGTACTAGACAGAGATTATAAAAAATTGTGCTTATTATGTTGGTGTAAAGAGAATTTAAAGAAAATTTTGCTAGTATAAGTCCTGTTGAAGTTACTCTTGATTTGTGATAATTATATAGATTCAATTGATATTTTGGTAATCTTTCTGTTAAATTACATATTGGATTTACATTATGTATTAATTTAATATCCTTTACATCCAAATTCACAAACTCAGTTTTATTATATATATATATATATATATATATATATGTTTAGAATAAGAAAAAATGAAAAATTTTAATGTCTAATAATTAGTGTCTTGATTTGATGATAATGAGCAATCTTCAGGAGTAGATTGTAGACATGTCATAATTAATGAAACCATAAATAAGATCCTCCCAACGAAATACCATGTTGAAACTGTGGAAGATTATGGAAAATGGTGTGCTGCTGGCCTAAGAAATAAACTCCTGAGGGTCATCTTCGAATATGATGCTCCCTTAATTGTTCAATCCTTAATGGTTTGTTTGGATTGAGGAGGAGTGAGGGAAAGTGGAGGGAGTAGAGTAAAGTTAGCCAGAAATTAGCCTATTTCTAGCCAACTCCCTCCCTCCCTCCTCAATCCGAACAGGCTATAAATTCTAGGAAAGTAGATGGAATGCTTGGTTATCTCTTTACTGGTATCATGCCTCATATCCTTTAGCAGATGAAAATTCCCACCTGAAAAGGGAATACAACATATATAGGACCTACGAATTAGCTAATCTTGCTAGATCCTTAGAGACCACACAAATTTGGAAGGGTGTAACCCCTCCTATGGTGCAACACTTGCTCTATTAGGACAACCCTCCCCCGAAAAATAATCCCCTATGTTTTCATTTCTATTATTTATTTATTTATTTAAATTACACATTAAAATTTAAACATTCTTTCTTATTCACCCAAATTAGGAATTCTTCAAAACATAACTTTAAATCCCATGAAAGACCAAATCGGGAATTGGAGAGCTTTTAATCTAGTAGCGCATTCTCTAGTTGAAAAGCGCATTTCTTTGAATCTATTTAACTCAGGGTGTTCATATAAACACCGTGACTTGCAACCAAATATATATATATATATATATATATATATATATATAAATTAACACGCTTTGTCTACTCTACAAAAAGTTATTATACACTCACTTAAGAATTTCAAGAATTTGGGTTTAACAAAAGTAAAATAATACTACATTCATAATATTTTCATAACAAGTTAAAAGTTTTCAAAGCAAATCACCTTGAATTTCTTTGTGTGAGTGTTTCACACATCTTTTTTTGTCAAACAATTTCAAGTAATTATTCATTACTAGTACTCACCTCTCTCACATAATATTGATTTCATTAATTAAACTCATGATGGGATTTACCATTTATATAAAAGGAGAAAATATCATAGTACATAGGAGTATTTAAAATTCTCAAACAATTTCATACTTTTATCAGTCAACTTTTGTTTACAGTTCCATTTGAAATGAATTGGGCCTAAAATTAGTTTTTGTTGGGTTGTTTTTCCTTTCAATTTATTTTGAAGAAATTACACTTTACTTCTCTAAACTATAGGAATGCACACTTACTCCCCTAAACTATTGCCAATGTAACCCTTTGCACCCCCACCGTTTAATGAGCCGTTAAGTTGGGACAAAAATTACAGTGAAACCCCTAAATTCCCTATATGCCACAATTTTGAACTCTCTTAAATCACTCTCAGGTTCAATCTCTCTCCCTCTTTTAATCTTTCTCCGCTCCCAACGGTGCTGCCTAGCCCACGTTGACGACGGTCGATCATGCTGCTGGTTATGGGTCTTAAGTGGCGCTTCTAAAGAGACGAAAGCCATGAAATGGGTGAACCCAAATCAAGCTCTTTGAAATCAAGTCACAAAAGCCATCATTGTTGGCCTTGCAACTCAGTGACTTGGTAGTGAGAGAAGGGGTATTAACACTAGTGGGGGAGTCTAAAAGAATGGGTGGGATTAAACTCGGTGTGATTTTTTAGATCTGGCCATTGACGAAGTGGATGATCGAAGCAAAGATTGTGGGGTATGGGTTTGTCAATGACTGAAATAAGGATTTGCTTATTTCTGGGTTGTAAATTTGTGGGTTTGATGTAACTTTTCTAGGTTTGTTTTTTGATATTAATTTATGGGTTCGATGTTCATCTCATTTTTTGGATTTCATGTAAATTTTTGGGTTTGATGTTCATCTCAATTTATGGGTCTAATTTTTTTTTTTTTTTTGGTTGTTGTTGTTGTTGTTGTTGTTGGTGCCATAGGACCTTAAGTAAACGGTGAAGATGGTGGGTCCTTGCGTAATTTTTGCTAGACTCTAATTTTTAGATTCTATGCATTTCTTCAAATGGTTCTAAATTATTTATAGGTTTTGACTGTTTCAAATTCTTGTTTGGATTTTCTTTTTCTTTTTTTTTTTCTTTTTTTTTTCTTTTTTTTTCTAGTGAAACAGAGTGGGAGAGACTAGAGAGCTTCATGTTTGACTAAGAATGACAAGGGTATTTTGGTTTTTGACTTGGTTTTCTGTCAAACTTAACTGTCAAATGGATGGTGAGGTACAAAGTGTTAAATTGTCAATAGTTTAGGGGGCAAGTGTTCATTTTCATAGTTGAGGATGGTAAGTGTAAAATAGGCATGGTTGCCAGTATCGTACAATACGTGATACGTATCGTATCGTGTATAAAAAGTTTTGTATCATAAGGGTGTATCGTAAGTGCTCATGAATTGTTTGATACATACAAATCGTATCGTATCAGTGAATCGTACGTATCATACGATACATAGACATGTGGGTTTAAAATGAGTTTTTTTGGTTAAAATTTGTGATTTTATTTTATTTAAACAAGTTGTTAGACTTTGTTAACACAAAATTATTAGGAAACTTAATTGATTCTAATGAAATAGCAAGTCCATGAGTTTTTTTTTCCTCCCTTCTCTTTCTCCTACAAAATTTAGACTATACTCATAACACTCACTTTCATATGTGCAAATATATTTTCTATGCTATTAATAATGTATTAAATGAAAATATAATTATTTTTTTATTTTGTTATTATTATTTTGAGTCTAAATATCTAGAATGCCAAGAAAAAATATAAGGAAAAAATTATTAGAATAAAAAAAAAAATAAATGTTCATAATAATAAAGAAAATGTATATGAAAAAATAATTTTGTAAGATGCTAAATATGATAATAACATTGACTTAGATGGAGTTGATTAGCCAAGATGACGAAAAGATATTATTATTTTGGTTTATATATCATGTATTACTTCTGAGTTTATTCAATTTGAATGTGCATATTATAAACATAAGTTAATTTGATTTATTTAGTTAGATTTGTTAAATTTTATTACATAAGTAATGATTAAATTGGTCATTAGTTGAATATATTTTGAATTTATAATGAATATACATTTTATATATGTATATCTATAATTATTTTATAATTTTATTAGATGTTTGTATATCTTACGATACATGATTCAATACAATATACGATACAAACAAAGTCAAAAATTGATTCACGATTTGAGATATTTGACAATTATGAAAATGGGGTATAGTTTATAGTGGTAAAAGAAAGAAAGATAGGAAACATAACGCTTTGAACAAAGCAGAGGTGTTGCAATTGATATAGAAGGTTTGACAGCTTCCATAAAATCTAGGATGTACCAAGATATATTCATCTCAAGTAATTGAATCTTCAAAACCCCAACCATACTGGGCAGGATTCATGAAAAGGCCTATGTCCCTGAAGCATTTTCTATCAGGCCTTTCCACCATGGCCGTCCAGATACCGAGGTTCACTTCCTATGCTATACTCCTAGACAACCTCATTAACACTGCAAAGGACATGGACATGCTCTGCGAGAATAAGGTCATTGATAACTGGTTGAATCCAGATGATGCGGTCCCGTTCTTCAACAAGCTGTACTACAACGCTCATCTCAAGAAGGAAATCTATTACCAGAAGCTTTGCAAGGATGTGAATGAATATTGTAATCGCAGGTGGCTTAGATGGCGTAATTATTTTAACACTCCATGGGCTATTTTTTCAACTACGGCCGTTGCCATCCTACTTATCCACTCCTTCCTACAAACTAGGTACACCATCTATTAAGTAACAGGAGTTTGGAAATATGAACTTCTTGTTTTATTGTATGCTAACGAATAATGTAAAACTTAACTCTAGAGTTCTATTGAATGAAAATGATTGAATACAAGCAACTGAGTTAATAGATAACTGCTACTACTATATATACATGATCTAAAAGCCAAAGGAAAAACTGAATCAACAACCTCCCTATATTGGCAGGAAAGGTTGTTACAACAGCTACCTATCTAATGCTTACACAAGGAGCTGAGCTGTTAATCTGTAACTACCGCTTAACTCCCTAATCCATATGAATAAAGTGTTCATGAATGGGCTTCAGCTTCTATTAAGTCCAGCAACTCCTTGCTAGCCCCAGTAGTCTTAGCTTGTACTGTACAATTGTGCTATGGGCCGTGCTTGTTCCATGAATGGGGCTTTTAGTAATACTCTCATCGGACCGTGGGAAGACTTGCTCCATTTTCTCACAACATCTATTAAAAAGTTTTTAGATGGTGTAACATTGATAAAAATTACACTTAATATAATTTGGAAAAAAAAAAAAAAACCATAACAGTTATACATATGATATTTAGTGTTATTGAAACCCCCCCTTGTTATTTTTTATTTTATTTTTTTTATTTTTGGGGTAAACTAAATGTCAAACCCTTTATTATAGGAATGTTTTCAAATAAAACCATATAGTTGCAAAGGTTGTAAATTAAATTCCATATTTTAAAACTATTACAAATTAAACCTTATAATTATGCTAATTTCACACTGAGATTTGGGCTTTTTTGGCTTTGATTTTTTTTTTTTTTTTTTTTTATAGTTTGATTGGGAGGTTTAATTTGGTACGATTTTAAAAGCCCAAAATTCTGTTTGAAATCAACAACATTGTGGGGTGTAATTTTAAAACCACTCTAAAGTATATGGTTTAAAATGTAACTTGCCCTTTTTTTTTTTTGTCAAATAAATAAATACAAATCTATACCAAAGTTGTTAATAATGTAATGGAGGTAGTTTTTTTTTTTTGAAAACTAATGGAGGTAGTTTCGGTTTGGCCATGAACATGAAATATTTTAATATATATATATATATATAAGGTCAATTTTTTTTTTTTTTTTGTTAATTATTGAAAACTCTTACTGATCATAAATTTTGGTAAAATCCCTACCATGTACCGACCACTGCCATAGACAGTGACAGAACAACATACAGACCAAGGGGGCCGTGGCCCCCTGGCCTTTTGATTTTTTCTTACTAAAATATGCCAATATAAATTATATGAAAGATTTGGTTCGAAATTTTCATTTTTGGCCCTCTAAAATTGAACAATTCAGTGTCCCAAAAACCAAAAAAAAAAAAAGAAAGAAAGAAAAAGAAGCTAAAGCGGTCATCTAGTTCATATATGTGGCCTGTTGTCCCTTTCCGAAACAAAAATAAAAATCAATTTTTTTTGTCCTAACAAAAACAGTAGAAAATTCTCTAGGATGAGAAAAGGGCAGGATGTTTTTAATGCTGGAACAAAATGGGTCATTGGGAGAGACAGCAAGCTCAAGTTTTGGCTGGATAATTGGTCTTCTCAAGGTCCTATCAGAAATTTAGTGCAGGGTCCTCTGAATAGGGGTGAAAGCAGTATGGAAGTTAAGGAAGTGGTGTCGGCAAATGGTTGGAATTGGTCAAGATTATCTTTTGATCTTCCCTCGAATATTAAGTTGGGAATTCAGGCTACTCCCTATGCTCTAGCTGCCAGGAGTGAGGATAGATTGTCGTGGGCAGCAAATTCCCATGGGAATTTTGATCTAAGAAGCGCGTATAAGTTGGCTGTTGCAGGTAGTGATAATCATGGTTTTGAGGGGCATTGGATTTGGAAAGTTAAAATTCTTCCTAGGATTCAATTCTTTGTTTGGAGATGTTTTCACAACAGTATTGGTGTTAAAAATTGCCTGGCTTCAAGAGGAATCAATACTGATCCTTTCTGCCCTCGGTGCCGAGATGATCCAGAAACCATTATCCATTTGCTCCGAGATTGCTGGGGTAGCAAAGAGCTATGGAAGCAGCTTGGTATCTCTGAGATGGATAGAAGTTTTTTTACTTATGATCTTCACACATGGCTGACTGTTAATGCAAGGAATGGTCATCTTAATAGTCACAGCAACCTCCCTTGGAATATAGTGTTCCTCTTTGCCATTTGGATGCTATGGAAGCAAAGAAACAGTCTTGTTTTCCAGAATAGAAGCTCCAACCCAAATTTAGCTACCCAAATTATTAGTCAAGCAAGCGATTTCCACTGGTGTGCTGCGGATTGGAAGAAAGCCAGCAGTTTCACAATGAAGAATATTAGATGGGAGAAGCCAAGGAATGGTTGGAGGAAGCTTAACACGGACGGGTCCTCCTTAGGTAACCCGGGTCTTGCTGGTGGAGGAGGTGTGATTAGAGATGAGTCTGGTAATTGGGTGGTAGGCTTTTCAAGGAGGATTGGTGTTACTTCAAGCTTTGAAGCAGAGTTATGGGCTTTAAGGGATGGTCTGACCATCTGTGTGAACAGGAGTTTCCAAGCTGTTGAGGTTGAGCTGGATGCAAAAGCTGTAACGGATGTCCTGAATAACCCCAGCCAGACAAAAACCATCTTTTCCCCCTTGTTAGATGATTGCAAGCAGCTAGCAACTCAGATCCCTCATATTCGTTTCAGCCACTGCTACCGTGAATCCAACAGATGCGCTGATTTCCTCGCAAGAAAAGGTGCGAATCAAACTGAAGACTATTGCATTCTTAGTTATCTTCCTGTGGAGTTGACTCCTGTCTTTAACCATGACTTGTCTGGTTTATTTGTAAGTAGGCGTTGTCCTGCTGAGCTCTTGCGTTTGTAGTCTCTTTTGTTTTTTCCCTTTTACCAAAAAAAAAAAACATTCCAAGATTTTCAGAGTACCACAAGTTTTACCTTATGTACAAACATATCCCAAGTTTTACCGTATGTACAAACATATCCCAACGTCACACTTCGCAAGAAGTGAAAAAGATTACTTCCATTTAGCCACAAAAAAGAAAAGTAAAAGAAAGATCACTTCTGAGGGTAAATGCAAGCTAAAAAGGAAATTTGACTCCTTCTTGGATGTCAAAAGTGGGCTGTGAATAATGTTGTGTAGGCCCTACTTCAATATCCAGATCGGACTGTGAAAAATGTTTTGGCCTGCAACATATCCTCCCAAGATCAACTTTTTCCTGTTATGCAGCAAATGAAATCAGGCAGCAATAATGAATATAGTTTTCACAAAACCAAAATTTTTTAAGAGCAGTGATCGGATACAAAAATAAAGAAATTTGGAAGTTTTGCGCACACACACGTGAATGCACAAATGAGAGAGAGAGAGGAGAGAAATTTAAACAATGTAATTTGTCCTTTATTACCTCAGTATTATCATGATCATAGCGGACAGTGAAGATGCACCTGCAGCCCCTAATGTCATGTTGCCTCTTATGGATTCCCACAACATAGGCATCATGGTAAACTGCATGATCTTCCCTTTCCTGTAAATAAGCCAGGTGCAGACACCAAGACACACCGAATTAGTGCTAATTTGAATTTCAAATTTTGAAAAGTTACTGATGTAATTTTGTCTTGATTGATGATTTTGTGGGATTATGTTTTATGTTTGAATTACTTTTCTTATTGATGTGCTCTCTGAAGCCTATTTTAAAAAGGCTCCAGTTAACATGTAAGACAGTAAGGTGGACTTCTGAATTGGAAAATTTTCAATTGCTGGGTGCTAATTCCTAGCTTCTTGGGTGCTGAATTAAGTTGTTTGGTGCTGATTCCATGCAAACCCCTAAGTGCTGATCTTTGGTTTATCATTTTCCACTATGTTCAATTTTCCCCTTTATCCTCCATTTGATATTGTCAGGATCAATTAGCAAAAGTAGATATTGTCTGGCATCACTGTTGACTGTTGAGGTAAAAAGGAGGAGACACCTATAATGTTGAGGAAAGTTTTCAAATATCTAACAAGGCCACTCTTATTTTCTTCCCGAATTAAGTAAGACTGATAATATGTCAGTTTTCTTCTAAAAAAGAAAAAAAAGAAAGAAAAATAATATGACAGTTTAATTTTCTAGACTTTTTAATATCTAAGAGGTCATTATCTCAAAGGCATCATGTTTGTTTGGACATGAGAACCCATGATTGTAACACAGCTTATGGATCATATATTAAAAAAACCCAAGGAAAACATTACCTGGAAGCACAGGACAAGATCTCCAACCTTCACCTTCTGACACTCAGAGTGTTCTAAAGGAATAGATCGCTCACGCACTCCCCTTTTTACATTCACCCATTCATCCTCCTCATTACCAAAGCCAGAAAATCGTACACGAACTGCCTGTGATATATAATAGCACCTTTACATATATTAGCCAATATCGTGCATTATGATTTTTATTTGGAGGACACTGGACAGTATCACATTTACCATATAATTGGATGCAAGGGGTTGACATAGATACTGATTTTGTGAGGGCATGATAAGTGCACCTTGTTGCATTGAGTATGTATACCATAAATGTGTTGCAAAATAAAGCTCGTTTTTTTGTTATGTTTTGCTAACTTGATTGTTTCTTTTGCCAATAGTTTTCCTTATCCAGATAAATTGAATGTATGAGAACAGTAATTAATCAGGAAAAAAAAACCTAATGATTTTATGATTTGAACCAACACAGTTCTATTTTTTTTTATAGGAAGTGTACCAGATATTAGCGACCCTGACAATTGGATTCCTAATTCCCACAGGTAACTCATCGTTCTTTACCACTGAAAGTGGCAGATTATTGATATCAGCTAGTTAGCTATACAGTTACATACGCAATTCTTTCCCTTCCCTCATGAAGAGAGAAGCTAGTTATGCCCAAAAAAAAAAAAAAAAAAAGAAACAAGAACTAATTCTTAAACCAAATTGAATAAATTCAACTCTAAATTAGCCTCACTCATATTATCCTAAATTTAAATCACGTTAAATACCAGTAAGGGCCCAAAACTAGCTCTTGCTTGAAATAATCCAAGCAGCTGCGGTTCATGACGCACATTTATCTGACAAACATTACAAAGCAGCCAGTTTCATTTAGCATGTAGACATGGAAGAGTTGTAATTTTTGTTTTTTTCTTTCTAAAGATATTAATAACCAAAACGGTCTTCTGTTAAAAAAATTGTAATTGTCCCATAAGTATATAAATCCGATAATGAATCTTACAAGTTCGCCGGTACTAAGAAACTTGTAATTGAGGAACGAAGCAACATCATACCTGGAAAGCCATTAAAATATTAGCTATGGCTCACAAATCAATTCAAAAGGAGATTACAATATTCACAACCAAGATCATATATTTTGAAATTGATTTTCACCCTGGCGGTAAAGATACTTGTGAGTTTAAATTATCTTGAGATTGCATCATAACATGGAAACTGGTATTCTGAGAACCACTACTACAAGAATCCTTATACTTTCATCAAGCTTTTAAACCTTTTGCTGTATCAAAGCAACAATTTGTGCTCTATTCTGAATTAATTAGAATTCAACAAGCGATCCTAAAAAAACACTACCAGCGTAGACAAGAACTACCTTTAGATCTTTTGGCCTATTAAGGCCAGTAGGCCACACAATATCATAAACAAAGTATGATAAGTGATGAAGTAGGAAGAATTAATTGATGCTTTAAAGTTTGGGGTCAAGGGAAGTACAGGGTGACGCTGGTAATAATTTAGAAAGGTAATAACATTATTATAAGAAAGCATGCATTGAAAATAAAAGAAGGTATATTATAACTTGGATAGAATCATACCAGTCATTGAAATGAATATTGACATAAGCAAAAATTTCGTCACTTTACAAGATTTTCTAAATCCTAACAAACCTTCACTTGTCCACAAATGTAATGTTTTACAAAAACCATTTCTTTCTTAATGTAATCTTACTTTCACAATTTCTTTTTACTTTTCTAATATATTTTGTATTTTTATTTTTCCAATTTCTGAATTAATAGCAATGTGCAAACCCAGCTTTCCAGCATCAAGTTCTATATTTGACCTTTACAAATATATCTGTACACATCAACTGAAAATCATTAATGTCAAAAGATAAAAAAATAGTATTGGCATGAAGTTTGAACTATTTAAATTTTAAACACATATTTAATAAATAAAAAATAGAACTTACTTTATTGAGACCTCAACAGATTGTAAAAAGGAATGCAGATTTATAATGTAATTAATGCAATAGTCTATTCCGGTTATCATTCCATCTTTACATACCTACTATACATAGTTATGTGCACTTTCAGGGTGTCTTTAAGAGGAAAATTTGGAACAGCAGGGGTCATTGTTTTAGTAGGACTCCATAAGAATGATTATAGGCATTAAAAAACAAGTATAACTACTCACAGACCACAAAAGTACATAAGAAATGGAACTAATGGCTTCCTTTATATGTAATTGCTATATTTTGGGTTGGTCTTATGTAGACTACAAAGCTCCTACCTCTACAAGGTTTGTTAGAGGTCATTTGTAGGCAACCTCACCCCTAATATTTTTCCCTGGAGAAGCTGATTTCCATCCTCAAACCAGCAACAAGGCGCTTTAGGTGAAAGGCAATTGCCATCACACCAAGGCCCAATCTATAATTGATAAATCTTGGTATTACCTGAAAATTGTTCCTAGCACATTATCCTTTTTATCATGTCCTATAAATAGCAAGGGTCTTCAATGCCCTTAATTTTTAGTTGACAAAATCCCCACAGAAATACAATGACCAACCTGCCTAAATTTAATGATTTCAAGTTGTGCAAATTATTGGGAAAAGAAATCAAGGAAATTGAAAATTTTAAACCAAGCTGGTAAACTTTTTCAACATATTTAAATATTACTAATTTGGGCTGTATTCTGATAAGAGTAATACTACAGCCACAAATTATTTTACAACAATTTTACAAAATGTTGATGTGGCCACCTCTTATTGGTTTTCATATAAACCCACCATTAATATCATTTTTTTATTTACCAAAAATCACTCACTGCATCAGTAGTTTATAAAATTTTTTGTAAAATAATTTGTATCTCTAGTATTATTCTTCTGATAAATGAATAAGATACACAAATTTAAAGGAACACATAAGTACATAAGTGCTCCAAAGTGAAGCCTATTCCAAAGCATAAGGCACACTAAAGCAATTAGTTAATGTCATTCATTTATGTGCTAAATTAGTTCTTGTATAATACAAGGAATATAATAATAACAAATCCTATTTATGTTGACATATAGATGCTGTAGAATTTATGCGCTATGTATAACGCATAGTACATATTTCCAATACCTATTAAGCATATATTGCATGTCTCGATTAAAAGATATGTTCTCACCATGCATTATCTTTCTTTGATTTAGCTTCATATGTCAACCCTGAAAGATCTGAAATCTTTTTGCCTGCATTGACCTTGTTATCATAAGCTTCTCCAGAAAATTATAATTGCATTATAATTTATTTATTTATTGGTAAGTTACACATGCACATAGTGAGTCTTGAACCTACAACCTCACCTTCCACCTAATACTTGCAAGGAAATGAGGTGCTAATTGTGCTAGAGGTCAATGGCAATTATAGTTGCATTAAATTACATCTAATATTCTGATTTTACCATTATAAATAAGATAGCTTGTTGAGAATTCATTTTAAGGCATAGCATACCTCCATGGTCTGATATAAGGATAACGTATGGCATTAATACAACAATTAAAGTGGCTAAAAATCTGTAGCCCTATGTATTGCCAAAAATAACCCATCTCAGATGGTCATTGAGTGATTAACAGTAGCAGAAATAATAAATATGAAATACTAGACAAAACAGAGAAAAGTAAGAAGCATACCTAAAACAATGTAAATAGTTTTTTATTCAGACAAAAAGAAAAAAGATATAGTACTCACGAAGTTAATTAATATGAGTATGATACAAATAAAATATATTGGAAATTGAACTAATTAAATCAATTTGCAAAAATGCAGCATTACTTATGCAACCGCAGAACCCACATAGTCAGGGCTACAAGATTTGTACTTAAAATATCTAAAGTGCACTTAATTTGGCTCATTTACTAATTTTCTGAAAGTAGGTAAAAGTACCCTTATACCTAGAAAAAGTTAGGCTTTAAAAACTGTGCATAAGCAAGTAAGCTAATAAAGCTCAAAAAAAGAAAAGAAAGCTAAAGCTTAGAACAGAGTCCACAGTAACTTCTGAGCACCATTTCAAAAGCTGAGCAATAGTTCTTAAGTTGGGGCCAACATGCTGATAAGGTGCCCATTCTAGGTTGTTGAAGCAACAGGCAATTGTGTGCAACCATGCATTAGTGCAAATTTCTTAGTTTACAATCTATTGATTAAGGAATGGGCACTATTGAAAAATTGAACCCTAACCAAACCTACCTTTATATGCCAAACCTGGACCATCATACTATCAAGGATTTTGTTGAGCTTTAAGCAGATGAATCCACATTACGAGATTCATTAGATTGAAATATTTTGTGCTGTGATTTTCTTGTCTTCTCCTCTTCGTAGTGAATTTGATGATATGTCAGCATAAAGAATGTCTAAACTAATATTGTTGGTCCCTAAAGTTTAGCCCAAGACCAATTTAGTCCCTGAAGTTTAAAATGATCACTTAGTCCCTTAGATGACATGGTCAAACTAAAAATTGACTCATCATCACTCCTTAGAGATTAAAGCAATCACTTAAAATTTGTTAGAGACTAAAATTGATCACTTTAAGTTTGTTAGGGACTAAAAGTGATCACTTTAAACATTAGGGACTAAGATCTCTCATGAGAAAAAGTTTAGAGACCTTGGACCAACAATGTATTTTGACCACAGTATTAATTTTTACTCAACAGGGAGAGATTTTTTTTTTTATTGATATTGCTGTAAAAAAACCAAAATATAAATTTGTGATAAATTAAACAACTTTTTAAAACTATTTATCTAAATGCAATCACGATTTGAAGCATTGAATGAAAAACCCATGGAACAAGTATTGAACAGAATATTAATCATGAGCATCTTGTCAACAGTTTGCACCCATGCTAAAAAAAAAAAAAAAAAAAAAAAAAAAAAAAAAAGACCTTTAGGATTTAAAGAGCTTTCAGGGGCTTTGCTTGAAATAGGTACATCTGAAAGATCATCAAATAATTTCAGGGCACCAGATGAGGGAGTAACTTTATCTTGCAACTGTTCTTGTCTATTTTGGAACCAACTTTGCACCTATAACACAATGAGAACAAGGTAGAGTTATAAAAGTTTCGAATACAAGAAATTGTAGTGTTTGAATGAAAAACCTGCTCCCATGTTATGGCAGATTTTCCAGAAAATACAAAGAAATTGTAGTGTTTGAATGAAAAACCTGCTCCCATGTTACGGCAGATTTTCCAGCACGACTAGCTGAACAACTGCAATGATAAAGCAAGCCAAGAAAAAGATACGATACGAGGATTAATTACACCCAATTATAAGGAAGCACATTATCTTCTTATCACTTTAAGAAACCATTTCATTGAAATATGCTATAGATAAGATATGAGTGAAATCGAAGTTCACCTAAAGCTGGTTGCAATATCTTGGAAAAACGACTGACCAAGTGATTGTTCCCCTATCTCCTTAAATATCTTCTCCATGTCTTTAATCTATGAACAAACAAAAAAGTAATAATCATCATAGAAGCTAGACAAAAAGAGAGCAGTATGATGGTAAATTGGTAATATGAAATGTAATTTGCAAATTAAATGAAAATAATCTATTCCAATTAGTGGGGTTCAACTAATCTCAAGATTTGATCTAAGGCTGCAAGAACAAAGGAACATTCTTATTAGCCCAAATGTAAAAGAATTTTGCACACACTGCCAATTGTGATGCTTTAGCTTTAGCAAGCTTTGATCAACCAAAAATATGCCCACATCAGATCCTCTTTGTTTTAAAAGGTATCAGTTAGAAAACTCATCTCATCACCACCAGAAGCAACATAATAAATATATGAAGGCAGGTCACACAGTTCAATCATATATTGACGAGTAAAATGAACATGTCATAATTATACTAGAATATCAGATTTCACAATCTGTCATTTATTTTCCAGAAAGCATTTCTGCAAATCTCAGACAATGCTCTGACACAGAATCATGTATTATTCAAAATTATATAATAATTTCCACCATAAAATGTTCAGGCATTACAAAATCATCAATTTTGGAAGAAAGATCAACTCTTCCCACTTTGTTAGAATAATTAGCTAATCATCAAAACTTTGATGCAAGTGAAAGTGGAAAGTAAAGCATAATATAACAATTAATGTCCCCTCTGACAGGATCGTCAGACTAATCAATACAAATAAGTGTACCCAATGTTGTTAAAATTGCGCTTAGGCGAGCTTAAAGCTCAACCCCGAGGTCTAAAGGCTTCACTTAGTCGAAGTGAAGCTCATTTAATGAAGTGCACCTCAATGACCTCATGCACGCTCTTCTGGCACTTCGTGAAGAAGCAAATAGCAGGCTTATGTGCATTTTTTATTTTTTGCTAAAAAAATATATATAATGAATCATCAAAACTAAATACTTGATCTTGAAGGAAATGATATGGAAATTGATTTATTAATCAAACATTGTTTTTAAGGTGTTGTATTACACAAAAAACTTTTTGTTTATAACAACTTATCGAAAGACATGAACAAAAATAACATACTATTCTTGTGGTTTTCGGTCTTTGCCTTTTGGATTTATTTTCAAAGAACCATATACTTCATTTGACCATAGCTATCCCAATTATGTATTTTTATAAGGTACAAGAGAATTATACAAAATGTCTTGTTTAAACTTTCTATGAGTAGATTGCTATCATATTGTTGTCCATAAATAATTGTTCTCACTTTTACTATATAAAAATTTAAGAAATAGAAATAACTTATATAAAATTTAAACTTACAAATTGTGCAACTGCACCATCCATTTTAGCTAAATAAGAAAAAGACATTATTATTTTGAGTCTATTAACTTTTTTTTTCCCCTTATAATACGCTTTGTATCTTTTTATTAGAAATTATTATATAATATATCTGAAAACATGCGCTTTACTATAATCAGTGGCAGTCTTACACTTTGCTTTGCGCCCAGACTCCAAGAGGCTAGTGTTCTTAAGTGCACTTGATGGTATTACCAACACTGAATGTACCACGTGGTAACTCATATCCTTAAAAGAGGTAAGAATCCTCTTTAGAGGTGCACTTTTCCACTGATGTCCGATGTGGAAATAAAGTTTATGTTGTGTTTTACTTGTACCATACAAGCCCTGTAACAAAAATTTAGTACATTCTAACTATTGAGTCTTATTTGGTAATCTTTCTCTGTTTCTTTTATGCAAATTTCCTTTTTCTCCTTTGGAGTTGCAAATACAATAAATGCTAAAACACCCTCATAGACAAAATAGCAACTTCAACCTTGATATGGTACAACATTATCAGCCACTCGAATCTAGACGGCAATATCATACGGTAAGGTAGTGCATACTGTACACAAAGCAGAAAACTCTACTTCTAACTACATCCCCTATGATTCTTCTTTCAATGGAGATTGCCCCCTATCCAAGCTTGATAAAGCCTCCCCAGCCTAGCACTGAAGGCCTCAATCAAAGCCCATCTTCATATAATCATATTATGTAATATCTAATATAACCACTAGCTAGCCAGCCAGCCAGCCACCCCCAAAAAAAAAAAAAAAGTCTTCTATTAATTTATTTTAGAATATACTTAATTGAATCGGATAACCAAGAAAAACCCACAAATGTCAAATTAGAAAGAAACCCATTAGAGAAGAGTACATGCAATCAACCATCTGAACCAGGTAATAAAAGGAAGCAACGTAAAGCAGTTAAATTTAAGCTGAGAAATGAAGGACCCATGAGTGGATTCACAAAGAGGATGATGAATGTACCTCAGTAAGAGTGAAATCAGAGAGAGAATCCTTTGGACCAAACCCCTCCATTGCTGAGAGTGACTGATTGTGAAAGTGACAGAGTAAACAAAGAGAGATAGAGGAAATGCCATCGTCTGTGATCTGTGATCTGTGTCTGTGGGGGATTTGTCACTTACACGTGTCTTCTCAGGGGAGCCTCGGAAGTCTGAACTCAGCACTGACCTTTCAAAAAAGACGGATACTTTAAAAGGTACTAAAGCGCACCGTTTCACAGTAAAACAGAACCAAAAAGAGCTAAAAGAAGTATAGGACATAGGAGGACAAGAGGCCCATAGAGGATGACAGAAAAAGCCCATTTGCAAGAACCTGGGCTGCTGTGTTTGCAACCCAAGGACCATGGGTGGCAAACTAATACTTGAAAGCTAGATAAGCCCAAGTGGATGTACGCATTGATGTTCCAGTCTGATAAAAAATCCCCATTTATGATAATATTTTATTCTTGGAGTTGGAGCAAAGTTGTCAACATAAGTTCATTTTGGTTTAGTAAGGAAGCGAAATATTTAGTTCACTGTTTCGAGATTATCGTTATTTATTTAAATCAAAACATTTGATTATTGACTTCTAATATCAACGCATTAAAATTTGAAAGTCACATTTTTCATATATATATATATATATATATAAACAAGTTTGACTACAACTCGCACTAAAAAAATTAACATGATTATATATTTTGAAATTGCATTTTATTTATGTTCTTAACATATATATCAAAATTTATGCCAATTAGATGCTATTTATTATTCAATCTATAAACTTAATTTCCATGCATAATTTTAGACTACTAATATTTGAAATTTAAACATTTAATTGATTACATAGCTATTGATTTTTTTATCTTCTATAAATTTTGCAAGCATGAGGGATAATAAAATAAGGACAAAACTTATGTACATGATCTTAAGTGATATTTTTTAGGTTCCATTCTTAAAATTCAGTCATATGACTATATAATTAAAAAATACACTTCTATCTCATGGGAAAAAACTACATAGCAGAATTTTAAGAAGGGAATCTAAGGAACAACACCTGAGTACTGTTCCTAAGTCTTGTCCTAATAATAAAATATAATCTAATGATGAATTTATCAAAATTCACATTCAATAAAAAGATATTAAATAGAGTTGTAGCCTTAAGTTACAACTAAGTTCGTTGCCAAATTTTGTCTTATATATATATATATATATATAAATTGAGTTTAAAATTTTATAGGGAATTCCTATAAAACCTTTTATATTTATACATTCTAATAAAATATTGCCACAAATAAATAATTTCATATACAAATACAATTATAATAAACTCATATTAACAACTATCATAATTATCAAATTATATATTAAAAAAATCAATAAAATAGAGAAAATATTGTATTTTGTAGAATGTTGCCGTGCATTGCATGAATTATTGACTAGTATATATATATATATATATATAAAGTTAAAAGAGCTTTTAAAAAAGGAAAATGCTAATGGATGTCCTTAGGGAAATTGTTAATAATATATTTTAAGAAAGGTTTTATGGGAAAAGAAAAAAATAATTAATTAATGTTTTGACATCTTTTTCCATTTTCCATAAAAGTGGTGTCAAAATTTCCTAAAATTGATTGTTAACCATTACCTTAAGGGCATCCGTTAACATGACCTTTTAAAAAAACATATATCTCTAACCTAGTATAATGGGCTAGTTCACCAACCATTTCTAGTCTAATATGATGGCCTAGTTGTGGCCTCAAAAGCACCGACGCAACCTGATGTGAGGTGCAGTGGGCAACGCCGCTACATGCGCGTTGGTGCAATGTCAATTTTTTTTTTTTTTTTTTTTCCCGAATATGCACCGACTCGGGCTGATTCGCGCCGAATCGAACCGATTCAGGTTGAATCGGATTGTATCGGCCAGCCAAAACCAACCGATTCAGGCCGTACCGGCCAATTTTATGAACATCATGTTTTAGTTATTATCTACTATTACTTTTAAATTTGGTATATGTTTATATAATGTGAAAAAGTATGCTTAGCAATATATAGAAAATATAAATAAAAATAGTTTTAATAATTTTTTAATCACTGCACTCTGCCACACCCACACCTTACTTTTTCAAAAATTGTCGAGTCTCGCACCTGTACCCGTACCTGCACGATTGCACTTGAATTTGGAAACGCACCCGTACTTCATAGGTTTTGCCAGTTCATCACAAATAAGTAAGATGGCTCAATTTTGATCAATATGAAAAGTGAGGGGAAAAAACATAGGGAGAAGTGACAACTTTACTTGAATGCTGGAAATATGAATAAAATTTTAACTTTTATGTTGATTTAGAAATTAGAATAAAGCAGCCTAGGTTCATTTGCTATGCAAGGATTCACTGCGTTTGGTGCTGTGATACATGGATTGATTAGCAGCCAAAGGCTCTATTCTGCCCTATCAATGTTTTTTCGGAGGCAGATACAGTTGACTTTTGTTTGAAGATTGGTGTCTTCGACATTGCTATTGAATGGGATAGCTTGGCTTCACTGTCAAAGTTTTGCAGGTTGGGACTTGGGAGCAATCCAACAACATATATATGGTCATTTGTTGGAGGATATTCAAATAATGTTAATGTCAAATTTGGGAGAGGAGATTTTATGTTAGTTTTTCTCATTAGTGATATCTATAGATTTTTTTTTTTTTTTTTTCTTTGGATGAGGTATAGATGTTTCCTTTTGGTTGGAGGAGTTACCTTCAACTTCAACTTTTGATAACGCATTGACAGCAGCTGATGTAATATCTTGAAGTTTATTCAATAAAATTTTCAAACTTTTTAATTAAAGAATAAAGTTGCCTCTCGTTAACAAATATCAAGACTTCTTCGTCATTTTCTTCTCCATCATTCACAATTTGCTGTGGCAACCGTTGCATAATATATTGTGATACCAGCTTTTAATATTTTACATAATTTTTACTACAACTTATTACGTGACAAATTATGAGTGGCAGAAATATAGATCTATCATTTTTCCTGGCAACTCACAACTTGCCTTGGCAAAAGTTGTATAAAATATTGTGGTACTAGCATTTCTCATGTGAAGCAATGCCAGTACCTCTATTTTAAATTTTTGCCATAATTTGCCACATGAAAAGTTATGAGTAGTCAAGATTTGAACCCATATAAATTCATTATTTTTTTTACACTATTAACAATTTGCTATTGGCAAGTTATGACAGATTTAATATAAAATAAAATAAAATAATTAACTGTTTTGATAGTTTTTTCAATTCCTTGTAAAATATTTTCTAAAATGGATGATTAATATATGGCATGAACCATACAAACCGGACTCTTCTTTTATAATTGTGGGCTATCTAGGCCAAAATTTGAAATTAACCCCATTTGCCCAATTATATAATTAGTAGGCATTGTTATAAAACTATATTTTTTTACTAATATCTCGAGTTTAAAAGACTTGATTTAAGACTTATAAATCAAGTCTCAAAGACTCGGTTTCCATGTTCTGATCACGACTGATTTGGCGTTTTTTTTCACGTGGTGTCCACCTAAAAATCGAGTCTCTAAGACTCGATTTACAAGCCGACCCTTTAAGCAACGATTTGTGTGTGACGTGGCAATTTGTATGTGACGTGGTTGATCCACATGAAAGCCACCTAGAAACCAAGTCTCTAAGACTCGATTTCTAATAGGGCTTTTTCAAAATTAAATGTCTCTCCACTCTCACTCACCCTTTCACTCTCACACAGACCAGAGCAAACTTTCACGCCTCTCTCAGTCATCCTCTCCACCCTCACATAGACACCTTGTCACGCTCATGCCTCTCTCACTCTCACGCCTCTCTCACTCACCCTCTCCACTCTCAAGCACCCTCTCCACTCTCACTCAGTTCTCTCAGGTATTATTTTCTTATTGTGTGATTTTTTCATGTGGGTTTGTGGTTTTTGTTCCAAAATTATGATTGATTTGATTGTTGACTGTACTATTTTAGAACTTATTTCATGTGTTACTCTGTTTAGTTTCCAAGAAAATGCGAGAAAAATTTTCCATTTTGTGCTGAGATTGTAGTCATTAATTTGGTCATACTGATGTCGTGCTAGCCGTTTTATATTATAATTTTTTAGAAATTGTTTACATTCCACGAGCGTGGTATTACGTGCCCATCCAAATCTTCCAGAAAATACGCTCTTATACTAGCCACCGAGGTGACACAATAGGGTCCTTCCCAATTGGGTCCTAGCTTTCCCCATGCTAGGCTCTTCGTAGTGCCAAGGACCTTTCTCAACACCAAGTCCCCTAATGCTAATGGTCTCAGCTCCATATTGGCATCATAACCTTGTTTGAGTTTGTGTTGGTAGTATATATAAATATATATTAATTGGCAAAGTTTAGAGAAAATCCAATAAGGTTTTTGTAAGGGCCCCTTTTGCAGCCTAAACCCAATATATACGGGGTTGTGAGTTAATGAGTCCAACACAATGAATTTGTAGAGTGTGGATTAAAGAACTAGACCCGAATGAATCTGTTAGGTTCTAAAGATTTAGGAATTTATGTATTTAGAACTCTAATTTGTATTGTTGGCAAACCATGATCAAAACAGGTTGTTTAGTCTTGTTTAGGCTTGCTCAAAGTATGTTTATTTGTAAAACTGGAATCGAGCGATTGCAGATTTATTGGACTAAATCTGTAAGGCTCGATCGATCGAAAATTAGACTCGATCGATTGAACCACGTACAGATTTATTTTTCTGCAAAGTTCTAGTTCAGCCCAAACTCTATTTAAACGTCTTGGGGTTCAAGTAAAACATTTCTATATATAAGGAAAACCCTAGAACGTTTTTGGGACTTGGAAGAGAGAGATTAGAGTGCCTCTTGTGCCTCCTTTTATTTTTAGGGTTTTGTACCCAAACCTCTCTAAGTCTTTGTTGCTCATATTTGCTGTTTATGCGAATCTCTTGTGAGATCTTAGAGGAGCTTTCCTTCACCTAAACTTAGGGTTTTCAAGGTAGAGATATTTTCTACATCTTGATGGGTAGCATTAGGAAGTCGAGCGGGGAGCTTGTAGTCCTTCTGTAAGAACTTCAATTCTTTCATAGTGAATTCTGTTATGCCTTGAGGATCGGTGGGTCAAATCCTCCCCAGGTTTTTACCGAGTGGTTTCCTAGGTGATCATATCTTGTGTTATTTATTATTCCGCTGCTTTATATCTTGATATGATTATTTGATTGCTTTAACCTAGAATTGCATAATTTGACTAAGTAACAACTTGGCTAATTAATCTAGGCTACGCAATCTGTGTGTTTAAGGGGTCTAAACTTCCAACAAGTGGTATCAGAGCGGGTAGCTCTTCTGTTTTAGATCTTTTGATCTAAGAGCTGATCCTTGACCCCTGTTGTCATGGATAATTTGAAGTGTCTTTCTGATCATGTTTCTGCTCATGCTTCTGCTGATTTTATTAATGCCTGTGATGTTTTGAATAAAAAGGACACTATTGTTTCTGTTGATTTTTTTGATGCTTTTGAAACTCTTCGTAAGGAATTATCTAAATCTTTGAAAATTGCTAAGAAATTTAAAGAAGAGTTAAAATTGGCTAATCTTGAAAAAGAGGATTTGATTGTGAGATTAGATGAGTCTAATAAAAAGAATGAATTTTTGAGAAATCAAATTTCCTCTCAAGATGAGAAGATGAAAAGTTTGGAACAAGAGTTAGTTGAATCTAAAACTAAAATTGAAAATTTGACTAGTACCAAGCCTGTTGATGATAACAAAAGTGTTTCTGTTTCTCTTAAGCCTAAAACTGAGAAAGTTTATATCTCTCATTTCAAGAGGAATAATAAAGAAAAGGCTTATTTTGCTAGGTTAGACAAAGGAAAAAGTTCTGATGTAGACGCTGAAGTTTCTAAACCTAAGTCTAAACCTACTATTAGAGAGCATAATAAATCTGTTTTTGTGCCTACTTGTCACCATTGTGGTGTTGTTGGTCATATTAGACCAAATTGTTCTTTGTTGAGGCAAAAACCAAAATCTGAGAATAGATTTGCTGTTAGGAATACTGATGTTCCTAAATTTGTTCCTGTTTGTCACTTTTGTGGTGTCTCTGGTCACGTTCGTTCAAATTGTCATAAATTGAAATTTAAGCATTCTATGTTTCAATCTAGGATATGTGATGATATTTCTCCTGCCATAAGTCCAAATAAATTGTTTCATATTCTTTTGAAAATTTTGAGCTTGTTGGCTTGTGAAAGGAATTTGCAGGATTTTAGTCTCTCTCAGAAGATTGGTGTAATCTCTCAAAAACACTCTGCTTCTCATGGATTTTCACCTACAAAGCCGAAGACTCGTGCTAGATGGGTGAGAAAAGATTCTCTAAGGTGAGTGTTGCTAACTTGTCCCTGATTTAATTTTTTCAATTATTTGTGGACATGTTTTGTTTTTGTTTTTGGTTGTGTTGTTTTTTTTAGGTTGTTTTTTATTTTTTTTTTAAAAAAAAAATCCAAAAACATTGAAAATTTTCAAAAAGACAAAAATATTTTATTTTATGTCTTGTTTTATTGTTCTTGAGGATTACATGAGTTATGATATCTCTCTCTTGATTTAAAACATACTTGACATTGTGGAGAAACTTGAATAGTTTGTGCTAAGCTATTTTTTATTATGTGTAAGTATGTACTAGTTTGTATATGTACTTATGGGTTAATTAAGAAATTGATATTTCTTGTTTGTGTACCCTCTATAGCTTAGTTAAACATTGTCATGCATTGCATTTGCATTGTTCATTTAGTATAATGTGTGCTTTTTGTTTTTGGTCATAAAATTTTTTAAACCAAAAAGATTTTTGTGTTTTGTATTTCATATCATAGATTTGAAATCAAGGTTGGCCACCTTATCTTTACATAACATGTTTATGTACCTTGTTTAGCTTTGATGAGCTTATTCATTGCACTTGACTAGTTGAAACTTTGTAGTGCATGTTGTGTGGGAAAGATGTGTATGGTTCTTAATCTCTTTGTCTTAATCATGAAGTCATATGTTATTTAACTGTCGGACTTGACACTTTTGAGAAAGGCATAAATAACCATCTCACCACTGTTCACTAGCCAATCATGATTATGTACCTTGTTTAGTTTTGATGAGCTTATTCATTGCACTTGACTAGTTGAAACTTTGTAGTGCATGTTGTGTGGGAAAGATGTGTATGGTTCTTAATCTCTTTGTCTTAATCATGAAGTCATATGTTATTTAACTGTCGGACTTGACTCTTTTGAGAAAAGCATAAATAACCATCTCACCACTGTTCACTAGGCAATCATGAACACCTTAGTGCATATCATAAGATTTTGTACTTGAGAAAGTGTAGCACATGCACAAAAAGAACATAAGGTGTAGCCTCAAATTAAATTAAAACTGGTGTGTACTATTAGGCTTGATGCCAATTCACTTAATTCAAACTGGTGTGTACTATTAGGCTGAATGCCATCTCATACAAATAAGAGGCAAAAATGCAAGAAACTTACATGATTGCAAGCTTTTGTTCTAGGAGATGTGGGAGTTATAGGATGTAACTCTTTAGGTGATAGTCTCTTTTAAATTCTATGTGATGAATTTTGTAGACTTTGTGATTGATTGCTATTCACATATCACCTCACATGCATCTCAAACTTTTGCTAATTGTACACACTACACAAGTTACTTTTTGTTAAACTTGGTACATTATATTGTGTGTGATTTTGTTGTGGCCATCCAAGATTAAAAGTTTCTTGATCTTAATGCAAAATGTATTTCAAGTTTGAAAAATTTGAAAAAATTTTGAGATTTGTGCAGAACATATTTGTTGCTTAAGAAAATTAAATGGGAGAATGATTGAAATTTGTTTTGAGAAAATTGGGTTCAAAATTTTGGGTTTTTGAAAAAGCATTCCATCTCATACTCATGCATTTTGCTTTCATTGGTTAATGCGTTGAGGAGTTGTTTTTCAAAATTAGGTTTGTGTCTTTCAAAACTGTGATTTTTCTCAAAATTTAGTGAGTCTCTGCCCAATTCGATCGATCCAGTGTGTTTTTCGATCAATCGAAAAAGTGCTTTAATTTGTTTAAAAATGACTGTTTCATTCGATCGATCGAATGTATTTTTCGATCAATCGAAAGTCGCGAATCAGGTTTTTAAAAAGGGTTTGTTCTTGATCCGAATTAGGGCTTTTGTGAAATTGAGTTGAATTTGATGAAATTGGCTTGTTGTATTGATGAAATTAAGCATTATACTCTGTGAGTTGTGTTATGTGATGCTCAATTCATCAATTTGTTTAAAAATTCAACAAGTGATTTTCAAATTTTTGGGTTTTTGTTAGAAACTCTATGCTCAAACCAATTTTGTCAATTTAATCTTAATTGAATTTAATCGCTCACTGCATTAGTACATGTATCATGGCATTGTAATTGTTTCATGCATCATATAGAATTTTATTCTATTGATTTTTGTGCTAACTTGCAGTCTCCCTTGGTTTGTGTTTAGGATTCACATGCATTGCATTGATTTCTGTATCCATTTTGCGGTTTTGCAGTCATATCTCTCATTGTTTTCATACATAGCATGCATACACTTTGTTAAATTGGGTACTCAACTTGATCTACAAATTGATTGATTAATTTTTGAGTTACGTACTTTCTAGTATATGCTATTTTTATGTGTGAATTGTAGCAAAATATTTTTCTTAAGAGATATGATGGATAATCAATGTGCAAATATTTTCTCTACTCATGCAATTGTTTATGGGTCACATAGTGCCATGTTTGCATTTTATTAAAAGAGAGAATATTTTTTCTTCATGTGTATCCTCACCTTAGTTTTTAAACTTTGGTTTGTGTGTTTTTAACTTTGGTTCTGCTGGTGAGGATGTTCCTGATCCTGCTGGTGTTGCTGCTGCTGCTATTCCCCAACCCCTTTATTTTTCTCCAAAACTATTTTTCCCACAACTTGTTTTGTTTTTCCTATTTTTATAAGGGGCGAAAAGTTTTTTTTTTAACCTGTGTTGGTCATAGGGGGAGCTGTCTCTATTTTCTATAGTTGAATTGTTTTGTGTTCCCCTTGATTCTCTATTTTCTCTTATCCTTTATTGCGTATGTTGACTGTTTACTCTTTGTATGAGTTGTCTTTGTCAATACGTGACAAAAAGGGGGAGAAATTATTGATTTATGGGAATCATGTTTGTCTTGTTTAGGGGGAGTTGAAATTATTTTTGAAAGGGAAGAAAATAAAAACTTTTTGTTGTATCTAACTTAGGGGGAGAGTTAGTTTACTTATGTTTTTATTTCTGTTTCTTGTTCACTGCTCATTGATTTATATTTATGAGTTCTTCATGATATATGTCTTTGTTTTGTGTTTTGTGAAGTCAAGAATTTAATTTTGGTTTACTTGTATTTTTTCCACACATGCGTTTATGCGTTTGTTGAGTGTTTCAGGAAATATACAGGTTGATTCAATTGAGCTGCTGTCTACACTTGCAACTGATGGATAGTAGTTAAGATTGGATTTGTTGTTATGAGCATTGTTTTTGTAATGGGCTTCTACTTGTAGACTTTGAGCTGTTAGTTTGTGTTTTGTCACGGATTGCCAAAGGGGGAGATTGTTAGATTCTAAAGATTTAGGAATTTATGTATTTAGAACTCTAATTTGTATTGTTGGCAAACCATGATCAAAACAGGTTGTTTAGTCTTGTTTAGGCTTGCTCAAAGTATGTTTATTTGTAAAACTGGAATCGAGTGATTGCAGATTTATTGGACTAAATCTGTAAGGCTCGATCGATCGAAAATTAGACTCAATCGATCGAACCACGTACAGATTTATTTTTCTGCAAAGTTCCAGTTCAGCCCAAACTCTATTTAAACGTCTTGGGGTTCAAGTAAAACACTTCTATATATAAGGAAAACCCTAGAACGTTTTTGGGACTTGGAAGAGAGAGATTAGAGTGCCTCTTGTGCCTCCTTTTATTTTTAGGGTTTTGTACCCAAACCTCTCTAAGTCTTTGTTGCTCATATTTGCTGTTTATGCGAATCTCTTGTGAGATCTTAGAGGAGCTTTCCTTCACATAAACTTAGGGTTTTCAAGGTAGAGATATTTTCTACATCTTGATGATCAACAAGGTTGCCGCCATTGAAGATTAAAAGAAAATCAAGCGGGGAGCTTGTAGCTGATTGAGGAATTCAAGAAAGAAGTAGTCCGTGGATTCGGAGTCTGCGCGTGGTCGTGTCAGGAAGTTTTACTGGTGGGTAACATTAGGAAGTCGAGCGGGAAGCTTGTAGTCCTTCTGTAAGAACTTCAATTCTTTCATAGTGAATTCTGTTATGCCTCGAGGATCGGTGGGTCAAATCCTCCCCAGGCTTTTACCGAGTGGTTTCCTGGGTGATCATATCTTGTGTTATTTATTATTCCGCTGCTTTATATCTTGATATGATTATTTGATTGCTTTAACCTAGAATTGCATAATTTGACTAAGTAACAACTTAGCTAATTAATCTAGGCTACGCAATCTATGTGTTTAAGGGGTCTAAATTTCCAACAGAATCTAACAACGGCTAGGATGGTTTTTGAAAGACATTCATGCAAGGACAAAGAACATAAGACTCTGTGAATGCCTTGTCGAGGAGGCAAATATTTATCCAGACCAATGAAATTGATTACAAATGTAGTTTAGGTAGCTACAGTATCCTCTTTCCTCCTTCCTTCCTCTCTTTTCTGTCCCTCTTTTTCTCCAAGGGTCTCTCCCATTATATATCTCCTCCCTAGCAATCCTGGCCACCTATTTGTCAGCTGCCCAAGCCATTACTCGAGTACCCGTCCAATTAGACATCCTTTCTGGCCCCTTGTGAGTTGCGGTGATCAAGGAAATACTGTTCAAGGATCTTCTTCACATAAATGCGGTTAGAAAAGTAGCTACAGTGCATTTAATGCAGAGGTGATGCCTGCTCCTTAAATATTTTTGGGTTGCCTTCCCTTTCATGGGTTTATGCAACATGCCTTTGATACCGCTGCCTCTATTGAGGTCATTTTTGTCGCGGGGATATTCCAGTCCGAGGAGACATCACTCCTCGGGCAGCCTTCTACTCCCTTCTTACTCATGAGGTGCTGAGCCAGAATGTCCTTTCTCTACTTGTTCTCTTCAGACACCCCAACGTCCTCGAATAAGGCCCAAGACCTAATATACCATTTTTGGGCCTTGTCCCTACAGTTTTAATTAGATTCTCAATTTTATGCTACATGTCCAATTTAGTTTTTAATTTTGTACCAAGTGAATTATTGAGTGTGAAAATTGAAGAGTCCAAATTCAATTAGATTCTAAATTGAATTTCAATTGGAATCCAATTTTTCGCCACATGTCCATCTAAGTTTTTAATTTTTGTGACAAGTGAATTTTTTGATACAAAAACTGAAGAGTCTAAAGCCAATTAAATTATAAATCATGTATATATATATATATATATATATGCAAAGCTTAGAGAAAAGCCAGTTAAATTTTAAATTGATTCTCAATTTTGCGCCACATGTTCCATTTAATTTTTAATTTTGTGCCCTAAATCCAATTAGATTCTAAATTGGATTTTAATTAGAGTCTAATTTTTGCCATATGTCCATCTAAATTTTAAATTTTTGTGGCAAGTGAATTATTAGGTGCAAAAACCAAAAATTCTAAAACCAATTAAATTTTAATCATAGATATATAAATTGAACTGTATTATTGTAATTGTTTTTAATTGTACCTGTGCATATGCATGGGGCTACATACTAGTATATATAATGAGAAACCATTACATATTTTAGAATTGAATGATTTAAAAAAAAGTGTAAACTAATACCATATATAATTTGAACCTCTTCTAAAAAAAAATGCATTGAACCATATAATTGTGATTATTTTTAATTTTACCTGTTTATATGCATGGGGTTGCACACTAGTCTATACATATAATAATAAGTGAAGCTGAAAAAAACTCAAATTAGAATTCCAAATTAGAATTCCAATTTTACGCCATGTGTCCTACATTATTTATTCTTAAAGAATTTTATTTCTTAATTTTAGAATAAAATGTGGGATTACATCATAAATATTCATCCAAGTGAGTTATTAAGTACAAAAACCAAAGAGTCTAGAATAAATGACATAAGCAATTTCTAAAAAATTATAACATAAAACGATTAGTACGACATCAGTATGATATTGGCACGACATAAATATGACATGTATACAACACTTTAAATAAAGCATCCGTACTTTCTAATATAATATTATGTGGTATACACTCTGCTTTAGCATCATCTAATGTAACAATATTTTTGAATTTTTTTTTTTTTTGAACAAATAATATCTTTGAAAGTTGAAGTTAATTCAATAAAATTTCTAAATTTTACAAAAAAAATAAGATAAAATAAAATAAAACAACCTCTCCCAATCTCCCTAACAAATGTGAGACTCATTGGGCAAGGATATTATGCGGTATACACTCTCAGTTATCTAATTAAATTTTAATTAGATTCTCAATTTTGTATCACGTGTCGCATCTAATTTATAATTTTTGTGCCAAGTGAATTATTAGGTGCAAAAACTGAAGAGTCTAAATCTAATTAAATTCTAAATTTTATATATATATATATATATATGTATGTATGTATATATAATGAGAAATCATTATATATTTTAAAAATGTATGATTTAAAAGAAGTGTAATACAATATCATGTATAATTTAAATCTCTTCTCAAAAAAGGTATAATTCAAACCATGTAATTGTGATTGTTTATAATTATACCTGTACATATGCACAAGGTTACACACTAATTTATAATACTATTTGCCAACAAATTGGTGAGCATATTTATATCTAATTTCACATAGCAGTCATGATAATTGCCAAATTATTATTATTATTATTATTATTATTATTATTTATGAGGGATGATTGCCAGGTTTTTTACTAATCTGCAAGATGCCAAGATGATTGCTAGTTTGACTAAAAACTAAAAAGAATATTTCCATGAACGAAAACTAATTTTTTATTTTGGCTTTTAGCCCCGTTAATAATTTTCATCTATGAGATAATGGCAGAGACTAAATTGACATAATATTGAAAGATTAAGAACTAAATTGACACAATTGAAAGGTTATGGACTAAATTGAAATATGATGTAAAGAATCATGACCAAATATGTAGTTTACCCTACTATTAGTATTTTTTTTTTTCAAAAATTTAGGTGGGCAATAGCCCCCAAGCCAATGAATGGTTCTGTCCCTCTCTATATATATAAAATCTCTTTTATTTTCCCCAATGTAGCTTCGCCACTAGTTGTAATTAACTTCAGTATTCATGATGGCTCTAACGAACCTCTCTTGTTTGTAGGATACTAAAGGTAGTCATAAGAGGGGTGAACTGAAGCTTGCAACAATTGCACTATTATCTGGTATATAATTTATGGATTCAAATCCTCTAGATTTCTCAGGGTACTCTACCAAATAGATTTCTTTAAATCTTAACCACTCTTTAATGATTTAATGGTCTAGATTCTGCCATGTCAGCATTCCACTAACAATAATCTTAATTGTTTTGTTTGCAACATTATTTTATTATTACCCTAGGAAATCTAGAGGATCTGAATCCATAATTTAATGCTAACCAGTTTTGCCTTGCATTTGAAGTACTAATGCTAACCTGTAATTTTCTCTTAGAGTTTTGTTCTCTCCCAACACATTCGTTTGTTGTTTTTTCTTTTCATGTATTTTGATTTTAGCAATAAATTTTCTGAAGTTTATATCCCCCCCCCCCCCCCCCCAAAAAAAAAAGACATTATTTTTTTAGATTTTTAAAGCATTTTTCACTTTCAAAAGCAAGGGAGTTACAGACCCTATACAATTGGCTACCAAGAGTTCAGAAAACATTCAATGCGACAGTATTACACACACTTTTCTTTTCTTTTCTTTTCTAATTTTCTCACATAATATTTGATCTATTAATTAAACTCATGATGAAATCTACCATTCATGTAACTAATAATTCTCAAACAGCTTCATACTTTTATTAGTCAAGTTTTGTTTACTATTCCATTTGAAAAGAACTGGGCCTAAAATTACCCCTTTCTATTTTTTCAGAAGAAGCAATTTAAGAAGCCGAGAAAGAAACAGGAAGCAAAACCTACAATATGGCTGAGAACAAAGCAGCTAGTGCTGCAATTGATATAGAAGGTTTGATATATCATTCCATAAAAGCTCAAATATCCCAAGATCTATTCATGTCACCTAATTGTTGCATCTTCAAAACCCCAACCATACTCCTAGAGCTTAATGAAAAGGCTTATGTGCCTGATGCATTTTCTATTGGGCCTTTCCACCATGGCTATCCAAAGTTCGAAGAAACAGAAAAAATTAAAAGAATGTATTTGCAAGGCCTTTTTTCTCGATCACCCTCTCCGGAAAAAATGTTGAGGGATTTAATCAATTCAGTCAAGCATGTGGAGAGAGAGGTCCGTGAGTGTTATTCTGGGCCAATTGGTTACAGCCCAGATGAATTTGTAAAAATTTTGGTGATTGATGGCTGCTTCATTATTGAACTGTTCCGCAAGATGACTGCTGAGAAGCCTATAGAATTAGATGACCCGATTTTCACCAGGGCTTGTATGCCCCAGTTTCTACTCCATGACTTGATATTGCTAGAAAACCAAGTACCTTGGATGGTACTGGACCATTTGTTCAACATGACCACGGTTCCTACACACAACAAGCCCCTAATTGAACTGGTCAAATTTTCTGGTTACCCTCCTATCCAAGACTGGCAAGACATGAAGCATATCGTCGACGTGTGTAGAAAATTGTTGTTTTCATCAATTGCAGAGGAAAATATTGACCGATTAGGTTTCGATTGGACTCTTTTTCCTTCTGCTACGAGCCTCATAGAGGCTGGAGTGAAAATCAAAAGGGGTGAGTCCAGAAGTTATTTCTTGGACATAAAATTTCATAATGGTGTACTGGAAATCCCTCCATTACGCATTCAAGAGACAACAGAAACCTTATTTCGGAATATCATCAACTTTGAACAATGCTACCCAAATTGTGAATCTAGGTTCACTTCCTATGCTATGCTCCTAGACAACCTCATTAACAATGACAAAGACGTGGACGTACTGTGCGAGAATAATGTCATTGAGAACTGGTTGAATCCAGCGGATGCCGTCCTGTTCTTCAACAAGCTGTACTACAATGCTGGTGTCAAGAAATTCTATTACCAGAGCCTTTGCAAGAAAATGAAAAAAATATTGCAATCGCAGGTGGCCTAGATGGCGTGCTATGCTTGTGCGCAACTATTTCAACACTCCATGGGCTATTCTTTCTACTACGGCCGCTGCCATCCTACTTATCCTCTCCTTCCTACAAACTTGGTACGCCATCTATAAGAAATAAGAGTATGAAAAAGTGAACTTCTTGTATTATTGTATGGTAGCGTATCTTCGTGGGATATTTTATTTATTTTGCCTATTCCTGTTTGCTATATATAAGTACTCTTATCAATTTTACTTTTCCTCTTTATAAATTGCAATCCAATTCATGCTAAACGCTATCCAGAAAAAAAAAAAAGGTAAAGTTTTTTGACATAATAGAACTGAACACCATTAATTTGGCTCATTTACTAATTTGCTGATTTGTTGAAAGTGGGTAAAAGTACTCTTACGCCTGGAAAGAGTAGGACTTTAAAAACGGTACATAAGCAAGTAAGCTAATTAAGCTCAAAAAAAGAAGAAAAAAAGAAGAAGCAAAACCTAAGAACAGAGCCAGCAATAAACTTCTGAACACTTTTTCGTGAGCTGAGCAATAGTTCTTAAGTTGAGGCCAACATGCTGATAAGATGCCCACTTTAGGGTGTTGAAACAACAGACAGTTGTGTACAACCATGCATTAGCACCAATTTCTTAATTTACAATCTATTGATTAAGGAACGGGCACGATTGAAAAATTGAACCCTAACCAAACCTAACTTTATATGCCAAGCCTGGACCATCATACTATCAAGGATTTTGTTGAGCTTCAAGCAGACGAATCCACATTAGGAGATTCATTAGATTGAAATATTTTGGTGCTGTGATTTTCTTGTCTTCTTCTCTTCGTAGTGAATTTGGTGATATGTCAACATAAAGAATGTCTTAAGTCTTAACTAATATTCTTGCTCCCTAAAGTTTATCGCAAGGCCAATTTAGTACCCAAAGTTTAAAATGATCACTTAGTCCCATAGATGACATGGCCAAACTAAAAATTAACACATCATCACTCCATATATACTAAAGCAATCGCTTAAAGTTTGTTAGGGATTTAAATTGATCACTTTAAGTTAATTAGGGACTAAAAGTGATTACTTTAAACTTTAGTGACTAAGATCTCAAGCAAAAGTTTAGCGAACTTGGACCAACAATGTATTTTGACCACAAAGTATCAATTTTTACTTAAAAGGGTGTGATATTTTTTGTTGATATTGCAGTAAACAAACCAAAATAATAATTTGTGAAAAATTAAACAATTTTTTTTTTATATAAATAATTTATCTGTATGCAATCACTATTTGAAGCAGTGAATTTAAAACCCATGTAACAAGTATTGAACAGAATATTAACCATGACTATCTTGTCAACAATTTGCACCCATGCTGAAAAAAATAAAAGGCGATTTAAAGAGCTTTGAGGGGCTTTGCTTGAAATAGGTGCATCTGAAAGATCATCAAATAATTTCAGGGCACCGGATGAGGGAGTAACTTTATCTTGCAACTGTTCTGGTCTATTTTGGAACCAACTCTGCACCTATAACACAATCTGAACAAGATAAGAGTTATAAAAGTTTGAATGAAAAACCTGCTCCCATGTTATGGCAGATTTTCCAGCACGACTAGCTGAGCGACTGCAATGATAAAGCAAGCCAAGAAGAATATATGATATGAGGATTAGTTAAACCCTATTATAATGAAGCACATTATGTGCTTATCACCATCAATTTTAGCTAATTAGAAAAATACATTACTTTTTTAAGGGCGGATCAAATAGATCAATCACATATTGATCGGTAAAATGAACATGTCATGATAATGCTACATGCTAGAATATAAGATTTCACGATCTGTCAATTATTTGCCAGAAAACATTTCTGCAAATCTCACACAATGCTTTGACACATAATCGTGTATTATTCAAAATTATCTAACAATTTCCACCACAAAGTGTTAAGGCACTACTAAATCATCAATTTTGGAAGAAAGATCAACTCTTCCCACTTTGTTAAAATAATTAGCTAATCATCAAAACTTTGATGCAAGTGAAAGTGGAAAGTAAAGCACGCTTATGTGCGCTTTTAATTTTTTGCTAAAAAATATATAATGAATCATCAAAATTAACTCCTTGATCTTTAAGGAAATGATATGAATATTGATTTATTAAACAAACATTGTTCTTAAGGTGTTGTATTACACAATATATATTATGGGTGAGTTTGGTTCAGCTTTTTGTAAAAATGCATAATGAAAAAGTGGAGTTTTTAAAAAGTGCATAATGAAAATGTGCATTTTCAAAAAGCTGAGTGTTTGGTAAAAGCTGTTAAAAAGTGCTTTTTGAAAAAGCTGAGTGTTTGGCTAGCATTTATAAAAGTGGCATTTTGAGGGGTAAATTACAAAAAAGGACAATGTATATATAAATGAGTTTATTTCATACTTTTTTTTTTTTTTATGTGAGTTTATTTCATACTTATTAATAAACTACTTCATATAATAATAATAATAATAATAAGGCGTAAATGCACTTTTAGTCCCAACATTTTGACGTTTTTCCATTTTAGTCCCTACATTTTATTTTTTCCACTTTTAGTCCCTAAACCAATTAACGCGTTCCATTTTAGTCATTTCCGTCAGTCAACCGACGAAAATTGCTGAGGTGGCAGCCGGAAGAATTAAAATATTATAAAAAATGCCACATCACCTGACACATCAGCATATAAATTTCAAAAATTAATTTATTAATTTTAACAAAATTTAAAAACATAAAAACAAAATTTAAAACATAAAAACACATCAGAAAATCAAACCAAGAACACACATTCAAAATTAAACCTGTTGAATCAAATTAAACCCAAGAACTCAGCCCCGCAACCCAGAATTAAAAACAAGAATAACACAAAGAACACAAAAACAAGATCCAAACCTGAGCACACCAAACTCAAACTGGCCACACATTTTCATCTCAAACTCAAAATACACAGCCACACACTACTCTCTCATCTCAAACTCTCTCTTCCATCTCAAACTCTCTTTTCTCTTATGGCTCATACCCGAGCTCTCTCTCCTCTCATGGCCGATCTATGGCCGAAGACCCATGGAGAAAATCTTTGACAAGGAAGCTGAAAACGAAAGAGAGCAAGGGATCTAGAAGAATCAGACCTGCATATTGCACTTGACAAGATCGAGAGGAGTGACGGCCAGAACAAATACCCAAATCCAGAAAATCAAACCCAGAACAAATACCGAAAAAATCAAACCCAGATCTGCTTACCGAAAAAATAAAACCCAGAAAATCAAACCCGAAAATCAAATACCCAAACCAGAAAATGAAACCAGAAAAAAAAAAAAAAAAAAAAAAATCAAATCCGGATTACGGGGGCTTGTTGTTCGTCATCTTTTTCGTCGTCAGTGGTTCCAGATTTAGACAAGCCAAGCATTAAAGAGGATCGGTCAGAGAAAGAAAGAAAAAACCATCGTCAATTGTGGTGGTGGCGGCCATGGAGTTTGAAAGATATTTGTGAGAGTTTTGGAAGAGAGAGAGAGAAAGGAAGGTTTGAGAATGTTTTGGAAGGGTTGTTCTAGGTTTGTGTTTGAGCTGGGTTTGGAAGAGAGAGAGAGAGAGAGAGAGGGAGGCTTGAGAATGTATGAATTTTTTTGGGTCTGTGCTCCTGTGTTCTGCCATTTTGGGATTTTGAATTCTTTTTTTTTTTTTTTTTTTTTTTTAAATTTGAGTTTGTGTTTAGTTCTGGGTTTGTTTTTTGTGTTCTTTGTGTTCTTGGTTTGATTTTCTAACTTATTTTTATGTTTTTAATTTTGTTAAAATTAATAAATTAATTTTTGAAATTTATATGTTGATGTGTCAGGGTGATGTGGCATTTTTTATAAAATTTTAATTCTTCCGGCTGCCACCTCAGCAATTTTCGTCGGTTGACTGATGGAAAGGACTAAAACGGAACGCGTTTATTGGTTTAGGGACTAAAAGTGGAAAAAATAAAATGTAGGGACTAAAATGGAAAAACGTCAAAATGTAGGGACTAAAAGTGCATTTACGCCTAATAATAATAATAATAAATATTATTGGTATTATTTTAATAATGTTTGGGCTATTTTTATTTTTTAGTTTCATAATTATTTGTTATTACCATTAATGACTTCTTATTAATATTAATTAAATCTAAATAATTTTCATCATCATGAAACTCAAAATGAAAATGTAAAAAGATGATAAAATATACACCAATAATTTAGGTTTAAATTGTACTACATAAAAATGTAAAAAGATATAAAATACATATCAATAACCCAAGTTTAAATTGTACAACACAAAAATATAAAAAAAGATAATAAAATACATACCAATAACCCAAGTTTAAATTGTACTACATGATATTATAAAATAAAATAAAAGACAACTACTAATAATTATCCCCCCAAATGGAATTAGCAATTGAATCACGAAGAACCACCATCGCAGGGTTTGTTAAAGATCCTGTGTTCTGCTCACACCTGCTACCTGCTTCACTATTATGTTCTCTTCTAGAAATTGAATCTCGATTGGCTTTTATGAAGCTCCTATCATCCCTATCATTTAGTCTAACAAAATTATGAAGAGCCATAGTAGCAGATACAATAAGTATTTGGATATGGAATGGAAAAGATGGCATGTTTCTGATAATTCTCCATTTATTCTTCCACACACCAAAAGTGCGCTCAATCACACATCGAACAGATGAGTGAGCATAATTAAATTTTTCATGTCTAGTTCTAGGGTTTCCACCTCTCCTTCGAAAGTCTTGAAGATGGTATGATATCCCTTTGTATGGTGCCAAATAGCCTTTCATCATTGGATATCCAGAATCAACTACATAATATTTCCCTAGAAAAAAAAATTCAGTTGTATTAAACACACACACAAGGTGTCATTATAATGAACAATTGATTAACCAATTACAAACCTGGTGATGGGTGTGGAAAGTTGTTACTTTGTTTACGAATAGCATCAAGAAAAATGTGGGTGTCGTGTGCTGCACCTTCCCATCCAGGCAAAATGAATGTGAATAACATATCAAAGTCACATGCAGCCATTACATTTTGGGTTGGATATCCCTTTCTTCCAAAGTATGGAATGGACTTCTCAGTAGGTACAATCGCTACCACATGTGTGCCATCAATCGCACCAATGCAATCCTAATAAAAACATTAATAGTTTTTAGTTCCACATGACAATTATCTTATAGACAATAACATTTATTCAAATATACAATAGTATACATACTTTGAAATGTGGCCAATAAATTGGATGGTCTTGTATTTTGGTTGGAACTTCACTAAAAGTTGGATCCGAAGGCTTTACATATGCAGCTGCAAACCGAGCACCCAACAGAGTGACCATCTTCTCAAAATGTCTACTTATGGTTTCACCTGAATGCTGAAATATTTCTTGAACCATTCGGTTACATGTTCCATGACCAAGTATCAGTAAACAAATTGCCACTGACTCTTCTAATCTTATATTCCTTGAATGTTGAAGTCCATAGTCATGTTGTAAAACTTGACACAAATTTTGAAACACCTCCTTTTTCATTCTAAACATGTTGTAACACAATTTCTCATTACCTTCCATACAACGTCTCACCCAAGCCCACCCTGTTTGTTCAGAATCATAACAAGGAGTCTTATTAATGTATTTATTGAAATATGTCACAACTGCTTCACAAGTAACTGCCACAAGCTGGTAAAACTCCTCATCATAATCGTCGTTACTATCATCATCATCAGAATCACTATCACTATCATCATCACTGTTACTACTCTCATCATCATCATCATCATTGTTATCACCATCATTATTATTGTCAGCAATGTTATAATCACCACCATCATTATCATCACAGTAATTTCTGTAATCCCCATCCATTAATAGTTCCATAAAATGGCCACTCTCATGAGTACCATTATAATCATCCATATTGGTTTACACTACACAACAAAGTAACAAATAATCAACCATTGCTAATACTTAATATAAATCAACATAATAATCAACAAAGTAACAAAAGGCAACAATAGGTCCCAATTCAAAACATCAAGTTAATATTATATTACACATATAGTAGTCCAAAACTAATACTAAATATCACATAACATAGTTTAAAGTTAATACAACATAGCATACTTAATAAAGCTAATATTAGTCGTAAGCTAATATTAGTCGTAAGCTAATACAACATAAAGATAATATTAGTCCTAAGCTAATACAGAGTACCACATAAGGTTGGTCACTTCTTGTTTTCCCTACAAATCATTTCTTGTAGCCACTCCAGCTGTGACTCTGGCTCCTTGAAAGCTAGGAACATCTCCCTACGTGACCTTTTTAGTAAGATAACGGAAGCTTGAATCGTAAACTTACTATCCACTCCAGGAAGTGTTCTCACAATCGCCATGACATTATCAATTGAACTTGGTGACTCTCGAGAAGTACCTTCATGCCTATTCTGACATACAGTTATTAATTGACTAATACAATTGTCCAACATTGCAGCTCCTCCTATCTTCTTCTTTTTCTTCTGTGAGGGTATTGATTCACTAGTTCGCTTTTGTCCCGAACTGCGTGATTGACTAGTATGTCCTTGCTGCAAATTATCAATGTCTAAACTCATGTCACATTGATCATCCTTAAATTCGGAGCTACCATCTGAATCACCAGCACCCTCTTGTGGCATTGTTGGAGGGAGTGTATTTGAAGAAGGGGTCCATGCAGCTACTCCAGTTGCTACAACATCCCTAAACATTATATCAAGTTGATCTAGATTCTGTGGACCTTTCTCTCGAAATTTTCTGGCTTTGGGTAATTCCTACAAAATGTAATTGTAATTTCACTCATATAACAATAATATAAAAAAACTATCTCCAACTAACTACATATTAATAAAATACTCAACTCACCTCCAACTTCCGCGTCCACCAATCATCAGGAGCAAGAATTGTTCCCTTCTCTGCATCCCAACCTAAACCTGTGTCAAGATTCCTCAATTGCTCCCACACTCTCCAATCACCTTTTAATACATCCCACCTACTTTTTAATTGAACCCTATCATAGTTTTGACCGCTCTCATCACAAAATTTGGTCACTAGAGTAGTCCAACCTTCGGTACTAAAGGCAACACCTTTTAATCTATTCCCAAGTTGAATCTGTTCCACACAAAGGTTACAAAATGTAGTTGTCCAACTTGGATTAATATCCCATAATGCTCTAGCCTTTTTTTCCTCAGGGTTGGAAGTGGTGTTTTTACCCATCTATAAAGTTAACCAACCATAAGAAATGCAAAAAATAGAATTCATAATTTAGCAATTACAAATATTTAACGCTGAATTAAAATATAAAAAATCTCACAGCAGCCAAGGTTGAACTAAAAAATAGTAAATGGAAAATAAGCAAACAATGTTTGGATATACGTTAAACTAGCAGTGTTTAAAACCATAAAAACTAGCAGTGTTTTTAATTTAATCAGATCACTATTAATAAAAACCCCATGATCACCCTGACAACAACTACATATTGTCTTTTTTCTCCTCTGATTTTCAAACCCCAAACCCAAACTGTTAAATTCCAATCAACAAAAACAAATAACTAAACAAGTAAAGGAACAATACCCATTAATCTATAACAATAACTCTCTTCAGGGTTGCCGAGAAAACAAATCAAACACAACAAAAAACAAAAAATTTGAAGCACCCCAATACTTTAAAAATACATTCTTTTTTTTTCTGTTTCAGCTTCCCAAAAAGTATGTCTAACAGATTTCCTCAATACAAATCAAGTTTCTGCCTCATAGAATTTATTGTTGAAGTTAACTGGTGTACAGTAGAATTGATCATTCAGAGGATGAAGCAGAATTTGAAAAGAAATTATGCCCATGCCAAATAAACCCATTTTATACTACCTGTATAGCAGAATCAATCTTTGACGGATGTATTCCTGGTAAAATCATTTTTCCCTAAGCATTTTTTCTTTTTAATGCAGCGGTTTTCTATAAATCATCCTTTTCTTTTTGTGCAAATTTTTTCATTAATCTTATACATGTCCTAGTGCACTTGTTCCTTCTTCTAAAACCATTTTTTGAGAATGCATTAGGTAAGAAATTACAGAGCATCCACAAAAGAAAAAAAAAATTACAAAGCATGTAGCACTGAAAATTTTTTAGTACCCAGCAAGAAATTACAAAGCATGTAGCACTGAAAATTTTTTAGCTAAAATTTTTTTTCCCACACTTGGTTAAAAAAAAAAAAAAAAAAAAAAAAAATTCAGAGCAGTGTTGGTACCTGGTATTTTGGTAGCAGATCGGTGTTCTTGGTGTTTTGTTGATCAAATATCTACCTTCAAAATGTATTTCTCAGATCAGATTAGACATAAATAAAATTAAAAAAAAAAAAAAAAAAACACTTCAGTGCACGGATGAGAGAGCACTTGAAGAGGAAATGGGCACTTGAAGAAAGACAAAAGAAAGAAGAAGAGGAAGAGGAAGAAGGTTCACGGCTCACTTACCATGGAGAGGGCAGAGCAGAGAAGAGATGAGCGTGAGAGTGAGAGAGCTCAGGGCTTGACGGCAAAGCAGAGAAGAGACGAGAGAAAGCGTGAGAAGCGTGAGAACTGAGGTATATATATCTGCAAGGGTAATTTGGTAAACAGGAAGACCTAACGGATAATTATGCGCGTTTGCCTTTGTTTATGGACCTTTGTTGCTCCATATTTGTTGCGCGTTCCTAGACTATTTTTTGCCTTGGCCTAAAATGCAACTTTTTTCAAAAAGTTGCGTTTTGGGCTGAGCCAAACGCAAAAGTTGTCTCAGCATTTTGCAAATGCGCATAAATGGTAAAAGTGGGCTTAAAACGCCCAACCAAACGGGCACTATATATATATATATATATAGTTTACATGAACAAGGATTATTTATTATTCTTGTGGGTTTTTGGTCTTTACATTTTGGATTTATTTTTAAAGAACCATATATTTCATTTGATTGTAGCTATCCCAATTATACAAAATGTTTATTTAAACTTTCTTTGAGAAGATTGTTATCATATTGTTGTCCATGAATAATTGTTATCACTTTTACTATATAAAAATTTAACAAGTGGAAATAACTTATATCAAATTTGAACTTACAAATTGTGCAATTGCACCATAAATTTTAGCTAAATAGAAAAATACATTACTTTTTCGAGTCTATTAACTTCTTTTTATTAGAATATGCTATATATCTTTTTATTAGAAATTATTATATAATATATTTGAAAAAACGTGTGATTTACTTTAATTAGTTGCGGTCTTACACTTAAAGATGTATACCATGCATCCAGTATATGTATCCCTCCTTTTACATGAAGGTAGACCCCACACATGTGAAGTCCACCTCAATGTGAGAGGGGGGAAAAATACACTAGACACATGGTATATTTTCTCCTTACATTTTGTGTTTTGCACCCGGACTCCAAGAGGCTTGTATTCTTATCCCAACACTGAATGTACCACATGTTAATTCATATCCTTAAAAGGGGTGCGGATCCTTTTTTGGTGCACTTGTCCCCTGATGTCCAAGGTGGAAATAAAGTTCATATTATGTTTTACTTGTACAAAATTACAATTGTACCAAACAAGCCCGAAACAAAAAATTTATTACAATCTAACTATCTAGTCTTATTTGCTAATCTTTCTTTGTTTCGTTTATGCAAATTTCCTTTTTCTCCTTTTGAGTTGCAAATACAATAAATGCTAAGGGCTTGTTTGGTAGTAACATTCAAGTATTATTGTTCAAAATGATGTGAAAGCTCATATTTAAAAAGTGTTGTAAAAATATGTATTTAAAGTACTCATAATGTTAAAATATGTTTGATGCCATATTTTAAACAACATTGTGGGGCCAGAAAATCAGGTAACCTCGGCCCACTCCAAGCTAGGCCCAAAGGGCCCGCGCCGAGGATGTATGAGGGGTCCGAGGACGAAAGCGCGAGGACCGACCCCCGAGGAACATATCCGAGGATGGCCCCATTCTCGGGCGTCCGAGACCTCGGAAGAACACGAGCAACACCCCACTAAAGGGGACTTCTTGAATAGCCGAGGAGGAGAGGGTCCAGTGCCATGCGTTGGCAACGGGAGCACGGCAAAGGAGCAAGCCTTAGGCGAGCTGTCACCTCTGCATTGAATGAGCTCATCTAACCACCCTGGCTACATTAATGGGGATGTAACCCCTTGACCAGGTAACATTGATTATTGTGAGCCACTTGAGTACGGATAAGGCCTCTGATGGGATGGACGGTCAGAGGGAAGGCCAATGGATGATCAACAAAAGGAAAAAGGAGATAGGAGGGAGAGAACTATATAAGAAAGGCGAGCAAAGCAATAAGGGGGGATTTTTGATTATTCAATAGAATGACATAGAATGACTCCAAGATCATGCCAGTTTCAGGGGGGGGAACCTCCTCGGACGAGGGACGAGGGCCGAGGAGCTACCCTTAGTTGCAAATTGGGCTCACCCCCCTTCAATGGAAAAAGGTGGCTTGTATTCTGTTGCTAGTCTGTTAGGGCCTAACCCTTTGTCCCACTCTCTAAAAATGTATTGTTGGGGAACCTTCCTAAACCGAGTCCCTACAATTTGCGCCGTCTGTGGGGAGGATTAGTGCACTGGCAGACGCAACGGGCGATCGTTCCTAAGTAGTCATTTTACGGAAGGTTGGTGGCGATGCATCAAAAAAAAAAAAAAAACAAACAAACATTGCAGAAAAGTAGAAGGTCCAAAATAGAAGATTCAACAGAAAAGAAAAGGAACTTCATATTATTTTATTAAACAGAAAAGTACAAGATACAAACAAAGGCTCAGGCAGGCGTGTTTTAAAACTAATTTTACAAGCTAATTCTACAAACAGAGGCCCAGGTGGACCTGTTCTAAAACTAGCTAGAGGGAATGGGGCTGAGGCTAGTATGCTCCAAGGCCACCAACAACTCCTTGTCCGGTGCGGCAGAGCTGGAACAAAGAGAGGAGCCGACGCAGGGGCACCGGGACGCCCTCCCTCATGATGTTCCCTTGATTCTCTCCAATCCTCACGAGCGTTGGCCGTTGGAGACGGCGACACTCGGGCACTAGCCAAGACATGATCTTGCGCATCTCCTCCGGCAGGGGTGCGCCCCGGGGAGGAACGTTAGGTACTTCAGAGACATCCCTCCTAGCCACCACGCAGGGCACAATCAGGGTTACGCCTAGACTCTGCCGCGCCGAAAGCCTAGTGGGGGCTGCGGCCACAACAGCTCTTGGCCGGGACAGTAGGGCCTTTGGCCAGTGTGTCCTCACACTCGCCTAAAGCCGCCCCATATCTTCCAACTCTGGTCACAATCCTGGCGGGGTTATTGAAGGGGCTCGGGGAGCTGAAGGGACGTGTTTCTAGTTGTGTGGGGAAGTTCATGGAGTAGGGAGAAACGTTTCCCCCAAAAAGCCTTATATAGAGGATGAAGACTGGTGGGAATTAATCCACATAAAGTTCGAAAAGAGAATTATCAGCCGTACTAATCACGAGGATACCAAATCCCAAGGAGACCGTAGAACCGCTGGATTTGCATCAATTCACGAGGATATTAATGAAGGCGTGTCTCGCGCATCGAAGCGTCAAACGCGGGGCGCGAACGGCCAAGGGGCGCCTCGTAAATGAAGAAGATGGGAACTTAAGTTGAAGGCGAGGTCAATGCTCCATGTAAGATCAAAGTCCGAATCACCCCTGCCCAAAGCACCGTAGAGTTAATAATCCGACCCGAGGAGTAACCGTCTCCAGTAAAGCGGTCCGAGGACAAACCCCTTCATACAGAAGAATGGAAGTGTTAGACAGAATCAAGGCATTGCATGGTCCTCGGACTCAAGCCTATGGGGAAACTAACCACTCGGCTATACCTGGGTACTAGATAAAACCAAGGTATTGCATGGTCCTCGGACTCAAACTTATGGGGAAACTAGATACTTACAGAAGAATGGGAGTGTTAGATAGAACCAAGGCATTGTATGGTCCTCGGACTCAAGCCTATGGGGAAACTAACCACTCGGCTATACCTGGGTACTAAACAGAACCAAGGTATTGCATGGTCCTCGGACTCAAACCTATGGGGAAACTAGATACTTACAGAAGAATGGAAGTGTTAGACAGAACCAAGGCATTGCATGGTCCTCAGACTCAAGCCTATGGGGAAACTAACCACTCAGCTATACTTGGGTACTAGACAGAACCAAGGTATTGCATGGTCCTCGGACTCAAACCTATGGGGAAACTAGATACTTACAGAAGAATGGAAGTATTAGACAGAACCAAGGCATTGCATGGTCCTCGGACTCAAGCCTATGGGGAAACTAACCACTCGGCTATACTTGGGTACTAGACAGAACCAAGGTATTGCATGGTCCTCGGACTCAAGCCTATGGGGAAACTAACCACTCGGCTATACCTGGGTACTAGATAGAACCAAGGTATTGCATAGTCCTCGGACTCAAACCTATGGGGAAACTAGATACTTACAGAAGAATGGAAGTGTTAGACAGAACCAAGGCATTACATGGTCCTCAGACTCAAGCCTATGGGGAAACTAACCGCTCGGCTGTACCTAGGTACTAGACAAAGCCAGGGTATTGCATGGTTCTCGGACTCAAATCTATGGGGAAACTAGATACTTACAGAAGGATGGAAGTGTTAGACAGAACTAAGGCATTGCATGGTCCTCGGACTCAAGCCTATGGGGAAACTAACCACTCGGCTATACTTGGGTATTAGACAGAGCCAAGGTATTGCATGGTCCTCGGACTCAAACTTATGGGGAAACTAGATACTTACAGAAGGATGGAAGTGTTAGATAGAACCAAGGCATTGCATGGTCCTCGGACTCAAGCCTATGGGGAAACTAACCACTCGGCTATACCTGGGTACTAGACAGAACCAAGGTATTGCAGGGTCCTCGGACTCAAACCTATGGGGAAACTAGATACTTACAGAAGAATGGAAGTGTTAGACAGAACCAAGGCATTGTATAGTCCTCGGACTCAAGCCTATGGGGAAACTAACCACTTGGCTATACCTGGGTACTAGACAGAACTAAGGTATTGCATGATCCTCGGACTCAAACCTATGGGAAAACTAGATACTTATAGAAGAATGGAAGTGTTAGACAGAACCAAGGCATTGCATGGTCCTCGGACTCAAGCCTATGGGGAAACTAACCACTTCGAAATTTCTTAAGTGTTAGACAGAACCAAGGCATTGCATAGTCCTCGGACTTAGGCCTACGGGGAAACTAACTACTTCGAAATATCTTAAGCGTTAGACAGAACTAATGCATTGCATAGTCCTCGGACTCAAGCTTATGGGAAAACTAACTACTTCGAAATTTCTTAAGTGTTAGACAGAACCAAGGCATTGCATGGTCCTCGGACTCAAGCCTATGGGGAAACTAACCACTTCGAAATTTCTTAAGTGTTAGACAGAACCAAGGCATTGCATGGTCCTCGGACTCAAGCCTACGGGGAAACTAACTACTTCGAAATATCTTAAGTGTTAGACAGAACCAAGGCATTGCATGATCCTCGGACTCAAGCCTATGGGGAAACTAACTACTTCGAAATATCCTAAGTGTTAGACAGAACCAAGGCATTGCATAGTCCTCGGACTCAAGCCTATAGGGAAACTAACTACTTCCGAATATCCTAAGTTAGGAAAGGATCAAAACCTTACCTAACTCTTGGGACGTAAGGGGACTGCCCATGCATACATACTTTCCCCTTATCATTGTTACTGACGCAATTGGCCGACATATAATTCAAGCTAAAATCATGCAAATAAAAAGAAAAGAGAGGAAGCAAACAGCATGTAAACAATTAAGCAACCAAAATAAAAAGGGAGATTAAACTCCCATTACAACAAAGTGTCCATAGAAGTTGCGTGGCAAGAGCCACCTTACATAAAAATAAAAAATAAAAAAAGGGAAAGAACAACAAAATAAAATAAAATGCCATAAAAAGCATAGACAAAAGCAGGCTGAACCGAGACGCCAGGGAATCGACTCCTTCTGCTCAGGCTGGACAGGGGCAACCTCTGAGTCCTCCGAGCCTTAGCCTAAGGGGACGGCCTACAGGGATACGGCGAGAATGGCTGCTTCCTCGGTGGTGGGGATTTGAGTATCAAGTGGGACCTCCGCTACCTCTTGGGGCACCTCCTCGCTCGGATTTTCCCTTAGTTCAACAGCCCCCACCTCCTCAACAATCTCCCCAGCCTTAGCGCCATCAGGGGCGGCCTCGCGGATAGCAGGGGGGTAGTACACGCTCTCCGCCTTCCACAAGTCGGATGTGGCCTCCACCCCAGCTTGTTTGAGGGCCTTAGCCCAGACCTGGGAGCAGTATCGCCTACATACCTCCGGAACTTGAGCTTTATAGAGGGCCTCTACCTCAGCAACCCCATCAGCGTAGGCTGCAGTCTCGGCCTCCTCCTTGGCAGTCAGGGCCATCTCCCTGCCAAAATTCGCCTCGACCTTAGCCCGCCGAGCCTCATCTCTGGCCCACTTTGCCTCCCTCTGGGCCCCCTCGGCCGTGGCCACCTTAGCTTGAAGATCGGCAATCAGCTCCCTCGCGATCCCCAACTGCTCCTCTGCCTTACCCGGGCGCCTCGTTTGCTCCTTGGCCTGGTTCTGGGCACCCTCAAGACTAGACACTGCACTGTCCCGAGCCCTAGTCATCGCCTTCAAGTCCTCTCGGGCCTTGGCAAGGTCAGCCTCAAAGTTCTTCAGGGTCTAGGTAGCCTGAAACCGCCTATTATGCTCCTAGTCAAGGGCCTTCCCCTGGTTATTGGCCGCCCCTTCCAACCTATAGACGGCTTGGACAGCCTGCAAGGGTAGCCAATGCACTATAAGCCCAACTCAAAAAAAAAAAAAAAAAAAAAAAAGAGAGAAAAAAAAAGGGAAGAGGAGAGGAAAGGAAAGGGAGTCGAAACTATAGTTCTTACCATCCCCAAATACCGCTTAAGGCTGAGGAAGACCTGCTTACTCCTCAAAGAGTCCAGCTCAGCCATGTCTGCTGGGAGCAGCAGGCACCTCTCTAGCGCGTCGGCCACATGCGCGCCTTCGCCCTCGTTGAAGTCCCTGAGGGAGGCGTCATCCCTCAAGGGCTCCCCATGGAGCATTAGGGCTGGGAGTCAGGCCTGGGCCTCGGACGAGGTGGTGCCGACCTGCTTGTCCTGACTTTTGCCGCCTATCTTGATCTGCTTGGATGGCCGCATAGTGTTGTCCTCCTCCTGCGAGGACACTGGCTTATCCTCCATAAGCCTTTTGCCCTTATCCTTTTTTTTCTTGGGGTCAGCAGGCACGGACCCAGAAGGCAGGTTCGTCTGGGAAGGAGGAGGAAGAGGAGGGGGAAGCTTCTGTTGAGCGGAAGTCAACCTAGTCTTCGGAGGAGGAGGGAGAAGTTTCTGCTGGGACTTCCCCAGTTGGCCTTCGATCAGGTCCAACAAGCTAGTGGAGGGCTTCCTCTTGTAACCCATTGTTGGCAGAAGAGGGGCTTCTGAAGTGAGGAGGTCTGCTTCGGTCAAATGAGGGTCGACCAAGTCCCCGGGAGGGTCCTCGGACTGATCAAGCTGGGCGAAAACGTCGAACGCGTCCTTCTCCCTTTCTGGAGCCTCCTCGGCAACCTCGACGAATACTTGGGAAGAAGAAGGGATGGCTATAGTAACAACTTCTGGTTCAGAGGGCTTCTCGGGGAACTGAAATCCGTCCTCAGTCACAGTAATTCTCTGAAGCCGAGGGTCGTTGGCTCGAATCACGTGCTTCGGAATCGGGAATGATTTCTGGACAAGAGTATACCCCAAGATTTTGTGGGCGACCCTAACTTGATTGTCGTCCTCGTTTATAAAAACTGACGCCCTCAGCACCTTCAGCAAATCCTCCCAGTTGACCAGGTGGAAATGGTGCTTAAAAGCGTGCGGGTCTGCAAAGGGAAAACACCATGACATTAGTAAAAAAAAAAAAAGGGAAGAAAAAAGACGAGAGAACCTGAAACCCCTCTTACTCCCACTGCCCTACCTGGTATTCCCTCCGTTGTTGGGCAGTGAAGGCCATCGTGCCACTCCCCGGACACGATGAGAAAATCCTCGTTTAACCCCTTGCTGGACTCAGGGAGGCACTGGATGAGCTGCACCCTGTCATCCCTCGTCTTCAGGTAATAAGACTTGCCCTTAAGGAGCTAAAGGTTGTAGCACCAGTTCACGTCATGGTGGGTCAACCTTAGCCCTATCTTCTCGTTCAGGGCATCCACACAGCCCAAAATCCTAAAAAAGTTTATTCTACACTGGGTAGGGGCCAACCGGAAGTGTGTGAGGTAGTCCCTCACCACCGGCCCCATGGGGATCCTCATCCCCCCTTCGAGGAAGGCGACAATGGGAATTACCACTTCACCCTCCTGTTTTTGTAAGAGCCAATCCCCATCCTCACAGTATCTTAGACCTACATTGCCGGAAATTCTATAGTCGGCGATGAATTTCTCCATCGCCTCCTCAGTGTAGACGTATTTCTTAAACCTACCCATCCCAGTTGACGCCTAAAGGAACTAAGAAAGAACAGGTGAAGGAGAAGAAGGGGTAAAGAGGAAGAGAGCTCAAAAAGGGATAGAGCGACTTACTGGAAAGAGGAGGAGCTCCTCGAACAGGCTTTTTGTGCTGGAGATGTAAGTGAGAGTGTGGCTGAACTCAGGAAGGAGGCGCGAGAATTCTTGATTGCAAATAAGGAACAGGAAGAAGCGGTTCGAATGGGTATTTATACCCCAAATCGAAGAGCCATGCGGGTTTTCCCGCCCATAAATGTGAGACAAACCTCCACCGTTGGATGGGTAACGCCTCGTTAGACGTGGGGAGTACAGAGCCGCCTAAATTTAATGATGGGCATGTTACGCGCTCCGAAACGTTAGCAACGTGCCTTAGGCAGTTGAATAGACCCCAGTGCTGACGGGAGGTAAGGCTCGACTGGGCACGGAGCGGGCCCGAGGATTTCAAAATCCTTCTCCCCGCCCGAGGATGCGTGTAGCAAGATTTTGAGGGGCTATTGTGGGGTTAGAAAATCAGGTAGCCTTGACCCACTCCAAGCCAGGCCCAAAGGGCCCGCGTTGAGGATGTATAAGGGGTCCGAGGACAAAAGCGCGAGGACCGACCCCCGAGGAACATATCCGAGGATGGCCCTGTCCTCGAGCGTCCGAGACCTTGAAAGAACACGAGCAACACCCCACCAAAGGGGACTTTTTGAATAGCCGAGGAGGAGAGGGTCCAATGCCACGCGTCAGCGATGGGAGCATGGCGAAGGAGCAAGCCTTAGGCGAGCTGTCACCTCTGCATTGAATGCGCTCATCTAACCCCCCTAGCTATATTAATGGGGATGTAACCCCTTGACCGGGTAACATTGATTATTGTGAGCCATTCGAGTACGGATAAGGCCTCTGATGGGACGGATGGTCAGAGGGAAGGCCAATGGATGATCAACAGAAGGAAGAAGGGGATAGGAGGGAGAGAACTATATAAGAAAGGCGAGCAAAGCAGTAAAGGGGGATTTTTGATTATTCAATAGAATGACATAGAATGACTCCTAGATCATGCCAATTTCAGGGGGGGAACCTCCTCGAACGAGGGCCGAGGAGCTACCCTTAGTTGCCAATTGGGCTCACCCCCTTTCAATGGAAAAAGGTGGCTTGTGTTCTGTTGCTAGTCTGTTAGGGTCTAACCCTTCGTCCCACTCTCTAAAAATGTATTGTTGGGGAACCTTCCTAAACCGAGTCCTTACAAACATATTTTAAAATGTGAAAAATATAATTGTGTGTTTGATATGTGTATGTATATATATTTTTTTAAGTTGTAACTTTCTGACATATGCAATTATTTTGTTAATATTTATTAGAATAGTGCATGTGTGAGAGAGGAGGGAGGAAAAGAAAGAAAGAAAAAAGGGAAAAAAAGAAAAGAAAAAAAGATGGAGAAAGAGAGTTGTAGTCATGTTAAGTCTTATCAAGTGGGTTTCATACTTTTCTAAATATTTACAAAAATGTCATTAAGTAATATTATTTAAAAATTGAAAATTAATAAGAGGGATTTTTTAAATTCAATGTTTAAACACCCTAAAATGAGAAATGTAACTCAAACACTCCCAAGTGAAATCTATTAGAAAAACAGAGAAGTTTCTAGAATGGAAATTGTATATTGCATTAATTGGAAACGATGGTACAACTATGTATATATATACAACAAAAAAGGAAAACAGGGGAAGTAACTAACTAACAGATTTTCCCTCCAAAACCTAACAAAAACTAACAAAATCTTCACACGTGCCATCCACACGCTTAATACTTAACATATACATAGTAATGAAAAACTACATGTCGTTTTGTACAATACACAACAATTATAAATCAACACTGTCGTTTAGGCTTGTTTTCTTTGATGATTTCCTTCTTCCCTTGATCTTTGCCTCTGTCATGCTTCTTACCTCTGTCATGCTTCTTACTATCATTCTTCTCACTATCTTGACAAAATCCCTTACAAAAGACGTTTTTTTTATTGGCCCACAGGGTACAATTTTAAGTGTTTAAATACTAAAAACTGTTGTTTAAACTACTTTTGCATTAAAACACCCTCGTAGGCAAAATAACAGCTTCAACCTTGATATGGTACAACATTATGTTCTCCACTCGAATCTTGACGGCAAAATCATAGTGCATACTGTAGACAAAGCAAAAAAACCTCTACTTCAAACTACATCCCTTATTATTCTTCTTCCATTGGTGATTGCTTTGCTCCCTATCCAAGCAGATAAAGCCTCCTCAGCCTAGTGCTGAAGGCCTGAATCAAAACCCATCTTCATATTAATGTAATATCTAACCACTAGCCAGCCACACACCCAAAAAAAAAAAAAAGGGCTTCCATTAAATTCATTTTAGAATAGGCTTTGGCAACACTAAAGTTCAAGGTTTGGTAGCAGTATATAAACCCAGAAGCTTAGCTGCTTGAGATACATAATTGAATTGGAGAACCAAGTATAACCCACAAATTTCAAATTCAAAAGCACCACAAGTAAAAGGAAGCTAAGTGGTTAAATTTAAGCTGGGAAATGAAGGACCCATAAGTAGATTCACAAAGAGAACAACGAGTGTACCTCAGGTAGGGAAAAATATCTCACCTGCCTGTGAGAGGCTGATCTCATGCGCCTGGCGCATGAGATACCAGCTCCTCGGCTAGAGTGAATTCAGAGAAGAATCCTCAGGACCCTGAACTCTGAACTGACCTTTCAAAAAAAGAGGAATACGTTAAACGGTATAAAAACGCACCGTTTCATAGTAAAAGAGAAAGCAAAAAAAGAGCAAGTATAGATAGGAGGACAGGAGGCCCATATACGATGACAGTGGAAGCCCATTTTGTCAGACCCTGAGCCGCTGTATTTGCAGCCCAAGGACTTTGGGAAGCAGTGAAAAATTGAGAGCTAGATATGCCCAAGTGGATGTAGCCTTTTATATTCCTGTCTCCTTGCGAGGAAGAGGAGTTGATGGCACCGATAACGTTTAAAAGAAAATCCCCGTGATGATAATATATATAGTAAACTATATATTTGGTTCATATTTTTTACATTATATTTCAATTTAATCTTTAACCTTTCAATTGTGTCAATTTGATCCCTAACTTTTTAGTGTCGTATCAATTTAGTCATTGCCATTATCTCTTAGATGAAAAAGTCTAATGTGCCAAATAGCCTAAGTAATATTAAAAAAAAAAAAAATTTGCCACATCATTTACCACCTGTCAAATCTTTAAAAAAAACAAAAACAAAAACAAAAACAAAAACAAAAAACCTCAATAAGTAAGGGCTAAAAGAATCTGTGGTTACCTTAAGAGTTCTCACAGAAGGGTCAAATTGGAGAACTAGATATGGTGAATGAAATTGGGGCTCTCTATCTCCTTCTACCCAAAAATCTGCACAATAAAAAGGGAACCTTAAGGATGAACGAAAAGGAAAATAAAAATATAAAATTTTTGTTAATAATTGGTTGACAAAAAAAAAAAAAAAAAAAAGGCAATTTATGTCTTCCAACCGTGGAGATTTTTTTTTTTTTTCTTTGAGAAGCCCAACCAAGGAGATGATAAATGATTATTTTTGGGATTTTATGAATTTATGGCTAATTAGAAGGCACTTTAGAAGAGTATTGATCTTGGCCCAGGTAAATGTTAAAGCTAATAAAGCTCCATAATTTCTGCCATTAGGCAAATCGCGACAAAGACCAAACTTAGATTACCAAAAAGTTTTAATCATCTCCTTGTAGCGTCTCAATTTTCTCTGTAGAGGACCAAAATGTGAAGAACTAAGAAACGTGAAGAACTCGTGACTTAGGGATTTTTTTTTTTTTTTTTTTTTTTTGTTCATAGACGTGAGTTAGGGATTTTGATCCCAAAAGTTACTCTTGTTGTTGTTGTTGTTTTTGTTTTTGTTTTTGTTTTTTTTGTTTTTTTTTTTTTTTAATTTAAAACTATGTTGACAAGTTAGTCCAGGTGGCAATTGATGTGGCAAATTTTTATTTATTTATTTAAGCTGTTTGACACGTTAGACTTTTCCATCTAAGAGATAACGGCAGGGACTAAATTGACACAACATTAAAAAGTTAGGGACTAAATTGACACAATATAAAGGTTAAGGACTAAATTGAAATATAGTGTAAAAAATATGAGCCAAATACGTAGTTTACCCTAATATATAATTATCAACATGATAAACTCATATTAATAACTATCATAATTATCAACTTATATATATATTAAAAAATAAAGCAGAAAATATATTGTATTTTTTAGAAATTTACCATGCATTACACAAATTACTGACTAGTGTATATATATAATTATATATAAGTTAAATAGGCAAAAAAAAAAAAAAAAAAAAAAAAAAAAAAAAAAAAAAACAACAACGTATATCTCATCTCTAAGAGTATCTCCAGCAAATTCATCAAATTTTTATAATGTCTGAAGAATGAACAGTGACTTTTACCTTTATCTACCAACTTTTTCAAATACACTTTCCAACAAATTCTCTATCTCATTTAAATATTATTTTTTTTCATTCATTGTTTATTCTTTTTTTAATAACTACACATCTTCCAATATTTTTTTATTCAACACCTAAAGCAATCCAACAACTAACATATGGTCATTTATAATTTGTTAGAGGACATTCTAGAAAATGTTATAACATGCTCGTTCTTGTACTTTGGATTTTGTTTGTAGAGCTTCCAATAGTATTATTAATGTTGCTTTTATGTTAGCTTCTCATCTAGTGACATCTATAAAGATGTTTCTGTTTGGTTGGAGCACTTACCTTTAACTTTTGTTGCTGTTTTGACAGCTGATGTAATATCTTGAAGTTTATTCAATAAAGTTCTAAATTTTTACTAAAATAAAAAATAAAAATAAATTAATCTGCCTCTTCTCAACAAATGTGAGACTCGTTGGTGAAGGAACATATGTGGGAATTGGGATACACTCAGTTACCTAACAACCCTTTATAATACTTTCCTTTTTTATAAAAAGAAACCTTTATAATGCACTCTCACTTACCTAACAACTCTTTAGAGCATTTATAGCAGTGAATCTAAAATTTTAACTATTTAGTTACACAAAAAGTTACTTTATTTATTTTACATACACACATGCTGTAGTAGTAAATCTATTTTAGCTTTCAATACAATAAAATAATATAAATATCACAATAAAATTATATATTCCCTACAATAAAATAATATATCCCACTACTAAAAAAACATCTATAGCACCAACCACAACCACCTCTACCATCAGCCACAGCCACAGCCACAACCACCACTCTAATTTGGCAACCACAACACAACATAGAAAAAAAAAAAAACAAAACAAAAAAAAAAACAAAACAAAAACAAAAACAAAACCAAGGAACAAGCTACTACCAAAGCCAAAATACACAAAACCCACTACCACAGCCAAAATCATCCACCACCACCACAACCAAAATCCACAAACCCACTGTTAAAATCATCCACCACCACTACTATAGCCAAAATCAACCACCACCACCATAGCCACCAAACCCGTATGAAAATACATAAAATAAAAAAATAAAAAATCAATCACAGCAAAGAGAATAGAGAGATGGGCGGCAGTGGTGGCTTGTGCTGAGGTGGATGGGTCTGATCGGCGTTGGGTGAGCGTTGGGGTGGGTCTTGGGGAGATCAGAGATGAGGGAGCTGACTGAGAGAGAGAGAGAGGCACAGATCGAGCGATGGGGCTTGGGGAGATCGGCAATGGGGTTTCAGGTGGGTCGGCAAGCTGGGTCAGCAGAACAAATCAGCGATGAGGGAGCTGGCCGGTGAGCTAGAGAGAAAAAAAAATAGAGGAAGAAAGAAGAAAGAAGAGAAGTCGGAGAGAGAGAGAGAGAGAGAGAGAGAGAGAGAGAGAGAGAGAGAATAGGAAATGTTTATTTAACGAAAGAAGAGAGAGAAGTGTAATAATTTTTTTTTTTTTTAACTTGTGAGCTACAGTGCACATCTAAAGATAGATGTGCACTATAGCTTAGCTCCATTGCTCCACCGTGATTTTTTGTGATTGAGAATTAAAAAATACCATTATACCTATATAGTACTACTGCTGTGAGTGCTCTTATATTAATATTTGTTAGCAAAACTTGGCAAAAATCTTTTATAAAAATGTTAAATATATAAATTATTTTACAAACTAGTAATGTATTAAATGGTTTTTGATAAATGAAAAAATTAATGTTAACGGTTAATCCAGATAAGAACCATAGTAAAAATTGGCAACAACAATAATTAGTAAATATATTGTAAAATAGTGTATTTTATATATGATTTTATATCGTCATGATTGCCTGTTTGACTCGATATTAAAGTGGCTTCAAAAACGTGGAATTCTAGTTAAAAAGCACTCCATATTGTTTATATACCACAAAATTTCAGAAGTCAATGGAAAATCGAATTAGGGGAAGATGCTTTTTTGTCCGAAACTCCGTCCATGCCACTTCTTTTTGGGTACGTAATTCATATTGGTTCATATGGTTGAGGTAGTTTTGACGGTTGTTGGATATCTACCTTCTAGAACATCGAAGCCGGTATTTCTTCTTATGACTTGATTCCTTTCGCACAATGCCTTCTAGCTCATTCTCAATTGTGGACTTTGGGGCGACTCTTCATCATCATGCCCCATGCATAGTTGTTGGGCGTGGCTGCATGAGGTCCAAGTCCAATCCATCATACTTGTGTTTGTGGTGATTCAAAGTCACCGACGGGAAAAAATATCAAAACCAACAAAACTAGAGAAGAAAGGGTTTTGTGTTTGGAATTTTTATATTATTTTTTTAGATATTATGTAATTTGCTTTAAGTTGTAAACCCTTAAATCTACTGAAAGAATTCTTAAATCCACTTGAAAATATAGGAGAAAAACCCTCTAAAATTTAATTAATGAGAAAACTAAATTGTCTTGGGAGGTTAAAATGCTCTTAAATAGGAAAAACAACCCTAGGGTTACTAATCTGATTTCTAAGGTGACTAGTAAATTAATAGTGAAAACTTTAGTTTAAAATGTCTTAAATGTAAGCTTAGTATAACACTTTCGCTACTCCATTGACATAAGAAGGTTTTGTATCATTAAGATGGCATTGATGACGAAGCCAACATCTGGCTGACATAGGTTCCTATGTCAATACTCTTTTTTTTTTTTTTTTTTTGAGAATGCTATGTCAATACTTTAGATGGATAGGGCTAATATATTGAAATTCCACATTGGCTCTTTTTTTTTTTTGAGACGAAGGTCCAAAATTTGACCAAACAAAACAAGGGGGCTGGCCCACTTGTGTCCCACTTTGCATTTTGGTGAAGGAGCACTGGAAGGTCTACAGAGCCTTCCTTTCATTATTATTTTATTTTTATATTTTTAGAGGCAATTCCATTGGACTCCGTTTGGGTTGTGACTTGCCTCCGACCAAGAGTGACTGCCTCGTCTAAGCTTTTGAACCCAATGAGTCATTAGTAATCACATGACTAACAACCCTTGAGTCATTAGTTTTGTGGATCTCAAACCCATAAACAGCGAGGATATAGATCTTCGGTAAATCAACTTTTGATTTGATGGTGGGTGGTCGACTAATTGGATGTCGCAAATCTAGAGCTTGAGAGGACCACGTGAGTTGACTCGGCTGGGTCGCTATTGGGTGGTCTTCCTTGACAGCACATCGGAGAATGAGACGGTTGTTGAACCGGCATGGTTTGGTGGGTGCACGGTGACTGATCGACGGGAGGCGGCTAGCTCTGCTGTGGCTTGATGCCCGATGGAGAAGAATAGTAGTGTTGTTCTCGGTCGGTGGAGTTGAAGCAGCCCAAGAAAAAGGAGACGGTGAGTTTTGTGGGAGCTATGTATCACGTGAAAGTATTTGATATTAAATACGGATAATGTAATATCATTTTATATAAAATACTTTATTCTATATCATGATCATTGTCAAAATCAAATTTACAATGAATTCAATGCAAGGTGTGGAAACGACTATGACGACGGCTAAACACAACGTAGAATTTATATACTAAAAAATAGTATACTAGATGAAAAAACGCTTGACTATTATGCCTATGGCGAGGATTTATGTACTATAAAAATACTAATCTAAGATTAAATTATTTGTTCTACAAAAACTGAAAAACATGAGTTTACGACTGGTTTGGGCATTCTGTCTTAATTTTTCTTAAAGTTACATTTGCCATTAGCTAAGATAGAGAAAGTTCTTGTAGCATCACTTCTATGAATTTGGGCAGGAGCTTTACTAAAAATTTTGGAACAATCTCAAAGAAAAGAGCTCAGTCGTGGTCCATGACGTAAGACAATTACAGGTCCACGGTCTTCACAGCGTGGTAATTACGAAATCACCTTGCAAGTTCAGTTGAAAAGTCCCGGTCTTACAAGTTGGTTGGTCAACCACGACACGCGGCATCATAGCGTCTATTTAAACCACGCATTCCGTACGAGAATAGGTTCAGATTCATTTTTCACGAGAAAAAAGTTCACTTTTCTACTTTCAAAAGAAGCTCACTTTCCGAATATTTCATTGAAATTGACTTGTAAGTTGTAAGCAATACCAAGTTCTTAGTACTTACCCTTTGCTAATTAAGGGCATATATAAGTGTTACCCTTGTCTATTTTCTTATATCGTTTTTGGGTTAGTTTTTTTAGTTCTTTTGCGGTAAATATAAGTGCTAGCCAAACCCTTGTATATTTGCTTGGTTTAGTTTTGTATTTTTAGTTTTATAGCTTAATTTGGTTTGAGTATATATATTTTTTTGAAAATAAAATAGGCTATAACATAAACTTCCATAACAGCAGTATGGACAAACTCACACAATATGAGCGTGTGTTCAATCACTTTGATGACAATGGAGATTCAAAGATATCACCCTCGGAGCTGCAGCAATGTGTTGAGGCAATAGGTGGGGAGCTTTTGCTGGCGGAGGCGGAGGCAGTGGTGGAGTTGCTGGACTCAGATGGAGATGGGTTGTTGGGTTTTGAGGACTTCGTGAGGTTTCTTGAAGGAGGGGAAGAGGAAGAGAAAGTGAAAGATTTGAAAGAAGCATTTAAGATGTATGAAATGGATGGTAGTGGATGTATTACACCCAAGAGCCTTAAGAAGATGCTTAGTAGACTGGGTGAGTCCAGAACTATCGATGACTGTAAGGTGATGATTTCTCAATTTGATCTCAATGGTGATGGGGTCCTCAATTTTGATGAATTTAGGGTCATGATGTTATGATTCTTCTTTTAACTTCGTTGTATAATAATCTAGATTAATAGCTACGTTGTGGGGCGACCCACAATAATTCTTTTGTAATGAGGCAGGGCCTATATCTATTTCAAAGATTTATAATTCGTTTAGCCGAAGATAGAAATGGTTAGGGCCTAGCTTCTCTTCCATTTTCATATGTAATAAAAATCTTTATATTCAGATTCTTTTTTTATTAAAAAAAAAAAAAAAATCCTTGTTCATTGATTATTATTTAGCCGCTTGTTAATTGTTAGAATTAGAAGTAGTTATTTTTAATTTTGTATCTTCTAGAATTTTCTAGAAAATAAATATCTCTCCATGTTTATTGATTTTGTTTGTTTATGTTTAGAACCCTTAAACCCAAATTAGTTTAACCTAATGAATTAGCCAAATAGTTACTTTGGTTAATTATGAGATCTAGGTTAAATACATGCAACCATATTATTTAGTGCGAAAAATTAAAGAAGACAGTAATATAATTATCCAGAAAAATCAATGATACCAATCGTTTCAATGTAAAAACCTGGGAAAGATTTAACCTAACTATCCTCAAAGTAAACAAATCAACTATATATGATAAAATAGAAGATTACAATAAATTTAAACCCTAAATCTAAAACTACATCTTGTAGAACTTACTAATACGACCACATACAGCTCCGACTCTACGGACTCTTCTATCTTGGATTTGCTGAACACAAACTCCCACATTTGTGACTTTGAGATCCCACCCATCAAATGTTTCAAATCACCATCAGTAATAGATCTTTATGCAGTAACTTGTTTCCACCAATTCTTACTTGTAGATCTCTTGTTTCGGCAGATGTTTGTTGAGTTAGAAGGTAAAAAAACCTTACAAATCTTACAAGATTAACTCACAAGACTTCCAAGGACTTGTAAAACGTAATTAGGGGTTTCCTTTTATACCTAGTAGTGTTGGACTGAAACTCTAAACATTTTCATGAGCTTGGCCTTGACTTAAAATTCTCCAGAACACGATTTTCGATCGGTCAAACCTATCTTTCAATTGGTCGAGCTTCATAATAGCTTGCTTCTTCTTTTTACAGCTTGACAGTTCTTGAAACTTGACTTGAACAAACTTGAGCAATGTTTAACACCTAATCTAAACATGTTTTTGTTCCCAGTTTGAAACATTTAATCCTAAATATTTAGAACCTAACAGATTTTATTTGAAATCTTTTTATTTTATTTTATAATTTGATAGTTAACACAATAGGAAAGGGAGATTTGAACCCTGGTTCTCCTAATGAAAAAAAAAAAATTATGCCACTAGCACTTTGTTTATTTTGAAGTAAAATATTTTACATGTAAAACATTTTCAATAAAATATTTGGTATGACAAGTAAAAGTTTTCAAGCAAACTACCAGAACTAGTGGCTCAATTGCCGAAGCCGCCATGTCAAAGGTCTAGTGACCGAACCACTAGAATTGGCAACCCAAACAGTGGCTCCATCAATCATTGCTGGAGCAGTGTCATCAGTGACTAGATCGCTAGCATCGGTGGCTAGAACTGTGTCTCTAGTTACAGAAATTGCAACTTTGATTATCGGACCTCTGGCACTGGTCACTAGAATAGTATCTCCGATGACCAAACTATCGGTATCGATTGTTAAAGTAGTGGTTTCGGCCACCTAATTGCCGGAGTGGTAGCGTTGGCCATCAGACCCCAACATTGGTCACCGAAGTGGTAACTCCAGCCATCCAAACTACTGGCACTAGTTGCCTAGCCCACTAGACATGTGACCTAGCCACCAAATAGGGTGAATGAAACCACTATGTGTTTACCAAAATTTTAAAGGTAAAATGTTTTACCAAAATTTTAAAGGTAAAATGTTTTACAACTTTCTTTAAATGATTTTACGGTTAAAGAAAAATATTTTACAGTTTAACCATATTTTACTTGCAAACAAACACCTGAAAATTGAGAAAGCATTTTTCAAAAAATATATTACTTCAAAATAATCGGAGCATTAACTATAATACTCTCGACATTTAGGAATTTCTAATCAATCTTGATCGATTCTTTTAGCATGTTAACTAACATTCTAAATTCTATTTTGTAGTGATAAGTAAGGTTAATATTTTCAATACTAGTACCAAATAACCATAGAGAACCTTATGATAGAAAATATCCACACCTATGAGGGAGTCATCATGTAATAATTTCTCTAATGTTTCATATCAATGAGCTGTGACGAAACTATAGTTGGTCTTGGGGGCAGTGCCCCCCCCCCCCCCCCCTCCAAAAAAAAAAATTTCAAATTTTTTTTTAGTGTGTATATATATATATATATGTAGGTATTAATTTTAGCAATTTGTTTCAATAAATTTGTACTTTGCCCTCTCAACAATATTATTGATCTTTTAAAGGCTATAAAAAATTTTATTGACCTAAAATCTGAAATAAATTTAACAAGCTTAACAACAAAATTTACCAATAACAAACTTAAGCCTAAACAACACCCCAAAACAAATCCACGCAAAACATAAAATAAATAAATAATTCCTAAGCCAATTCAAACTAGTCTAAGTGAACACCCACACACATTTGACAACACACAAGACACCCAAAAAAAAAAAAAAAAGTTTAACTTTCTAAATTGAGAAGTGCTACATCCACAACATTTTCACAACAAATCACATGCGGTAAGTTGTTATTGGTTCTAATTTGAATTTACAACTTAAATTACTTTTTTGCCCACTCATAACAACCAGTAATAACCTACCACTTATCATTTGTTGTGAAAATGTAGTGAAAATATTATGATCATAGCATTTCTCTTATAAATGAATGCTTACTTGGAGTTTCCAAAAAAAAAAAAAAAAATTGTTTATCCTTTTGCCCCTCCTAACTCTAAGTCCTAACTCCATCCCTGTCAATGAGAATATCAATATGTATCAGATAACATTGATTATTAGACTATATCAAGTAATTTTTAAGTTTGTTTTAGCATAGTTTTCAGAATTGGACCAGACCGAGAGGTCGGACCGTGAAAATGGGGAATTGGGATGAATACCAGTTTTTTAAGCCTAAAGAATAATATTTTTAGTTAATTTTGTGAACCCCTAAAACCGGGGTTGGACCACACGAACCGATGGCAAGAACCGTGCGGTCCAACCCCTTAGCAATTTTTTTCTTTTTTATTAAAAACAACTTAACACAATTTTATTCTACTTAATTAAATTATCCATCTCTTACAAGAAATTAAAAAAAAATATATAATTAAAATCCTTCAAAGATATTCAACTTTACTTCAAAAATTAATCATAAATTTTAATGTTTTCATGGTTATTATTTTATTTTATTAACTTTATTATTTAATTATTAAATATATGCTTAAAAATCATTAAATTTCCCTCACATATATAGATATATTAGTCAATTTTTCTTGTTTTATAAATTTAATGTCTATATTTAGGCTTTAATTAATTATTAAATTAATTATGACGTCATTATAGTTCGACCCCAGTTCAACCTCGGTTCGACCTTAAAAACCTTGAACCTCTCCCTTTTACGGTTCAATGAACAATCCAGTTCTAAAAATCTTGCGTTCTAGTACTAAGGCATGGCATGTTTGTAATTTTAAATATCCCTCTCTCTGCTTTGCTTTCATATGGTTCGAGGACAGCCCATCAGATACAACATAGTTTAACTTATCTAATAGATTAGCAATCATGCAATGTGGGGTTCGAACTAACCACTAACAAGGATGAATGGTGTCAAGGGGGCGTTAGGTGATGAATCTTGATGGTTGAGAGTTTACAATCGAAGTTTAAGGAATAGTCTTATCGTTGTTAATGATGCACTCATTTTGTCCTAAGTCCTAGCTTGTTAGTCTTATTTAGAAAACTCAACATTTTTGTGGGTTCTAGTTAATTCAATTGATAAAGTCTCTGATAGTTGTATAAGAAATCTGGAGTTCAATCTCCGCCTATACCAAAAATTGATTGGTGTCTTGGTCTGATGATATCATCAGGAGTGGACGATATAAGTTGAAACTCTCTCTCTCTCAAAAAAATAAAAAATAAAAAATAAAAAATAAAAACCCAACATTTTTAAAGGAAACATCATTGAAAGATAAGTTTCCAAAATTACCCAAACAAAGTTATAAAAAATTTCTATTTTTTAAATAAATGAATAAAATTATCAAAATTTTTAGATACGAATTTACCCGGTTGGAAAGAACCTCTTTTGGATTTGTTTTTTTACAAACCAGGTGACATGATAGAATTTAGGACCCTACAACGAATGAATGTTTCGTAGTTAGTGTTGGAATACTCTTTTCAATAAATTAAATAAATAAATCAAACTTAAAAACATACTCCAAATACAGTACGAACTCTATTGGCTTGCCTTCAAACACTAGTAGGTTAAAACCTAACAAACTCTAGTGTTACAAACATTATTAACATAATCAAACACTATTATGTTAGGTTATGTGTTACAATTAATAGAGTTTGTTAGGTTATGTGTTACAAACACTCTAATGTTGGGTTATGTGTTACAATTAACTCAAGATGGATATATATAGTAGGTTAAAACCTAAACTAATAACAATACTAGTTAGTAGTTATGGTTAATAGACTTGTAGGACAAGTATATTACTTGGCTTGTACGTAAAGTAGGATTGGAATTGGGCCTATATATATATATTATTAGGCTAATATATCTCTAACAGAGAAAAACATTCGTAAAATAACAAAATTTGGCTATAGACTTTGTTGTAGTTAATGGCTACAACTCCACTCAATATCTTTTTATTGAATGTGATTTTGACAAATTCACAATTAGATTACATTTTCTTCTTATATCCTCTATATTTGTAAAATTTTCAGAAGATTAAAGATTAATAGTTATATCATCAATCAAATATTTAAATATCAAGTTTTTGGGTTAAAATTATTCATAAAAAATAAATTTATGGGCCAAATAGTAAATAATATCTAATTAACATGAAATTTGACATGCGTACTAAAAACATTAAAAATATCCAATTCAATGATTAAATTTTCATAATTTGTAATCGTGTTAATTTGTTTAATAAAAATTGTAGCTATTAACTATAGCCCGGTTTGTATCCAAACTATATCCTTAATCAAATAAGATAGAGCTTTTTAGAGTTTTGTTCTTTAATAAATAAGCGAGTGAGGTAAAGAGTACAATGTGATATGTACATCATTTTGTTATATATATTATTCTGAATCTTGAATTAAGATCTGGTGTAATAGTGCAACACTTCGCGCCTTAATGTAAGGGAGGAAGGCTTAAAAAAGTAAAGATGTAAAAAGGTGAACGTTAAAAGCTTAATTTTATTTTTTGTTTGATCCAAGGGCTGAGATCAAAAGTGCTTTTAATCTCAACCCTTCAACGTGGTGCAATGCCCCTCAATCCGCTAGTCTTTCCTCTTTTGTTCTTTGTCTGTTCTCCTTACTTTTAAGAGTGGGATAAACAAGTCGGTCAAAAAAAGAATTGGATAAACAAGTAAACAGATTAATCAACTCTGTTTGACTTAAACAATTCCTGAGGATTCTAACTTATTTGGTAATCCAATGGACGTGAACTGGGCCACGAAGAGCACCTGAAAATTTTTCTTTACAATAAGATTTCCTAAACCTTTTTGACTGAAATGGTCAACACAGCGCTTGCTACGAAGAAGCATCACAAGCAAATTATGTTAAACAAAACGCTCCCCCGAGTGATCTTTGTAGCTTTTCAAATATGTGGCAGAATAGATTAAATTTATAGAATAACAGCAATTTATTATTTCGAAACAGAGAATACAGAGTAGAAACCTGCACTTTTTGTTTCGAATTGAGTTTCTTAATGACATATATATATAGGATTCCACTGACCTTGTCAAGAGGTCTCAAACCTTAAAAGTAAAAACATATAAAACAAAACACTAGGAGTAGAATAACTGGTTTTAAATTGGTTGGACTAACTTCACTGGATGATGATTATTCACATATGGTTTGCTGATGCCTTTACTAAAGGCTTGGAAGAGCTTTCACACATTAATATATTCTCTCCTTCTTGTAATTCTTCCACCAATCTTGATAATTTTTCCACAGCTTCTCCAGCACTTGGTCTCAAAGAAGGGTCTTCTTCTACACAAGCTCTTGCAAGATTGGCCAATGTGACAGCTGCTTCAAATGAATAATTCTCTCCCAATGCATTGTCCATCCATTCCCTTAGCTCATCTGCATCTTCTGACTGCAATATGGACTTGATTTTCTCTGAGAGCCATATACTCCCTTCTCCCTTATCATCTGGCCTTGTTATTGGCGTTTGACCTGATAAAACCTCTAGTAAAACCACCCCATAAGCAAAAATATCAATGCTTGGAGAAATTACACCTTGGTGAACATATTCAGGAGCCAAATAGCCTAGACTCCAAGAGGCTGGATTGGTTGAATAAAATTGAGGGTCTCCAATATCTTCTTCAATGTAACTTGCCATGCCAAAGTTCCCAATTTTGGCATTGAAGTCTTCGTCTAAGAAAATGTTCCGACTCTTAACATTTCTGTGAACATAGCTCGGGTTCATTACGTGGTGCATGTAGTGTAAGGCCATGGCTATATCAAGACAGATTCTTAGCCGCTGACTCCATGTCAAGAAACAATAACAAGAAGCAATGAATTGGTTTTTCATTGCCAGACCACCATGAAGCCAATCTTTCAAGGACCCATTTTTGGCATACTCAAAGACCAAAAACGAATCAGAATCAGGACCCTCACTCCAACACGTCCCCAGCAGCCTAAGTATGTTGGGGTGATTGTGAATTGCATCACGGAAGAGTCCAAGCTCAATCTTTGAGATTGTATCTGGTTGCGTTTGCTTTATTGCCAGGTTCTTCCCATTGAGACGACCGTGATACACAGATCCCTCAATCTGATTACTTGAATTGAAGTCTTCAGTTGCTTTTCTCAGTTCCTCAACAGTAAAAGTTTCGATTAGCATCTTACGTGAATTAGCTTCTACGGTCCTACCATCTAGAGGATCTTGAGACCCCTCAAATGAGACTTTCTTATCACTTGTGGTTCTTACACTGAGACCAAGCTGTTGCAACTCCACATCTACTACTCCCTTGCAGGAACTTTGTTTCTTCTTCTTTTTCTGTTGGATCACCACAAAGGCTACTGCAATACCAATGCTCACACAAACTACAACCCCACTGAGTGCAATATATAAAACAATCTTCCACATTTTGGACTTTTTCTTGTGGGGACTAATTACTGGGATGCTAGTTGCTGGAAAATGTAAATTGGGTTCTCGAGGTTTTGCAAGAGGACCAAGAACAGACTCTGGTTCACCATTGATTGGAATCAGAAGAGATGTAAGAGGTATTAGGCTTTGAGGTCTAAAGGTCTGTAAAGATTTGTTGTTTGCAAATATAATAGCTTCTGGAGTAGTATTGAACTTAATGGCCAAGTTAGAAATTGTATCACCTTCAATTACCGGATAAGACAGCAAAAGCCTCGTCTTTGGACTTGCTTCAGATGAAGAAGGACAGGCACATCTCAATGGGATCGCCAACTGAACTTTATCACCAAGACTCCATGGTGACACTCCAGGGTTCTTCTCTTGGATGGCTTTGCAGGTTGTCAAGCCCCCCAAAGATTCAGCAATACCATAAAAGCTCTCTCCTTTTGTGGTTGTTTTTGTTACTTCAGCCTGAGAGAAACCACCTTTGCACTTACAATCAATTGGAATCAACAAAGACTGATCTTTTGGAAGGTATTCTGTCTCTGCAGAAAATCCATTAGCTTTTGCAATCACCAAACGATTGATGCCCAAGTAAAAGCTCAGGTTGGAAAGAGATGAGAAGTAGGAATTGGTGCGAAGAATTACAAATGTCTCACACTGAACCTGTGAGGCATTTCCAATATTGCAGTGGTAGCCAGAAGCATCTGGAGATGTAATGTCACAACTTAGCAGGTTCTGTCCAAGTGCAGAGACAAATAGCCAAATGAATAAGACTAAAACTCTCAAGTGGAGCTTACTGATTAGAGCCATGCCTATGTAACACACTTCTTCAAAGAAAGGACGATTAAAAATAAAGAGCTTTCTCATTCCAAGAAAATGAATATTTTGGATCCATACAGAAATGGAGTTAAAAATAAGAGTTTCTCAAATTTGTTCCTGGACAGGATTCTTGGGTTTTACAAAGTCATCTTATATTTTTACTCAAATTCCAGCTGTTTGGTTAACCCCCTTTATCTTGGGCTTTATTTCATTCTCAAAGGGGTTGGCTATCTATCCCAAGTTTTCTTTGCCAGTAATCATTATCACCACTCTTAATTTACGTCAGAAGACTCATTGGGCTCAAATCCTGTCTTACATGCATCAACATGTGTTATAGCTAGTCCATTCCAATGTGTGATTAGACTTATCTCAACATATTGAATTTGGTGTACCGACATACTGTAGTTCATTGGCATATGTCTCATAGATGCAAATGGTACACATGCAGATATCACGTGCATATCATAAAATATTGAACTGGTTTTAATGTAAGAGCATTCAATTGTTTTAGGATCACGCCATTTATCATATCTGAATAATATGTGCGACTGCGACTGCAATCGGTAAATCATCATTTTTTTTATATAGACTCTCTACCTTTTTTTTCATGAGTCACAATCACACGCGTCAAGGTTATGGCACAAAAATTGTGTTCACAGACATGTATTTTTATTTAAAGTATTTATCTATTAAGAACGAACTTCATGCTGGAGGTTAGGAGTCTAAGCAAACTGTGGTAATCTAGATTCTAGAGTTCAAGTAGATTTCCAAAATTTTGTTTATATTTTAGGGCTCTCATGGGGGCATGGAATGGCAAAACCATAGTAATTCGGTATATGAACCTTATCTGTTTACAGATACCATTCATTTGACATATGACAAACATTTTGCCTGATTTAGGCATAATAGGAACAAGTAAAATGGGCACTTTTATATATTTATATATATATATATATATATGCAGAAAGTAAGAATCCACCTCGATGATGCTTCTAACCACCACAATTCCAACTTTCAGATTTAGTGCGTCATTGTACCTTTAGAAGATCAAAGAGTACCCTCGTTCAGGATATTGCAGATAGCAGTAAGAGCTTCAGATCTGCCTACATCATTCTCACATTCCTTATAAATAACTCAGTCTAGTTGTCCATGCAACTCATGATTCCATGACCAGAATTCCTTCATCTTATGAAAGAGCTTATGCACAAGTCAGAAAAATAATCCATGACAACTCTGTTCTATTTACCATGAAATTATTAAGTATATCCAATGTATTATACCTTCTACTTATATAAAGTCTGACTTTACGTATAAGTTTTCGCACATAAATTCACACTTATGTGAGAGAGATGAGCTGTAAAGAATAATTTCTCGCATTCATGGGGCAATCGATTCCTCTCAGACAATATGAGCATGACAGAACATATGTCAGTTGCATTCTAAGGTCCACTCATAAGAGGGCATAGTGCTTTCACGTACATACAATTTTATGCACATATAGATGTCATGTACAAGAAATAATAATTCCACGTCAACACTCTTTATCCCATTCTTTTTTCATAGCTATCTTATATCACAGATTGTGACTAGTTTTATAAATTATATTACTTTTACTTGAATTAACTATTTTTTCTCTATCGCTCATAATTTGCTACATCAGAATTATAACAAAGTTGTGACACAAAAGGATGTGGTTGTTGACTTCTTTTCTTTTCTTTTCTTTTTTTTAACCCAAAAGGCAAAAGGATGAAAGCAAGAATGGCTGATTTGTCAAGCAGTATGGATAGATATGATGTAGATTTTGGAAAATGTAGATAAGTGCGAAAAGATATGGACAATGGCCATACACAGTTGAAGAGACCTAATGCATGGCAAAGTTGGGGCATGAAAGAAAGGCTAGGGATTGATAGGTCACACTCGCCATGAATAAACTAAGTTGACAAGCACCAATAACTTTTAAAAGTACCAGCTACAGTCAATTGTTCCCACACAGCACAACTTCAATTCACATGTCATTCGTCCAAGGGATTACCTTTCTATCATATCTCTCAACTACCACCTAATATAACTAGATTGTAACAATTATAAAATTATGGGTTTAATACATGAAACCAGTGCATTATGTATAAGAAAGGTGACAAAAAGGGCATGCGATACCCTTACCTTGAGCCCTCTCAATTAGAAAAATTCCTTGAGATTTGTGCTAAAAGTAACAGTTCTAAGTTGATTTTTAGTATTAATAAAAAAAAAACAGTAATTAATCAAATAAATAGTAAAATAGAAGAACAGTGGCCTATTAAGTTTTTAAGCAAACCAGAAAGTTTGACGAAAGTGGGCACCATCATTTTAGGAGTCATTAGCTCATTGGCCAAAATATTGGAGGATTCACTAGATTTTTCTTTCCCTATTGCACAAGTACCAAAAATTCTCTCTCTTAAAGGAAATTACTAAAATATTTTCCTTTATGCAAGTCTCTAAAAGAAATGTCAAAGAGGAGAAAGAATGATTGTAATTTGCAGCATCCCATGACCGAAAGTAAAAGCATTTTTCTGAAAACGAAACCAGCATTAGGATCCAGTCCAATTAACCGAAAGTGGAAGATAATAATCCAAGAATGAGGTGAGTCCATTAAAACTCAGTGGATAAAAATAATGACAAAAGGGAAAATATTTCTGTTTTTTTATGGTTAGAAAATGGGAAGGGTGAGGTGGAATTTGTGACTTATAACTTGACTTGTAAGTTATAACTATTCATTCCTCCTCTATCTTGCATCAATGGTATTTTTGCCCTTGTGAATCTATCTTTTAAATAAGTCTCGAATCTTGGATTACATGCATGTGATAACACATGCTAACCACCTATGTTAGTTACCAGACTTTTTTTTTTTTTTTTCTAACTTTTACAAACACAATTTTTGGAGTTTGGAGCATGCCTTTGCTAAGACATGAATATATTTTTCTCATGTCGAGGATGCTCCAAAAAATCTCTTATGATTGGAGCCAAAGCATGGAAAACTAGAAATAGTGTACCATGTGATCAATCCTCATTCCTCTCAAAACATCTAGATCCAATGATCCATCAACTAGATGAAGGCAATGCGACACTGGGGCAGAAGCAAAGCAAAGGAATATATTATTTGGTGTTAAACTAATAGTATATATTCAAAGAGGAAAGTGTTGGGTCCCAAATAATATTATCAACAATATTAGCAATCCAAAAAAAAAATCAACCAACAAATAAATTTTATGTGGAAAACCCTTTCTCTTGAAGGGAAAAAGCTACAAGACAAACTCCAAATAATTTCATTATTATCAAATCAATTATAATAATTCTTGTGTATATCTCACGGTTAAAGAAAAATCTCTCTTATTTTTCTTTGCCCTCACACACACACACTAATTATCTCTTTCAAAGATGGCAACTCTTTGCTCTCTCCTCCTTTGCTATCTTCTCGAAGGCGGTAACCCTTTGCTCTCTTCTCTTTAACTATCTTCTTGAAGTTAGCAATACCATACTCTCTCCTTCCTCTTGCGTTCCTCTCAAGCAGAAATCTCTTTTCTCTCTCTTGGTTTCACGCTTTATTTTCCCTCTCCCCTAGGGAGAAACCTTGGGCCAAAGCCATCAAATTCTTTGTAATATTGTCTATTTATAAGACTCTTTTACTATTCTCTATTGGATTAGGAATACATTATCTCTTTAACATGGAATAAACTTCCTTCCACACCAAGGAATACTCTTTCCTTCTACAACAAGGAAACCAAATTAATTTTTCCTTATTCAACTAGGAAACCTAATACTTTCCAAGTCACAATTAGAATTTCATGCAATTTCCCTACAGAAAGGAAAAAGAGTGAGATTTGGACAGATCTAGGTAAGAAACATCAGATCAAGATCCATCCATTTAAAAAAGTTATAAACTTCCATGCACGTGATGTGCCACAATCTTGTAGGTCGCATATTCCAAGGCATATGCTCAAGAAAAAATTGACATGGTGTGGAACATATTCCTGTTTCTGCGCTTCAAAAAATGGGATTTTAAAACCCTAGTGTTCTAAGTCATGCATCAGGAGAAGGAAAAAAAACGTGCTGTTGTGGTAGACATTAGACAAATTGGGTAAGAGTGTCTTAAACCAAGATACATTTGCACCAGTTTCGAAAATTTGCAAGATTATTCAATTATTGACAAATTGAGAATGTTAAAGAATGAATCTGTCAAGAAAGAAGCAGCAAACAAGGTACAATGCAAACTCATGTTTAAGGGTGCATACGAGGTCAAACATCCAGGTGCTCTAAAGCCTGTATAAAGCTTCTGTTGCATTCACAGAAAAGCTAATTTATAATAGGGGAAACAAACATGTCAATTCGAATAATTAAATTTTCCCTCATTTGTATGCGACAGTGACATTTATAACCTAGCAATTTGTTCCTTTTGTGACAAGCAAATAATCTGGCAGATTCTAATCAGAATTATATATAGCAAGTGACAATATCTTGCCTAGTGACAATATCCTGCCTTGGGTCCACATTAGGGAGAGAAGTTCAGCAAAATAATTGGGATACATGTTAAGCTTATTTTTGTCACTTCACAACTCTTACATTTTTTGGGTAAATCAAAAATTTTGAATTGAGCCAACAAACCAAATTGATATAGCGTTACAACAAAATGGCACACCCCGATAGGTTTTACCGTTTAAGACAAAGCACAACCCAGAGATTAGAGGAAACAGAAAATGGTTACACAATTCGGGAAGACAATACTGCTAAACACATCAAAGAACTAGAGCCAGAATCCAAGACAGCTAAGGAAAAATGCGTTTGATAATGATTATTATCTATTTCTTCAAAATATAGGCAGATACTAATGTGAAGGGAAAATGACTTGCCATGAAGGCAAATACATTTGATAGCATCCAGCCAGTGAAATCATCTTAACTAAACAGGTAAACCATAGCTTCCAGGTGCTAGCTAGAGTAGGATCCATATACATAACAGGATATGATGGGAGCAGAAAAACAAGGCTAAAGATGTACAAAGGAATCATAAAGCCAGTGATTCATTATCTGTTTTACAGAAGTCCCGTTTAGTTGAGCGGTGACAAAGTCGTCATGTGCCAGAACAATTTATTAGAGTGATGGTACTTGAGGACCGAAGACAAAAGCTGTAAATTAAATAAATGGTATTGTCCTATAAATATATATCCAAAATGTTTGCAAGTGTCGCTTATTACACTTTAGAAAGTACGGGCCTTGTTGCAATTTTAATTCATCAAACAGATAAGTAATGTACACACAGTAAATAAGTTTAATACAATCCAATCATGATGTATTTGGCTTGTACCATGTCAATTGCTTTGCTGGGCTCCCTGTACACTCTTCCTCAGGAGGGATATTACTTGGCCTGGCTCAGAAGCTCCAAATACTGAACTTCCTGCAACAATGCAGTTTGCCCCTGCTGAAGCTGCCACATCAATGGTCGAAGGCCCTAAACCACCATCAACCTGCAAAATAAAGCATATTTTTCAATTAGTTGTCGCTTCCCACATGCACAGAGACCAATGCTTTTCTATAATAGGAGAGGGTGTCTCAAGAGACCACTTTCTAGAGTATGTGGGACCCACACATGCTGTGACTGTAAGAGATAAGAGAGAAATTTCACGAGACCATCTCATAAGATACTTTTTCCTATGATAGAGCCATTTTTTATCTTCCAAAATCCAAGGGATTTTAAAATAAAAAAAAAAAATGTAATGAGCGTGTCCAGAGATCTCCAAGTACCTGACCATTCCCCTAAATGTGTGTAGTTCCCCCTCCCACAAACCAAGTAATTTAAGTAAATAATCCCTTGGGTAGCCTCAAAATGTTGACTAGAGGTTTTGAACCCAAAACTGCATGGATCTCATGAGGCCTTAGGAAAAATCACTAGGCCAACCCCTTGGGGTTAAATCCAAGTGACTTAACATATGTGGAAAACAGGAGGTGGAATAGAATCAATTAAAATAGACATGAAAAAAAGGAGATGGAAGATTTAAAATTCACTAAGGAACCCACAAGTAATGCAAGACAGCTACAGAGTGAAATCTAGAGAAACATATAGAAGGCTAAAACCATTTTTAAGAATGAATCAAACATAACATCTAGGAAACTGTTTAAAAATGTAATCCACAGGAAAATAATGTGTCCAGTACTACCAGAATGTCTATACAAGTTTCAAAAAAAATGCTCCCAAAATTATAAAATTTTAGAGTTTCTAGCATTACCTAACATTCCTCAGTAGAACAGCGTGTATGTAGTATACGGTTGAAGTTAGTTTAGGGTTTCAATGTTAACTTTTTATATTTTGTCTAAGGAATTATTACTGATTAGCTGTTTTCTATTTATTTATAATTAAGTGGGCGGGTTGGGTTGTAGTGGGTTGGCAATGTTTCAATCTGTTACCTAACCCAATCCGCTATTTTGAGGGGTCTAACCTGCCCAAGCCAAACCGCCTAACTTAATGACCTGCATGGGGAAGGCGGGTCAAGTCGGTTGGCAGGTCAAGCAGATATTCTGCACATCCCTAATCTATAGTCATACTCTCTGTTACTTCCTTAATTGTCATGTCCTTTTTTATTACTTCTACTAATATGATTTTTGGTCTTCCTCTAGCTTTTTTCATTCCCTCAACTTAGATCAACTCGCTCTTTTTTATTGGTGCATTAATCTTTTTTTTTTTGGTTCCCCACAGTGTTTCCTCAAGGCTTTCAACCAGAGACTAATCACTGTTCATGCCGGGTGGGCCCACGAAGGGGTAAAGCACTGGCCTAGGAAATTCTTTTCAAAGTGCAGGTAGCAGGACTTGAACTAGGGAGCACACTTAGTCAAGCCCAGTACAAGCACTTTGAGACCAAGAGCCCAACCAACTTGGCCAACCCCCTGGGTTTACTGGTGCATTAATCACTCTCCTTTGAACATGACCAAACCATCTTAAGTGACTCTTCCTCATCTATTCATTAGCAGGGGCTACGGGCTACCCTTATCTTTAAGCAAATTTCTTCATTTCAAATCTTATCTTTTCGTGTACTTCCACTTATTCATCTTAACATTCTCATTTCAACTACACTTATTTTATGAATATGCTGCTACTTAACAGCCCAGCATAGACAACACAATATGCAACATGAAAATAACATTACCACAAAACGGTAACAAGAAATTACCAATAAATTCAAGAAGATGAACAATACACGATTTGCTAGCAGAAAGTTATAAATCGAAAGTAAGAGATTGACTCACCTCTATATCAAGTGATGGGTACTTCTTTCTTAGCACCCGAACCTGGATAAAGAAAACCAAAGAGAGAGAGAGTCATGGGAATGAACAAGATATGCTAGTCACAAGAGGAACTAAAAAAATGTAACAGAACCTTTTCCATCGTCTCTGGCATGAACTTTTGTCCGCCAAACCCAGGTTCTACAGTCATTACAAGGACCATTTCCACAGGATTTTCCCCTTCAACCTGTGGGTTAAGGGAAAAAAGGTTGAACATCTTATCAATTTTAAAATCCTCTAAAATAAATATGTTACTAATATTCAGTATAGACAGAATACCAGGAAACCTTATATCATTTGGTTAAGGTAAGGTTGGATGTGGTTGTGTTTAGATTATTCCAAACAATATAAAATCCAGCTACACAATCTGAGAGCATGAGAATCACAGGAAGGCATACCAGTGGATAAACTTCTTCAATAGGCGTCCCAGGTTTTAATGCCACCCCAGGCCTCATGCCCTTTGCCTTAATTTTTTGGACTAGTTCTTGCCAATTTTCTGCAAAAAGTACCATAAGACTCATTTAAAGAAAATAACTAAATAGAAAAAGACACCCGCGGAGGGGGGGGGGGGGGGTGTGGTGGGGTGGGGGGTGGTGGGGTTAGAGGAAGGCAACATGGCAGACGTTAAAACCCACCTTTGGAGACCTCAACATGAAACGTAAAACCAGAAGCACCAGCTTTTCCCAGAGGATCAACATAATCAAGAGGATTTGTGACCATGAGGTGGCAGTCAAGATAGGCACTGTAAGAAATGAAAATCCACACCTCACCTAGTTATACTAGTAAACCAGTGGCCAAGAAAATTTGATGTTAAAAAGATTTAAAGTGAAGGCTAAAAGAAGTTTTACGTTATGTGTTTTCTCAAACTTTCAATGACTGGAGCACCAATGGTTAGATTTGGGACGAAGTGCCTGCAAGAGCAAAAAAAACTTAAATAATAATAATGTTGAGCAATTCACCAGTTCCAAATAGGAAATGACTAGAGAATATTAATAAACATCATTTCTTGTGTCTTATCAGCAAGTATGCAATCATCATTTGTAACAACTACCAGTTAGCACAATTTGATCTAACCGTCCAAGTTAGCACTACAATAACTACAACAAAGCCTTAATCCCAAGTTAGCACTAACAATACTGAAATCCAAGAAATGCATATTGACAGCAAGTGAAACCACTTGGAACTATCTTCCTTCAATCAGGCCAGACAGCTCCTTTGCTGTTAAAAAAGGCCGAGTGCCCACCCAAAATTTGCACTGTTTATTGAAAATTTAGAACAAAAATGACCTAAACTCATAATTTTGCCAAAGGAACTTCTTCATGCCCTGAGCCACAATCCTATCCCATGTTACATCTCTGTCTTTCTCAAAATCCAATACCCTCTTGATTTCAGCATGTAGAGAACCCCCATTCTCCCTACAATTTACAATATAGCATTCACATAATTCACAATCACAGCCACCAAAGTCGACACTTCTTTTTCATTGATAAATGATAACCATACCTTTTATTTTACAAAAAGACTATTGCATACAAACGGTTATTTAAGCATGCCCAATAATTTATTACTAAAATTTTTTTAACAAATTATTGGCAGCTTACACACTTGATGGGTCTTGAACACAACTCTACTTTGCTCTTTCAAAGGGTGGAGGCACCATTTGAACTTGAGCTCATTGGAAAACAGAATAACATTTTGAAGGAAATCAACTACTTCAAAATCATTGTATAAATATTTAAGACACATGCACTTAAGAAAACTCTTTTCTATTTATAAAAAGAAAAAAAAATCTAGTTGAACTCTCTCTAACTAAAACAAACACCTCAGGTCCTTCTATGGTATCTAATACATTTGGGGGGTTATGTAACACACAAAAATCCTAACCATCCATTGGAATATAGCCAGTTTTATTGGTTGAGATTATAACAACAATTGAAATGAATGTCCAGAACATTGGGAATCAAATAATATACATTTATCCTTATTTCTAACTTGTCTACATTTATATCCTCTCATCATATTCAGTACCTTAAAAATAGAAATAATCAAAATAAAAGAAACGCAATGCCAAACCAAAAAGTAGGATGAAGCGAATTCGATTGCAAGCATAACAGGGTATGAGAAAAGCAGCCAAACCTACCCATCCTGCAAAAGCAAACTAGAAATCAGTTAAAGTAATAAAATTTCAAAGCATAGTGATACGTGTTTGATTGATAAACATGGTAGTAAAAGTACCATGATGTCCATGTGGAGCCAATCGGCGCCTAGACTGAGCATGCGCTTAGCCTCGGAAGCCAAATTGGCGAAGTCCGATGATAGCATCGACGGTGCTATTTTCGCCGCTACACCCATTTCAGGATTCGGCAACCTGGTACGGCGATGAGAGAGAAACAGAGGAGTGTGAGGGGATCGGATCGGAGGAGGTTGGTTTTTCACTTCTTCTGTCTGATGTTCTTTGTCGTTAAACGAAGATTCGAGAACGTGTGTGTGACTTTGGATTCCAATTGAACTTTCGTTGTCCCAAATTCAAAAGAAGCTGCCTTGAACCTGCGAAACCAAAACGCGGTTTTAAGAACGCAAATGCTTGTTTTGACCAAAAACGCGCGTTTAATTAGAATAACCGAGATTTGTTGGTGGTGAGAGAGTGGGGGTTGGTGAGAAAAGAGTTTGGTCCGACTTGTATATAAAGCGGTGTCGTTTCCCAGGTTTTTTTACTTTTTACTTTTTACTTTTTTTTTTTTTTTTTTTTTGGTTTTTTCGACCTTGTGATTTTGGACGGCCGGTGGTCGCTTACGTAACTGCTCACCAAACAAGTATTACTCTTTAATAATAATTAGTCGCTAACCCGTGCGATGCACGGGATAGTTAAATAAAAGGACAATTAACTAACATCACGTTAAAGTAAAAGAATTAGTGAGAGACTGATTTGCCCACCAAGAATTTAAAAGAAAAAAAGATTGATATAATAAAATCTAAGAAATTTAGAAATAGAAAATTGGGTTAATAATATGCATATTATAAACATTTTGCTAGTTAGCGTTTAAAAAAAATGGATCTATCATAATTAAATAAAATACAATGGGAATAAATATTTAACTTCTATGCTTTTCTATAGTTTAGAAGTGTTGTCTAACGTAGAATGTTATTGGGTTGTAAGAAAGATTTTTATAAAATGTTAATACCATATATATATGCTTATATTGTCAATGTCTCACTACAGGTGCATAGTTACTGAAACCTACAAAGTAATTTACAATTATTAAATTAATAAAGCAAAATTCCCAAAAGTTATATATATATATATATATATATATACACACTCAAAACTGATATAAACTACAAAGATAAAAACAAATCTTATTTAGTCGTATTAATAACAATATAAACAATTCAAAACATGGAACATTATTAAATTTATAACACATAATTCCATTATCTTTTACGTTGAATCCAAACAAATAATTAATTGAAATTAATCCAAACAAATAATTAATCAACCAAAAATCAAAACTTTAATTAAGAAAACAAAAAATCACATGAACCCAAAATAAAAATTCTCAATAAAGAAAAAACATATAAGGTAAAGAATTAAGATCAACCTACTAAGACGCAAATACCAAAAACCCCAAAACTTAAACCTTCCAAATTTTATAGAATCCCCAAATTCTACTTCAAAACCAAACAAAACCCTTCAAATTCAAAAAATTCATAAATAATATACCAAATAAAAATTTACCACACCTTGGGTTGGAAGACATAGGTTGCAACTTTGATTTTTCTCCAAAAAATAGAGATGCTTCATCTGCCGTATACAATATAAAATAATTATTAGAAATTTCAACCCAAAAACCAAACCCACAAAAACACTATCAAAATATAGAGATTAACCCAAACACTTAGAAGAAAATAAATTCTAAACATAACAAAACAATAAGATAGAATGAAAATTTCAGACACATATGAAAGCAAATAAAAAAGACAAAACCTACGTTTTTTTTTTTTTTTTTTTTTTAGTTGAGTCTCTCTCCTTATTTTTTTTAATTTTAAAGTGAAGTTAAGTTTAGGGTTTTGAGATGGTAATTGCTAGGGTTTTAATGAGAGAATAGAGAGTCCTACCAGGAGTCTAAATAATATAAGCAATTCAAAACATGGAACATTATCAAATTTATAACACATAATTCTATTATCTTTTACGTTGAATCCAAACAAATAATTAATTGAAATTAATCCAAACAAATAATTAATCAACCAAAAATCAAAGATTTACTAAAAAAAACAAAAAATCACATGAACCCAAATAAAAATTCTCAATAAAGTAAGAACATATAAAAATTTACCACATCTTGGGATGGAAGACATAGGTTGCAGCTTTGATTTTTCTCCAAAAAATAGAGATGCTTCATCTGCCATATACAATATAAAATAATTATTAGAATTTCAACCCAAAAACCAAACCCATAAAAACACTATCAAAATATAGAGATTAACCCAAATACTTAGAACAAAATCAATTCTAAACATAATAAAACAATAAGACAGAATGAAAATTTCAGGCACATATGAAAGCAAATAAAAAAGACAAAACCTACGTTTTTTTTTTTTTTTTTTTTTTTTTTTTTTTTTTTTTTTTTTTTTTTTTTTTTACGTGAGTCTCTCTCCTTCTTATTTTTTTAATCTTAAAGTGAAGTTGAGTTTAGGGTTTTGAGATAGTAATTGCTAGGGTTTTAAGGAGAGAAGAGAGAGTCCTACCAGGAGTCTCTCTCTTTTTTTCTTAATCCTAAAGTTTTTTTTTTGGATATTATTATTTTGGTATTTTTATGCAAAAAACGTTATTTTAGGTCTAGGTGATTTATTTCCCTGTTTTTAGGTTCTTTTAATGTTTTTTTAGGTCAAATTTGGTTCCTATTATGGTTAGGTATTAATTAGGACTTATTTTATAATATATTTTCTTGTCCATCAAGTTTTATGGAGCCCTTAAATAGGCATCCAAATTTGTATACGTTTTTCAATATTATTGATATTAATAAAAATTCAAACTTTTGTCTATTGTTTTTCTGGTGGATTCTATATAAGATATAAAACCTAAAATAAAAAGAATCTAAAATAAAAAGAAAAAGAAAATAGTGATGATGTGGAAAATTGTGAGAGTTTCAAAAGCTTCGGTTTTATATATATATAGATAAAATTGGGTCTTATTAAGGTACTTTTTGACAATTATTAATAAATTATTTTAAAAAAAATTTAACACTAATTTTATGAGAAATATAAATAATGGTTGATATTATTTATTTTTTTTTTACATTAATAGTTTCTTAAAATAATTTTTAAATCAATGTCCTTAGAAGTTAGAATATCTATTAACATCTCAAAAAAAAAATTTAATAACAACTAATAACTTGATTTCCTGAAAACCAAATTGAAACTACACCAAAAATCAAGATTTCAAATTATGCATTTATTCAAATTAAATAAAGATCCCACCACCTAAGATCTACCTAAAACTCTAGACTTCACTACCTAAGGGTACTTGGAAGTTGGAATCACTGCCAAGCTTGGAGAACCATCTTTTTATTCCATTCCTAGAGCCTCTTTTTAATGGACTCAGGGGATTACATTGAAGTATTGAAACAAAATTACATCCTATAAAATCCTCAACAACATTAAAAGACCGAAGTTGAAGAAGAAAACAAGTTTAAACTCAAAAATTAAATTTGGGAAAACATTTTAAAAAAAAAAATAACAACTTTAGTAACTTAGATAGATTATGCTTCTTGCATCAATCCAACTTATGAGAAAAAAAATTAAGAAGCAAAAGGAACCTAAACTGCAGTGGCAAAACCTAAAAAACCTAAACCCAACTCCCCCTGCAGAGTGGAGATGTTTACCACCTTAACCAAGATGGAAGGATGTACACATATACATCTCCAAAGCTCGCGAGACCATCAAATTCGTTGCTTGCTGTTGTTGGACCTACGACCTACGATATGGCATGTATCGATGGTCCTTTGCCACATTCTTCTTTCTCCTTTTCTCAATAAAGGTGCCAAGCTTGCCAGATGCCTGACCAAAAAAAAAAATTAGTAGACTAAAACCAGTTGTGGTTCATAACAAGAAGTGAAAAAGGTACCTTGAGATCTTCATATTTTTCGATAAGCCTTTGCTTCCAGATTGTACCTGCAAAAAACAGACCCAAGTCAAATTAAATAGACCACTGGTAGGCTTGTCTATTCATTTTAGTGCGCTCCATTAGCACATCATCTTAGAAGTGTTAACATGGAAAAAAAAAAAAAAAACCATTCATGTGGTAGTTCAACATGGAAGTAACTAAGCACAACTACATATTTTCTCTCCACCTACTATATGAATTATTGCCTCAGAAAACAGAACTTATTCATTTGGCACAGCTTGGTACCATCACCAACCCCAAAGCCACCACTAACACTTCCAAAACCAAATACAAAATGTTTCAACAATAAACATCTCAACCACCACCATATCTCCAGCGCAATGCCCCACACTGCCACTAAAATACCATCATCAGCACCAACACTACTCAACCCATGCCCACATCACGTGCATTTTCATCTAACTATTTATTTCTCAGCAATAAAGAAGAGAAGAGTTCAGATTAACCAGTCTGAGCACTTTGATTCACAAGCTTGAATTATCAACATACGCCAATGGCTTTGATCATAGGACTAAGCTCCATGTAATCTAAGGTTAAGTGTTTGGGGTTTATTTAATTCTGCATTTCCAGATGTCCATCGGTCCTGTTTTAACAAAGCTAATACTAAGAGATCATCACTTTAATAAGATTGCAATTAATTTGCTTCTCTTCCATATGGAACATTAGTTCAGGACAGAATCTGGAAATAAATAAATAAGAAATAAAAAAGAACAAAGCAAACCTAGTTTTTTAGTATGAATTGATAGGATTAGCCTAAAATAGGGTTATCATTAATAATTTAAAGAGTTTTAGGGTTTTGTCATCTTATAGATGGAAGATTATGAGGTTCTTGTAACATCTTGACTTTTATTATCAATTAAAACAAAAACAAAACAAAAAAAGAGTTGCTTTTGGGTTAAAACTTAAAAGTTCTCTTAAGAACTTGGGGTTTGTTTGAGTAAGAACCCAAAAAGAGGTTTTTCCCCTATTTCCTTGTAAGAAACTAAGGCTTCAATGTACAATAAAATTGAATCCTTGTCCCATTGTACTCCTGATTGCATTAGATATCCTTTCAAGAAGCTTAGACACACACACACATATATATATTTAGAGAGAGAGAGAGAGAGAGAGAGAGAGAGAAGGATGACTATACTTTTTAAGAGATAAAATGGTCGTTTCCTACGAAGCATGGGTGCATTTCGGGACTCGGGTGCGGGTGTGGGTGCAGGTGCGAGACTTGACAATTTTTGAAAAAGGTGAGTGCAGGTGCGGCGGGACTCGGCAATTAAAAAATTATTAAAAATATATTTATTTATATTTTTAATATATTGCTAAGCACACTTTTTCACATTATATAAAAATATACCAAATTTAAGAGCAATAGTAGATAATAATTAAAACAAGATGTTCATAAATTCAATACAACCCACAAGATTAAAACTAAAACATTCCATAATGTTTGGAAATTAGACTACAACTCACAAGTTCGAAACTAAAACAAAATAAAAGATAATTAACAAGACAATCAACAAGACAATCAAATACCAACATCATCATCCTCAATATCAATAGCTTGACTTCGAGCTTCACTTCGAACTTCACTTTCACTAGTAGTAGCACTAGTGTTAGCATTCCCAATAACCATGACTTCCAACTCTGGCTCATCAAGTGTAAAGGATGCATTCTCAAGAATTCCAGCTCCTCCATGTATGTCACTCGCATTCCAAGAGTCTCCTGCAATATCTCACATCTTTGTTGCTGTATGGACGTACTCCTCATTGCGCCTTGACAAGAGTCGAAGATTAGAATGCACATATACCAAATCCTCAGCACGTGCAGGAGTCATTTTGTTTCTTTTTAAGGAATGAATGAATTTGTATGTGCTCCAATTTCTCTCAACGCATGAGGATGAACAAGGTTGTCCAAGAAGTTTAATGGCAAAGGTTTGAAGATTTGGAAATGCGGAGCCATGATATTGCCACCAAACCAAAGGTTGTAAGGCCCACCTATCTGTCAAGGCATCTGGTGAAGGAAACCTCCCTCCTGAAAATGTAGCAAACTCAGACTTCACCACCAGCTTTAATTCACTCTCATCTTGAAAGTATCGATCCAAACACTTGCTCCTTTCCATAGAAATTTCATGATCCCGATGTGGAGGGATGCGTTTTGGATTCCCCGAAAGCCATTCAATGGAGTAATACCTAGTTAAAGATTAAAAAAAAAAAAAATATATATATATATATAGATGAAACATGTGTTTTACTAAAAGGGTGAACTAAGGAAAATAGAAAATAAATGTACTTACTTAGGATTTAAGGAATGAGCCAAACAATGTATTGGTGTACAATTTTTGGTCCATCGATCAATGAGTATATCATACACCACAGCCCAAAATAAGCTATACTGATCATCTTCCAAGTTTTCGTGCCGATATATTATTGTCTTCACCTTCTCTATCATTGAATCCCACATCTCATACACAAGATGAAGACAAGGCTTATCTGTGTCGGCTATTCGTAGCATATCATAAATGGGCCCTATGAATTCAAGAATATAATCAACCTTATCCCACCAAAGATCACTTAGAATCATATCTTTCACCTTTTGAGCTTTTCCAACATCATCCTCTCTATAAGAAGCCCATTGCTCACTAATAGCCATAGCTTGAAGGCATCTTTTTATCAACTTCAATCTTTTCAGCATTACAACAACCGAGGCAAATCTAGTATCAGCAACTTGAAGCAATTTTAATGGACAAAATTCATTAAACATTGCCAACCTCATTGAATGGTTCATGATAAAAATACGTATGAAAGATGCATCATCACCAATACGTGTAATCCAATTACATTCCTCATATGTAACTTCATTCTTTTCAGTGTTTTTTGCTGCACAAATATTCTTCAAGGCTAAATTGAGAGTATGGACAACACAAGGTGTCCAAAATATTTTAGGATACTCACCTTCAATAAGAGCTCCAGCAGATTTCATCACACTAGCATTATCAGTGATGACTTGGACAACTTTTTCATGTCCAATCTCTTTTATAGCATCCTTCAACACCCCAGCAATATAATGTTTGTCTTTGAACTCACCTGACCCATCAACTGCCTTTATAAACACTAGACCCCTATCTGATACAGCCATAATATTAATAAGAGGCCTCCTTTGTGGATCTGACCATCCATCAGAAACTATACTTACACCATTTTCAAGCCAAGAGTCCTTAATTGGTTTCAAAAGCCTTTCAACATTAGCTCTTTCTTTTTGCAAAAGAGTTGTTCTCAAGGCATTGTATCCAGGAGGAAGATAACCCGGAATGTTATGGGTAGCAGCATATGCATAGGAACTACGATAATATGGGTTCCTTGCAAAGTTAAACGGAAGCCCACCAGTGTAAAACATCCTAACAATTCTGCTATCCAAATCATGTCTAGCACTATTCTGGAATGCTCTCTCCAAAGGAGAATCCACCTTCCTCCTCTTACTATCAACTGGATTTGTACTATCACTCCCTTCTTGTCTTCGAAATGGAGAAATAGGAGCAAGCCCACGGCTTGGGGGAGGTGGGGGTAAGGGAATTTCACTTCTCCGTTCTCTCTCTCTTATCATTCTCGACTTGATCATGCATTCGCTGCATTTCCTGCCTATGGCTCTTCGCCTTAGGGCATGCTCTAATACCTTTGCCAGAAATTGCTAATAAATGAGCCTTAACCCTAGAATAGGATCCCATAAAAACTACATCACAATAGTTGCACTTAAAGTTTGTGTTTCCACCTGATTTAACAGAAGTACCAGGTGGTTTGTCTACTTTAGTCACATACTGCCAAAGAGGAGATTCATCATTTACTTCTTGATTAGATGAAGGCGAAGTTTCTGTGCTAGTAACTTCGTCCATTGCAAATTCAATAGATTGAATTTAACCTACAAATAATAACTATTAACTAAATTAATTAATAATAAATCAAACCCAATTTCACAAATTCACAAATCCACAAATCACAAATTCAAGTCCTCACCCAGTCAGTCAATCAGTCACCCTACAAGCTTAAGATAAAAGTTACAGAAAAATTAAGAAAATGCACTTGTTTTTTACATAATTTATAAGTAGAATAACAAATTAACAATACACACAAATCCCAAAATCATTTCCAAAATACACACAAAATGAGTATCTAAACAATCATCAACACACCTATCATTAATTCATTATTTACTAACAAGTGCAACAAGTCACTGCTAAAATTTCATAATAAGTAGAATAGCAAACTAAGATTCACAATCAAACACAACAGAGAGGGACGAAATCGGGTTAAAAAACAAGCACACAAACACAACAAACACAGCACAGAGAAGAGAGAAATAGAGACTAAAAGAGAAGTAAAGAAAAGAGAGAGCAAACCTGAAGGAAGAACACGGCAGAGAGTGAAAGGCTGGAGCCGAGTTGTGCGCGGAGAGCACAAAGAGAAAGAGAGATGAGGGCAGAGAGCACAGAGAGAAAGACAGATGAGGCAGGGACAGACTGAGAGTGAAAGGCAGAAAGGGTTGACTGGGTTTTGGGCGAGTGTGTGATGTATTTTTAGGTTAGGTGAAACGGTGCATTTCGCACCCTTTTTTTTTTTTTTTTTTTTTTTTTTTTTTTTTTTTTTTTTTTTAATTTCGGCCTGAACCGGAAATTTCGGATTCGGCCGAATCGGCCGATACGGCCCGAGTCGGCCCAATTCGGCCCGGTTCGCTCCGCGTCGGCCCTGCCACATGGCAGGACGCGGCCCGACGCGGCACGGACTTGCGGTCAGCGGCGTCCCTGCAGCGTCGCCGCGTCCGGCCGAGTCCAACTCCGATGCGGCTCCTCTGGAGCCGCGTCGGTGCTTCACTCGTTTCCCTTTCTTTGCTGCTTCTCTTTGTTTCTTCTTATGCTCAGCCAGAATTGCTGCATCAATATGCTGAACCGACTCAGACTTCAACTGCTTATCCTGAAAAGACAGGTGGTCCATAGGGCCACAGGAAGAAAATCAATATTTAAATGCACAATATTTTTAGAGAGAAAAAAAAATAAAGGAATTATAAAGTTGTGAAATGAAAAACCATAATCAGTGGAACATTTTTTTTCCTGAAAGGGCCAGCACTTACAATCCAAGCGATGTTTTTGTTTAATTCATCAATGATTTCTGCATCATTTGATTTTGCTAATTGCTTCTGCGGTTTCTGTTATATCCAAAAAGAGAAATTTACACATAAGGATAAGAAATTGAAATCAAAATTCACATACTTCATAAATTCAAAATCTTACCTCTCTTTCAGCAGGAAGATTACCTCTCTTTCAGCACATGATGAACAGAAAGAAAATATTAGTAAATGCACTAACAGTTGTAGGGGACAAATGGAAATTTAAAGGAATAAATAACATGGTGAGATAAATGACAGGCCAATGATCTTTAGTTCAAAGGGCACTCCACCACCCATAAAAATGCGGTATGATCATGGGATCAAGCACTATGGAATGGGTTACTTATCAAAAAACATGATGAGATAAATAACTAGAATTTACCTATCAAAAAAAAAAAAAAAAGATAAATAACTAGAATAAGAGTTACATATTTGATTATTTTCCAAAAGGGTTAGGCACTTACTATCCAAACTATGCTGTGTTTAAATCTGTTGACGGCATATGGATCCTTGGATTTGTCTAATTTCTTCTGTTCTTCCTGTTACACCGAAAATAAAGTTTCACAGATGAGTAATTAACAAGAAGCAGAACAAATTAAAAGAAATTTTCATATTCATCACAAATATAAAAGATTACCTTTATTTCATCAGGAAGATATTTCTTAAACAGAAAATTATATTTGCTCCTAAACCTGTAAGATCCAATATATATTATCCACACAACAAAAGTGCTTACAAAGAAATGTTAAAGAAAAAATTGGATAATGTAGATTTCCATTTTAGATAAAAATAATCCAGTGCTGGGAAGAAGACAACCAGCACACAAATGATCTACAATATTTTCTTTATTGGTAACTACACAAATAACCAAGGGGTCTTGAACACACGAACTCCACCTTGCTCGTACAAGGGGAGAAGGTGTCCTTTGCATAAGAGCTCATTGGCATGATCTACAATAAAAAATTAGCTAGTACTGAAAACCTCACATCAGAAAATATTTAATTAGAGCCTTGTCACTGACTTGCCCGCCATCGGGGGGAGAAGAAGGATGAAATAACACGGATTACTTGACCCAAAAAAAGAAGAAGAAAGAAACCAAAAAGACAAACACACAGAGAGGCTACTGCTTATCATCAAATGTACCAATACCACAAAAAGATTCAAAACGGGGGTCACGTACAACTTAAAGACAATGAAATATCAATGTCATCTGGCATACATCAACGTAAAAGAGCATATATAAACATAACTAAACATAACTACTAATTTACCAAAAGATGTTTATTTGGAACATGAGATGTTATGTGCATCTTATATTCCAAGACAACAAATTTTACCAGTCCCGTCATGGCAATAAGGAGAGTAAGACCCTTTATAGAAACACAAACTAGTAAAAGCTAAAGGCTTTATAGCTAAATTGGCACCTCCTCATGCACAAAGTACTTGGGAGTCTAGTGAGGAAAGGGTTCAAGCTGCTTGAAATTATTTCTCAAAAAAAAAAAAAAAAAAACTAGTAAAATATGTATCATTACAGGCATGCTAAAAAGTAAGCATTTTTTTTTTATAACAAAATACTTCATTAAATAAATGATAAAAGAGGCAACCCATGTACACAAGATGTGTCTCTCAAAACATATTAGAAAAAGAAAGACCAACAATAAGCACAAAACAAACAACTATCAAGCATCTCAAGCATATTAGCAAAAGAAAATAAAGAGGAAGCATTCATCCACTTAAATAAAGATTTGAGGAAGGAAAGCTTGAGATCTGGACTAGATTTTTCACGTCCTTCAAAGGTCCTAGCATTTCTCTCCACCAAAGACACCACATGATACAGTGAGTGATCACATTCCAAATCACACTACCGCTTCTACCAAACCTGCCTTGCCAACTAGCTAAAAGCTCCAGCAAAACCCTTGGCATAACCCACAAGACCCCAAACGAAATGAACACCATAATCTAAAGCTCTTGAGCAATGAGCATTAGACTCCAGGCATAAAAAATCCAGGAACAATGCTACCCATTGGCAGGCTACTAGTTATTTAGGTATATACAATCTTGGGATAAACATAGATCAATGGCGGACGTACCTTATATGCCCTGCTGCTGCTAGCTGAATCTTTACCATTGACACAAACTTATTTTACACAGGATAAAAAGTAGAATCCCTAAAAGCATTTGATTCTAATTAATTAGAAATCCATAGCCAATTTGTCATTTAAGAAACGTTCTATTGACGTCCTGTTTGCTCGTCAGATCTCACAGGTGAGTCTAAAAAGCCTCAAATTCAAGCATAGACAGACACCAGCTACTTACTTTGAAATCTTATACTTTTATCATTCAATTTTTGTTAAATTTTCTTGCCTCCTGAGCATGAAAATAAACTGTTTAGCTGAATAGCCCTTGAATTACTTGGTAACTAGTTTTAGCAAGTGAGGTCAGTTGCATGTAAGAATTTGATTAACGGTGAATATTGTTGTTTAGATGTGCAACTAATATGAGTAAAATTCTCATATATCATAAAATATATTTTTATATATATATTTTGGTTACGTTTTCTCAAAAACCGCACCTAACCATGAACAATCCCAACAAAATCATGAACAAGCCAACAAAAGAGCAAACATAGGCCAATGGGTTGTATTGAAACTGTTGGGAAAGGCTTATATGTCATGTTCTAATCAACAATAAATCCTTGATATTATATTAATTTCTCTATTGCGCAAGCATGTTCATATAAATATATAATAATAATAATAAAAAAGGTAAGCTTCAAATTGACGAGCCTAAATTATTCCAGAATCTAGAAAATATAAACAACACACAAAACGAAAAGAGAGAGTGTGTGTGTGTCAACTGTCAATAATAATAATAATAATAATTAATAAGAAGTAAAAGAAGCAGCTCACTTGTGATGACCGCGGGCGAAAAGCTAGAGTAATTGCCAAGCGCTGTGTCTCTTTCTGTGTGTCTCTTCCTTTGGATTTTTAGCGCTTAAGTAACGGGCGGGGACCCAATTCAGAAAAACACATAGGGAGGACTAGCGGGTGTTTGGTACATGTAATTAAAAATATGTGTTTTGTTGTTTAAAAATATGTGTTTTGTTGTTTGAAAAAGTGCGTAAAAATACGTATGAATGAAAAAATGTGTGAAAATACATATAATATTATTTAAAATACATATAATATTATTTAAAAACTGAAAACATGTATTTGAGTTGCTATGCCAAACGGTGCCCTAGCCTCTAGATCATTTGACTGGGTTCGGGTGGGAACCAAGTGATAAATGAAACAAACTATTTATAGACAGCTCATGTTCAGCTTGGATTGTGCTGTGTTTAAAGTCAAGCTCAAATGTAAAAATGTAATTGTAAACATAAAGACTCGATTTAATTATAATATAATATTATAGTTTCATATGTATATTTGACTAAAAGTGTACTTATATAGACTTGTAAATGGATTGTGTAAATCAGAAACTAAGTTTATAAAAAAAATTCATATAAGATTCTCAAAAAAAAAAAAAAATCATATAATATCAAATTTGTATATGTAGTTTGTAGATAATATAAATGATTCATTTATAGTAAAATTCATAAATTTGTGAAATGATAAGAAATTTTAGTCATGGTTTTACTACATATAGAAAAAGAATAAGTTTTTTTTTTTTTTTGGAATACTAAGTATTTTTAACACACACACATGTAGCTCATAAACAAACTCAAGCTTATTTAAAAAATAAATAAAATAAAATAAACCAATCTTAAACATGTGATCTTGTTTGGTAATAAGCTCTAACTTGGCTCGTGTTCAAAATAAAATTAAATAACGAAATCTGAACTTTTAATACTCGGCTCAACTTGTGTACAGTTTCATTTGGAATTAAAAGTCTTGAATTGGAGTTACAACAAAATATATGATCTTTGTCCAAGAACCTCTTCTTATTTTCTTTTCTTTTTCAAATTCTATAGTTACAACTTACACTAAGATAAGGGGATTTAAACTCTTGATATTTCTGTCAAAAACATCAGGGGTGCTAGTTGAGCTACAAGACTCTTAACAAAGCCCAAGAATCTTAAGATAATATACATTAGAAAAAGTTTAGCTTTGAATTGGTTTGGAGACCATCTATGTATAGTTTTTAATCACATAACTTTTTTAACAAATGATAGTCTTATAAACCACCATATAGTGAGTTGGAGGAGATAACTCAAAACTAGTTTAGAGCTAAACTTTGTTGATATATATTTAGACTAATGTCTGTTCCTTGGTAATTATGTGATAATATGAGTTTGAGATTCACATGTTCCCAAAATAATGAATAATGGGTCAAGTGGTAAAGGATCTACAACATTTCAAAAACAATATACCATTTGCCTATGAAGTATGTTAAACAATTGGTTTGTCTTTGTTTTGATGTTGTAAAAGCAATAGGGATTCACCCTCTAGTCCGTACTCTTTGGCAGGATGCAAGCATTGGTGTGTAGCTAATATGTAATGGTCTATAGTTTGGTTTGACATGATGCTTGTTTGGATTAATTAAACAGTCATCTGATTGGTGGTGTCAAATTGCCAATGTTTTATATCCTGACTTCCTACCTACTTCTCTTAGATCTTTTCATTTCATTTCTTAATTGTTTGGTTAATAAAATGATTAAGGTATACACTTTGATTAACATTGAGTTTAATAAAGTCAACCCAAAGTTGTGGTACTAAGTTTTTGTTGTTGACTTTTTTTGTTATTAGGGTTTTGTTGTTGACTTGTTGTATATTAATTGGGACATAAATGTGTGTATATATATTGAACATTATTTATGTATTTCTGAACTTTTTGCAGAACAAACAAAATTCAGCACCTAGTGTGAATGAGGGCAAGGGGCGTGTTACTCGCCAATTTGGGCGTTGTTACAATTATGCAATGCTAAATTATTTGTTTATTTTTATACTACCAATCATGTTTTAATTTATTATTGAGATCAACTAATGATTATAATCTGATAACATCAGTAATCACAGAAAGAAGTGTAAATAAAGAAGAGAATGGAATGTTAAAACTTTTACTATTCTTGAGGCAAGATAAAAATGGCATCCTCCAGGATGAACTAGTAGATCCTAAGATCCTATACCTCATCTTTTAAAGGTGATCATTAGGAGGCAGGTCAGATGGCATGTCATGTACTTCCTCCAACCTGTGTACTTGATAGTTGCATCGTCAACATTTATGATTTATGTAGAAGAGGATTGTGTACCTCCACACATAGACAACAATGATTTTTTATGGTGCACTACAAATCAGTGAACCAATCATCGAAACAAGAGGACCTACAAAGAAGAATTACATTATTGAAGGGACACTAATATGGTGCCAGTTTAAGCTTCTCTGATACTTAAATTAAGAATTCACAAGAAACCCAATAATGAACTCAAAAGAGAACCACAAAGAGTCTTGTTTGACACTCACCTGTCATATTGATCAACCCAACTCTCGGTTGACCCAACTCATCAGAATTTCAAACAGAGAGTCATAAAGAAACTAGCCTACCACTTGCTCAACCGATATATTGTAGAAATGTTTTCCTCGCTTTCACAATTAGATTCTTGTTCAATCCAACTTCTAAAATTGCAATCTACAGTATGTATCAGAATATACAATAATTCTCCACTAGGTTATAATATTTATGTTCAATTTTTTAGTTTTAACACAATCACACCATTATGTTTGAAATCATTAGATAATATAACATAATCAAATTTAATTAGTCATTGTTTTGCTGCTTGTCTCAAGTCAGATAATGACTTAATCAATTTTTAGAACTTTATTTTATTACCAAGAAGTATTATGATTGTTCCATGTACACTTCCTACTCCAAATATCCATTGAGAAAAACTGTCTTCACATCCATTTGATGTACAACCAATTTGTAAATAAATGCAAGTGCTAAAAATCACAAAAATAAACATGATCCTAGCATAAGTACTTTTTCCCTATTTTTGTATCCAAGCAAAATTTAGCAAGAAAATACATGATCCTAAGTACCAAAAATGGGGAAACCAAAATTTAGCTAAAATCACACCATATAGTGAATTTAGACTTAGGCTAAAAGCGATTTTCCCCCTTTAGATACAAAATTGTAACTTTTAAATTTAGTGAACCAAAAATCGACAATTTGAGCCAAATTTAAGAAACAAAAGAAAAAATAACTTTGTGACCATCAATGATATGGGCATAAATCCAAATAAGGAGTGATGAATTGGAAACCAAGGAAGTCGATACCGTACCGGTACCGGCCGTACCGGTTGCATACCGGTATCGAAACATTAACGTTTCGTACCGGTTTAAATACCGGCCGTACCGGCCATGTACTGGCCATACCGGCAAATTTCGGGCAATACCGGCCGGTACCGGGCGTACCGGCCGGTATAGAAAAAAGGGTTTTTTTTTTTTTTTTTTAAGTTTTGTAATTTTTGAATTTATGTTAAGGTAGAATAATAACTTATTTGCATTAAATTATTAGTATTATTTGTTTTCTTAGTATGCAATGATAACTTTTAAGCTTTCTATTTTTTATATTGTGTGTTTTTTTTTCCTTTTAATTGATATTAAAGTCTAAAATTATGAATAATTAGTTTTGAATTGAGGAAATATTTTATGGTAAACTTTTATATTTATTATAATATATATACACACACACATACATACATATATATATATATATATATATATATTTATTTAAAAATATAAAAAATAGCGGTAAACCCGAAACGGTACTGGTATTGACCGGTATCCGAAATATATCGTACCGCTGGGCAAACTGGTACAGCCTCCGGTACGATATTGACTCCCTTGTTGGAAACTGCATTATTCAAAATGATGCATCAAAATTATGAAACTATTGAATTGGGACTAATGAGAGGGGAGGGGAGCAAAGCCACGTGGACGGCTTATCCCCTGATGGAAATGTTATTATTCTAAAAGCTTCCTTATTGCTTTCCTTTTTGTTTTTGATAAACTTAAGCTTCGTTATTGAAAGAAGCCAATCAATAATGATCTTAGCTTTATCAAAAAGAAAAAAGATTCATTATTGACTAATTGTTCTAATTTCCAAATGCTTACAAAAAAATGGGTAATGGCTAATCTGTGATTTATTATGACTGAAACCACCAGAAAAGGACAGGAGTGAGAGAATTAGATGTTATTATGGGCTACCCCACGTAAAAGGCAGAAGACAACACAGTTATTCTTTGAATGAGAATTCAGTAATGAATTAAACATTGGACTTTTGCTTAAGCACATTGTGGACGTGTAGTTTAGTGGGTTTAGTTCACATCCTACACACGTCACCATTTTTTAACTTTCATGGACAATGGTGAATGGACCCCCCCAAGCAAGAACCAGTCCCACCCGTTTCTAAATGCAGCCACCTTCAATATCTATCTATCTTCTTTTAGCCTGGCTTTAGTTGGTGCATGTGGATTTCATTAGATTTGATCTTTTCTTTAAACAAAACTCACCCCCAAAAAAAAAAAAATCTTAAAATATTACAAATTTTACTATAAAATAATTACAAAAAGTTATTAAAGCATGTCCAATAACCTTTTTTAGTTACAAATTTTAGTGGGAAAAAAAAAAGATGTCTTTTCCTATACAAAACATGAATTTTGTGAATTCTTTGAGTTTGTACTTTTTACCTTGCTTTGAGATTAATTTAAAAAATATTTATAGAAATATTTTATGAAAAAAATAATAATTAATTATTTTAACAATTTTTTATATTTTTTCTTTTGATAAATTTAATAGTTACAACAGATAAATTCAATTAATTTCTCTGTTGGAAGCACTAAAGCATACTCGTTGAGGTACAAATTTGACACCAATTCACAGACCAAATAGTCATTCTTGGGAATGTAGGAGAGGTAGTTTTCAAACCAAGCTGACGACATTCTTTCAGGTGGAATGATGAGATGAACAATTTATCTCTAAGAAAAATAACAGCCCTATTGATTTATGATTCCCATAAAAATCTCTTCCAAAGAATGAACACATTATCCAGAATATCCCACTGGACTTTTGACGTGGAGACCATCCTTTGTTTTTCTACCAATCACTTTACTGTGCCTGAGGCATAGAAGTCAATTTGTAAATTGAATCTATGTGCAAATGCATTGCACTCCGATTTTTTAGTTTCTATTTTTCTACCCCCAGCTTGTAGAGTAGTCCAAAAATACCTAACCTTTAATTCTAGACTGAGGAAAATAGAATTTATAATTTTATTATCTATTTGTATTTAATTTTTAGCCTTACATTACATGACCCACTCTCCCATGTTTGCCCTTGTATTGCATAGAATGAAGAAGTGTGCATGCCTTTTTCTTCTTCTATTTCTAAATATACCACCCCTCCTTGACTCATATGGATGGTATAACGGGGCATTATGGGGATTGGGGAACAAACTTTTATTAATCATTTCCACTTGATCCTGTCCAATTTATGGCAAAATTTAAAATTGAGGTTTTGAGGGAAAAATTAAATTTGTGAAAAATAATTGTTCTTCCCTCCTATTTATTCAATTAATTTTTATTTAAACTTTGAAATAAGAGAATAGAAATGATTTTTTTTTTTAATAAATTTTTTGCATCGCTCTTGATGATTGCTATTTATCATCAAATCAAAACACTAATTGGTTTTGATGTAGGTGAGAAACCTCATAAATCTTATTTAACAACAAGAGAATTTACTAATCGAGTTAACTCGAACCTACAAGTATAGTATGCAATTAAAATGGCTAGGTGTTGCAAGTTTTTGCTGAGAATTTGAAGTTGAGACTCAATGAAATTAAGGAAGAGTAAAATATTAAAATCACTTATGCCAGCTTTATGATGCAATGAAAATGTAATAAAAGTATAAAACCTATAAATTCGAGTAAGAAAATTTTGTGGGACTTGATCCGATATCTTAGTACATTTGGAGTGCTAAACTAAGCTATGAATTCATTATTCATATAATGATTCACTGATTGTGGGGATGCAACTCCTAAGTTCAAAATTTTGTACGGTCTGTATCACATGTAAGGAGGCAAAGGAATAAACCTGCCCACATTCTAGCTAAGTATGCTTTTAGCATAAATGAATCTATTGTATGGATTGAGGAGACTCCTTGTTGTTGTATTGAACAAGCTCTCATCCAAGACTCTGTAATTGTTTCTGGTATCAAAATAATAATGGCAAATTTCACATAATATATATATATATATATATGTGTGTGTGTGTGTGTGTGTGTGTGTGTGTGTAGGGTTAAAGGCCCAAAAACATATATTGGGCCTTGGGCCTTGGCCAAGAGCATGATAAATTCAAGGAACAACAAATGATAATGAGTGATTCAGACTTTGGATTTAATGAGCAAGATGTAAATAGGATGGTGATTCGAGGAGGAATATCTCCTCGGATAAGCTAAACGCAGATCAGAGGTATATCCTATTTGATCAAGGTAATCTTCCAGGATACTCCAGTGATAGGGACATGTATTTCAAGTGTACCAGAGGGCTGGGATTTCAGAAATATCTAAAGGAAAGCTGTTATCACCACATTAAATGCACTGCAGCTACTTTTTTAGTCGCATTTATGTGGAGAAGACCTATAAACAGTGCCACCTTTACTACCACCACTCACAGAAAGCCAAAGAGGGTGGCTAATGGGATAGACACTCAAATGAGAGCTTAAATGATTAACAAGTGTAGGATCAAGATGATCCAAGGGGATATATATAATAGAAAAGACCCTCCATGAAAGGCGGATCGGAAAAATAGAGAAAGAATACTGTAGCAATCTAAGTTGCATTTGTAATCAGTTCTATTAATTTATACCAAGATTTGCCTCCTCAGACTGTGAATTTATTCAATCCTATGTGCCTTGTTCTTACTTAATCATCTTTTAAATCTATACTAGCCGTTGTTAAATTCATTAGAGCCTATTTCTTTAACCCACACTCTATAAATTTATTGTACTGAGCTTATTGGGCCAATATCCCACACATCTTGGGTTTGGGCTGCAAACCGTGTCCTTACAATATATATAAAATAAATAAAGATTAAAAGAAAAAGGAAAGTTAGACAGACACCAAACCCATCTTTATTTAGTATTAATAAAGGCCACCCCACTATCGCATACCCTTTGAGCGATGATCACTCTACAAGTATAAATGTTTGTAAGATGTAGGAGGTAAGAGTAAGGATTCAAGTCTCTAGGAGGGAGTTTCGCATACATATACACTTAGGATACGTTCGGTAAACTGTAATAGGTATTGTAATGTAATAATTATTCCTATGGTTTAGCTATTTAATAGTTTGGTTACGTTTTTATTATAAGGAATAGTGATTCCTTATGAATAACTATTCTTTAAAATGAAGAATAATTATTCATCTCTAAAAATGTTATAATAGTTATTCCTTAGTAGGTGTATTAATTTCTAAAATTAATATATTTTCAAATAAATAAACTTTCCATATGCACATAACAATTATGAAAATAAAAATTCATAAAAAATAACTAATCTCTCTTTCAAATTTAAAAAATATTATTTTAGGAAGTATAATTATATAAGTAAGATATTTTTCTAAAATATATCTTATTTTTTTATTTAAAATGCGTTTATTCTATTATCTTTAGGATTCCATTATTGTGTTGTCACCAAACAAATGAATAGTAATAAGTAACATTACAACATCTTGTATTCCTTGTAATATCTATTCATATTCCTATGTAATTACTATTACAGTCTACCAAACGTGCCCTTAGATTAAATTAGAGTAAAATTTATATCTTCTATTAAAAAAATAAAAATTAAACCCACCTCTTTACCTTCATGTAAATGTGGGCTTCAGGCTCTTAAAGTTGTTGTTGTTAACGGCAAGTCGGCAATAGGCATTGTGGGGCCAAAGAATTTGACAACTCCGGCCCATTTTATACTAAGCACAAGGCCCGCGTCGAGGAAGAAGAAATGTCTGAGGACGAACGAAGGAAGTTCAAAGTACCAAAAAACATTGCCAACGACGATCCTGTCCTTGGCGAGTTGAAATCACAAAAGGGAAGATCGGCACACCATCAAAGGCAGCCTCCCAAAGCATCCCAAGAAAAAAGACAAGTACAATAGGTCAGCCACGGGAGTATGGTGGAGAAACAATTCAAGGAGAAGCTGTCACATCCGCATTAAATGCCTACAACTAACGTCCTGGAAGCATTAATGAGGAAATGACCCTTGAACAGTGCTACCTTGGTTGCTGCAACTCACAGGAGATTTGAGAAGGTGGCTGATGGGACAAATACTCGAGTGGTGACTTACATGATCAACAAATAGAGGGTCAGGATCAACTAGAAAGGAATATAATTTAAGAAATCCTCCAGGAAAAGTGGGGGGGGGGGGGGAATAGAGAATACAATAGTCATTTGTATCATCTATGAAACCTTAGTAATCAAGCACGGAAAAAACCATAAGAACAACCAACTCCTCAGAGGAGGGTCGAGGATAGAGTTTCACACCTTAGTCCATGTCCTTGTTATTCAACCTACTCATAACCATGCCTAGCTGTTGTATTCCTCACTAAGACCTAGTTCTTAAACCCACTCTCTATAAATCTATTGTATCGGGCTAATTAGGTTTGAGTTCACTCATCCAATAACAGAAGTGCTCTAACCCAGTCCTTACAGGCATCTAGCTTATTAACAATCAAATTGTCAATCATGGTGGATGTTACCCAATTCTTAAATTTAATTAGTCATTAATTCGTGTTATGAACGTAAAAATTTAACAAAATATGATATTTTATCTAATTTATTTTATTATAAATATGGTATTTATTAATTAACGTAGTTCTTAATAGGCATTTATTATGACTATATAAAATTATTTACTATAATATTTAAAGAAAATATTATGTGAAGTAATTTAAGGACAAAATTTAGCTACAAAATTAGTTGTAACCCAATACTACAACCTTACTCAATGTGGGGTACAGGAATTCCAGTAAAGTAATTGTGCCACGTGTCATACCTATGGCCGAGGAAGGCCATTATCATGCTAAGGAGGCCACACCCTCGGACAGTAAAGCCACGTCAATAGCGCGTTACCAGGAGAAGTCGTACTATAGAGAAAGAACTTCGGAGAAGGGATTAGCACTGACGTGACTGAGGGATTGGTGGCTGCCACCGCATTTAATGCATCCCACCAAACCTCCTAACTGCATTTATGTGGAGAAGACCCTTAAACAGTACTGCCTTGACTACCACAACTCACAAGGGGTTTGGGAAGGTATCTAATGGGACAAGTTCTCAAGTAGCAGCCTGGATGATTAACAAATTAAGGGTTAAGATCATCTAAAGGAAGCTATATAATGTAAGAGAACCTTTAGGGGGAGGGGATTGGAAAATTTGGAGAGAAAACACTGTAGCAACAAGAACTGTAAAAATATCAAAGTCCAAAGGAAATATATTTGCAGGATCACTCTCCTCGGCTTATCAATGTTGCAAGCTATATTTCTTTCAAAATTTTAGTTAAATAAAATTTTTCTTTGACTTTTTCTTTTTCGTTTGTAAGGATCTAATATATTGTTAAGGGGACCAAGTTTAAGTACAAAGTTTGGTTACAAATTTAGTTATAACTTAAGTCCACAACTCGCACTAAAAAAGTTAATATTGCTACATGTTTTGAAATTCTAACCATTGAATTGTATGTTCTCTTTGTTCTTAAAATACATGTCAAATTTCACACCAATCAGATAATATTTACTATTCGATCCAAAAACTTATTTTATATGTATAATTTTAGACTACAACAACTTGATATTTAAATATTTAATTGATGATATAGCTATTGATCTTTGATTTTCTTGAAATTGCGCAAGTATAGAGAATATAAGAAGAAAATGTAATTAAATGGTAGATTTGTCAAAATTCACATCCAATAAAAAAAATATATCGAATAGTTGTAGGCTTAGTCTACAACCAAGGTTATTGTCAAAGTTTGTCCAAAGTTTAATTATGTTGGGTCTAAAAAAAATTTAGGGTGGTTACAAAGTTTTTTTGAGGATAAAAAAATCATAAATTTTTAAAATTTATATATAATAATAATTTTTTTTTCCAGGCCAGGGTGATCTTGTGACCACCCTAGACTCTATGTAAAGCCACCCCTACATATGGGCGATAATTAGCGATTTTAATAGTAACTTAACTAGTATTTTGGGGTATAACAATTATAATTATATATATATATATATATATCATTTATTTTTTCCCTACCATAAGTGTCGAAAGACTGAGAATACATACCTAATTTTTTCCCTAAAATGTGTAATCCTTTTGTGCCTTACCCATAAATACTAGGTAATTATAAGGAAAAATCATTAGAGTGACTCCAAAGTGATAATTAGAATGCTTAACTCAAGACCTCATGTCATGTCTTCTCAAAAAAAAAAAAAAAAAACACACACACACACACACATGCTGGATCATATGAAGCATGAAAACCGTTAACCAACCATTGAGATTGTGTTTTATAATTTATACAAGTTAATTTCTTAGGACCCATCTTTGCACATGCTTAAATCCTACTTTTACCTGCAGGGTCCATGTTGAACTAGTTATGGAAATATTGCTATTTTTCTAAGAGCACTCACAGCAGTGGTGCTATATAAGTATAATGCTAAAATTTAGCTTCACCAACACAAAAAAATTGCTGCAGCAGTGGAGCTAAATCTAAAAATTTTAGCTCCACTGCTACAGTGCATTGTTCGTGAGAGCAAAAAATAATAATATTATTTTATTCTTCTCTCCCATTAAAAAATTATTTCTTCCTCTCTCTCAGTCTGTGCCTCTCTCTCTCCCCCAAATCACTCAGCCTCCTCTCCCAAATCACAATCACTCAGCTCTCACTCCGTGCCTCTCTTTCTCTCCCAAATCACTCAGCCTTCTCTCCCAAATCACTCAAGCTCTCATCCTCTCTGTCACTCCCAACCCAGCCGTCCCTCTCACTCTCCCAAAACTCTCTCAAGCTCTCGTCCTTTCTCAGTCACTCCCGACCCAGCCGTCCTAAGGCCCCAAATCACTCACCGTCACTCCTCTCTCACCGTTACACTCTCAATCTCCCTCATTCACCACTGCCGGCTAAACCCAATCGTCCCAAGCCACCGATAAACTCACCGTCACTTTCTGATGTAGTGTAATCGGAAACCAAAGCATTGACGAGGATGTTGACAGCGTAGGCAGCATCGACACATGGGATTGTCTCCGATTTGTGCTGGGTTTGTCTCCGGTTGGTGATTTTGTTTGGTCTGGATTGAGGATTTGGGTTTTTTTTTTTTTTTTTTTTTTTCCCTGTTGTGGATTGCTGGTGGTGGTGGTGGATGTTTGTGCTGCGTTGGGTGTGGGTTTTTTTTTTTTTTTGTTGTGGACTGCTAGTGGTGGTACTGGTGGTGGTGGTGGATGTTTGTGCTGTGTGGTGGTGGTGGTGGTGATATATTATTTTATTGTAGTGATTATATTATTTTATTGTGAAATTTATATTATTTTATTGGGTTCAAAACTAAAATAGATCCATTGCTGCAGTACGTGTGTAGATAAAATAGATAAAGTGATTTTTTGTGTAGCTAAATAGCTAAAATTTTGCCTTCACTGCTGTGAATGCTCTAAGAATTTTACTAATGTGTACCCTTAGGACACACGTTAATTTTCATTTTTAGAAAAAGTTTTCTTGAGAATTGAAAAAATAATGACAACTTTTTCAATTTCCGAGAAAATATTTCTAAAAATAGAAAGTTTAATGTGTGCTCTAAAGGCACACATTAATCGGACCCTTGTTCTAATACCTAACATCTTCATCTCAGAAGAAATCTAGTTAAGCTGTTGGTTAATTCTATCATTTTCAACTATACTACTCCAACTTCCCCCATCTAAATCACATTTCCCATATTTTGTCATTTGTAATGAAAAGTGAGAATAGTGGGTCATAATTGAAAGTTGAAACCTTGAAATGACTAGAGCTTTGCTTATAACTTTATCTAGCAATTTCGTGTCTACTCTGCTACCAATCATTCGGGTGGTTGAGACCAAGCTAAGTGGATTCTGTGCATGATGTGTCTCTGTTTTCTTCCTTCTTTTTTACCGACATTTGCAGCTCAAGCTCTAGTATACCAAAGTTGAGCATATTTTGGCATGCACTCTTCTATAAAATTGTTGCACAAACTTGAGCCTAAAGGCTATACAAAATGCAAAATCTGTGGCCTTTTTTGTTAATCCAAGAGAAAAGAAAGGAACTAAACAAAATTGTGACATTTATGCTGGCATTTTAGAAAGTATGATAAAGCATGAGATTCAAAGTTGTGGAATGGATTCAAAGTTAATGCGGTAATACTAATTCCACCATTTCAGAATTGGTGGGAATCCATTTCTTAGAGTACTAATTAGACATGCACATAATTTCCACATGATTATTAGCTCAGTAATCAGTACAAAATTAGATTATGCACTTTTCCATACCAGAAGCTGGGGTCAGCCTTTTTGAGTTATGACCATGGCGTGTCCCAAACGTGTTAGGTCAAGGCTGGTGAATAGTGACCGTTGTTCCAAGCGTGTTCGCTGTCTTTCCTTGACAATTCCAATTTCTATGGTTTCCTTCTTTTGAATTATATTTTTTCCCTTTTATTTATTTATTTATAGTTATACTACTTTTTATTTTTTAATTTACAGCACCCTTTTCCCATTTTTGTTCTTTTATTTTATGGTCAAATCTATCCTTTGCCAACCGCCCCAAAAAAATACCAAAAAATTGGTTTGGTTGTGCCAGATATTTTTGGTTTTTTTTGTCAATTATAGAGATATATATTTAGAATATCTATAATTATTATAGGAAAAAAACAAAATTGGTTTAAATAATATCCATGTGCCTAAGTATATACAAGATTTTCTTGCTTTCAACGTTTCTTTTGGGAAAAAAATAGGTATGTGAAGCAGTCCATTTTCGGTGGTAGCCTAATAGGTACATTACCAATCACAATCACTTTGAAATGAAGATGGACGTTTAAGAGATAACCATGCCTAAATCAATGTATGATTTCATTTTAATATTACTTATCCGAAAAATCTTTTCCTCTTTTTACGAAAGAAAATTAAATTGCACTTAATGATTCAATATTGTCAAGTCACCTAAACAGCTAAACCTTTCATCTCCACACACACCCACACACTCACCACTAGTATACACACATAAAATTCTTCCAACAAATAAATTAAAGCCATTTTTTTTAATATATAAATTAAAGCCAATTAGAAAACTTCCATCTCCCCAAAAGATAAATAATACGAAGTTACAAACCACACAATTCACAACATAAGGACATAGTTATATAGCCAAATCACTACCTCGTTAATAGTTATTTTAGAACTATATTATTTATCATAATTTTTGTCACAACTTGTTGAGATGATTGATTATAAGTAATTAACAAACTCTTTTACTTAGAATCATTATTTTTTCCCAAAAAAAAAAAAGAATCATTATTTTTTTTTCACCACTTATAATTAACTACACAATATGTTAGGACAAAAATTGAGGCACCAAATTGTGTCACTTAGACTATCCTCTTATGTTTGCTAATGTCACTTACAAAATTATTTTATATTTTATATATATGATAGCAAAATTTTTTATTTGTAACTTTTTATTTATATAATTTCTCTAAAATGATAAGTTTTTAACTAAAGTAATGTCACTTTCGTATGATTAATAACTGATTTCCTATAAGTAATTGACAAACTTTTTTACTTAGAATCATTATTTCTTTTCCCTCAAAAAAAAAAAAAAAAGAATCATTATTTTTTTTCACCACTTATAATTAACCACACAATATGTTATGACAAAAATTGAGGCATAAAATTATGTCACTAAGACTCTCCTCTCATGTTTGATAATGTCACTTACAAAATTATTTTCTATTTTATATACATGATAGCACAATTTTTTTATTTATAATTTTTTATATAATTTCTCTAAGATGATAAGTTTTTAACAAAAATAATGTCACTTTCGTATGATTTAATAACTGATTTATTTTTTCCACCTAATCCTAACACATTTGACATTACGCAAATAATTGTGGAAAAAAAATTAAATCACATATATTTATTTAAAAAAAAAAAAAAGAAGAAGAAAGAAAAGTAATTGAAAGACTCAAAGAGTGACATGCACACAGAAACAATTTTCAGAGTAGGTCCCACCCCTTTAAATACACTATGGCACTCTTACCAGTCACCAGTCACATTTCACAAAAACACAATGCGAGATAGTCTCCTACTTTGATAAATATAAACTTACCTTTCAACTTTCAGAGGCCTCTCTCTCTCTCTCTCTCTCTCTTCTCAGAGCCATTTCAGAGACACTGCCTTTTATAGTTTTATTATAGTATTTTATTATAGGATTTTACATAACGCCAAAAAACCCTCTCTCTTCTTCACTCTCACCCAGTCTGTAAAAGCTGTTTAGTTTTTTTAAGAGTCTCTCTGTGTTCATGATGATCAGACTGATATAGAGAGAGATAGAGAGATAGAGAGAGAGAGATGGGTTCGTGTGTATCGATTTATGGAAACTCTAGCTCCGCCAAAGACGACAAGCTCTTCATTCCTCCCTCACCCATCAAGGAAATTCCCTCCAATGGTGACCGTCCGATCATCCTCAACAACGTTGTTTCTGTTAAGTCTCAATGGTCGCCTTCTCTCTCAACCCCCAGAGTTTATGGTATGCTTCTTCTTCTATGTAAAAAGCATACCTTTCGTTGAAAGAAAAAGTTGTATTTGACTATATGGTGCAAGAAATCAGATGGGTGTTTTTTGTTTCTCAAATTTTCTTACTATATCTGATGGTTTATTACGTTGTATAATATTTTCTCTTTTTCTTTTTGTTTTGATATTTTAAGTGATGTTTGATCTATAATGAAATGGGATGTGGGGTCTCTATGGATTACTTTTTTCATTTTCTACATGTTTGAAGAAATCATCTTTCTTTCTTTTCTTAATTGTTTTTTATATCCAACTATTACATTTGTTAGTCTTAGCCACACAGTATTTGACACGCTTCCTTGTTGATTTCATTAGCTAGATTGGATTTTTTCAATTTTCATATATGTTTTTTTTTTGTTTTCTAGTCTTTTATGATTTGAATCGGTTTATTCCATTCATTTATCAATCAGTAAGTTTCACTTTTGGTTATAAATAAATCCATTTGTTTAACTGCACTTTCTGAATATGATCTTCCTCCTTGGATTTATTGTCTATTAGTCTATTATTGTTTATGGACTTCTTTGAGAAGAAAGGTTTTCTTTTATTCTTTTGGCTAATAGGCTCTGATTGTTAGGAAGGACAATCAAAGCAAAAAAAGCTGTTCAGAGCTATAAGATTCGATTCTTAGAGTGGTGTTGTAAGGAAGACTAATATGAGATTGATGAAAGCTTTTTTGAGAATAAACTGGGAATAGTCTTTTTGCATAAAATTGGGGTGGTAACTGGTAAAACAATTGAGTAAACCTTCTTTTTATTTTTATTAATAATACCTTCCTAGTGATAAACAAAATACTATGTGGTTGCCCTGCTGGCATAGGGATTATGGATTTTGTATCTCAGAAGTGTTGTGTGGATGATGTTATAAGATGTGGAGAAGAAACCCCACATGTCCAAATGAAGATTTTTGTTATATCAGGAACTCACTATTGGTGAAGCAGAGTGGGAAGTAAGCCTTTGTTTTACTGTGGCAAGGTGTGAACCCTAAAATTCTAGATGCCTGCTAGTTAAACTCGGGGTTTGTAGAAAACCGTTGTCCTGTGCTTTCATTACAACGTGGAGCTTTCGGTAGATACAGAATATGTATTGTCTCCAACTAATATTTTCCTTTCATTATAGTTGTCTGATTAGGCAACTGGTCCCCCCACCCCCTCTTTGAAAATTGTGTATATCTATAGGCCATTAATTTAGGCCCATTTTAATGAGATGCATCTTGGGTTGTGGCGTTAGTGACTCTTGAGGATTAAATTTGTACACAAGACTGAGTGATGGATGGACCACTGTATAGGATATGGAAGGGTAAGTCAGATTTAAGTAAATTGCTAAGAAAGAAGATGATACAGTTAATATCATGAAATTTGATGGAATATTTTCAGGAGATATTAAAGGATTACCACCCTAATAATACGGTAAAAATCATGTTTGGTCTCTAGTCACTTGTATGGTTTCATAAAAAGTGAATATTAATGGCATTTTTGGTTAAGATCTTTGAGAACTGTTTCATTGTATATTACTCTCAACTTTTTAGCGAAGTGGCTTTTCCATTAGATCTAGTATGTCCAATGAGAATAGCCCTTATAAACATTCTCTGTTGCACTTGTGTATTTTGGTTAACCCTTTTTCTATCTCATCAAACCTTTAGCTTTCTAGCATCCTTCTGTTTTCTAAAACTGAATTGCAGTTTAAAATTTAGACTTCAGAGCTGTGCAATGGTCATGATTCCATGTCCTCTTTTGGGTATGGAAGTGATAGTAGAAATGTAGCAAGTGGGATATAGGTTTTCCATCCACTTGGATTTTTGAAAAAATAAAAAATAAAGCTGCAATGCAATGCTAGTCTCCCTTGTTACAAGTTAGTTCAAGAAAGAGGAGATAATATCAATATTGGTGATGTCAGAAATGATGTTTGGGGGCCATGTGTCAACTTTAGTGGTTGGTCTCATTTATATCTATAAGTTACTCTTTATGCCTATATTGTGCTTCAAGTTGAATTTTGTGTTGTTTTTTCTTTTGCAGGTAGCAAAGAGGAAATTTTTTTTGATTCTCAACCCTGGTTAGAGTCAGATTGTGAGGATGATTTTTATAGTGTCAATGGTGGTAAGAATACAAAATGCTTTGAACCATTTTTGTCTTGCATGCGTGGGTCATGGGAAGAAAGTTCCATACCTTTGTATATAATAATGGTTTTTGGATTTTATATGGTTGTTTACTTAACTGTATGATGAGCAATGAAGAATGCAGAAGCTAGACATGCAGAAATATTTGTTTGTTCAATTTCCCCATCAAAATTTGTTGTATTCATTGTCTGTCTTGCAGATTTTACCCCATCCCGCGGCAACACTCCAGTCCATCATAACTTATCCATTGGAACCCCTCGAATCAACATAGCTCGTTTTGAAGACAGAATGCCTGGTACCTTACCTGAACCATCCCCAACAGATAAGAAAAAGAAATTAGCTGAACTATTCCGAGAGAACAGCAATCACGACAACGAAGATGTTGACAACCTAAATACATCAGGCAATCAGAACATGGCTAACGGAAACATGGAAGCTAAACCGACTGTACTTGACCTCACCCCAAAGTCAGCACATGGTACCCCATATGTAACTAACTCTGTCTGTAGTAGTGAAAAGACTCCTAACGGAGGCATCTTCAACGAGAAGGGGAAACCAATGAGGTCCGTGCAGTGTTGTCTTCCAAGCTTAATTTCAAGCGCTAGCTTTAGTGATAGGAAGAAGAAGAAAAGCCCTGCTATAGCTGTACATGATGAACCTTGATGTGTAATGCCTCTGGTATAAATATTATGGAAGAGACCCAGGTTCTTGTTTTCTTTGTGATAACAAATCCTAAGCTACTTAACTTCGCTTAAGATTTTTGTATAGTGTAAGCGGTATCTGTTAAAAGAACTCGTGTGAATCATGGATTTGAGGGCATGTAAAAAAGCAATAGTGGAGAAGTTCTAACTCCATTGAGGAATTTTACTGTCTCAATCTCAAAAATGAGGTTACATTTTTCAGGTTGTATGTAATTATGTATCTGCTGTCATTTAAGTAAATTATTAAATAAAAATAAGAGAAGAAAGACAAATGGCCTTTGTCCCTTGTGTTGTGACCTGCGTCAAGGCTGTACTCTGATATTGAAACTAATTATCCTATTTAAGGCCAACAACTTATTTTCTATTTTTAAACAACATTACACATTTTTTTACTCATATTTATTTTTTAAAAAATACAAATAACATTATTTAAACTCTTCTACTAAACAGGACCTAACTAACTCCAACTGTAGTTGTAATCTTTGTTGATAAAAAATTAATGCCAATTTTACTAACAATAAAGATACACAATATATTTCAATTTACATGAATATTGTATTAATAAGATGGAGTTTGACTGAAATTATCAACTTTTGAACCAATAGGTTATCTAAACCATAAATTCTTCCCTATCAAAAAAAAAAAAAAAAAATCATAAATTCTTTATTTAAAAAGTTTATTTTCAAACCCTAACGAGTCAAATTAAGTTTGTAATTGTAAATAAAGTCATAAGAGAAATGCCCCAAATGGCCTAAAGTATTTGGGAGTATTGAATAATTTTTTGATCTTAATTCCCTAAACTACTATAATATTTTATATAAGTACATGCCAAAAACATGATTTTTTTTTATAAAAATTTTAAATAAATGAAGTCAAATATAAAATTTTGAGGTTAAATAATTCTTTTAATTACTTGTAGACTGTAGTAGTAATAAAAATAAAAATTCCCAATTTCATTTTTTTTTAATCTCATTTTTTTATCTTTTATCTTTTATCTTTTTTATTCTTTTTCTCCGTCTCTCCCGCTCCTCCGGTGTTTAAGAGATTTGGGAGCATGTACGTTGTTTTTTCCTGCACCCTGATAAACAAGGACTACCATTAAAATTTTATATATATATATATATATATATATATAAAATAGATACTAGTAACACAGACATAAAGAGACTATAGACATGGAAATGTGTAAAAGAAGTTTTATTATTGGGTTTTTTTTTTTTTTTTAATTTTTATTGCTAAGATTTTTTTATATACAGAAAGAATAAAAAGTTAGAAGACAAACTAGAAAGAACTACTTAGTACACGCATATAAGTGTTTAGATATCATGAAAGTTAGAAATAAAAGAAAATAAGAATATTAGGTGTCCTTATAATGTACATATAGTGTGTGATTGGCTCCAGCTTAAAAAGTCCACTTATTTTACTATTCAACTTATTTTTGCTATTATTTATGAGCCTCACTGCACTTTTTGGTACTATTTATGAATCCTACTGTACTATTCCAGCTAACTTTTACTTTTATCTATAGTACTTTTAGCAAAAAAAATTCAATTTCAGCAAAATAAGCAGATCCATAGTGTGCATTTGGCTCTAAATTAAAAAGTCCGTTTATTTTACTATTCAACTTATTTTTGTTACTATTTATAAGTCCCACTGCACTTTTTGTAAATGTAAGTTGAATGAATTAATGAGAAATAAAAGATAACCTAGTTGATTTGAGGTGACTAGCCTCCTAAACTTGAGGGGGGAAAATAGACTTTTTGGTTAATTTTTAGCTTATTCTCATTAATGTATTCAATGTACATAAATAGCTAAAAATGAAATAATCTCATCAATAAATCCAAAAAATTGGAACCAATCTTATCCTAAAACATAGGAATTAAATATATTTTCTTTTGCTTGTACATAGGAATTAATTTGAATACAAATAAATAACAATAGTAACCTATCTAAGATGCCTATTCTATCATTAAACTTAATTTAAATAATTTATCCAGCACGCTGGTCATAACATATAGTGACTTATATTTTTATCGTGTAGTATGAGGCTATATGAGTTGATGCCATAAGTTGTCTCTTTACTGTTTGCAAAAATCCATAACTCTTCTTGTATGCTTTTCTAATCTGTTATCAACCGATATTTGTCTTAATAACTAATTTTGTGACTTTAGAATTTGAACTCAGGGCATTGACCTAACCAAACTTGTCAATGCCATCTCATCAATGGAACCCATCATAACTAAACATTTTACTTCCCCCTCTCTCCTTTAAAAAAAACTTTGAAGGGAAACATCATGTTGTGGATAAGTGTGTGAGTGTGTTTTCGTAGATGAATTTTTTTTTTTTTTTTGAGAAACCGTTTTCGTAGATGATAAGTGTGTTGTTTTGAAATGTGTTTTATTAAAAAAGAAAAAAGAAAAAAGAAAAAAGAAAAAAGAAAAAAAGAGTGTATTATTAATATAACAATGTAGGTATAATCATAAAATTCGAAAATTATACATGTAGTACAAGGTGAAGGTGAGAAGGTGCATGATCTTTGAATCTTTCGGAGCTGCCTTTCAACACTTGCCATAAATGAGCAACTTTTTTAGCCTGTTTGCCATGCATGGTTGAAAACTTGAAAACCTTATTAACCTTTTAACTGTAGACTCTGTAGTCGACTCGAAAGGTGGTCCATTGTGAATAATTGGTACAAGAACGTCAAGGGTTGATGAGCCTTGGTCTGTTAATTGTGTGGACCTTACACTTTAAGGTCTCCACCTAACAAGACTAATGAACCCTTTGTTTGCCTAAAGGGCCCAAAAAGGCTTTAGGGCAGTTCAAGCTGGCAAAGGTTCAGGTACATGACTGATTGCACATGGTTTTTCACTTTCTAGTTTCTAAGCCCCATATTGAGTTTAAAGCTGGAACACTCAAACTTTTAACATGTAAAAAGGGCAGAAAAACTTTCATCAGTTGGGAAAAGGGCGGAAATACTTTCATCAGTTGGGACCATGAAAATTAAATAAATTTTCTTAGCCCCCCGAAAGAAGAGAAGGTTACCATGTTTGGTTTGCTGAGTTTTCATTACTCACATTTCTTGAGCCTCACACTAAGTGAGATTATTTGGTTCAATTTTCATTCTTAATTTTCATAACTCATTACTCAAAAAACTGAGTTAGAGTTGTGGAAAATGAAAACAATTTTTTGAAGTTTTCGGATAATAGAAACTGAGTTATGATGCCATTTTTGTAAATAATTCTACTCAAGTAGGGCTCAACACCAACGGACACAAGTTTATGACCGCACAAAGTTGATTTTTTTTCTCTCTTCATCATCACATAAACCAATCTCTCTCTCTCTCTCTCTCTCTTAGCAAGATTGTTTTCTCTCTCTCCTACCCTTTGTTGAATCGATTTTATCTCTCCTCACTTTTGATTCATCTCTCTCTCCTCAATTTTGTGATTTTGGGTCTCTAGTCTAAGGATTCTTGAGTTTGGATCTACTGTGTTTGTTTGTTTGTTTTTTTTTTTTTTTGGTGTTGGTGGGTGTGGGCCACAATTTTGGATTGCTAATCTATGCATGTGTGTTGATGGGTTTGGATTTTTGGTTGTGGATGTAGTTTAAGGCTTGGGTTGTTATGGAGGTAGGTTTATGTGGCCGTTGGTGGTGGTATTGATGGTTGGTGCTTTTTCATATTGTTGTTGTGGCTGATGGTTGTTTTTTCATTTGGTAGATAGAGATTTTTCTTTTGGTTGTGGTCGTTGGTAGTGTCAATGGTAGTGGGTTCAAGGTTTGCTGTTGGTGGCAATGGTGATAGAGCTGAGTTTTGGGTTTGTTGCAATGGGTGGAATGTTTTACTGTTGGTATGTGGGTTTCATCTTCTTCATCCTCTGGTAGTGGTTGTTCTGACTAATGGGCTACACAAAAATGAGTTAAAATTGCTTTTTTCAAACTGAAAACTAAGGAGAATTCTGATGCCAAACACACTGTGGAGTGAGTTAAAAGAAAATAGGGAAATAGATATGAGATATGAAAATGAGTTTTGAGGTATAAGAGCATCAGCAGTGGGCTTCTCAAGTGCCAAATTGTAAAGTACATTTGGCATTTGGGCCCAAATTGCTCCAGCAACTGGATGGCTATACTTAGGACCAGCCAAATTTTTTTGGCATAGCGCTACATTGCAATCTCAAATGTGAGATTGCACTATAGTGCTATATCATCCAAAAAATAGTGTATTTTAATAGCACTACAGTCCATTCAAGCCCCTCTCCTTGCTACTGTAGCTAATTATCTTTCTCTTTCTTTCTGCTCTCTTTCCTTCCTACTCTCTCTTCTTCAACAGCATGAGGCAACGGCGTGGAGGCTTGATCAGCTTCTGTGGTGGAGGCGTGGAGGTCGTGAGTTTGTTCATGGGTTTCCAGTGTGGGTTTATTCATGGGTTTCTGTGGGTTTGTTTATGGGTTTTTGTGGGTTTATTCATGGGTTTGTTTATGGATTTTTTCCAATGGGTTGGGAGATTTGTTCTGATGGGTTTGATGGTGGGTTTCGGTGTTTGCTAGGTAAGATGCTGAGAAATAGTAAAAAAAAAAAAAAAAAAATTAATAAAATGGTAAAATAATAAAGTTTTGGAATGCTAAGTGTATTGTAAAATAGTATGATATAATTGATAAAATAGTTTTTTGGAATAATAAAATAAGATGAGATATGAAAACCAGTTGTGGATGCTCTAAGAATTGAGATATGAGTGATGTGAGATCCAAACATAGCCTATCTCTCTCATTGACGTGGAAATTTCTCCCAAAACACATAGCTGGCCGCTATAAAAAGAGATACCCCAATTGCCTAAAAAAAACATAAATTCTTTTTAGAGTTTTAAAGATAACAATAACTAATTAAATGAGTTTGCTAGAGTCAGATCGGCTTATCAAATGGAAAAGCTGTAGACTACTTTGCTAGGCATACAGAACAAAGTATACTTAATCATGGTTAACGAAAACTCATCCAGGCTCTCCTGGTAATGGACATTCAAAAACAGTATAAAAACGGATGAAGATGAATGAAGCAATCTAAGTACAATAGAGGCCTCAAAAGTCAGAACAAAATAAAACTGCCCTCAGCAGAAATGCCGCCTAGAATATGAATGTGCTGCCACCAGACTCTGTCATAAAGGCATTGACATACCTGCAATATTGACAAAATGGATTATTTAATGAGTTGAAATTATCATAAGAAACATACCATTATACCAATGAGCTATAGATCAATTCTCACGCCCTTGTCCCACAATAATTGGTTGGAGGATGAGGTCATGGAAGATCCATTGGGTGTGTGAGCCTTTTACCAATTCAAAAAAGATTATCACAAGAAACATAATACTGTGCATATATTGTTGTCAACACACACACACACATACATGTGATCACAATTAGATCATATTAAGCATGCATAATTGTTTCACAAGCAAGAATCCTTTTTTTTTTTTTTGGGGGGTGGGGGGTGCAAAAATGTGTAGGTTGAATATTAGATAATTGGCCCCCCCTCATCTGCTATGTATTTTCCTGTTTCCATTAAGCTTAGCCAATTATATTGGTTGCCTACATCATCTATGTTTATCAGAGACAAATACCCAGTGAAGTTGATGTTTTCCTTCCTTCAATTGGTCAATTGATCTTACATTGCCGTTCACATCACAAATGAAGATTTTGCAGGTTGGAGGCCAACCCAAATAACTGATACAAGGATTTTGCTGATTACTTACTGTGGAAGAATTATGATCTTAGCAATATCAGCGAAAAATAGAGAGAAAATCAACACAAATTTTACATGCTTAGGTAGGGTGCCTACATCCATGGGAGTGGGTGGCAGAAAAAAATCACTATCAGAAAATAAAGAATTTACAATACTTTTATAGTGCCTCCGAAGATACCCTATTCTGGTACATTGAAATTTCTCAATATAACCTTACCATACACCCCAACCTATAATTCGTCCCAGAAAAACAAAAATAAAGTAGCTGCACTGGGTCTCAAGGGATCTGCTCCACCCTAAGGCCCCTAACCCAACTCTACAATTTGACAATCCTAAATAATGTTCACTTAAGCAAATAGCTTCGACTTTCCCTTCAATGGTCTCGTCCCTCGCATAAGCAATACCATAATGAAGGTCCATCCCCCTCTTAGGGTGTGTTTGGATAAGCTATTGCAAAATGGTGTTTTGGGTTTAATTGAGCGTTTGTAAAAAAGCTATAACAAATGCTGTTGTGAAATGAAGTTTTGACTTTTAAAAACGGGCTTTTAAGCTCCCAAAATGCCTAACCAAATGAACCCTTATAAAATTCAGTGGCAACACTCAATTGAACCTCACCAATAACAAGGAATTTCCCATCCCTTCACCCATAAAATGGGGGGTGGGGTGGGGAAGACACCCTAGATAACTGCAAAAACCCTATAAAACGTCTTGAAATATAGATCTTATTATCGCACATTGGTGTAACATGATTCATATCCCCAACTATAGATAACCGCAATAGGTCCAACTTCAGTTGAGACAATCAACATCTACCCTAACATACAGAATAGCAGTACCAACCAACTCAGTTTTTCCCCAAAAAAGTTCCATACCTCTGCAAAATCCTTAATCCAAAATAGGGCCAATGAGAGTAGACAACATATACCCATTTGGAAGTTCAATTAATACACTTCTCCTAAAGTCACACATTCATACAGACATACATACAAACAAGTGGCGTGCACTAAATTCCTAGTCAAATTTTGTCAACAAAAAGCTCTCTCAAAAGCAAGATATACATAAAAGGGCATGCAGAAAGCATCAAATAAATAGGCACACATGAGCGTGACACGCACCTTGAGGAACTAAACTCCAGCTCTGAGAATCAGTGGACAAGCTCGATACAAGCCTCGCCGAAGCTATCGCGTTGTGCAAAGGTATCATCGTTTCCACGCTGCTTAACTCCAACGGTAACCTAATCACAAAAACAACTGTAACTCTCAGTTAAAGGAACAAAAATGAAAACTTTTGTATGTGTCATTATTAGGTTCACATGTGACGATTTCAAAAGTTTCTATCTTTTTTTTCTTGGGAACCAAACAGGAGGCAAGAAAATGAGGGCTCGGAGCTCTCACCGAGAAATGCGGGAAAAGCGTCCCGCGGAGGCGGAGGCGGAGGCGGAGGAAGAGGCTTGTGATTGAGAGCACGATTTGAGCGCAGAGAGCTCGGAAGCGAGCGATCTTTTGCCGAGTTTGAGAGCGAAAGGTTGTAATCGCGACGATAACCTCGAGACTAGATTTGAGTACGCCATTGTTGGCTTGGCTTCGTTGAGCTTTTTTTAAGCTCTCTTCTGTGCGTTCGAGGTAAATGAGCTATGGAACTGATAAAATTTTCACTGTGCAATGTAATTAAAGTTCTCTGTGGAATGTGCAGATCAGTTTACTGTTTAGTAAGGGATGAGATTTTAGCTTTTAATGGGTTGGGCTGAACAGAAACACTCATTTTGGGCTTGAAATTGGGAGAAACTTCTATGATTCGGGTGTACGTTTCTTCACCCAACTAATGATCAAGAAGAATTATTCAGAATCCTTGAATCAAACAATTCGTCTGATTCCTTGGAAGATAATTTTTCTTATTCAACTGATTCTTGCTATCAATCTGCTGATGAATCTTCTGATTCTCCTAATATTAAACTTAGTTGTAGAGATTCATGTTGTAATGTTATTAACTCTGTTAACACTCTCATTAAAAGTGAAGAAAATGAAAATTTGTTGATTAAATTGATAAGTCAAATTGAAAACCCTGATTTACAAAAAGAATATTTGAATAACTTTAAGAAAAACTTGTTAAAGGAAGAAACTGGTAAAAAACTTAAATCAACCATAAGTTTTGAAGAAACTTTGGAAAGATGAAAGCAATAATAAGGCGGTAGAACCAGCCAAGCAGTATACAAAATAGTTCAAAATAAATAATTCAAAGTAAATGAAAGCAATTTAGCAATTTAGAACCGTCCGGTATGGCAGTAATCCGTCCAAGGTGGCGGTAGCAACAAGTAGTATAATGAACATAAAGTTAACTAAAAATACTTCTTTATTGAAAGTAGGAGTTAAACACTTATAGTAGTAGTAGTGAATATAAGATCTCAGAACAGATTAACAGTTACAAAGCTTGAACTAGTCCTAGTTACAAGGTTTGTAAGAACAAGGCAGTAAGTGAACAAGGTTATAGTGAATAAGGTAGCAAAGAACTCTTCTCAAAAAAGGCTTCTAGGAAAGAAAGCTCTCTCTAGGAAGAATTCTAACAAAAAACTTCTCTTCAACAAAAAACTTCTCAAAAAACTTCTGATTCTAACTTAAGGAACAGCCCCCCTTAAATAGGCAAAATTCGGAGTGAACAGTGTCATGAACAGTAATCCGTGAACAGTAATCCATGAATAGTAATCCGTGAACAGTGATTTTTCTCACTTTTTGACTTGAAGTCTTCAGCAAATTTGTAGGAGTAGGAGAGAATATTAGTAGTACATGCATAATGTCCTTTTGACTGACCAAAGTAGGAGTAAAGAATACCAATCATCAGACGCATGGCCTTGTACAGGAATATCATAATTAGAGCATGGGAAAACACAGTGGATTGCTGCAAACGCATGGGAATATACAGTAGGACCACGTGAATATTGTAACATTTTTAGCCATTGTGCAGGCCAGACAAATAGAGAAGCAATTATTAATAAACTGCAAGGGGTTAGTAGAATCTTGACTAAAATAGTTCTTGATAGTGGGAGCATCAAGAAAATAACTTTATCAGTGAGAACAATAATGTCACAAATTTAATGAGTAGAAGGAGCATCGGATGGGTACTTATCAAATGGATCAAAAGGGCCTTGTGGAGAGTTGCATGGATGGTCATGGTAAATATCATATCTATTGCAAAATTCGCAATATAATATTGGCTCAAATATTGGTCTTTTTTCTGGGATGAGTAGGCTCCTTGGGTTACAGTGATTAGTTATCTGCAACCGAGCAATAGCATCAACATATGGCCTAGGACCAAAAATAGAAATTCGATCAGTATTGCCAATGAAATGGTAATTTTTCCATAGACTTTGAGCCCCCTCAATAATCTGGTTATTGAAATAGTTACTCCAACATTCGGCTAGAGCATTAGGATCATTAAAGGACAAATGAGAATTTCCCTCAAACCATTGTCCTTGGTGAGTATGCCCATTTATGAGAATAAGATGCTTTGAAGGCTGGACATTCATCCAATTATCTCTTTCCCATTTTGGCAAAGTACTCCAGCATCTGATAGAAACAAGAGGACTAGAAAATCTTTTAATAGCATCCTGAATTATTTGTGGAAGCTGGCTGGCTTGATGATGGCTTGTTAATTTTAAGAACCTGATAAAGCCATATTCAAACATATGAGAGAGCCAGTTAGGGTCAGAATCAGTATTATCATCATCTTCAGGAGTATCAGCAAATGGACCATCAATAATAAATGGACTGTCATCATAGTTAATTAAAAGACCAGGAAATGGGTGTTTCTTTTCATACACCCTAAGAGTACTTCCAAAGTGTTCTTCAAAGGAATATTTTACACTACTTTCAATATTTTACACTACTTTCAAAACGAGATCAAGATCTCAATGATTTCTTGGAAAAGAATTTTGAAAAACCTTCTGATTTAAAATTAAAAGGTGTTTCAAGTGATAAATCCCAAATCAGCTCTGTTTACTATTCTACTAAACCTGAATCTTCCTCTCCATTTGGCAAAATTGCCAATGAAGATGATGAAGATACTGGATCTATTTCTCCAACTGGTTCTGATTTTCCTCCTATTGACAATAATGTTAACCGTTTGAGAGTATTGACTGTTTTAGATAAAAATTTTGAAATTGATATGGTTTCTTTGTTCAAAGAATTTATGTTTCCAAAAAATAGACCTAAAAGGAAATATTTCCAAAATAATTTTGCTCAGTCTGAAAAAGACCGTGTTAAAAGAAAATGGAAAGAAAAAATGCTTCAATTGAAAAAGCATATTTTGTTTTTTGATTTTTTTGAAAATTATTATGTTTCAAAAGATGAAGCTTCAAAAAATCATTTGAACGTGATAAAGAAATCAAATTTTGTTAAAGATGACAAAACCATTGTCAGGTCTAGTCATCCACCTCTTGACACTATTTTAGTAACTGTTGACAAAACTGATGTTAAAGCTACTCCTTTCAAAATTGCTGATGATAAAACTCCTATTGTTAGTCTTATTGAACAAAACAATTTTACTAATGAGTCTTTGCATATTATTGGTCAACAACTTGACCGTATTGAAGAAAAAATTGTTGAAAAAACTGTTGAAAAGTCTGCTTCTGTTGAAAAACCTGTTTCAGTGAAAACTGAGAAGCCTTTGATTAATCTACCCACTTTTGATAACAAATTCAAGTTTAAAACTTCTCAATCCAAAACTTTGGATACTGTTGAAAAAATACTTGATTATTTAAAAGTTAAAACTGAGGGTACTTCTACAAGTACTCATGCTGCTCGCACTATTTTAAAAAATGAAAAAGAAATTGTTTCTGGTGAAAAAAAAGATTCTGATACTGTTTCTTCTGTTTTTGCTAAAAAGGTTTTTGATAATGATTTCCCAGAAATTAAAAGATTTGTTGGAAGTTCTTTCAAACCCGTGTTTCTTACAAAAAATTGGTATTCAAGACCTACTCCTCCTGATATTCAGTTTGAAGAGAGACCTTTTCAAACTCAATTTTTTGTTTCTGCTGATAAAATTTATGAATGAAATATTGATGGTTTTTCTGAACAAGAGATTATTAACAAAATGGGACATATGTCCATGGTTGGTATTGCTTATCAAAATTCTTTTGCAGAATAATATTCCTTTGAAGAAATCAAATTTTGAAAGATGAAGATGATGATAATACTGATACTCCTGAAGAAATCAAATTTTGCTGATACTCCTGAAGATGATGATAATACTGATCTTGATCCTAACTGGCTTTCTCATATGTTTGAATATGACTTTATCAGGTTCTTAAAATTAACAAGCCATCATCAAGCCAGCCAGCTTCCACAAATATTTCAGGATGCTATTAAAAGATTTCCTAGTCCTCTTGTTTCTATCAGATGCTGGAGTACTTTGCCAAAATGGGAAAGAGATAATTGGATGAATATCCAGCCTTCAAAGCATCTTATTCTCATAAATGGGCATACTCACCAAGGACAATGGTTTGAAGGAAATTCTCATTTGTCCTTTAATGATCCTAATGCTCTAGCCGAATGTTGGAGTAATTATTTCAATAACCAGATTATTGAGGTGGCTCAAAGTCTATGGAAAAATTATCATTTCATAGGCAGTACTGATCGAATTTCTATTTTTGGTCCCAGGCCATATGTTGATACTATTGCTCGGATACGCATAACTAATCACTGTAATCCAAGGAGCTTACTCATCCCAGGGAAAAGACCAGTGTTTGAACCAATATTATATTGTGGATTTTGCAATAGATATGCTATTTACCATGACCATCCATGCAACTCTCCACAAGGTTCAAACATTACTGAATAATTCAGTAATCTTGAACTAGTCAGTAATCTTGACTACTGAGGTACAAAGTTTTATATATATGTACATATAACTCTCCACAAGATTTACTTATATATAGTATACCAAAAGAACTTATCATAAATTCCTCTTGTCTGCAATAACATAAGGATCATAATGGTGTGTATAGTGAATTACCAGATTCCATTAAATTTATTCTTGATAATCTCTATGCCGCCTTTACCAAAGACCACTATTCTCTGTTTGAAAAAACCCTCTAAGCTCTCGAAATCCACCTTGTTAACCTTACTGATCAAAATGAGGCTTTTCTGAACCTCTATGCTAACCTTATTTCAGAAACCAACCCTGTTTTAGAAAATGATTTTGTTCCTGAAAATGCGACTCTTAGAGTTTGCCTTGATAACTACATTAGTCAACTCTTTGGCAAAGATGATATCTATTCAAAGGATAAAATGACTTTAATGGGCACTGATTTTGCTAGATTGAGTCTTAAGACCCAATCTCAGCTAAGAAGTGCTGTTGCCAACTTGCCTATAGACATACAATCTCGTATTCTAGAAAGCAAGGCTATGTTTGGGTCTTTTGATCTATGGTTCACATGTTTCAAGAAACTTGTTACAGCCACTATTCCTGATCCTGATGAATTGGATGAAGGTGATAATGTGTTCATCCAGTTAGAATGGGAAGAACACTTTGGAAGTACTCTTAGGGTGTATGAAAAGAAACACCTATTTCCTGGTCTTTTAATTAATTATGATGACAGTCCATTTGCTGATACTCTTGAAGATGATGATAATACTGATCTTGATCCTAACTGGCTTTCTCATATGTTTGAATATGGCTTTATATGTGAAGAAACATACACCCGAAACATACAATACCATCTCTGAAATTGGAGGCCCAATGACAAATCAACCCCAACCTTTTTCTTTTTACGGTCTTACCCGAGGCACGTGCATTAATTGTGCTCTTGAATATTCCTAACGATGTATCTCATGACGTACGTGATGCATGTTGCTGCATATAAATTTGTCCATTTGAGAATAATTTGTATAATTTTTTACTAAAAAACTTTTAGAAAGTGAGAAAAATAATGAAATTTTAAAAAGTTGTATATAAAAGTTAAAAACTAAAAAATAAATTTATAAATTTTAGCTAAATAGAGATGCGTGTGAATGAGTATATATTGTATGCACCAAAACATCATATTCTTTTGCGCGTAGAGTAGTATGTCCTCTGAGTTTGACGGGTTTAAAATGTGTATTATTGCTAACTTTAGTCTTAAGTCCGATTCCAAATGATAAAAGTGTGGTGCACAAGCAAGATTTTTCTATCTCTTCTAAGTTGGATCCCATGTGTTTCATCCTCAAAGACTCAAATTGGACCAAGATTTTCTTGATCCCCTTCCCCATGCACTTGCAATTGAGGCTTTGCTAGGGTCCCTTTTTGGGTTTGCTGTGTGAATTCAAATTGAGCTACCCAAGAGATACTTCCACTTAACAAGACACTCTTTTTTTAAGCTCTCTTCTATCTTTTTTCAATCATTTATGGGAGGTCAATGTAAAATTGTAAATAGTTGCATTTTACTGAAGGTGAGTGTCTTAGTTCAACTTTCATTGCAGATGTGAGAAATGAGAAGAACTGATTATGGTAAGATTTTGTTTGCCCACTCAAAAATGACAAATGTGAAGGAGACCCCTAAAGTGTTATCGAGACTTTGCAAGAATTTCACTCTCTTCCTTTCTAGTTCTTGGCTCTATTCCATGATGAATTGAAGTCAGCTCTAAGCTCTTTTTCTCGTCAGAGCTTCTCTTTTGTATTCAGGGAGATGGTCTAATTTCGATCTCCTCTCTTCCCTCTTGGGTCTTTTTCCTTGAAAATTCAGATGGCTAGTGCTATCTTCTTTTTTTTTTTTTTTTTACCTCTTTAATGTCATGATTATTTGGTAAAAAAGAAAAAGAAATAAAAAAGAGTGTCTTATTTCAAACTAGAAGGGGTATGAGTGTAATAATGAAAAAAACCCAAAGAAGGTTAGTGTACCAAACAAATGGTATATAAATTTCTTAATGGCAAGTGTTAAAGGTTATATTAATTTACTGAAAGACCCTTATTAAATGTTGATGTCACATAAACAACATCGCAAATAAATTTTCAATTAATTTTTTATTTTGTGATTAAAAGTTAGCACATTATATTTATAATATTTACTTGTATACTATGCATAAATTAATGAAAAATTATATGAAAATTTAAAAAATACTAATTAATTATGTTAATAATCAATGAGCCACCTGAAACTTTAATAGAGTTTCACCTTAAGTAAATTAATTATCTTAATAATTAATGAGCCATATGACAAAAATACATTAATTTTACATGTAATATATACATATGTTGAAGTTTCTGATGGTTAAATAAGAGATTTGGAGTTCAATTCCCATCTATACCAAAAACCAATTAATGTATTAGTTTGATAATAAAAAGTTATTATCAGGAACATGAGTTATAGGTTGAAACTCTTTCAAAAAAAGAACTATGATTTTGCCAATAAATTAAAGGACATGTTTCTATCTAAATGAGCTATGGAACTGATGGTGATTTTATATCCCTACATCAAGTTTGTCCTCAAAACTAATATTTTGGTTTTATAAAATTAAAATTTTCACTGTGCAATATAATTAAAGTTTTCTGTGGAATGTACAGATCAGTTTACTGTTTAGCAAGGGATGAGATTTTAGCTTTTAATGGGTTGGGCTGAACAGAAACGCTCAGTTTGGGCTCAAAATTGGAGGCCCAATGACAAATCAACCCCAACCTTTTTCCTTTTACGGTCTTACCTGAGGCACGTGCATTGTTTGTGCTCTTGAATATTCCTAACGATGTATCTCATGACGTGCGTGATGCATGTTGCTTCATATAAATTTGTCCATTTGAAAATAATTTGTATAATTTTTTACTGAAGAACTTTTAAAAGGTGAGAAAAAAAAAATTGAAATTTTAAAAAGTTATACATAAAAGTTAAAAACTAAAAAATGACCTTATAAATTTTAGCTAAACAGAGTGTGAATGAGTATATATTATATGCATCCAAAATACCATATTCTTTTGCGTACAAAGTAGTATCTCCTCTGGGTTTAATGGGTTTAACGTTTGGATTATTGCTAACTCTAGTCTTAAGTCCGATTCCAAATGATAAAAGTGTGGTGCACAATCAAGATTTTTCTATCTCTTCTAAGTTGGATCCCATGTGTTTCATCCTCAAGGACTCAAATTGGACCAAGATTTTCCTGATCCCCTTCCCCATGCACTTGCAACTGAGGCTTTGCTAGGGTCCCTTCTTGGATTTGCTGTGTGAATTCAAATTGAGCTACCCAAGAGATACTTCCACTTAACTGTTAAAGTTGTGTGCATATAACTTTTTGTTATAAAATACGATAAAAGTTGCAGAGGTACAAACAATTAGTTGCGTTATTTTCTCCGCTTAACTAGGACTTGATTCTCATATATGCAAGGTGTGAAAAAGGCAATATTTTGTCAAAGGCCATTTCATAATAATAAAAATAAATGGGGTTCACATGACTAGCTTGTCTCCAATGATTCCTTCCATTTACAACTTTTTCGATGCCTTTCCAAATGATAAAATTGTATAATTGTGATGGGGTTGATGTTAAGCATTGTGGATTTTGGCTTTTGCCTTTCAGGGATGGGGGCTCATACTTTGTCTTTCCCCATTGGTCTTACACAATATTTTCAGAAAGGTCACCATCATTGATTCATGTTAATGTATGTCAATTAATCTTCATGATTTTCATTAAATACCAAGGTTACATGCGGTTGTTGAAATCACTATAGGTTAATTTGTTCATGGAGAAGATCATTATTAAAAAATTTAAGAGGTTCTACAGGGGTGGAGCTAAGATTTTTTGTTTGGAGGGGCCAAATTTTGTTACTAATATATTAGTTTCGAGTTAAGATAAACCATCACACACGTGTAAATGCACATACACAAATATAAACATTAATATTTTGGTACTAGAGTAAGTCATAATTTATAAATATATTGTTGTAAAATAGTGGAAGCTCAAATTTATCAAGATTGATTGTGAAAATATTTTAGGATTGAGAAAGATCTCAAACAATTAATTGGAATGAAGAAAATTAATCCAAAAGAAAATAGACACAAAACACCAAGATTTACGTGGTTCAACAATATCCTATATTTACGGGCGACGATGAACATATTTCACTATAACAAATTTGAGATAATACAAATTGGTGTAGAGACACTTTTACAAACTCAAATCCCAAATACACCCAAATAGCTCTCTCTCACAAATACAAAACCAAAGAACTAAAGGTTTACAAATACCAAATACCAAATGTGAATTGCGCACAAACCAAAGAGAGAGCCACAAATCAAATCCAAAAGTTATAACACACAAGGAAAGAGCAAATTACCAAACTGTAGAACCAAAACAAAGCAATATCAAATCTCTTTCATTATTTCAAATTGCAACACACAAATATTAAAGAACCAAACAAAAGAAAGCCTCTTTTTCTCACACAAAACTCTAAATTTGCTGCAACACACTCTGTTTATATTGGATATTCTTGTCAGCAAAGATGCAAGTCCTTCGAGCAATAGAATTTGTAATGCAATTTCCTTGTCTCCACGTGCACCACACTAATCCAAGCAAAAGACAGAGTCTACTCCATGTATATATAACTCCAAAAATCAAATCAATCTCATGTTGGACTCCAAAGTCAAGTAAAATTCCAAGACTAATATGAGAACAAGTCTCCTTCACCATATGAAAAGAGATCCAATTCAAGTAGAACTCCACCAAATGACAAGTCATCCAAAACAAGGAGTCCTAGTTCAATTTAAACTAGGCAAAAAACAAGTAAATCCACTTATAGCGGAATTACTCCCATATAGATCATGTATGTGCATAAAAGCCCCTAAATTCAAGTCATATCTCTACATATGTTGTATATAAAATTAACAACTTTCACATATTTATATTTGCAAAATAATTTTTTAAGGAAATTTATTATTTTTTAAACTCCATTGAGTATACAAAATTTGTCTAGCTTTATATTAAATATGTTCAAAAAACGAGTTAGAGAAAATAAAGACTACCTTGTCTCTATAACTACTAGACTAATTGACAAATTCTATTGGTTTTTAAGAGCATCATTGAACTAACTTAAACATTTGGAGGGTCAACTCCTATTTTTGTAGCTAAATATTTAAAGTTTTTAATAGTTATACATAATATAAAATAATTTTTTAAAATTTTAAGGGGACCATGGCCCCCCAAGCTTTGCTATAGCTGTGCCCCTAGTTCTACAACTATCGTGGTAACTAGGAAGGCAAACATATTGTTTGTATAATTTACATAGAAAGTTTAGGATTGCAAATGTTATGTGAGTATAGACTATCATAACTGTTTCTTTTTATATATTGAATTTTTTAAGGAGATTAAATGGATCTCTAGAGTGGTTTTTCCTTTGAAGAGGTTCTTCATTAGTTTTCCACTTTGTTTATAAATTTTGTGTTGTATGTTTATTGCTGTGTTATTATTGCTGTTGTAATTTGATATTATAATCTATAATTGTATGGAGGAAAGTAAGAAAAGTGAGACAGAAGATTTGGATTTGCTTATTATACACGGGGAATTCATAACAAACTTGTGCAATAAATCCACTATTTATGTTATTTAAAGATTAAAGTGCTTGGGGCCTAAAATAAGATTTTTTTTTAAAAAAAAAAAAATGGTATAAGAACTTTTAGAACACATTGGGTTTAAAATTAGATTTTCCAAGAACTAATATTTTATCAACATTTGGATCTATTTTCAACCTACTTCAATCTTACCCAATCTTTTTACTTTGGGTGAAAATATTACTTGAAATCATGCATATTTAAGTTAACTTTGGCCTAATTTTTTTGGAGCACCGTAATCTAGTTTCTCTTCGCTAGTGAAAAAAGGCTCTCCTTTTTCTCTTAGGTCGTAGAAGTCACTGTCCCTTCTTTGAAGGTGTTTTCAGTAACCTTTGGTAACAACATTACCTTAGGCTTTGTGGGTTATTTTTTCTGGGGTTTGGGAAACATATTATTACTCTTCTACGGCCCTTGTTGAAGGTACAAACACGGACAATCTCACCAAGGCTTGGAGTTGTCTAACTCTATCGGATCGAGAGGGTTCTAACCTCCGTTTGGATGAAGAAGAGGTAGCACCACAATTCGCCATTGCTGCAAAATTCTATGCCAAACGTGCACTCAACATTAACGCAATTGCGCAAACTTTTAATCCAATATGGAGATCAAGAAACAGCTTTACAATAAAAAAGGAGGAGGATCACATCATTTTATTTACTTTTGATAACAGAGAAGAAATGGAAAAAATCCTATCTACGGAGCCGTGGAGTTTTGATAAACACATAATGGCTCTACAACGATACGATAAGGATGTTGATTTATGTGACATGAATTTTAACTTGGTTACTTTTTAGGTTCAGGTTCACGACATACCAAGGAGATTCAGAACTAGTAAGGTGGTTGAAAAGATTTGCTTGGCCATTGGTACTGTGTGTGAAGTACCAAAAGGCATAGAAGTGGAAGGGGATGGTCTTATAAAGGTTCGTGTTACTGTGAATATCTCCCAACCTCTGTGTAGGGGGCGTGTGATATTAGTGGCAACTTACAAAGAACAGTGGGTCTCTTTCAGGTGGATGCCTTACGCATGCTGACAGGGATTGTGAATTATGGATAGATAGTGAGGGAACACTATAAAGTGATTTGCAACAATTTGGCCCATGGTTGAGGGTAGCTCCATTCACAGCAACAAGGAAAAATGTGGTTGTCGTCCCTGGATTCTATTCAAAGAAAAATGGAGCTTCTTCATCAACGACACATTCAAAGTCCACTAAGACTCCGCCAGTGGTGGTGGTTCGTATGGGGGGCCCTGCACCGAAGATAATTAGACCAGAAATGGAAAGGGAGGGACCAGCTCAACCTACAATCATAATCCTCGATGTTCAAGAGGATATTGGGGGACTTTCCAATCGAGGTATTTTGGGTCAACCAATTCTTCATAATTCAAATTTTTCTAACCCGATATATGAGGGAAAACAAGTGGCAGACGAGTTATTTGAAGCAAAAATCCAGGAGATAGATCGAGACTTATGCAAGTTTAAGTTGATCAGGGAGACAGTTGTGCAATCGGATCATATTACCAATAAGGAACAACATCCTGGAATTTGCTACAAGTAATGAGAGATCTCATCAAGCAAAAGTCTACACATGTGCTACTTTGGTAAAATCATCAACTCAACAGCCTCTATCACCTTTGTCTGACGTGTCCAACTAAAATGTGCCACATGAGGGAAGATGGAAACGGATTGCTAGGGCTGAATAGGGATTAGATACAATAATGGAAGAGGCAATGGGAGATAAGAGAACTAACAGAGATGATGAAAGTCAACCTAAGTTACTAAAAGTAAGAAGACTAGTTTCTCAAGTGGACAAAGCACAACAAATGATATTGGCAGAGGCTAGTTCCCAACCCTACCAAAACCAATGAGTCTCTTATGTTGGAACTGTCGGGGGCTTAGGAAACAACGTACAGAAAATCAGCTCGCAAATATGGTGTGGGCAAAAGATCCTTCCATTGTGTTTTTAGCCAAAACATAGACGGACGAAACTAGGCTAATTCAAATTCAAGATCGGTTACAACTTAAAAATAAATTCATAGCCCCTCGAAGAAATAAGACAGGGGGTTTGGTGATTTTTTGGAAGAAATATTTTGACTTGAACATTGAGACTTTCTCGCATAACCACATTGACACTACAATTAATAAGGGCAAGGCAGAGGAGTGGAGGTTCATAGGTTTTTACAAGGAACTTGACACACAAAATAGACATGAGGCATGGGCTCATCTAAAAACTTTAAAATCCAGAGGGTCGGTACCTTGGATTTGCGCAGGAGACTTTAATGAAGCAACTCAGCAATCAGAAAAATTGGGTGGGAGGATTCGGCCTCATGCACAGATGTAGGCTTTCCGAGACGTCTTGGATGACTGTGGTTTCTTGGACCTTGATTTCGTTGGTTCAAATTTTACATGGCACAAACACTTTGCACATTACACGTCTGGGAATGCCTTGACAGGGCAGTAGCTACGGCAAATTGGTTGGAGATTTTCCCAGATACTAAAGACTACCATCTTGATGTTACATTATCGGATCATAAGTGATTATGGTTAGTACCTGACGGTATGGACTGTAGACAAAATCATCCTTTTCGGTTTGAACAAATGTGGACGACTGATAAAGGCTATGGGGAGACGATAGAAGCGGTGTGGAGGGAAAAATATGATGCAATTGATGGGCAAAAAATACTGAAGAAGGTGAATCGTTGTGGGCTGGAATTAACAAAATGGAGTAAACATTATTTTGGGAGTGTATGTAGGGAGTTAGAAAAGAAAAAGAAACAACTTGTGCAAGCTGAGAAGAGAGCCAAGGGAGGAGGTGATGGACGTATGAAGCAACTTGAAGCCAAGACTAATAAACTCTTGGATCGTTAGGCTCAGATGTGGGCTCAGCGGTCTAAAATTCAGTGGTTGAAGGGTGGCGATAAAAATACTCGGTTTTTCCACAGCAAAGCCACTCAGAGACATCGAAGAAATTATGTGAAAGGATTATATGATACAGATGGGCAGTGGACAACTCACCTAGGTTGTGTGGTTGATACAATTGTGAGCTTTTATCAGCACCTTTTCACATTAAGCAGTTCGAATGGCTTTGATGACATCCTTGAACAAATACCCACAACAATGACCAAAGGCATGAATAAGGAGTTGAAAGAAACTTTTATGGCACAGGAAGTGGAAGATGCAATAAAAGAGATGGCACCCCTCAAATCACCTGGCCCAGATAGTATGCCTCCACTCTTTTATCAAAACTATTAGTCTTTAGTAGGTAATGATGTTATTGAAGCTATCTTACACGATCTAAATACTGGTAGTCTTCCTAATGTTCTTGGCCTTATCATTCTAATTCCCAAGGTTAAAAACCCGGAGTATGTCTCATAGTATCGGCTTATTAGCCTAAGCAATGTATTATACAGAGTGTTTTCTAAGGTATTGGCCAACACGTTGAAATTTTGTTTGCCACATATTATTTCTGAACATCAAAGCACTTTCATGACGGAATGCTTAATTTCAGACAATATTATGGTGGCCTTTGAAACTTTGCACCATATGATAAATCACTCTGCAAGTACTTATATGGCTTTGAAACTGGATATGAGTAAGACCTATGACAAGGTAGAATGGATATATATGAGGAAATTGATGGAAAAAATGGGTTTTGTGGAGCCTTAGGTTAAACTAATGATGGAATGTATTACCATAGCCACGTACTTGGTATTGATCAATGGAGAACCTCATATAGATATCAAACCTACTAGGGGGCTTCGCCAAGGCGATGCCCTTTCACCGTACTTATTCCTCTTGTGCATTGAGGGCTTTCATGATTTTTTTTGAAAAGAGCTGAGACCATGGGAGATATAAGGGGAGTATCCATTTGTAGAAGAAGGCCTCGAATAACACACTTGCTCTTTGCAGATAACAACCTCATTTTTTGTGTGGAGAATGACAATGAATGTGAAAAGCTTATGGAAATCCTAGCCAAATATGAGCGAGCATCAAGGCAACAAATCAATTGCTCATAAACCACACTCTTTTTTAGCAAATCCACATCTCAAGCCATGCAAGACTCCATTAAAGTAGCTCTTGGGGTGCAAGTGGTCCACCAATATGAAAAGTATTTAAGAATACCATCTTTTATTGACCGAGGAAAGAAGGCGAGTTTTGACAACATTAAACAAAGAGTGTGGAAAAAATTGCAAGGGTGGAAAGGGAAACTACTTTCCCAAGCAAGCCGAGAGGTTCTAATTAAGGTTGTGGCTTAAGCCTTACCGACCTATACAATGTCATGCTTTAAACTACCTACTAGTTTATGCCATAAAATTGAAGGTTTAATCAAGAAATTTTTTTTGGGGCCAAAGAGAGGATAACAGAAAAATATACTGGATTAAGTAGGAAGACTTATGCAAGCCAAAGACTCAAGGGGGGATGGGGTTTAAGGATCTCTCAAAATTTAATGACGCATTGTTAGCGAAACAGACTTGGCACCTGTTGCATGACAAGAGTTCACTCTTTTATCAAGTGTTTAAGGCTAAATACTTTCCCAATAGTTCAATCATGGAGGCTACTAACCCAAGCTCATCTTCCTATTCTTGGAAGAGTGTTCTACAAGGCAGAGAAGTAATAAAGAGGTGGGGGCAAGGGGGCAATTTGGCGGGTTGGAGATGGAAAATCTGCAGCTATTTGGGGGGAGCGTTGGCTTCCAAATAAGTTTGCACCTAAGGTGGTATCCCCGTGTGTGGCAAACCTGACTGATGCTAAGGTTAGTTCATTCACTAATCAAGAAAATAGAATTTGGAAAGTGGAAGTTATTGATACCATACTGTTGAGTTTTGAAGCTGAAATGGTTAAAAAAATTCCCCTCAGTCACACGGATCAACCAGACCAACTCTTTTGGCCCTTCAATCACACTAGAGAATATTCAGTAAAATCTGGATATAAATTTTTGTAGCACAAAGCTTTGAACTTGTAGCCAGGTCAGTCAAATACTGATCAACTTAAACCTCTATGGAAAGTGATTCGGAGTTTACCGGTTTTGAGTAAGGTGAGAAATTTGGTTTGGAGAGCAACAAAAAATTCTTTACCTACTAAGATGAACCTGGTTAAGCGAAAAAATCATTAATAGCAGTACGTGTGAGAGCTATTAGCAAGCCAATGAAGATGTGTGTCATGCTTTATTCCACTGTCCAAAGCTATCAGACCTGTGGAACAAAGTCCCCCTGTGGAATCACGGCGATCTTTAATAGGTAGCAACTTTTATTGATCTAACTGGTTGTGTTTTTGTAGAAAACAGGGACCCGGCTCTTTATTCCATGGTGATTTGGGCTTTATGGAACCGAAGAAATAACCTCAGACTTGGAAAAGTAGTCATCTCCCTTAATCAGGTGCTGCATCAAGTCAAGGACAGGTTGCGCAAATTTGCACTCCACAATACATCTCACACTATACCAGTGGGACGCCCACCAACAAGATAGTTCCTCCAGAACGTTCACTTTACAAACTGAATTTTGATGGAGCGCTGTTTGAAGCAAAGCAGTGTGCTGGACTAGGCGTGATTCTTAGGAACTACGAGGGTCAAGCTATGGTCTCACTCACCGAACAATCTACGCTTCCCTTCACAACCATTGAGGTCGAAGCAATGGCAACCGGGAGAGCTTTACCTTTGGCCTTGGAGACAGGTTTTGATTGAATGATTCTTGAAGGAGACTCGCAAGTTCTCATCACAGCCCTCCAAAATAATTCGTATACTTTATCCCACTTTGGTCATTTAGTTAAGGACATATAGTATCTTGCCTCTTGTTTCTCAAAGATACATTACTCCCTTGTTCGCAGGTATTGTAACACTGTAGCTCATGCTTTAGTAAGAAGAGCAAACTCTATTTCTCATTATCAAGTTTGAATGGAATATGTACTACCAGATATTAACTCTATTTTAGAGGCTGACTTTCTTGGCCTAGTTGATTGAAATGCAAAGTCTTGTTTCTCCAAAAAAAAAAAAAAAAAAGTTAACTTTCACAAAATTGTTTGGGGTATACGTCTGGCAACTATTTTCAATAATTGACCTACAAGAAAATGAGCTGGGTCAATACAAATAACACAAATCTATTCAAATCATGGCCTTTTTTTTTTTTTTTTTTTCCAAAAGGTCTGCACTCTTTTCTATGAGAGTGGACAAGGTTACAAGTGTTCAAATTGCAATTTGAAACCATAGCACTAAAAGAACGAAAATCATTAGTTGCTTCCATTAGGAGTGATATCTATCTGCCTATATCTGGGCATCCACCTCAATTATAAGGTTAATTAGTAGTTCCTAAATCAATCCCCAAGTTTAATCTATCCCCTTATTGCTCACAATTCCACTACGAAATCTTTTACCCTTTATAACCTAAGATAAGAGTAGTTATATATTTCATCTAAATTAAAGTACCTAGCCACTTAAAAAAGAAAACAAATTTGCAACTTGAGGCTCATGCATTTACATGAATCATATCTTCATATTGTCATTTTTAGTGTTGGACTCAGTTAGGAACCAAAATTGGTCTTGGTTCTTCGTAAGAACATGGAAAGATTATGTCAAAATGTCAAATATTAAGCTATTCTTGAATACTATCCATTGTAGAAAAAGCGACAGTCTTATCGGTAAAATTTCTTAGAGGTTACTTGCAGGGACCCAGATCATATCCACATTTCATTAGCAGATCTAATCCACCTTAATTTATCTAACTTGTAATGGAATTTGAATTAAATTACTTATCAAAACTTTTTTTTATTTATAGAAAGGAAAATGGAATATACAAGATTAATAAAAAAAATTACTTGTTTATCCCGCCAAATGGATCATTTAGAGTTTTTAGGGTAACTCTACAAAGAGTTTTGAAAATCCTATTCATTCATTGTGAAATGAATGGATCAAGTTTTAACGTGTTATTAACATTTTAAAAAGCTTCTACTATTACTATTTTGGTGAGGTTTTTTTTCGGTGGTCTAGTGTTATAATTTTATTTATTTATTTAAAATTTTGGATAAGTTTGTTTTGAAGATATGGATTAGTAAAAATGTTTCTTATTTTGTAGGCATTTTAAATAGAGTTGGAGATATATTTTTACCGGATTAAGGGTATTTAAGATTTTAGGAATTCAACAATATAATTATCCGAACTCTAAATAATCCTAATCCAAGATAAGCACCCCTTGTAAATTAATCATGGCATAAATAAACAAGCCATGCATCACATACATCTCATATAAAGTTAATATGATATGGATTTGGAGCTATAGCCTCAAATTTAAGTAAATCTCAATAAAAATACCATATATATATATATATGATATATTGTCTTTTATGTCTATATTTGCTTTCCCTCAAATTTGCTTTTGATAGGACTAGTTCCTATGGCCCGTTTGGTACATGTGTTTAAATAAATATTTTTTTAAATAACATTACATGTATTTTCACACACTTTTTCACTTATATATAACGTCACCATACAGCCCCTATATCCTCACAATCTGTTTCTAGCTTCAGAAATTTGTAGCTATATAAGAGACTGTTGAGAGTCATGATTCCTCCATATCCATTTGCTTAGTTAGCAATATTCAAGGACCCACACGGCCACGCCAACCCATTCCTTTAATTTCTCAGTGGAAAGAACGTGAAAAGTGCCAAGTATTTTATAATTTTGGTCAGTTAGCCAAAAAGAAAGAAAGAAAGAAAACCAATTTGTTTTCCCACATACTTGTAATATTCTTTCTTTCTTTTTTACTCTTACATAAAGGGAAGTTTCATTCTCAAACTTATCACACAAAACCAACAATTAATATGGGTGTCCCTGGCTTGTTGGGTTTGGCTGCTTGGAGCTTCTATGTCCTTGTCTTGGCAGTTCAGCCTCATCAAGCACATAGCTCAATTCGTGGTTCCTTTGGCCAAGACAAAGGTGCTGTAGCTTCACCAGAGAATGGTATATGCGCATCTTCAGTGACTGTACATGGCTACAAATGCGAGGAGCATGAAGTAAATTTCTCATGCATAACTATTACATATATTATAGTTTGGCTTTTAATCAAACATAAGTATAGATGTGAATTAACGTGTGCATATAAATTTAATTTTCAGGTGACAACCAAAGATGGGTATATACTCAGTGTGCAAAGGATCCCAGAAGGTCGTGTTGGTACTGCTGGGACTAAGAAGCAACCAGTCTTAATACAACATGGGGTTACTGTCGTAAGTGAATGATATATATATATACACACACACACATATTTAGTTATTTTTTGACAGCGTTTCATGCATGTAAAATTAATAAGGTGGAGTTTTTTCTAGTTCTGTTTTGAGGAGTGAGGACTAATAAGACATAAGAGGAAGAGTCTCACTTCAAAAAAAGAAAAAGAAAAAATGAAAAAAAAAAGAGGAAGAGTCTAGTCTTCCCCAGGAAACTATGCCATTTTTTTGGTGTGAAACCTGACACCATGGTCTTGAGTCTTTGACACAAAAAGGGGTCAAATCCGCGTCAGTTTGCACATTATGGAGCACTCTATATTTAGTCTATCTGCTTTAGTTTGTCGATGTAAAAACTTTGGAATGATTCCGCTTTGAATGTTTGGTTTCTTTTATAAGCATATGATGAGGTCCAAGTTAGCTAAAAGAAAAGCCTGGAACAAAGTGCCTTTAAAAAGGGAATGCATGATTTACGCATCTAATTAAAGAAAAAAATGAGTTAGGTTACGCATGTACGTTGATGATATGTGAAGTCATGTCAGACTCTTACAAAGTAACCATTAAAATGTGAGGTTGGTCATTGGTCACCACATTGTAAAGGTAAATTTGCTCACAAGAAAGATGAATGTTTGTGCACAAAGGTGAAAACGAATTTGCCCAGAGATATGGTTGGATACATAATTTGTTGCAAGGGTATACCCTTGCAACAAAACGTCATACGTGAAACAGATAATCCATTTTGTTAAGTTTTTTAAAAGTGTTTAATTGTGTGCAAAAAACATAGGATCACATCATTTAAAATTAAATATAGTTTTAGATTTATAATATAAAATCTAAACTTTATATAAAATTAATCTATTAATAGAAAAATTCTTTTATAATGATAAATTCAGTGGAGAATAAGAGATTAAAAAAAAGTAAAACTTTTGTGTAATTAAAAATTTGAACTTATAAGTTGGATGATTAGATTAACCGATTAATCCAACTAGAGAAGACTCCATAAGGTTTGAACCCTCAATCGTGCTAATTTTAAAGTCAACCAACATACCACTAATATATGTCTATATCTCTTCAAATGTTTACATATCCCATTTTAATCACTCTTTTGTGTGTGTCTGTGTGGCTAAAAGGTATTTACAACAAAAGTCACGTTTACATTACCAAAGCGATATGGGTCTGTTTTTAATACTACCCTTTTCTTTTTTTTCTTTTTTTTGGAGAAGGTGTTTTTAATACTAGTTGATTGTTCCAATAATCCATTTGATGTTTTATGGCCACCACGACAAAAGGAAAGTTATGCAGAAGAGTACATTTACTGCCACAACAATTTTTATAATTTTTGTTACAATTTATTTATGTGACGAGTTATAAATGGTAAAAATAAAATATTAGATCTATATCCATTATTTCACCACTCACAAGGCATTGTAAAGTTGTGAGAAAGTTATAAAACTAGCCGCAATACTAGACTTAATCTATGATGTTGAAGGTACCCTGTTAAAATCTAATCCGCAAAATCATGCGCGCATAATTCCATTCCATATTTCCATCTGACTAGACCAGAGCTGAAGATATCTCTACGTAGCTTCTTAACTGGTGTGAACTATTACAGTATTACGTGTGTTCTTATTACTTGAGCCACAACATGCATAGTCTCCCACAAACTGGGATATGGGCGGGCAATTTTGTTTGTTTGTTTGTTTGTTTTTTTATGGGTAGGCAATTTTGTTTTGTTTGTTCGTGAATTTCAACGATGTGGTTAACGTGGTGCGTGTTTGATTGGTTTTTTTTTTTTTTTTTTTTTTCGGTGCAGGATGGATTGACATGGCTACTGAATTCTCCGGAGCAAAATCTACCGTTAATTTTAGCTGATAACGGGTTTGATGTGTGGATTTCTAACACCAGAGGGACCAGATTAAGCCGACGACATGTATCCTTGGTCCCTAGCCAACTGGTTTTGTTCCTCTGTCCCTTTACTACTCATCAATTTAATTACTTCATAAAACTATTTTATGCTGCATATGATGATAGATAATAGTGGTTTCTTGTTTTTGTTTAGAGAAATGTTTAATATATTAAAAAAAATTCACAATATTGTTTCATAACAATTGACAAACTATCACTAATTTTTTGAACCCACTATTTAATTTTTTTTTCTTTCATTATTATAAATAATTTTCCACGTTAATAATTGTGAAAAATTTTGTCATTTTTTTTTTTTGGGTATTCATACACTTTCTCTTTTATTTGACGTGGTAGAAGATTGTGGGTAAGAAATTTTAAGATGAGTTTGATCCAAAGGGAAAGTGTGATAGTACTAGTTTTAAGTAGAAAGATATATTTGCCAAATTTTAATTAATATCATACTTGTATAAACGATTCAACTTTGATTAAATTTTTTTTAAAAAAAGTTATTTAATTAAAAGAAAAGGAAAGAATTTATTTTTTCAACAATCAAATAATTCAAATTATAAAATCTTCCAATAACTGAATGTATAACATGATATAATTTAGATGATCACTGTTTTATAAGGATTCAATTTCCTTGATTTTCGACCATGAAATGTTCTGGCTGCTTCCCACTTGCTGCTAATCAGAAGAAAAGGAAAACAAAATAGAAAAAAAGAGAAGTCTCTGAAAGTCTGAGTGCGGTAGTTGATTAGCAATACCCACGTGGATGTCAATATCAAAACAGAAAAGCAACTTAAATAGACATTGATTGGAACTCAGGAAATAGGTTTGAATTTCTTTTGTTATATTTTGGGTTTGGATAAAGGTTCATCATAGAGCACGATATAAAAAGGAAAAGATCTAGGAACACTATTAAGTGTGGCATTAATTGTACCTATTTGGAGATCTAAAAGAATAAAATCTTAGGACATATGTAGGTTTTTGGAGGTAAACTTTTTTTTTTTTTTAATTGAAAAAATTGGCTTATTTTTGGCAAAAAAAAAAATCACTTAATTTTGTTACAGTTAAAACTAGAATTGGGTTTGAATTTTGTTGAACTCTAGGGTCACCATTGAGCAGGACAAAAAAGTGAAAACAAGCCTAGCTTGTGGTCACACCTAATTAAATCATATATACTATATACTTGTTGGGTTGTTACATTTTATATAAAAAAAAAAAAATTGAGAATTGAGTTGGTAAGTGGGTAATATTTTTTTTAAATGTTACATGGGTAATTTAGTATATCTCTTATAAAAGATATTTGATTGTAGACCATTTGACCTCAACGATTGATGTGGTTCATGTGGATTTAATTTTCATAATTTTTATAATTTTCCTTTTCTTAATTCCCCTCATCTTCTTTATTGTGTGTTACTCATGGTTTGTCAATATTGTAAATGTGACAGGCTTTCTGGAATTGGTCATGGGATGAATTGGTTTCCTTTGAGCTACCAGCTCTTTTTGACTATGTGTATGGCCAAACAGGGCAGAAGATTGATTACGTGGGCCATTCCCTGGTGAGCATCATCATCATATCATGCACCCCTTCAAAGCTACATATGTTACACTTTGAATCTAAGACATATTCATTATTCTTAGATTTGCAAAAAAGCCTTTGCAATGCTATGAATCATTTTTTTTTTAATCTTAATTATGTGGAAGTCTAGCATTAATGATTTTAGCCATATACTAATAAATTTGTCCAAACTTTCTGTTGAAAATGAGAGAGTACTAGTAGTGTGATGTTCAAAAGTTTGTAATAACTAGAAAAAACCGTCCATTGTATTCTATTAAAATTTGGACACCTGGGCAATCTTTGACAGGGAACTTTAACAGCTTTGGCATCCTTCTCGGAAGGTAAACTAGTAAACCAGCTGAAATCCGCAGCATTGTTGAGTCCTGTTGCTTATTTGAGCCACATGAAAACTGCACTTGGCGTTGTTGCAGCCAAATCCTTTGTTGGTGAGGTAAGGTCATCAATGATTTCCTACATAATGTTAATTTATTAAACAAGAATAAACAGCATGCACATGACAGAAATGCTTGATTTTGACAACAGATCGGCAGGCTATTAGGTCTAGCAGAGTTCAATCCCAAAGGGTAAGAGTCCCAAGAGTAACTGATGATATAGAAGTTACTTCATGTTATAGAATTACGGTGTTCTAAATTGATGGTTTTGATCTGCAAATCCTTTTATATAGGGAAGCTGGGAGTGACTTTCTCAAGATTCTATGTGATAATCCCGGGGTTGGCTGCTCCGACTTAGTAACCGCAATAACTGGTATTAGTCTCTGCATTGATCGGTAGCTTCAATACTACAATGGATTTTATACATAGAAAATATTTTTGAGGAACTAACTCATGCAATGGTACCAACTTTGTGTTCAATCAAGGGAAAAATTGCTGCCTTAATTCTTCAACCGTTGATCTCTTCCTGATGACTGAACCTCAGCCAACATCAATCATGAACATGGTGCACCTTTCTCAAAGTAAGTTTGTTTCTGAACATGATAACTTTTTACGCTGATTCTTGTGACGCGCATTTTAAACTTTTTTCTTTTCATTGAGACTGTTTATGACTTTTTACTATTTTGGGGTATGAAAATTCATGTGATCAGAAGGCTTAAGGTGCTATATTACACGAAGAATGAGTTTGTATATACTATTTTTGATGTCATTTTATACAGTGGAAGTGGGGAACTGGAAGTTGTATGTCACTTTACTAATGTTATTTCTTAGTACTTCACCACGAATAATTCTTTTTAGGTAGTCTTTGTTACAAACTGCCAGAAAAGTCATTGATATTTACTTATGAATAACTAATTGAGGAAGATTTTGAACTATAAATTTGCAGCTGTTAGAAATGGTGTTGTGGCAAAATACAACTATGGGAGGCTTCATAATTTTATGCATTATGGGGAAGCCATGCCACCAATTTATAACCTCTCCAACATTCCCCATGACCTTCCTATGTTCCTTAGCTATGGTGGCCAAGATGCACTCTCTGATGTCCTAGATGTTAAACATTTACTTGATGATTTAAAGTCCCATGACGTAGACAAACTCTCAGTTCAGTTCATCAAGGATTATGCTCACGCAGATTTCATCATGGGAGTGAATGCCAAGGACGTAGTTTACAATCGAGTGGTTAAATTTTTTAAGGGCCAACACTAATGATCCTTGATGGAGGCCTCGGTTGAGTGATCAACATTAATTAGCTAGTTTATATTTATTACTAGGTAAATTACTTTACCTAGCTAGTAATAAAGGGAGATGACTTTGCTTCTAATTGTGGCGGTTTCGGCCTTCGGCCCTGCTCTGCTCCTGCATGGCCATTGAAGTTTTTTATTTTTATTTTAAATATAATTTTTGGCGTTTTTAATGCATTCAAGGTAAGGACAAAATTATTTATTTTATAATTTATTAAAAGGCCGGACAATTTGTTTTATATAAAAATGGTTGATTGGGTTTAATGTCTTTTAAATTTGCTATTTGTAGTTTTTGTTGTTGGACTAAATTTTTTGGGCTTAAATATTTTGTTTTATATTTTAGATCTATAATTTTTTTATGATCTTTAGAATTACTAACTTTTTTTTTATAAATTACTAATGTAGTGAGTAGTAGTTATTCGTAAGTAAAAAAAAATAATGTAAGAAATAGGCCTAGATGCAAACTAGTAAGAATTTGCTAACTCAATAGTTTGTAAAAAAGTTTGTGAATGTAGAATTACTCTTAAAAGAATTAATGATATTGTTAAGTGGGACAAAATGTAATTTTATTGAACAAAATTACTAAAATTAGTATCTATATATATATATATATATAATAGTATTTTTTTTTATTAAAAAAATTAGGGCGCATCCACCCCCCCCCCCCCCCTCTTACCAAAGTCCAATAATACCTCCGTCCATGATTGGACTTAGAATTTTGAATATTTTATATGCTTTTCTAAAATTTGAGGATAAAATAAAGTAAGTGTGAAAGATATACTTTCCTAAATATGCACTTTCTGTTTGATTGAAAATAACTAAGAACATGAATGAAGATTGTCAACAAGATTATAGAATGAAGGCGTAAATGCACCTTTAGTCCTACATTTTGACTTTTTTCCATTTTAGTCCCTACATTTTAATTTTACCACTTTTAGTCTCTAAACCAATTAACGCGTGTTATTTTCGTCCTTTCCGTCAGTCAACCTACGGAAATAGCTGAGGTGGCAGTCGGAAGAATTAAAATATTATAAAAATGCCACATCACCCATGACACATCAACATATAAGCTTAAAATTTTAATTTATTAACTTTAACTAAATAATACAAATAAAAACAGAATTAAAAACTAAAATTCACATGAATTAAGATTGTTCTTCATGTTCTTCATTTTACAACTTGTTTTTCATATTCTTGTCAAATCAAACCCAGCAACCAAGAACTCAAACCCATCACAAGAGCACAAACCCAGCAACCCAAGAACTCAAACCCAGATCACTAGGACATAAATGAAAACAATAAGAAAAAACCCAATTTCAACACCTCAGAGATCATCATACCCAACACCATCAAATCTACCACAAATCAAGATCATCGAATTCTTCATTTTCTTCCCCAAATTCTAACACAATCCACACTGAATTCTCAACAAATCAAACCCATAAACCCAGTTAACAAACCAACCCAGATTAAACCCAAATCAAGAAACCAATCAGAACAAACCCAAATCAACACAATCAAACTCAAACCAACATAATCAAACCCAGATCCCACCACCAATGACCAACACAATCAACACACACACACACATACACTTAACCAAACCCAGCAATTGCCACCACGCCACTGCCACACAACCCACCTCTACCATATGACCTACACATTCCAAAACTTCCATCACACGACCCACATAGCCCATAGCCTCCACAACCCGCCGATCTCCACCATGCTGACGCTGATCTGCACGCCCCATAGAAACCCTAAACGCCGACCTCCACTACGTCAAAGGCCGATCTCCATGCCCCAAATGCCAATCTTCAAACAACCAAACCCTAAACACCAACGTCAACACCATCCAACCAAACCTAGAAATTGCCACCACCACCGCCACATAACCCACCTCTACCATATGACCCGCACATCCCAAAACTTCCACCACACGACCTACACAGCCCATAACCTCCACAACTCAGCGATCTCCACCATGCTGATGCTGATCTGCACGCCCCATAGAAACCCTAAACACCAATCTCCACTACGTCAAAGGCCGATCTCCACGCCCCAAATGCCAATCTTCAAACAACCAAACCCTAAACACCAATCTCGAGACCATCTGCTGATCTATAATGAGAAAGAGAAGGAAGAGAGGAAAGAGAAATAATAAGAGAGTGGGTGGTAGGTTGCAGTGGACTATGATAGTGGGTCCAGCCATGGGTGGCTCTAGTGATGGTGTTCATGACCATGGGTTTCAGCCTTGAAGAGAATGGGTTTGAAGAGAAGAGAGAGCAACATGAGAAAGAGAGAGAGAGAGAGAGAGAGAGAGAGAGAGAGAGAGAGGAGATGAGAGAATGAAGAGAAAGAAAAAAGTCACCACAATTCTGGGTTTTTTGTGTGTTTGATTCAAATCTAATGTATTTTTATGTTTTAAATTTTTTTTAAAAATTTTTAAATTTTGTTAAAATTAATAAATTAATTTTTTAAATTTATATGCTAATGTGTCATGGGTGATGTGGCATTTTATAATATTTTAATTCCTCTGATTGCCAACTCAACTATTTCCGTCGGCTGACAAACGAAAAAGATGAAAATAACACGCGTTAATTGGTTTAGGGACTAAAAGTGATAAAATTAAAATGTATGGACTAAAATGGAAAAAAGAAAAAATATAGGAACTTAAAGTGCATTTACGCCTATAATGAATCTATAAGATACTCATCCTTAATACAAACGAGGAACCATTATTTTCTAACTTGTAGACTACTTTTCATGCCCAGAGCATGTACATTATAGTCATCCTTAATACAAATAGGGAACCATTATTTTTTAACTTGTAGACTACTTTTCATGCCCAAAGCATGTACATTCCAATACAAATTTGGAAGATATTGAAGTGAATTGGCATCTTGGAAGATTTCCAATGACTCCATCTAGTAATCTAAATAGATTTGATTTATCTAGGGAAGACTCAGGATTTGAGCATGCATGCTAGACTTAAAAATTTACTTGGTGTAAATGCACTTTTAGTCCCTACATTTTGGGATCATTTCTATTTTGGTCCCTACATTTCTATTTCACCGCTTTTAGTCCCTAAAATGAAAAATGTGTTCCATTTTAGTCCTTACCGTCACTTACTTAACAGAAATTACTGACGTGGCAAACGAAGTGCACTGCTGGCATATTAAATGCTAACGTGGCCATTAAAAAAATATTAAAAAATTTAATTGGCATTTAAAATATGCCACTTCAGCTTTTTAATTTTAAAAAAGAATTACTAATCAATTTTAACAAAAGAAAAAAAGAAAAAGAAAAAACAGAATTAAAAACAATAAAATACAAGAATTTAGATCTAATCCATTTTAAACAAGAACATAATCAGAGATTGAAAGCTCTAGCAAATCACATCACTTGAAGCCCACGGTTTTGAACAAAAAGTGGATGAGCTGAAAGCGATTTCTGAGCTCAAGAGAATCTTTTTCAAGAAAGAACTTGATCTTTCACCCCAAGTCAATCTCATGCTCGCTAAGATTTAAGAGCAACAGAGCTTGATGAGAACTTACCAAATCACCATCAAGAAGCTCCAAAATGAGGCAAACCACAAAGACTGACATTTATTCGTTGCAAAACCAGCTCAACGACTTGGTTTCCTTCAACAAGTCCTTAGAGAAGAGGCTAAACACAACTGGGCCTCTGTCAATGTTCGATAATGTTAAGCTTAACAAATGCTTTTTTTGATCTAATCCGCCAATAGAAAGTGCTTTTTCTTCTTCTTCAGTCAGTGATCGGAGATTGAAAGCTCTAGCAAGATAGGATGTGTAGGTGGGGTCAGACTTGAGTTTGTGTTTGGTTGCTTTGTTTGGATTTGAGTTTTCTAGGTTTGTTGAAAATGGATTGCTGGGTTTGTGTTTGTATTCTTGCTGATGTTTGGGTTTGTGTTTGTTGTTTTTGTGTTTGGTTGACAAGAAATGGCGAGAAAATTCTAGAAAATCTAGGCTCTATTCACAACCACCAACAACCCACAAGTAAACCGATCTCCAACAAACCCAAAAGATCCAGAATACCCACAAGAAAAACAAACCAAAAAACTCATCAATCATCAGATCTCAAAGGCCAAAAATTCCAAAACCAAATCTGAAAATTCAACCCAGCAACAAACTGATTCTCTTAACCAGGAAAAACCCAATTCGCTTACCTCCAGATCGAAACGAAAATTTGTGTGAGTGATGGACTTGGCGGAGAGGAAATCGAAGAGGACTCTGCATGGTCGACGTCGTAAAGCCTTCTTGCTTCGTTGCGAAAACGTTGCCACCACCACCACTATCTCTCTCTCTAATTTCTCAAATCAACATGAAGAGCCGTGTGCGTTTGTGGGTATGGGTTGGTTTCATGTTGGGAAAGAAAATAAAGAACACATGTTCTGATCTTCGTGCTCTTCCCAAACAACACATGTTGAAGTTTTTTTACTATTTTTATTTGATGTGGTTTTTTCTAAAAAAAATTAAAAAGCTGAAGTGGCATATTTTAAATGCCAATTAAAATTTTTTTAATAAATTTTTAATGGCCACATCAGCGTTTAATGTGCCAGCAGTGCACTCCTTTTGTCACGTTAACAATTTCTATTAAGTGAGTAACAGTAAAGACTAAAATGGAACTCATTTTTCATTTTAGAGACTAAAAGCGATGAAATAGAAATGTAGGGACCAAAATAGAAATGACTCTAAAATGTAGGGACCAAATGTGTATATACACCAAGTTACTTTATTTTCCCCTTTAAAATTAGACGAAAATGGACTTTTGGTTCCTACATTTTGGACTTATTCTCATTTTAGTCCTTAAATTGATTTCATGCCTACCTTGGTCCTTAAAAACAGAGAATCACATCCATTTTAGTTATTGTTGTTAACTTATTAACGGAAAAATCCTACTTGGCAAACTAAGTGCATATATGACATGTTAGATGTTGATGTGGCTAATAAAATAATATTAAAAAATTTTAGTCAGCATTTAAAAAAATGCCACGCCAGTATTTTAATTTAAAAAAAAAAAAAAAAAAAAAAACCACGTCAAAATAACAATGAAGCAAAATTTGAATTATGATTTTTTTTAAATAAAATAAAATAATTAATTTAATTTCTTTTTCTTTTCATTTACATTTTGGAAGAACATGTTCTTTGTGTTCTTCATGTTTTGGAAAGAACATGACTGTTCATGTTCTTGATACCCAACAAACCCATCAAAACGTGAAAACCAAAACCAAAACCAAAACCAAAACAGAAGCCACCAATTTGAGATTAAACTGATCAGAACCCTTGTGAAAAAAAAAAAAAAAAAAAAACAAAACAAAACAAAACAAAACAAAACCAATCAATCCATCAAACCCGTAAGAAACCAAAACTAAATCAAACCCATGAAAGGATCAACCCATCAATGCATATGAAACCAAAACCAAATCAAACCCATTAAACAAATCAACCCATCAAACGGACCAACCCATCAAATGCAAATCAAACCAAAACCAAATCAAACTGATCAACCCATCTATCACTGTGGATCTCTGAAGGTGGAGGCCACTACCTCGATGGCGGTGGCGTGTGGTGGAGAAGAAGGCCGAGCTTGTGAGCTCCAACCTTGGAACTATGGTGAAGAGAGAGAGAATTTGAGATTAAAGAGAGTTTAGTGAAAATGTTTTTGTGGAAAATGCTTTCCATTGTAGAATGTTAGATTTCCAAGCATGTATATCCTAAGGACTCTTTACAGGTGTTGTCGTTTGTCTATGTGGAAAAGCTTTCCAAAGTGCAAACTAATAGATTTCAAGAGGAAAGAGGCCTTTGTATAAGACAACAAAATCTGCTTTAAAGCTTCTTAAAGTAGGGCATGGCTTTTGTCTAGTGTCTTGTGACATTGGACCCATTGCAATCACGACGTGTGTCCGAATGTGAGAGAACTCGCCCCCCGGCCCATTTTTAGGATGTTAGGCCAAACCCACGTAAATGGGTGGAGTTGTGTTATTGCTTCTTAAAATGGAGGTTCGATTGATTATATTTTTCCCTTTAGATTAAGGGTTTTACAATAGAATCGCCACTTATTTAATTATTGGAATAAATAAGAAAACCAAAATTGAAAAATTCCTCATTTTATTTATTTGAAATTGAATTTACATTGATTATAGGAAATTACATAGCTTTGGTCCTAGATATAATCTAAGATAAAATACATGGTTTTATTTCCTAGTTACAATCTAAAAATAAAAAATTACGTGGATAAGTATTTGATCTACTTACCCTTAATCTAAGCTTGGAGGCTATGTTACAAGGTAGGAAGGTGTTAGGCACACACCTTACCCGATGAAACTGGTCATCTACACTATGGTAGACAACATTCATATCACACCATCCAATATATTATCAATTAATTTGCATGTTGAATTTAAAGTGTGTGCATGTGATAAACCCTAAAAAGCACTTCCTTTGGATTGAAAAATAAATTCTAGTGAATGTGTGTGGATTGTGATATCCTAGATTTAATTATTTGAAAGAATTATGAAACAAACATGTTTTTCATATTTTTAATGTGAATTTAAGATTAAAACTAGTGTTATGCATGAATATGTGATGAACAATTAAGAATATGTGAAAAACACATAAGAACATTTAAGAACATTCAAACATACTCAAGAGAATTTAAATAGTTATTGTGGGGAGAAAAAGGCCCAATCTAACATAGTGGGCCTAGATCCCTATGTGAGGATTACTGTGTGTCCGAAGAGAAAGAGAGGTAAGAGCAAGGCCCATTTGGAAGAGGGAACCCCAGAAAGAAAAGTGATTACAATCCGAAGAAGTCATCTTCTATCCGAAGAGGTTATACTCCTCTGACGCGAATAGTATGGATCAATTGAACATATAAAAGGTCAAAATTATCTTCCGAAGACTCCTCCTAATCAAGATAAATTCTGGGTATATCTGGAGAAGATAAGAATGAGAAAATATCTAAAGGAAAATCTGCTACCACCGCATTTAAGGCATTGCAGCAATTTCTCTAGCCGCATTTATGTGGAGAAGACCTCTGAACAGTATATCCTCACCTACCGTCACTCACACAGAGTTAAAGGAAATGCTTGACATGACATATACTCAAGTAGACTTATGGATGAGGTATAAGTGGACGATGGAGATGAGGAGAAGGGAGGTTATATAAAGGAAAGAAGCTCCTAAAAAAGAAAAAAAAAAAAAAAAGGAGAAAAAGGGAGAAGAAAACAAAAAAACTTTATTATAACCCTAAGATCTGTATTCACCAAATAATCAATAATATGCCTCTTCGGATACCAGTTCTTTGCGTGTAAATTCATGTTGGTTTATGCTTGAGGGTTGTGATTAATTGTTGTCGATTCCATAATCAACTTAGCTTTTTCACCCATTTTCTACAAATTCATTGTTTTGGGCTTAGGCCACAAATCCTAACCCTACAGTTATTATCATACGCTAATCCTAAATTCTCATCATGGCAATACAAAAAACAAGTTAGGGAAAAATATTATACTTTCATGCAAGATCCATACGGTGGAGGAGAAGAGTCTTGGTAGAGATCCTAAGGGTAGAGGAAAAGAAGAGTTAGAAGAGGAAGAGTGAGTCTCACTCAATACCTTGAGTCTCAAGAAGACCAAGATATAAAAAAACTACTCAACTTCACTAGAACTCAAGAGAGGGAAAGAGAGAGGAGATTTTTGTATGTTTTGGAATGAAAGAGATGGAGAGTTTATATAGTAGTGGTGGAGGAAATATGAATGGAAGATTATTTAATGAGGGTTGACAAAGAATCATGAACCTAGACCTCATTTTAGCCTTGGAGAAAACTTGGTGCATTAAATGGAAAGATTGGTGGGAGTGGGGAGCAAGAAAAAATTTGGTTTTCCTGTAGCTGCTGTAACAGTTTGTAGAGCCAATTTCAAAAAATCATATCTGACTCAATTTTGATTGGAATTGTCTCGTTCTTATACTCAAATTGAAGCCCTTGGATATCTAGTTTCTGGGAAAATTAACCTCATTCACATATTCAAAATATTCTGAGAGATATCGATGAAATGGTAAGCAGATGTCATTTATTAGAAAATGTTTTCAGCACAATTAACATTAATAGGTCCTAAATTAGCTCTCAATTAACATTAAATGGCTTCAATCCCTTCAATTTCAGACTTAATTAGTTCCAAATTTACCCTAATTAAAAGATAATTGCACAAATTACTCATTGAATAATTAATATTTATCTATCTAATTAATTAGGTGTATGGAACCTCATAATAAAATGTAGTTCTAACCAATCAAATTATGACACATCATTAATCTCAAATTAATTATAATTATTACAAATTGGAATCAATTGTTCATAATCACATATAGTCGGACTCAATTTGTGATAGTGCATCTCAGCCATTAAAACTTAATTTGATGATAACTTTCAATCTGATGGTTCGATTAGGGCTTATGACCAGTCAATTTGATCGTTACAACATTAAGATTATTTTGGTGAAATGATATTAAGGATCTAGTGACCAGAATTAAGATGCATATTTTCAAGGTGAAAGTACCCTTTTTATCCTTCATGTGAGGTTAAATACGGGTTACAAAATGGGGTGTTAACATTGAAAATGGACACGTGTCATGATCGTAGTGGGTTTAGTGCACTAGAGGCACTGGACAGAAGTCGTGCCCCTCAAAGTACACCTGCCCGTGTTAGATGGGTACAAATAAAAGAATTTGATGAATATAAAGAAAAAGAAAAAAAAAATGAATTAAAAAGATAAGGTTGTGAAGTGTCAGATTCCTATTGCTTTTTAAAAAAAATGATTTAGTTTTTTTTTTTTTTTTTTTTTTTAAAATTAATTATTGTTTTATAGTTTGCATTTTTGTGTTCTTGAGATATAAGTTTGTGTTCTTGAGTTTTTGTGTGATTTAGCTTCAAGTTTTTTTGTATTCTTTTTCAAATCTGAATTTATGTATTTTTATGTTTTCAATTTTTTATGTTTTTAATTTTGTTAAAATTGATAAATTAATCTTTTTAAATTAGATGTTGATGTGGCATTTTTTAATATTAATTTATTAGTCATGTTAACATCTAACATGCTATATATGCACTCCGTTTGCCATGTAGGATTTTTTTGTTAGTGGGTTGATGATAAAGACTAGAATAGATGTGATTTTCTGTTTTCAGGGACTGAAGTAGGTGCGAAATCAATTTAGGGACTAAAATGAGAATAGGCCCAAAATGTAGGGATCAAAAGTGCATTTTTCACCTTAAAATTAAAGACATAACTAGAATTTCCAGAGTGAAGGGGCCATACCAGGCTCTCTATACAATATATAATCATGGAAGCTTAGCAATTAATTTTGCTAATATTTCCCACCTTAACATCATAACTCCTCTATTTTTTTCTTCTTTCATTTTGCCTCTTTTCTCCCCATTATTCCCTATCTATCTTATCATTACTCTTACTACAACCCTTTAATTTAGTACCATACAAAAATTAACGTTTACTTGTTGACCCTAAACAACATTTGAAGCTAAGGAAAATCAAAATTTAATTTTAATCTGTATTGTTAATGCAAGTATGAGTTCTTCATTATTCAAACTAGTATGTGACATCATGCTACCGCACGAGACTGGTTAATTGTAATGATGCTATTGGCCAATTTTTTTTGTTATCACATGGATGATAGAATTAAATCAAATAATGAAAAATATATATTGCATTTTATTATTTAAGTAATGCCATTGGTCTTTTTTTTTTTTTTTTTTTTGGTTTATCATACATAGGATAGCATTAGATAAAACAATGAATAAAAAAAAGAGAATACTGCATTTTATTATTTAAGTGATGTTACAGTGAAGAAAAAAAGAGAATATTGCATTTTATTATTTAAAATGTATTAAGGGACATTAAAAAAATAAAAAACTTATCATTGAGTTTGGAATCTTCTTGGAGACACCAATGAAGCGCTAATGTATGAGAGTGTGAAGAAAGGAAGAGTGAGATTGAACATTGTGTTTAAACCCGGCCTTACTTTGAGAAATCCGTAAGGAAGAGGAGAGGGTAGTGTGTGGATCTAGGTGGTAGAGGTTGAGAGAGGAGGAGACATGGGATGGCGATATGGAATTAGGAGGAGATGATGTTTTACTTTTATATTTTTTCTCGTTGGATCCCTTGGTTCTGGTTATGGAATTAGAAGAGTTTTAGACTCTATTGAGATCACCCATAAAAGTGTGCAGGTGAGATGTTCTTGCTTAGGCCAATAAGTATTATCATTGCGGTTTTCTTAGCTTCCGTATTAAATGTTAATGCATTATTTATTTGGGTACAAAAATTAGAAAATTTAGATAAGATACATGACACAAAATTGGAGTCCAATTTATAATCTCCATAAAAATGTGCAAGTAAGATGTTCTTGTTTAGGTTACTGAGCATTATTATTGTAGTTTTCTTGGCTTCCATGTTAAATATTAATGTATCATTTATTTGGGCACAAAAATTTAAAAATTTAGATAAAATACATGACACAAAATTTGAGTCAAATTTATAATCTAATTAGATTTTTTTTTTTGAGTTTTAGTTAGGACAAGTGGCGCAAAATTGAGAATCCAATTGAAATCTAATTGGATTTTCTCTCTGCTTCACCTATTATTATATATATAGGTATATAGATTATTATTGTGGTTTTTTTGGCTTCCGTGTTAAATGTTAATGTATCATTTATTTGGGCACAAAAATTAAAAAATTTAGATAAAATATATGACACAAAATTTGAGTCAAATTTATAATCTAATTAGACTTTTTTTTTAAGTTTTGGTTAGGACAAGTGGCGCAAAATTGAGGATCCAATTGAAATCTAATTGGATTTTCTCTTTGCTTCACCTATTATTATATATATAGATTAGTGTGTAACTCCGTGCATATGCACGGGTATAATTAAAAATAATTACAATTATACGATTCAAATTATACATTATATTAGTTTACACTTTTTTTAAACCATATATTTTTAAAATTTGTAATGGTTTCTCATATATAGTAATGGTTTCTCATATTATATATATATATATATATATATATATGATTTAGCATTTAATTTATTTTAGACTTTATGATTTTTGCATCTAATAATTTACTTGCCACAAAAATTAAATACTTAGATGGACACATGGCCGAAAATTGGATTCCAATTGAAATCCAATTTAGAATCTAATTGGATTTAGACTTTTAGATTTTTACACTCAATAATTCACTTTGCACAAAATTAAAAAATTAAATGGGACTTGTGGCGCAAAATTGAGAATCCAATTAATATCTATTAATATATATATATACATGTGTGTGTGTGTGTGTGTATGTGTGTGTAAATACCGTATTTTGCACCCTTTACGACTCGGGCTCTCGTTCCCCAATGATTCTAAAATTCTAAGACCTAAGGTTGGTTTAGGAGCCAATCAGATGTTAAATTGACTTGAGAAATTTTAAAATGAAAAATGTAACTTTTAATGAGCAAATAAATATATTTTTGAAAAAGTAAAGCCAAGGAAGCCCTAGGCATGTGCACACAAACGTAATCTTACGCACGCATGTAGGGTTTCAGAAACATAAAAATAAAAAAATAAATAAAAAAAGACAAGTTTTCTGCATTGATGTTGAGGTTTGAAATGAATACCACATCATTTGGGAGCCATTCTAAACCTCTATTTTCACAATATAAATAGCCATACATGGTACATTTTTAAAACACACAGAAATCCTAAGAGAAAACACTAAGATTCACTAGAAGTAGTAAATCAAGGAGGAAGTTTTTCACAAAACATCTTCAAGTCAATTTTCTTTTGATTAGGGCATTTTCTAGCCTTGATCTTTGAGTTTAAGATTATTAATCATGTTTCTTATTAATTGTGAATAGATTTGATTGAGAGGAATGGTAAAAAATCAAGTTTGAAAAGTTTTTATTTTAAGTTATTAATTTCTAAGAATTTATTTTTATTTCTTGCTTTAATTTATGTTTTAATCTTGTTTCTTCGCTTGTTTTATGTTTATATGTAGCTTAGGTTTATGTAGCTTTTATGTTTTAAAGCATGTTAGGATGATAGATTTATCGTTTTGAAGCCTTGCTTTGTTTGGTTTGTTGTTAGGGTTTTTGGGGTGGATTCCATGTGCGGATAATCTTGCTTGCTCATGCAGGCTTGATTATGCCCACGTAGACTTGTTCATGCGCGTGCATGATCCTACCCAAAAATGCTAACCTTAGTTTTTCTTATTTTGTCTCTTATTTCACATGTAATGCTTCTGTTTTAGTTTTTTTTTTTTTCAATGGTTTTGAGCTTTTGTTTCACATGCTTGTTGTTTGTTTTCTTTTCACATGTTAAAATTAGGATTTATATGTCATTTCTTTGTTTTAATGCCATGAAAACACATTCACATGTTCATACATTAATACCATGGGTGCTGAGATGTAGCAAGGTAAATAAGGTAAGTCATGCGTTCACATGTACATGCATTTTGTTTGTAATCTTGTTTAGGATTGATGAACGTGATATGATGAATAAGCATGTTTTGTTCTTAATGTTTTCAATGATCTCTTGACGATGCCATGTTTTGTTTATTACTTATATTTCTGCCTTGAATATGATATGATGACATGGTGTTAGATGAATGTTAGGTGGATGATATGTATGATAGTAACATGCTAGGGTTTATGTTATACCATGCTAGATGAATGCTAGGTTGATATGACATGTATGCTAAATGTATGTTAGGATATGCCATGATAAATGAATGATTAGGTCTTTTGGGATGATTGATGCCATGTTGTATGCTAGTGTATGTGTGTGTGTGTGTGAGAGAGAGAGAGAGAGAGAGAGAGAGAGAGAGTTAGAATTTAATATTGAGTGTGCCTTTAATAGAATTAAGACATAAGACACAATGAGAGGAAGCCAATCCTAAGGTTAGGCGATTTTGGGTGCTTAACACCTTCCCAAAACTGTACCTAAACTCCGAACACATATCTCTGGTAGTAAGATCATCAAAAAGGTCATTTCTCGAAAGAGTGCTATATATATGGTTTCTAGACCATTGCAAAAACTAGGTGGTGACTCTCCGTTGTATCTATAATATATATATATATATATATATGGGTTGGGTTCAAGTTACATTAAGTGTAATTCTAAGCAATGTTACACTACTCAATAACTTACTATTAGATTCATATTTTGAAAATTCAACCGTTGAATTACGTGTTTTATATATTCTTAACATGCATGCCAATTTTCATGCCAATCGGATGTAATTTACCATTCGATTCATAAACTTATCTTTTATGCATTATTTTAAATTACAAAAACTTGAATTTAAACAATTAATTGATGACATAGTTATTAATCTTTGATCACCTTAAAATTTTGCAAACATTGAGAATATATGAATATAATGTAATCTAATGATAGATTTGTCAAAATTCACATCCAATTAGAAATATTGAGTGGTGTAACTCTAAACAATATTAAACTACCCAATAACTTGTTATAGAATTTATATTTTGAAAATCCCACCGTTGAATTACATGTGTTATATGTTTTTAATATTTATGCCAATTTTTATGTCAATTGGATGTTATTTACCATTCGATTCATAAACTCATTTTTTATACATTATTTTAAACTACAAAAATTTGAATTTAAACAATTGATTGATGGCATGACCATTAATCTTTTTTTTTTTTTTTTTTTTTTTTTTTTTTGATACAAGATAGAATTCTACTCTAGCCTAATCTAAGTGTATATGTGTGTGAAACTCCCTCCTGGAGACTTGAACCCCGGCCCTTGCCCCCCACACCCCACAAGCATTTATACTTGTGGAGTGACCATCGCACCAAGGGTGTGCGGTGGTCATTAATCTTTGAATACCTTGAAATTTTGCAAGTATGGGGAATATATAAAGATAATGTAATCTAACAGTGGATTTGTAAAAATTTACATCCAATTAAAAAAATACTAGATGTAACTTGAACTCAACCCATATATATATATATATATATATGAAATTTACTTGGCACAAAATTAAAAATTAAATGGGACACATGACGTAAAATTGAGAATCTAATTAAAATCTAATTAGATTTTCTCTAAGTTTTGGCGCCAATTCTCAACAATAGGAGTGGCATAGGACCTAGATTTAATGGGCATCAAGAATCTTAGATGTTATAAATCTAATAGAAACCCTAATTGGTGAGACAAAAATCAAAATTCACTAATTGCTTTGATTTGGTTCTCTTCATGAGGAAAAAGAAAATAGTATCATATGTATAAGGTTTTACTTCTTGGGTTTTTAGGAGCCCTTCTGAGCTCTTTTGGATTTACCTTATTAATTGGGTTTTCCTATTAGAGCACAAGTGGCTTTGGAACTTCTAGGTGATACGCATATAAGGGGATTTGATTCTGTAGAATAGAGAATGTCAATTGCCAGTGTAGCACTTAGTCCTATGCTCAAAGAGTCTCTATGCTTCCCTAGTAGTTCCACCAGTTAGTATGGCTCATGCTCAATGCGAGTCAATCTTGGTCTACCTTGCTATTGTTGGGTCTGTGATTCCTATGTGTGTTATGGAGTCAGATTTGATTGCTTTGGTGAAGCTAAGAATCCTGAACCACAAAGGGTTTTTTTTTTTTTTTTTTTTTTTTTTTTTTTTTTTTTGTGAAGAAGCAAAATTTGGTTTGTGAGATATTTTCTTAAATAGATTGTGAAATATTTAAAAAGTTAAATATTTCTTTGGTTTTAACATTTAATAACTCATTTGCACAAATATTTAAAAAGTTAAATTAGACAAGTGACACAAAACTAAACTCTAAATAACTCACGTTTAATAACTTATTTGAACTTTCTCTAAATTATATATATATATATATATATATATACATGAGACCTAAGTAAAGATTGAGAATATAAGTATAAAATATTATATTTCAATATTATATCACAATAGTGTTTTCACCTTTAAATCTTTTCTAAACTCATCTTAGTTTAACTGAATTTGTCAAGAGTTTTATAACTCAATGACACTGTATGCTCTCTTTAATAAGAAGAATCTGTGGGGCCACAAAGAGTTGGCATCACCGGCCCACTTTCGATCAAGCCCAAAGGCCCATGCCGAGGATCGCCTGGAGTCCGAGGACATGCCTTAGGTCCGAGGACAAGGCGCAAAGGACTTGCATGCTAAGAAGATGCGCCGAGGATGGATGCATCCTCGGAAACCCGAAGTGAGGAAATACGCAAGCTGCAGCCCGACAAGAGGAACCTCCCAGGGAATCCAAGAAGGACCTGGCAGGTGCCGAGCACCGGACATGGAAGCATGGTGGAGGTGCAAGTCCCAGACGAACTGTCACCTCCACATTAAATGCCCTCAACTAACGTCCTGGCCGCATTAATGAGGATAGGACCTCTGAACAGCGCCACCTTGGGCGCCGCAACCCGCAGAGAGATAGGAATGCGGCTGATAGGACAAGCACTCAAGTGGAAACCGGATTGATCGACAAATGTAGGGCTAAGATCATCTGAGGAAGGGATATATAATGTAGGAAGTCCCCACTAAGGGGGGGACGGGAGGGAGAATCGGAGAGACAGACATGCTGTAACAGTGCATTTTCTTTGGTAGACTGTGAAGCTCATTTGAATAAGATAGGAACCATTGCTGCCTTTCCAACTCGTCCGAGGAGCCCTGTTGTGTCTCCCCAGCTCGTACTAAGACTACCACAGTCCACGAATAACCATGCATGGCCGTTGTGTCCTTCACTAGGGCCTAGATCTTGAGCCCACTCTCTACAAATTCATTGTCGGGGGCCCACCTCCGAAAAAGGAGCCCCTACAATTGGCGCTGTCTGTGGGAAGAACTTATGCGCTAGCATGAACGACAGTCAAGCATGGTAGGATCAGGCCCTCACCAAAGTACTCCCAATCGACCCGAACCGGCGAAGTCGCGGCATCAGGGCAACTATGGCGACCCGGGGGGCGGTCAGAACGACAATGGGCGATTTCGGGAAGGAAGCATGCATACTTCAACGACGGGCGGAAGCCAAACCCGCCGGGAGGGGCACGTTCCCCAGGAACGCGGCGACGGCCAGGCCGCGCGATCACAAGAGGCCCACAGCCACGCCTCCCAAAGAAGGGATGACAAGGTGGCCATGCAGCGTGAGATAGATGATCTCAAGAGGAAGCTACGCCGTGTGCAGCGAAGAAGGTCCGAGCCCAGCCCCGATCCATTCTCCGAAGACGAAAGTGACGATGAATACAGGCAAAGGTCAAGGACGCCCCCCAGCGAGACTTTCTCCCACGAGGAGGAGCGCTACCAGAGGCGTGGGCGTACCAACCCAACCCCCAGGGGCTTGGGAGGCGACGCCATGAGCAGGGCGCTGGACCAGCTCTCCAGGTCGCCCTTCATGCGTCGCATAGAGGAGTCGGAACTGCCTCGGCGGTTCCAGCAGCCAACCTTCATCGCCTACAACGGCAAGACGGACCCCGTGGAGCACGTGAGCCAATTCAACCAAAGAATGGCCGTCCACTCTAAGAATGAAGCGCTGATGTGCAAGGTCTTCCCGTCCAGTCTGGGACCTGTGGCAATGAGGTGGTTCAACGGTCTAAGGTCGGGCTCCATGGACTCGTACAGGCAGCTGACCCAGGCTTTCGGTTCCCGCTTTGTCACAAATAGCAGGCCTCCTCGGCCCATGAGCGCGTTGTTATCCCTGTCCATGCGCGAGGGGGAGACCCTCAAAGCTTATTCGGACAAGTACTGGGAGATTTACAACGACCTGGACGGCAAATACGATGCTGTCGCAATCAATACATTCTAGAACGGACTACCGATGGGACACGGCCTGAGGAAGTCCTTAACTGGTAAGCCCGCCACCAGCGTGCGGCAACTGATGGATCGGATCGACAAGTACAAGCGGGTAGAAGAGGACCTGCTACAGGGCAAGGGCAAGGAGAAGGTTATCCCCTAGGAGAGGAGGGATTTCAGGTCGGACCGTTATGATAACGCCCGTCCGAGGAGGGATTTCGGTGGGCAGTCTGGAACAACTACCACCCAAACGATCGGCGCTGTGTTCCGAGAACCCGTACACCGGGTGCTGGAGCAGATAAAGAACGAACTGTACTTCAGATGGCCAGCCAAGATGGCTGGGGAGCCTGCCAAGCGCAATCAGAGCCGCTACTGCCAGTACCACCAGGACTACAGGCATAATACGGAGGACTGCAGGAACCTCTGGAACCACCTGGACCAGTTAGTCCGGGAGGGAAGGTTGAAGCACCTCCTCCACCATTCCAGCGGCCAGCAAAACCAGAACTTCCAAGAACCCCGGAGGGACCTCGATATGGGGCGACCCACGGGAACGATCAATGTCATCCTGGCGGCACCAGGAAGGACAGGCACGCAGCCCACGAGGGTGCTGTCTATAGTCCGACAGCCCGCCGAGGATTCCTGGACGGGGCTGAAGAGGGCCAGGAGGAGTTGCCCACCAGTCTTGAGTTTCTCGGAGGAAGACAAGGCGGGGACCGCCCAGCCCCACGATGACGCTCTAGTCGTCACCCTCAGAATCGGAGGATACGACGTGAGAAGGGTGATGGTGGATGGGGGCAGCGCGGCCGAGGTCATGTACCCAGACCTCTACAAGGGGCTGGGGCTAAAACCGGAGGATCTGACACCCTATAGCTCCCCCCTAATGACTTTCGACGGGAAACTCGTCACCCCAAAGGGCATGATAAGGTTGCCCATACCGACGGGCCCAGAAGTGGTGGAGGTGAACTTCGTGGTGGTGGACACATACTCTCCTTACACGGCCATCGTGGGGAGGCCCTGGCTCCACACCCTAGGGGGAGTTGCCTCCACCTTGCATCAGAAGGTGAAATTCCCGTCCGGGGATCAGGTCCTAGAGATCCGAGGATGCCAGCCCACGGCTAGGTAGTGCACGGTCGCCGCAATATCCTACCGGCTTGATGCACAGCCCTCGGCTCACGCCGAGGAGATATTATAGCAGTCAAAGGCCCCGGCGGCGCCTCCTAACGCACCTGCCGAGGGTGCCGTGTGCGAGAACCTGGAAAAGGTGCTGATCGGCGATAGCCCGGAAAGGTTCTTCCAGGTCGGAGTCCAACTGCCTCCGCAAGAAAAGGAGGAATTGCTTGAGTTCCTCAAAAGGAACCTTGACGTGTTCGCATGGGACCCCTGCGACGCTCCTGGGATTGATCCCTCTTTCATCTGCCATCACCTCAATGTCAACCCATCCGTGGTTCCGAGGCAGCAGCCGCCTCGGCGCCCGTCGAAAGAACACGCTGACGCGATCAAGGAAGAGGTCAACAAGCTTAAGCGTGCAGGAGCCATCAAAGAAGTCTTTTACCCTAAATGGTTGGCCAACAAAGTGGTGGTCAGGAAGAAGACTGGAAAGTGGAGAGTCTGTGTGGACTTCACCGACCTGAACAAAGCGTGTCCGAAGGACCCCTTCCCAATGCCACGGATAGACCAGCTGGTAGACGCCACGGCGGGCCATCCTCGGATGAGCTTCCTTGACACCTTTCAGGGCTACCATCAGATACCGCTGGCCCTGGAAGACCAAGAGAAGACAGCCTTCGTCACACCCATCGGAAACTACCACTACAAGGTCATGCCGTTTGGCCTGAAAAACGCAGGATCCACCTACCAAAGGATGATGACAAGAATGTTCGAGCCAATGTTGGGCAAAAGCATCGAGGTCTACGTCGACGATATGGTGGTAAAGAGCAAGCAGGAGTCCAAGCACGTAGAGGACCTCGGCTTCACGTTCGACGTCCTGAGGAAGCACAGGCTGCGCCTTAACGCCTTAAAGTGCTCTTTTGGCGTCAGCTCTGGCAAATTCTTGGGGTACATGATCACCCACCGTGGGATCGAAGTTGACCCCGACCAGATCAAGGCCATACACAATTTGAAGCCTCCCCGGAATCCCAAAGAGATCCAGAAGCTTGCCGGGATGATTGCAGCGCTGAACCGGTTCATTTCCAGGTCAGCTGACAGGTGCAGGCCCTTCTACCGCCTGATCAACAAATGGAAAGGATTTGAATGGTTCGAGGAGTGCGCCGAGGCTTTCCAGCAACTCAAGGACTATCTATCTCGTCCGCCTATCATGTCCCATCCAGAGGCCGATGAGGTCCTATACGCATACCTCGCTGTGGCACCCCACGCGGTAAGCCTAGTATTGATACGAGAAGACGGCGGCATTCAAAAGCCAGTTTACTACGTCAGTAAGTCGCTCCACGAAGCGGAGGTGAGGTACCTGCCCTTGGAGAAGGCTATCCTGGCGGTGGTCCACGCCACGAGGAAGCTCCCCCATTATTTTCAAGCTCACACCGTGGTCGTCCTAACCCGATTGCCTTTAAAATCTATGCTGCGAACCGCCGACTACACGGGAAGAATCGCGAAGTGGAATACGATTCTAGGGGCTTTCGACATCAGGTACATGCCTCGGACCTCCATAAAAGGCCAGGTTCTGGCAGATTTGACAGCAGAGTTCGCCGAGCCAGCTGTGGAGGTCACAGCCGAGGAGGGAAATCATGGTGAGAAGCTAGTTGGGGCAGTCTCCACCTCTGAGGCACCATGTTGGAAGGTATATGTCGATGGCGCGGCTAACCAGCGAGGTTCAGGAGTGGGACTAGTCCTGGTGTCCCCTGAAGGTCACGTCATGGAGAAGTCCCTGAGACTCGGATTCGCGGCCACAAACAACGAGGCCGAATACGAGGCATTAATACAAGGAATGACCATGGTGCAGAAGATGGGAGGAAAGTCAATAGAGGTGTTCTCGGATTCCGGGTTAGTGGTAGGACAGGTGAATGGGGAGATGGAGGCCAGGGATCCACGAATGCAAGAGTACCTGAGCCAAGTTAAGCGCTTGCAGTTGGGGTTTGGCCCTTACAGCTTGTCTCACATCCCCAGAAGCGGGAACAGCCACGCCGACTCGTTGGCCACGCTCGCAACCTCCTCGGCAAGGTCTCTGCCTCGGACGATACTTGTGGAGCACTTGGGAAGGGCAAGTGGAGCGCCAACGGGAGGAATCCCCATCCACCAGATTGAAGCGGGTCCCAACTGGATGGACCCCATAGTGGGATTTCTCAAGGATGACATCCTGCCTGAGGACAAGTCAGAAGCTGAAAAAATCAGGAGGAAAGCCACTCGATTCTGGTTGTCCGAGGACCATAAGCTGTATAAACGCTCCTACTCCGAGCCATACCTGCTATGTGTTCACCCTGGAGCGACGGAATCGCTACTCGAAGAGCTGCATGAGGGAATATGCGGAAGCCACACAGGGGGGAGATCCTTGTCCCACCGAGCCATCACGCAAGGCTACTGGTGGCCGGGGATGCAACAGGAGGCCCAGGAATATGTCAAGAAGTGCGACCAGTGCCAGAGATTCGCCCCGAGTATCCATCAGCCAGGAGGGGTCCTCAATCCCTTGTCCAGCCCGTGGCCATTCGCCCAGTGGGGTTTGGACATTGTGGGGCCTTTCCCCAAGGCGCCAGGGAATAAGAAATATCTGTTGGTGGCCACGGACTACTTCACCAAGTGGGTCGAGGCCGAGCCGCTGGCCAATATTAGGGACGTGGACGTCAAAAAATTCCTCTGGAGGAACATTGTTACGCGATTCGGGACCCCTCACACCCTCATCTCGGACAACGGGCTCCAATTTGACAGCAAAGCGTTCAGGGAGTACTGTAGCGAACTTGGAATCACAAACAGATACTCGACGCCGGCTTACCCGCAGGGGAACGGACAGGCAGAGGCCGTCAATAAGGTCATTGTGAATGGGCTTAAGAAAAGGCTGGACGACGCCAAGGGGAGATGGGTAGAAGAGTTATCCTATGTGCTATGGACGTACCGCACCACGCCTCGACGATCAACGGGGGAAACGCCTTTCGCCATGACTTATGGCGCCGAGGCAGTGATCCCCCTGGAGACAAATCTCCCGACGCTAAGGACGAGCTCCTTCACTCCAGCCAGCAACGACAGGCTGCTGGAGCGGAGCCTGGACCTGGTGGACGAGCGAAGGGAGCGAGCAATGATACAATTGGCCCACTACCAGCAGAAGCTCAAACAAGGGTACGACGCTAACGTTAAGCTCAGACCGCTAGCGCCAGGGGACCTGATGCTAAGGAAAGTTGTTGGGGCGGCTAAGAATCCCTCTTGGGGAAAGCTGGGACCCAACTGGGAAGGGCCCTACCGGATTACCTCAGTAGCCGGGATAGGGGCGTATTACTTGGAGGACCTAGATGACAGGCCTGTACCTCGTCCATGGAATGTAAATAACCTGAAAAGGTACTACTATTAATAAAGGAACTATTTCAATTAACGTTATTGGCTTCTTTTGCTTACGTTCTACGCCTCCTAACCAGTTTGAAAAGAAAACTAAGTGTTAGACAGAACCAAGGAACTGCATGGTCCTCGGACTCAGTCCTATGGGGAAACTAACCAATTTAAAAAAAAAAAACTAAGTGTTAGACAGAACCAAGGAACTGCATGGTCCTCGGACTCAGTCCTATGGGGAAACTAACCAATTTAAAAGAAAACTAAGTGTTAAACGGAACCAAGGGACTGCATGGTCCTCGGACTCAGTCTTATGGGGAAACTAACCACTTGAGAATGCTAAGCGCTAGACAGAGCCAAGGAACTGCATGGTCCACGGACTCAGTCCTATGGGGAAACTAGCTGCTTCAGAAAACTTAAGTGTTAGACAGAACCAAAGAACTGTGTGGTCCTCGGACTCGGTCCTGTGGGGAAGCTTTCTACTTCAAAAGAACCTTAGTGTCTGCTTCGTAAAATCTGCCTATTCCTTAGGACGCGCTATAGAACTGATACAACCCATGATTGGCAGGGATGTAATGTACGTTGTAAGCCATTTCACGAAAAAAAACTTTTCCCGGCCCAAAATCTTAAGTTACGGACCACGATTGGCAAGCAAAAAATGAATAATATACAAGCAAGGAAACAACCACGACGCAGAAAAAGAAACAAAGCTTTCATTTCATTAAGTTCAAAATATTACACAAAAGGAGTTCCCCAAAACAAAAAAAAAGGGGAGAAAAAGAAGAAAGGAAGAAGGGACGCCTCAGTCTAGTCGCCCGCTTCGCTGGGAGGCTCGGCGGGAACAGCCACCCCCTCAACAGGTGGGGCCTGGGTGTCAGGGGCGGATTCCTCGACCTGCTGGGGATGGTCCTCATCAGAGCCGCCGCCCAATTCAATCACCGGGGAGGGATCACTCCCTTGAACTGGCTCGCCAATGGCCTCAGCATCCAGGGCCCCCTCCCCTGGAGTTGCAGGAGTTTCCACGGTGGCCTCCTCGACCTCTGACCCACCTGCGACAGCCTCGCGGATGGCGAGGGGATAGTATACACCCTCCTCCCTCCACAGAACAGAAGAGGCCTCCACCCCGGCTTGCCTCAGGGCCTCGTGCCAAGTTTCTGAGCAGTAGTGCCGGCATAACCCGAGGACTTGGGATTTATACTCAGCTGCTGCCTCAGCTGCCCCTGCCTCAAAGGCAGCCTCCTCGGCGGCCTCCTTACTTGCCAGGGCCTGCTCCCTCCCCCTCTCCGCTTCGAGCCTGGCCTCTTCGGCAGCAGCCTTCTCCTTCTGGAGGTCGTCTATCAGCTCTCGGGCGATCCTGAGCTGCTCGTCGACCTTACCCAGGCGCCTCGTCTGCTCCACGGCCTGCCTCTGGGCGCCCTCAAGGCCGGATATCGCGTTGTCCCTTTCTTTGGCCATCTCCTTCAGCTGCTCCCTGGCCTTGGCAAGATCTTCCTCGGAGACCTTGAGGACCTTGGTGGCCTGCAGGCGCCTCTCACGCTCAACGTCCATGGCCCTCCCATGGTCGTTGGCCGCCTCCTCCAACCTGAAGGTTGCCTGGACAGCCTGCCAAATGAAACAGGTACAAAGCGAAGTTAGCTCACAGAGAAAGAAAGACAAAACTAAAAAAAAAAAAGAAAAAAAAAAAAGAAGAAAAGATAAAACACGAGCGTCCGAAATCTTACCATCCCCAAGTACCGCTTGAGGCAGAGGAAGACCTCCCTACTCCTCATGGCTCCAAGCTGCGCCATGTCCGCAGGGAGCAGTAGGCACCTCTCCACCGCGTCGGCCACATACGCGCCCTCGCCCTCTTTGAAATCCCTAAGGGAGGCGTCGTCCCTCAGAGGGCTCCCGCGGAGCATTGGGGCGGGGAGCCACGCCTCGGCCGGAGGCTGGTCCTCGACCTGCTTCTCCTGGTCCTTGTGGTCGATCTTCAGCTGCTTCGATGGCCGCCGGGCATCGTCGCCCTCCCGCGTGGGCCCGGACTTCTCCTCCATGACCCTCTTGCCCTTATCCTTCTTCTGCTTGGGGTCGGCAAGTTCGCGCCTTGACGGAGAAGTCGTCTGAGGCGGAGAAGGGGGTAGCCGAGACTGAGAAGAGCTCGACCTGGTATGGGCAGTGCGGGTCTTGGGGGAAGGAGGAGGCAGCTTCGGCTTAGACTTCCCAGGCTGTCCCTCGAGCAATTCAGACAAACTGGGTCGGGGCTTCTTTTTGTAACCCATCTTGGACCGAGTAGATGGCCCAGATTCCTGAAGCTCTGCTTCGGACGAGCGAGGATCGCCCAAGTCTCCGGAGGGGTCCTCGGACTCGTGGAGTTGCTCGAAGACACTGAAATCCTCCTCGGCAAAACCAGGGTCGGCTGTTTCCCCCTCTCTCTCTATATCCTCTCCCGCGGCCTCTAAGGATGTAAGGGAAGGGGGGGGATCGCTACGGTGACAGCTTCTGAAGTAGAGGGACCCTCGGGAAACTTAAATCCGTCCGCGGTCACTTCTATCTTTGACAGCCGAGGATCGTTTGCCCTGATCACGTACTTGGGGGCCGCAAACGACTTTTGGATTGGGGTGTACTTCAAAATCTTGTGAGCCGCCCTGACCTGGTGGTCTGCCTCGTTTTCGAAATCCGCCGACTTGAGCACCTTCTGTAGATCTTCCCTGTTAACCAGGTTGAAGTTGGGCTCGAGGGTGTGCGGATCTGCAAAAAGAAAACACATCCACGTTAGTTGCCAAACTGAGCAAAGGGGAATGATGCGATAAACAAGGTGGAACCTTCAAACCCCCTCCTATTCCCACTGCCCCACCTGGTGTCCCCTCCGTCGTCGGGCAGTGAAGGCCATCATGCCACTCTCTAGACACAATGAGAAAGTCTTCGTTCATCCCCTTGTTGGACTCGGGGAGACACTGGATGAGCCGGACTCTGTCGTCCCTCGTCCTCATATAGTAGGACTTGCCCTTCAAATGTTGAAGATTGTAGCAGTAATTTACGTCGTGATGGGTCAGCCTCAGACCCATCTCCTCGTTTAGGGTGTCCACACAGCCCAGAATTCTGAACATGTTAGAGGCACACTGGGTGGGGGTTAACCGGAAGTATATAAGGTAGTTCCTCATCACAGGCCCCATGGGGATCCTCAGCCCCCCTTCAAGGAAGGCGATAATGGGAATCGCCACCTCGCCCGTCCGCCTCCGGAGCAACCACTCCCTATACTCACAATACCTCAAGCCCACGTTGGCCGGTATCTTGCATCGGTCGACGAATTCCTCCATCGCCTCCTCAGTAAAAACGTATTTCTTAAGTCTACCCATCCCAAACAACGCCTTAAGGGGACTAAAAGGGGAAAGCAAATCAAAGATGGAAGAGAGGGAAAGAAAAAGCTCAGAGAGGGATAGAGCGACTTACAGGAATGAGGAAGAGCTTCTCGGATTGACTTTTTATGCTGGAAGTGTAGGTGAAGATTTGGCTGGACTCTGGTAGAAGGCGCAAGAGCTTGTGACTGCGAATGAGAAGGGAAAAAGCAGTTCAAATGGGTATTTATACCCTCGGCGGAAGAGCTGCGCGAGTTCTCCCGCCCATAAATGCCAGATCCATCCCTACCGTTAGATCGCCATCAGCCCGTTGAACGTGGGGAGCATAAAGCCGCCCGAATTTAATGCAAGGCACGACACCCACGTCGAAGCGCCAGTAACGCGCCTTGAGCAGGCGAAAAGTCATTAACGCTGACAAAGGGCAGGATTCGATGGGACGTGGGACAGATCCGAGGATGTCAAAATCCTCCTCTCCGCCCGAGGATGCGGACAGCAAGATTTTGAGGGGCTATTGTGGGGCCACAAAGAGTTGGCATCACCGGCCCACTTTCGATCAAGCCCAAAGGCCCATGCCAAGGATCGCCTGGAGTCCGAGGACATGCCTTAGGTCCGAGGACAAGGCGCAAAGGACTTGCATGCTAAGAAGATGCGCCGAGGATGGATGCGTCCTCGGAAACCCGAAGTGAGGAAATACGCAAGCTGCAGCCCGACAAGAGGAACCTCCCAGGGAATCCAAGAAGGACCTGGCAGGTGCCGAGCACCAGACATGGAAGCATGGTGGAGGTGCAAGTCCCAGACGAACTGTCACCTCCACATTAAATGCCCTCAACTAACGTCCTGGCCGCATTAATGAGGATAGGACCTCTGAACAGCGCCACCTTGGGCGCCGCAACCCGCAGAGAGATAGGAATGCGGCTGATAGGACAGGCACTCAAGTGGAAACCGGATTGATCGACAAATGTAGGGCTAAGATCATCTGAGGAAGGGATATATAATGTAGGAAGTCCCCACTAAGGGGGGGGACGGGAGGGAGAATCGGAGAGACAGACATGCTGTAATAGTGCATTTTCTTTGGTAGACTGTGAAGCTCATTTGAATAAGATAGGAACCATTGCTGCCTTTCCAACTCGTCCGAGGAGCCCTATTGTGTCTCCCCAGCTCGTACTAAGACTACCACAGTCCACGAATAACCATGCATGGCCGTTGTGTCCTTCACTAGGGCCTAGATCTTGAGCCCACTCTCTACAAATTCATTGTCGGGGGCCCACCTCCGAAAAAGGAGCCCCTACAGAATCAATGTTTAAAATTTTCTCTCTTCAATTATTATAATAATTAAATTATCAGAAGTTCAAAACTAGACTTTTTATCAATTAAATTGAAGTAGGCTATAAAAGTCCCTATCAATTTTTTCCACAATCATGGTCAATAATTTTATGTTGATTATATATACTATTTAGTTGAAGTGGATGAACTTCAAACCAATGCCTAACACTAAGTTATTATAGTACCTCCCGGTACTATAGCCAATAGCCTTATAATTCAATTGATTGTTACCTCCTAGTCTTTCTAAAAAAGACACTTAGAGTTTAATTCCCCTCTCCCTCAAATGTCGAATTTAAAAAAAAAAAAAATCATTTTAGTAAATTTTTCTTTGTAATAAATAGTAAAATATGATTTCACCACTTAAAAGATTAGATTTCCAAAATGACTACAAATGGCCTCCATTAAAATATTCATGTAAATATTTTTATGTTGAAACTACAAAAACTTATATATATATATATATATATATATATATATATATATTCAAAATGTTAGTGAAAAAATTATAGGCAAAAACACCACTTTGGTCCCTACATTTTTAGGGTTACAATCAATTTGGTCCTTACATTTTGCAGTCAATTTAGTCTATGTTATTTTCAAATTGCACTCAATTTGGTCTCTATTGTTAATTTACTAACGGAAAATACTTATGTGGCAAACAGTGTGTACTATTGGCATACTTAAAGTTTACGTGGCATATAAAATAATATAAAAGAGTACCAAATCAGTATTTTTATAATAAATAAAAAGCCACATAGAAAAAACAAAACCTACGATTCTAAACTGATTTTTTTTAATGGAAAAATTAAAAATGAATTAAAAAAAAAAACTCAATATTAAACACATCAAGATCTGAGAAAGACCCGACAAACTTTGTTTGTGTTTGGATCTAAAAAAATGCAAAGGATCTGGATTACCAACAACTGAACAGAGAGAATCAAACCAATTTAACCTTTGATATACTTATACATCACTGAAATGTTTGGTTGCAAATGGATATGGGTTCTTTACTTTCAGATATGAAGAGGAGATGAAGTCTGCAGTAGATTTCGTTGAACCTAAGCCATGGCCAAGCTTTACACAGCCAAACCCCATGGCTGTTGCCAACGACCATTGTAAGCCACAAACGGATGGCTAGCGCTCACTCTATCTCCCCTCACAGGGGTTTCTCTCTCCTAAGCTCGATTCTCTCTCTTTTGATTTTCCTTTGATGTGTGCACTGTTGAGATTGTTTGTGATTTTGTATTACTGGAATGGGGTTTTGATTTAGCTTTGGGTTTGGAAATGAGGTGGTCTTTGTAGTGGCAACTTGTTGAAGAAAGTTGGGTTTTGGAATAGATTAGTGTAAGAAAGGCGAAGACATGTTAGGTCTTTTAATTGCATTTTTTTTTTTTTTTTTTTATAGTTGTTGGAAATGGGAAGGGGAGAAATCTCTAACTAACCGATCAAGAAAAAGAGAATGAAGAAGGAGACTGAACAACAACAAAGATTAACACTTAATAAACCCATTTTGAAAGCCTCCAAGCAAGATCAAGATTAATCAATCTCCAAATCAAAACAAATCATGCCGGGAAAATTTCTGATTCACTTTCACTTCCTGGATCTTTTGCAAACCTTCGATGTTTGTGTGTCTGGATTGCAAGAAAATGAAAGAAAATCATAATTTACTTTTATTTCATTTTTATTTTTTCTGTTAAAAAAATCAGTTTAGAGTTGTGGGGTTTTTTTTTTTTTTTTTCCTAACATGGCTTTTTATTAATTATTAAAATATTGATTTGATAATTTTCAATATTATTTTATATGCCACATAAGCTTTAAGTGTGCCAACAGTGCACACCTTTTACTACGTAAGCATTTTCCGTTAGTAAATTAACAGTAAGGACCAAATTTACTACAATTTGAAAATAGTAGAGACTAAATTGACTGCTACCAAAACATAGGGACCAAATTGAGACCCCAAAATGTAGAGACCAAAATAGTGTTTTTGCCAAAATTATAAATTGTGCCCACACACGGTGTAGGTTATAGGCTAATAACAAATATAAGGTCATATACCAAATATGAAAGAGTTTGAGGGACTATTTGTATATATTTTTTTGAAGGTTAAAATTGAATATTTACCGGAAAGTGTTTGTTAGCCGCGGGGGGGGGGGGGGGGGGGGGGGGGGGGGGGGTTGGTGGGGGGTTGGCCCCAAGCCTCTATGTAGTTCGGCCCTTACAAGAAGTAGGAGAGGGGGATTGGAATTCAAGTTCTCCACATGGAAAAAGTTAGACAATAGTCACTAAAGTGACAAGACTCAGAGCCTCATATAAATAATGTTAATTCTTCGTTGAGATTTCCATTAATTTAATATAAAATGTTAGAGGTTCATGGGCATTGTTTTACTACACCAGGTTTAAAAATGGGATGGTCAACAGTTGAATGTTGACATCCTTTTAATAAAGATTAAAAGATGACTAAGCATTGAGGCTCCAAATGTTTATAATTTAAAATTGATCAGCAACATTAGTGAATAATATGCCAAAAACTAATCCAAGTCATAATGATGATTTGTCTAGGCTGTCCAATGCATCCAATGCGTCATGACTTGTGTATATAAAATTTGAGCTACCAGACTAAACCTCAAGTGAATATGATCACCATGATAGCTTTGTTTCAACTCCAAGTCTTCCATGACCTTTAACCACCAACATTTTGCTTAGCCGGCAATTCAAACATTGAACAAATATTGCACTCCACAAATCATGCCCTTATTATGTCCCAGAATTACATGAATGCCTGCTGAGCTAGGTTGTACAGACTTATTGCTTCATGTGGCAATATGAGAAATCGGAGGATTCTTGATGTTATAGCTTATAGGGGTACCATGTGTCATCAATATTTTGAATGTTGTTCCAGTTTTGCAAGAAAAAGAGGAGTAACAACCAATAATATAATGATAGAGACACTTTGGATGTTTACAGGTAAATTTCTCCTGCATATATAGTTGTAGGAATTGGATTGCTCAAACAGACCCCCAAAAAAAGAGAGTAAAGACTAAAGAGAAGGAAGAAGTAATGGCGACCACGAACACAATTTTCTTGGTGTTAATTTTTGTTGCTTTTATAACAGAGGAAGCCTTGGCAACCCAACATGTTGTTGGAGGAAGCCAAGGTTGGGATGAATCCACGGACTTCAACTCATGGACATCAGGCCAAACCTTCAAAGTTGGCGACCAACTTGGTATGTTTCTTATTCTTAACCATGCTAGTTAAGAACTTAGCCTTGCTCTATTATTAACTTCATTTGTATAAATCAATTATCTTTTTTTGGACAGTTTTCAAGTACACAACAGGGTTGCACAGTGTTGTTGAACTTGGTAGTGAGAGTGCCTACAAGAACTGTGACCTTGGTACTGCACTAGACTCCAAGAGCAGTGGCAGTGATGTTATCAAATTGAACAAGGCTGGCACGCGTTACTTTGCTTGTGGCACATTAGGCCACTGTAGCCAAGGCATGAAAGTAAAAATCAAGACAGTCACAGGGAGTGCACCCTCTTCTCCAGCATCATCTTCATCTTCACCCACAACTTCTGATGCTTCTGCTTCTCGATCTTTTGCTTCATTTGTTATGGTTGTTGCATTCTTGGCCACCTTTTTGCTCTATGTGTTTTAAGGATATGAATGCTGGGTATATAGATTCACCTGGTACTGTTTGGTTTGATATTTGAGGGATTTAGTCAGTATGATAGTATTATCGTTTGGGTTGAAAAACAGAGGCATCACTAGTATATTCTTTGTTTGATTATGATATTTTAAATAAGAGTTGAATAAAAATGGCAGGGTTGCTTTAACCCTAGCCTGGTTTTTTTTGTAGTATATCAATCAAACTTGCCAGTGAGGATTCTGCTTCACATTTGGTGATTTTTCTCGTGGCTTGAATCATTTATCTACAATCAAATCAAATCAAAATTCATAATGATAGTTTTGAGTCCAAAAAAATATTCATAATTTTAGTACAATTGATGTATTGCAAGGCAGGAAAGATGCAAACGCCAAACTGGGATGGCCTCAACCGGTGTCAAGAAATGTTACAATTTATTGGTTTCAAACATTTTTTCCATGATTATCTACTTAAAAAGACAGATTGAATTGATTAAGATTTCCTTTCTTTTATGGTAAAAAATTGATTTAGATTTTCAAGATCCATTGAACCAAATTGTTCATTTATTTTGTGGGTAATAGTAAGATGGATTTGAATAATATGCCGTAAATTCAAAAATCTCAAAATTTATCAAGTATGTTGTTGGTTTACAAGATTTTGAAAAAGAGTCTCTTAAAAATGGAATGATTTTTTTTTTTTAAGGGAAAAAAATGGAATGAATTTATACAACCAAAAGATTGAAATAACACTTCTTTATATTTAAAAAAAAAAAAACAAAAACAAAAACAGAAAAAAAAAAACAAAAATGATGTAAGTTAAAAATTATGAGATGTCTTGGATTCACGTGTTTTTATTTCTTATTATTTTAGGGGGGAAAAAAAAAAGAATATTCCTTGCCATAAAGGTTTGATCCTGATGGATATAGCAGTGTTCTCAAATCTGCTGGTTCTTTGGAATTGGCTGTCACTCTGTGACTCCGTCAGGCCGTTAAATCTTTTTCTATTCCCAGGTAGTCCAAATTTGACACACCCAAGAAGAGAAAATCGAGGTGCATTGCTTCCTGCTTTATTAAATCCAACACGTGCCTCTTGCAGTTAATAAGAACTATATGAAGTCAAAATTACTCTCTAATAATTTATTAACAAAAAGTCTAAGACTAAAATTTTTCTCAACTTTGTGTAACAATTGTAATTTGGCATAGCGTAATTAGAGGGGGAAAAAAAAAGCAGGTATATATATAAGTAATGGTTAATTATTTATAGTCTACCCCGTTAGAGTTATAGTAAAAAAGATATGGAATAATTTATAAACCTAGATTACTCTTTAATCAGTTAATGATTGGAAAATAGTTAAAATTAACTATTTTATTCTAACTGATAGAAAAAGTTAATGAATGTTCTAAGAGTATTTGTTTGTGAACTATTTTAGGAAAAAATTTATACGAAGAGAGAAAAAAAAGTAATTAATGTTTTAACAATTTTTTCAATTTTTCATAAAAGTGATAAAAAAAACTTTTTAAAATAGTTTATTAACAATTGATCTAAGGGCATATGTTAACATAATTCATAATTAATTAATCAATTTTATTTTTTAGAGTATGAATTAGTTAAATAAGTATTTGTTTATTTGTTTTTGTCATTTCCCAATGCAATAGAACCCATTAAATTCTTTCTAAACAAATGCATGAGTGCACTCGTTAACAAAAGTAAATTATCACTTACTTCTTGGGGTTAAAGGGATTCCTTAACTTGTTACAAAAGTAATATATCACTTACTTATTGGGGTTAAAGGGATTCCTCAACGTTCTAGCACCTCTTACAGTATATCGCATTGTCTTTTTTCATCAACGATTTAGTGACATGGATGCTTGACATTATATGGGTAACTTGTCTTAATTGACGACACTAAAAAACATATGGGTAACTTGTTTTAATGGACGAGACTTATTTGAGATCTACCAATCAGAACCATAAATGTTTGATTTCGTTTCATTTCTGTTAATAATCTGTTTGTTAAGGGCCAAATCAGCGTGGTCTGTTGAAGTCCCATTATCCAAGTGTTACCAAATTTCTAATGAAAATGGATAGCATAACCAATTTACATATAAATATCAACCAACCAAGGGGATCCGAGCACGTGTATTTAAAAATCTTGAAAAAGAAAAGAAAAATCTTGAAAAAAAGAGCGTGAAAAGTGCCATGAAAAGGAGGCAGTGTATTTAGGATTTTCTTCCAGCATTGTACTCTTCTCATTTGAATTCCGCTGAAGTAAAGAGAGTGTGTGTGTGTGTGTGTGAGAGAGAGAGAGAGAGAGAGATCAGATAGTGAAGAAGAGAAGAGAAAGAGAAGCGATGCCAGAGGAAACGACTTCAATTGACTACGTTATGGAGGCGGCTTCTGGGCCCCACTTCTCCGGCCTCCGTCTCGACGGACTCCGCTCTTCTCCTCCGTCTTCTTCCACTTCTTCCCCCGCCGCTCACCGTTCCCCCGTTCCCGCTTCCGCCTTCTCCTCATCGGCTCTAACCGACTCCAACGCCCCCAGGCAGCCTTTCGTCATCGGTAAATTCCACTTCTCAACTCTAAAAACTCACTTCCATTTCTTCAATTTTTATGAATTAAACAATTTCTTTTACAACTCTCACTTTTTTGCTTGCTTCTACATCGCACTACGCACTTTCTCAATATTGCTTTTCAAAACCAAAATTCGCTCTCATTTTTCCTTTAGATCTTGAAGATTGGAGTAGAAAGTGCTTTGAAGGAAGAAATCCACATCTGCTTATCTATGTTCGTAGCAATATTCTTAGGGTTTTATTTTGTACTTATTCGTTGTGTTTGTTGCTTTGGATTTGTTAATTATTGTTTCGGTAATTGAGTAGGAGTTTCGGGCGGTACGGCTTCGGGTAAGACCACCGTTTGTGACATGATCATCCAGCAACTCCATGATCACCGTGTCGTGCTCGTCAATCAGGTTGCAATTTCTCTCTTGTTATAGAAATAGAAACCATTATGTTACAAGCAATGCTAGGCACGCAACTTGTTAAGGTGGCAAATTCTGATTGGAACGACTTTAGTTACACATGCGCCTATCACTGTCACCACTTTTATCATGTACACTTTGTCGGCAAATTGTGATTGGAGCAACTTTAGTTACACATGTGCCTATCATTGACATCACTTTTATCGTGTACAATTTGTTAAGGTGGCAAATTGTGATTGGAGCAACTTTAGTTACATGCGCGCCTATCACTGACACCACTTTTATTGTGTACAACTTGTTGAGGTGGAAAATTATAATTTGAGCAACTTAAGTGACACTTACACCTGCCACTGACATCACTTTTGTTATGTACCAATCGCACTTTGTGGGTTTTGAACTCCCGCCATTATTATGACAGGAAGAAGTGCTAATTGAGCTATAGCTCATTGGCGTGTACCAATCAACAATAGACCTTGTCAATAGTTGTGAAAGTTTTGTGTCAATAGACTTATTGGTATGATATTGACTAATATTGTGGTTTATTTGGTATGGCAATGTTATAGGACTCGTTTTACCGAGGTTTGACTGCTGAAGAATCCAATCGTGTGAATGAATATAACTTCGATCATCCTGGTAAACTTATTTGTGGTCACGCATAACTTTGCATGATTTGTGATGTAATTTTGCTTTTGGTAGTGTTTTGGTTTTTCAAGATCATTTTGAACAAGTTTTGTTGATTTTTGTTTTGGTTGTTGATCGCAGATGCATTTGATACTGAGCAACTTCTGGATTGCATTCAAAATCTCAAAGATGGGCAACCTTACCAGGTTCCGATTTATGACTTTAAGATACATCGGCGCTGCAAGGATAGTTTTCGGCAGGTACTGACTTCACAACATTTTGAACCCTTATTGGTTTTTCCCTTCAATTGGTTTATGGACACTGTAGAGTCACCATAGGTCTGAGCTGAATAAACATTAGGTTTTAGGATTTATTGTTGTTAACTTTCTGAGAGAATGATAAATTGTTTTGATAAAACTCAATTTATAGTTAAATTGAGTTTATCCATTTTTGATCTGCCAAGATTTAGTCTTGTTGCTTTTCAAAAAAACTTAATCAAAATTATTTGCCAGGTAAATGCTTCTGATGTTATTATTTTAGAGGGGATTCTGGTTTTCCATGACCAACGTGTCCGCAACCTGATGGATATGAAGATTTTTGTTGATACTGGTTTGATTCCTTTCATCTGGTTGTCTATCATCATCTTCATCATTTCATTTGTATTCTGTCATTGTCATTTATCAATTTTATTATTAGAGCTAATTTTTTTACGGGAGACTTTCTTGTTGCAATCTCCCTGCTATATTTTTGTATATGTATCAAAAATATGTATAGTTCTTGAACTTAACGTTGCTCTTTCTCCCAACCAGTTGAGATATTTAGGGAATTCTAGAGTTGATTGGGAAGTTTATATGTTGCTGTTCAAGCTATGCAGTCACAAGTCGATCACTATTTGCAAGCCTTTGGGGTGCGTTTGGCATTTGGGTGGACAAGAATATTGTCTTTCTTACTAACTATATTAAGGGAAGCATTTTGATTGATAACACTCAAAAGCTAGCGCCTATGACTTATTTATATGATGCATATCAATCTAAAAATGGCAATAAGGGTCTGGATGAGTTAGGTATTTCTAAACATCTCCCACATGGTGTCCCTAGTTATATGAGTTGAAAGCTATCTGGATGTTGCTTTCCAAAAATTGCCGAGAAGCCTGGGTCTGCATTACCTGTGTGTGGTGTTTGTTTGTGTGATTGCAAGCAAGTTGTGCCAAGCCAAACGCTTAAAGGCTTGACATTGTCTGGATGAAAGGCACCTAAAGATTTGGGTTAAATTGTGTTTGACTTGTGCCTAGAATTGAAGTTCAACCTCAAATCATTAGATGCTCGTCAAGCTTATGAGTACTTTGAGAATGTATTCAACATGATTGGCTAAGCAAAGAATGAAGCCCCATGAGGACTGCATTTTATCATTAGGCTTTATACCTTATGCTATTATATTGTCATTAGATAAAATTGTATAGAGAAATTGATAATACTTCTCATTGAGCAATATGAACCCATGTGGTGGGCTGTTTACATAGCACATGCACCTGTGAACCATGGATATAGTGAGGGAAGATTTTTGGGAAGGTACAATCCCTTGCTTCTTATGAAATAGAGGATATGCAACTTTGATTATGGTTCAAAGTCCCATTGGGGAAGAACAAATGAGCAATGTGATATCAAGGAAATAATAAGTGTAGATTCCACATTAGAAGAACCTTGGTGGCTTGCTTGTTCATTAAGAAAATGAGCCAAACTAAGCGTCAGCTTGACTCATTTTCAATCCTATGTTTCCAAACATTTGACAGACTAATAGAGACTGGTTATAATTTTTATTGTTAATTGCATTTCTCTTTTACTCACCCTCTCCTTCTCAAATTCCTCACTATATTATTTTTGGTGAATGATTGCTTTATAGATGCTGATGTGAGGCTTGCTCGTAGAATAAGACGTGACACAGTTGAGAGGGGCAGGGACATAAACTCTGTTCTTGAACAGGTAAGTTCCTTAGTGATATCTGTCTTTGTAGTTGGCTTTTACCCAAATTTTCCCTAGAGATTTTTAAGTTATAACTAGCAGAAGCATATCTTTCAAGTTCCATGATATGTAACATTATTTAGTTCATTTAAATGATGTGTTATTGAATCATAATTGTATTGGTGCACAAGCATTTTCCTATCACTTCAAAAGCAACATCAGCACAATGCACTATTATCCAACATCCACAACTATTTTCATTTGCTTCTTGAGTTTGGAGTACCTTGACTATCGCAATATGGTGATAGGCTGCTTACAAGGATGCAGCTCATTTATTAAGCTGCATTAGCTTTAATTTCAATCCACCTTCTACACATTGCACTGTATGGTTTTGGGCCTTTTGACATGTATTTACATTGATGTTGCTACTTTGGTAACTTTTGGTTGTGAACTATGGGAAATTTTGATCCTGTGCTTCGGAAGATTTATTATATTTAAACATATGACAATATTATAATTGATACATTGAAAGAATTATGTTACTTGTGCAGTATGCAAAGTTTGTCAAACCTGCTTTTGATGATTTTGTTCTCCCATCAAAGAAGTATGCTGATGTGATTATTCCCCGGGGAGGTGATAATCATGTTGCCATTGATTTGATTGTGCAACATATCCGAACTAAGCTTGGTCAGCATGACCTCTGTAAAACATACCCCAATGTGTATGTCATTCAGTCGACATTTCAGGTATGTGTGATTGTGTTATTAACTTATTATGTTTTTGTACCTTTGAAATTTCTCTTCAGAAAGATTTTGTTTTATGGACAGACAAAAGAAAGTTTGATGGGCATTGCCTAGACTTCTCTATTCTAAGCACAAGACAGTTCCTGTTCCATTGATGGTTCATAGCCTCAAATTATAGTCAATAATGATTGGTGAAGTAGAATAGATACAAAAGCGGCATTAGATGAGGTTAACGTTGCTGTTTAGTAGTTTGAAGATATTGAAAGTATGTTAGATAAATTACTTATCAAAAAAGAAAAAAGAAAAAAAGAAAGTATGTTAGATAAATAGTCAAACAAGTTACCATGCGGCATGTGACCTGCCCCAGGTAATTACCAAATGGAGGGTTATTTTTTTATTTTTTTATTTTTTTTTAAATATTCGAATGGAAAAGCAAAAAAAAATTGAGTTTTAGCAAAGAGTTACTAGAGAGAGAGGTTAGATGGTGTGAATGATTGACTTGGCATACTGTCACTAAAACAGAAAAAAGAGTATAACCAATCCCTTACCCTCATATTATAGTATCATTGGCCTTATGGTTGATTCCATGCCTGTTAGTTTTAGAATGGCATACTTTATTATGCATACCATGTGGTATTCTCTGAGGACTAGATAATCTATCCAGCAACTGTGTTGTGGCACATCAACAGATCTTAAACAAACAACAGGCAATGGCAATAGCACAACAATGGTTGAATATTAAGATTTTGTATGGATTTCTACCGTACACCCTACACTCTGATATGCAATTCAGTCATTGTTTACTCATATGTGTGACCCTTGTTGCAGATAAGGGGTATGCATACGCTGATTAGAGACCGGGAAATATCGAAGCATGACTTTGTATTTTATTCAGATCGACTTATTCGTCTGGTACTTTCTGCTGCATGGCTTAGCTGAAGCTCATAATTGACATGAGTGTCAGTACCCTGTGTCTGATAACATGCATAATGCAACTGCTTAATGTTGATTTTATTTTTCAGGTTGTGGAGCATGGCCTTGGCCATCTGCCATTCACTGAGAAGCAAGTAGTTACTCCAACAGGTGTGTTAACTGGTTGTTCAATTTTCTCAAATTGTTTTAACCCGTATACTTCTTTTAATTAGTTGATTCATTAGAAGACACTATGGGGGAACAACCCAAGTATACAAGAAGTAAATTCCTAAATCTATGATTTTTGTACAATTCTCATAATAGTAAAGCATGTTGGTTGCTTGAGGACAAGTGCTCATGTCTGCCTGTGTCCCACCTTGTTTAAGCACTTATTAAAGATTTCATTTTTCTTAGCATTGTTTACAATCTGGAGAGTGTAAAGTATTTCTGTCCATAAACTTATTTCGTAGTTGTCATTTCATGACCGTTTTACAATCCAGGATTCTTTTGCATGCAAACCTTTTCTTAAATTATAGATTAACATATGTGGTTAATATGTTAAACTCAAAAAATCTTGAGAACCATGTCTGTGCTGGCACACTTTTTGCATTGCAACATTGCTAGAGAAATGTTGACTTGTTGGCAGTTACAAGAAGCATCAAATGCTAGAGATGTGGAAGACCTTCCTGCTCTGTTTGATGTGGGGTAAATGGAGAAAGCGTAATGCTAGGATGTTCTAGGGAATTGAAATTCCTTTGACTCAGCTTAAACTTGAGAACCATGTACCATGGGTGAGGCCTAAGTCTCTGAAGGAGATGTTGACTTGTTGAAGAGGCAGTTACAAGAAGCATCAAATGCTAGAGGTGTGGAAAGCTATCCTTTGTTTGATGTGGGGTATTTGGAGAGATCTTAATGCTAGGATATTATAGGGAATTAAAACTCCTTTGACTCAGCTTAAACTTTTACTTCTGAGATCTGTTTTTGTGTGAGCTAGAGCTCTCAGAGTATTTTTATCATTTCTCTTGTACATGACATGTGTACTTGACTACTTGAATTTGTGTTTTGTTTAATAAACTTCTTTGTTATTCATCAGAAAAAAAAAGGGGGAATTTCTCTGAAGTATTGTTATTCTTCTATTTCAGCATCGGTATATACTGGGGTTGACTTTTGCAAGAAATTGTGTGGGGTTTCCATCGTTCGAAGGTGAGCTTTGGATCAGGTATTGATTTTGGCAGTTTTTAGTTTTCTAGTAATGAGTCTTGTATATTCAAGACATGCCTTGCATCCGAGTATCCATCTTATACAGTAAACATGAAAAATCTCAGATTCTCATTAGCCCGTCAACATGGGAAACTTGTCTTTTAGTATTGTGACTTCTTTTATAATGCTAAGATCTTTTCTTGTTTGTTATATAATAGTGGTGAAAGCATGGAAAATGCCATGCGTGCATGCTGTAAAGGAATAAAAATTGGAAAAATTTTAATTCATCGTGATGGAGATAATGGCAAGCAGGTAATTGTGTTATTTTGTAGAAGAAATAATTTGCTTTTGAACTAGAGCCATGCTTTCTATTCTTTAAGAATTGGATATAATTAATTTTAACAGTAGATTTGCCACCTCGCTTTAAGCAGCTTATATATGAGAAGCTTCCCAAGGATATATCTGAACGACATGTCCTGCTTCTAGACCCAGTTCTTGCTACAGGTACTTGTTTGATTTCCATAAAAATTTATTGTTCTTTCCTTTACTTGATTTCTGCCAATACTGCATCATGTAAGAATAGGACAACAGAAGTGCATTTCTTAAAACCTTTTGTCATTCTTTTTTCATTTCTTTTTCACTTTGGATAAAAGATTATTTATTGAATGGGAGATGGTATATGTGAGAACAGAAGGAGATTTCATAAATTTTAAAGAAAGAAAAACAATTCTGCTTACAAAGTTTGATCATTTGCTCTGTTCTGTCTTCATGCGTTTATACAGCTTTGCCTTGTGTTGCCTGCACATCCTACTCTCGTTAATTGAATTTCTTTTGAGCCTTACATCCAATGTCTGGCAGTTTATGCTTTTTTTTTTTTTTGGGTTCATGCTTAATTGGTGTATTTGCCTCCTATCTTTCCTTGCTGCAAAGTTCTGTACTTGTTAACTGTTCTATATCAGACTTTTTCTATGTATATGCAGAGCTGTTAAGCTGTCCAATGGAATAATTGAATATGTGATGGATGTGCATATAATTTTATAAATAGTGTGGAATACAGTACATTTCATTGCTTAATGGCCATGGTATATTAAGATCTGGCTTATCTTTTAGGGGATATTCTGTGTTTTCTATTGATGCTATGCTTGCATGCTGATGATTAGAAATCTATCTTGTTGCCTTTCTAGGGAATTCTGCTAACCAAGCAATCGAACTACTCATACAGAAAGGTGTACCAGAATCCCACATTATATTTCTAAACCTCATCTCTGTAAGTCATTTCCTTGCTGTTTGCAAATTAATTACTCATTTTCTTACAATGTCCGTATACACCAACTTATACTGTGTTATGTTGACTTCAGGCCCCTGAGGGAATTCACTGTGTTAGTAAAAGGTTCCCATCCTTGAAAATTGTCACCTCTGAGATTGATGCTTCTCTGAATGAAGAATACCGTGTCATACCGGGTTTGGGTGAGTTTGGTGATCGTTATTTTGGTACTGATGATTGATCAGTGATCGTTGAAATGTGAAGATTTTGAGACATAACAGGACTGGCCTATGCCTTTGAATTAGGTTTTTTTATTCAAACTACTAGACAGAAGATCTGCAGATGCATTTATATGAATTTCATAGCAGCCAGCTTTGCTGCTATTTTCCTTTCTATGGTGCATTTATGTTGTCAAATATTTTACTAAGAATCTTCAACAGAGCATAATGAGATGATTGCCAGTTTAATTAAGCAAGTACAGATAAGAAACTGATATTTCAGATAATTCTACGTAATCGTTTTTCTTGCAATGAGATGTGGAGACTGTCCTTAATCATCATAACTGCATGATTATAGACACGGGAAAAGTAAACGGTAATTTGGTATCGGAATAATATTCAAGACAGCAGTTTAATAATAACTGAGACAATGACAACGACAAAAATCAAAATCTTCTTAAAAATCCTTCTGATCATGTTTAGCTGTTTGTATCACAATCCTGCTGTGTCGCCCTCCTTACAAAATCCAACACAACTGTGGCTAACTCTGTCTGCTGTGCTGTGTACCCATGTTCTGCACCTTCTATTATATGCAACTTGTGATTAGCTATTACCTTTGCAAACTCCAGTGCATCTTCAACAGGGACGATCTTGTCAGCGGATCCATGCACCGTCAAGACCTTACATTCCTTCTCAATCCCAGGACCCACTTCACCCATATTTGTTCCTTGACACTCCACCAAACTTTCCCTAGTCACTCGATAAACAACACTCCCTGTCTTGTTGTTCTTAACATCAATGAACCCCTCTTTCTCTATCATTTCCATGTAGGCCTTACCCAAGTGAAACTCAACCCCTCTCATCAGCTCAAAACGACCAGAGATATTCACAACTGTATGAACATCATGGTACTTAGAAGCATACAATAGAACCACATCACCCCCTTTACTATGACCAATAATGGCACTCACAGCTCGATTTGCTACTCCACCAATGTATTCAATCACAGCACGTAAGTCTTCAACCTCTCCCCAATACCTACCATTGCGTAAAGATCCTTGGCTCTTTCCATTACCAGCAAAATCGAAGCGAAAGGCACTTATCCCATCATTTTCCAAAGCAAGAGCTAGCTTCTTTATAGTGTTGTTCTCCTTTGTGCATAGGAAACCATGGCACAATATCACAATCTCTTTCGACCCAGTTTCATGCAATAACCCCACGAGATTTTCACCATCTTTGTTTGGTATTATCACCTTCTGTTGCTTAGCCTTGCGTGCGGTGGAGGCTTCTTTTTGGTCTGCCTTCTTGCTCATGGCCTTCGATGAGTTTTCACATTCTCCTGGCTGTGGTGGTATGATTGCAGAGGAGGAGGGTTGAGATTTGAATTCGGAGGACATGACTGTAGGGGACAAGGAAATTTAAAAGAGCAAGAGATGTTATTGGTTCACGAATCTGGAATGAAACACAATCACTCGATCAGATCAGCCCGTTGAGTTCGCGAGCCGCTACTCCCTTTAGAATTTGTGAGGAATATATTATATTCTATATATCCCTAGGAGTAGGTCAACATTATGAATTTTGGAGTTTGGGTCGCCTTATACTATGGACAAACATTTTTCACACCAAAATTTACCGCTTTTGAGTTATGTAAGGGTGAGTGATCACAAAAATTATTGGGTTTATGTAAATCGGAGTGGGCATTAACACTACTCACAATTGCACATCACTTATGGTATTATGAAATTGGATGTGTTGCTTAAATTATTCATTTAATTTTCCTTTTTAAGTCCGGACCAATCCTCTCTCTCTCTCTCTTTATATATATATACACACATATATGTGTAATTGTCTATTTAGGGTAAGTAAATCTAGGGACTAAGTCCCTAAATATATACATGTGTAATTGTCTATTTAGGGTGAGTAAATCTAAGGACATACTTAGTTGCACACCTAATTTCACAATTTATTGTGAGTAGTAGATACTTTCTACTCATTACTTATTATATGGATTCATTACTTTTCATCAATCACTTACAATCATACACGTCAATAAGTTGTGAAATTAGGTGTTAAAATAAGTGTCCATGAGTAGACTATTTAAGTTAGAAGGTTGTGATAGGAGGAAGATAGTGGTAGACCATTTAAGGAATAAGGTGAGGCTGAGATTAAAAAATTCACTTTTGATGTCAATCCTTGGACTATAATTTTTTTTTTTTTTTTTTTTTTTTTTTTATAGTTTTGATGAGACGTTAACTTTTCTCACTTACATGAAATGTGCAATACAAGAGCCAAGATGACATAATAAGTCATTTCAAAAGTTGTGAAAAAGAATGAAAAGTTACATGAGTGCAATTTTTATTATTTGATTTTGAATAGTTGTTTACAAAGAAGATATCTTATAAAATATTTCTCTCACAACATGTGAGGTCCACGTATTTTACAAAAGGGACATTTTATAGGATTGATATATATATATATATATATATGTATGTATATTTTGTGTTTTTTACTATGTACCACTATCATATACACTATCTCAATTTCGCACCAAAATTTGTATCAGACTCATTTTCGCAAAAATGTCATAAAGTAAGTCAAACTCATATTCCAACGAAAATAAATTTAAATCCTTAAAAGATATTTAATTATCAGAAAGTTCCAGTTTCTAGCATATTATCCATTCCCGCCCACACCAGGGAGCAGGAGCAGCCAAGCTCCGCACACTGTTAGACTCACAATGCCTCTGTGCCTCCTCTCTACTCGCCCACCCTCCTCTCTCACTCTCATCACCTGCCACGCGTCTCCCGGCTCACTGCGCACCCACCCTTCCCCTCCTTCCACGTCATCCCTTTCTTTGCCCCCAACCCCTCCTCCCTCGCTAACCTGCGCCCTCCATTGCCCTCACTTCCAATCGTACGCACCCTTCTCTCTTTCTCACTATCATTTTTTTTAACAGAATAATAACTGCCCACTTTTCTTTTTAACTGTTTCAAAAAATTTTTAATTTTCAGGTGCTCCGGGTGCACTCACGAGTTCAATCTCCACCGTCCGATCATCGTCGACGAAGCCACCGACTTCTTCAACACCCTCGGTGTCTCAGATTTCACCTTCGATACTTGTAGACTGGTACACCTTATAATATCCCCGGCTAATTTCTAGGGCTTTTTGAAAATTCATTTTAATGCCTTTGTTTTTGGCTTTCAGTGGGAATGGCGGTGCCGTGCAAAACTCGCGGTTCGCGGCTCCGCAGAAAGCCCTCTTATCGGGCTTTATCAGGAGGGTACTCACAATGTAGTAGACATTCCTCAATGTAAAGGTAATTTCGCAATTTAATTTTGGATTAATAAATGTGTTAAATTTTGTTGTTGGAGTTTAATTCTTTGCTTTTGTGTTGTGTTGTGTTGTGCAGCTCACCATCCCAACATTAATGCTGCAGTCGAATTGCTTAGACGAGGTAACAAAAAAAAAAAATTATAAATTAACAAGCTCAGTTTTGGTTGAATAATTTGTTTTACTAGGTGTTAAGTTTAGCTGGTGAATAGTATAATATGTGTTTCTTTTGGATAATTTTTAGGAATTACTGAGTTGAATGTTGAGCCGTACGATGAGGATCAGGGAACGGGTGATTTGCGATATGTTCAGGTGAGTGAATTATGCTACTAACTACTAAATGGTGTTTAAAATCTCGTTCCACCAAATAAGGGACGATAACTAATTTTAAATGACGTGACACTATCTAGATTAACAAAGGAATAAAATTTTTGCCGTGAAATGGTAAATTTCTATTTCAAATGACATGCGGGGAAAGTAAGGCCTTTTGTGGATATGTTTTGTAAATGCAATGGTACTTGTAGTTTTTAGAATTTTGGAATTTGACTAGTGGTGTGGTGGGTGTGTGCAGATGGCGGTGACAACATACAACACATCCCTTCGGGCCTCTGAAAGATATAGAAATGGTTACTAGCTGAATTCATACTAATGCTGCCTTGTTCTTTTGAGTTTTTAACACTGACTAATTTAAGATTTAAAATTAATGAACTTATAATTGTTTCCAGGTAAAGTACAGGTCTCTCTGGTTTGGAATTCGAGGAACGAGAGTTCCCCCAATTCTGAAAAACTTAATGCCTTGGCCAATGTGAGCTTTACCAGCCTGCTTTGTTTTCTTGTAACCGTTGTAGGTGTTTTTCTTTGGTTTGTTTTTTTATTATCATGTTTTTGTAACTATGGCAGTTTCTATGGAGAAATGGTGGACCAAAGAGCAATGTCCATTTAATCCATTCTGTGTGGGCTAACTTTCAGACATCAACTAACAATGTGAGTTAAAATGCTTTTCTAAAGAGAGTATATTTTATGTATAGCATGTCATGATTTATTTGTTCTATGTGTACTTTATGATGTTTCAGATTGTCAAACACAATCAGCAGTGGTAACAGTTGTACAATTGAGCATATCTAAAGCAGCTCATCTATTGTAATAAAACCCTTTTTTTATAGTATAGAATTGTGTGCTTTCTGCATTAGTGTCATGGGAAGAAAATGTGTAGAGTGAAAGTTCAAATGCTTTGAATATTCTTTTGACACTGACTGTTAATGTTGGGTTTTAAAAGCCTACGGAAAGGATAATATGTTGAGGAGATGATTGAAATTAAAAGGGAAATGAATATTTCACTTCCTGGGTATACTCTTACAATGGTTAGTATTTCCTTTACAATTATGACGTCTAATGCAGGTCATCTCAGTTTAAGATCTGCTTTCTTAACTGCAAGACTTACTGTATTCTCTTTCTCTCATGTACTCATTTGCTATGCAATATGTTAGGATAGTTTACAAATTGTTGTATTTATTCAAAAGATTGGAATTTGTGGAACTAAGAATGTTTAACTGATGATGCAGATAATTTTTGGGAATAGATGGAGACATCTTTTAGGAGAGAGAGACTTTTGGGAACATGTTGGAGGAATTGATATTGCCTTGGCTCCATCCAGTTTTGGCCAAGCAAATACACGGGTAGATGGGCTTTCTAATCAAGCAAACCCCTCTTCTTATTTAATTGTGCTTGTATATTCTTTCTTTTAGATCAAATATTGGACAGCAATGGACGTGTGGATCAAAGTAGCATCAATTCCTTGAAAAGATAGGATTTATGGGCTGAAAGGCATAAAGAACATGAGTATTGGGATTTAGATCCTGCCTTTTTGTTTGGGATGCCCAAGTTTCTTTGTCCTTTTATGTTTTATTGCTTCGTTTAGGTTTATTTTCAGTTTTTTATTTTAGATAACTAGAACTTGATAGCAAGACATGCATAATTTTATCTTATGTTGACACAAATAATAATAATAATAATATTCAGTCCAATGCTAATTATTTTCAGGCTTTTGATATCTTGCTCCGGAAGTTACAGAAGTATGTTCCTTTTGGTGCATCTGTTGCTGATTTGTATGCAGGAGCTGGTGTAATTGGATTATCATTAGCAGCCACTAGAAAATGCAGGCAAGAACCAAGATAGTTATAAATGTGCAGGGGCCTAGAGTCTTACTCTTTATTTTCAAAATTTCTAACTCATTGTTATTATTGTTTTTCAGGTCTGTCAAATGCATTGAGATTAATAAGGAATCCAAGTTATCTTTTGAGAAGACAGCTGACCGCCTACCAAAAATTGTAGATAGCAGCATCAGTTGGCATCATGCAGATGCTTCAAAGGTTGGCATTTAACCCATAATTTAAGGAATTTATGATAATTCCACATGTGATTAATACTTACAGCAATAATGTTTTTGTTTCGACATGAAATTCTTTTATTTTACAGGAAATGAAATGGTGCTTGTATAGAATAATCTTAGTGTTTGGCCTTTGATTTAGCTATGGAATGGTTCAGGACTAATTCAATGATGTACTTACAAGTAAACAGGAACCTCTTTCTTGGATGGTGGGATCTGATGTAATTGTGGTTGATCCTCCCAGAAAAGGACTGGACACATCTCTTGTTGATGCATTGCAGAATATAAAATCAGTGAAGCATAAAGCTAAATCATCATCTGAAAGGTTGGAACACTTTGTAGTTCCCTAGATAAATTTAAGACCATATCTCAATAATGGTCCCTATAAAGACTGTTAAAATCATAGAACTTGGCAAGTTATTAATACATTATGATTTGTATGTCAACTTCAGTCCACATGAGGTCAAAGATGAAAAGAGACCATGGATTTTGCGTGCAAGGGAAGATTCAGTTCAGATTGGAAGCAAAACAACTTCAGTGGATAGTCAAGCACTACCTGAAACCCTTATTTATATAAGTTGTGGGTGGGAAAGCTTCAAAGAGGTACTTCCTCAGTCAAAGTGCATGTGATACAATGCCATGGAATCAGATTATATTCTGCTTTGATTATACTTTTTCCCACTGCTTGTGTTTTCTTTGATTATTCCGAAGTTTAAGTTGACTATTTTGTTAGCTAAGTTTGCATCAATTTTCTAACAGGATTGCAAGTTATTATTGTCTAGTAAGGCATGGCATTTGGAAAAAGCCCATGGTTATAATTTCTTTCCTGGCACCCAGAGGTATTGATTTCTTCTTTTGTTCCATTCTATCTTGCCCTCCCAACAGTGAATCGATCCTTTATGAGTACATCATCTTGAATGTAACTTTGTGTTACTTGTTTTGATTTCAAATTATATTGCAATCATACATCTATATTTCTAGCCACTTTTTAGTTTTTAGGTAGCTAATTAAGAACTTCAAAGGACTATGTTCTTGTCAAGTTTGAAGCATTAAATATGTCCATGACAATTAATTTTGGGTTATGCTTGCAGCATTGAGGTTTTAGCTGTGTTCAAGAGGGGTCAAGGAGGCCTAAAGAAAAAGAAATTGGGAAAGAAAAAGAAGAAACGCTTGTAAGGAACACTGGGCTATGGATTAAGCATGATGGACTACTATCCAACTGCACTTAGAGTAGACAAAGAAGATGCAACTATTAGAGATGGGCAAATTGCATGCAAAAAGAGTCATATAGATGAGAGATGTCTGAATTAGAAAGCAATTGTCATAGTTGGTTCCCCTGTATTGTTGCATTCAAAAAAAATTTTGTTCATCATTGAAGAAATTTGTATAAATAGAACAGTTACAGTAAAATGAAGTTTGATATCATTGCATTATCTATTTTATTACCTTTAGAATTTGACAAAAGAATCATAAGTTGTAAAAAAAATTAATAGAAACAGGAAGAGATGTGTTGCTTTGAGAAATGTGCCAGTGCCATTTGTATTAGGAGAGACTCAGTTCCCCTTTTCTCCACCCATTGTTCTTGCCAAATGGGGAAATGCAGTCAAAATGTTGTAGGGCATTAAGTCCTGCCGGGTGAAGGTCCCTACAACAGGAGGCACCTAGAAATGGAGCATACTATCAGGTATGTTTTTCACTCATTTCCATTTCATATCATAAATATGGTGTGTTGCGTAAATTATCAAGTTGAAAAACTCACCCCGGCTGCTATATACTTAGGTACAATGAGCAAATGGCGGAGTCCCACCTGCCTGAAAAGCACCATAGCTTTTGCCACTGACATGGTTTCCAACAGTGTGTAAGGCATTGTATTGGTGAGAGGATGCAGATCAATGTACATGTCCATTTCATCACTTGTCACAGCCACTTCAATATTTCCTTCCCTCAGCCAGATCAACCAGTTAAATTTCTCTCTCACTTCCCACTCCTCTGTTCTCCTTCTCTCTCTCAAGAACCATTTTTTCTTTAGAGCTTGAAGAAGGTGAGCTCTTAGGATTATACCATGTACTTCTGTTGCCTCAGTGGCTATTCCCAATGGTGGCACCACGCCATCGTCTACAACAGGGAAACCATTGTGTGTAGTATTTCTCAGTACATCCACGATACGGGCCACCTTTTCCACTCCATGGAGAGTGACTACTGGTGGCTTTGCATCAGCAAGCTCACCAACTGTGAGGTTACTCATCCATGGTTCTGGATGTGCATCCAAGAAAGGCAGGCCTTTAAGGTGTAGTATAATTTCATAGATGCTTGGATTGAAAATGTCTCCAACAGTTTTGGCAATTAGGAGGACAATCATTGTTATGGATAGTAAGAGAAGGTTATTGGTGAGTTCAAGGAATATTACACACAGTGAAACACTCATTCTCATTGAGCCAGCCATAAGCGAGGCTGCACCAAGCACAGCGAAAAGCCCCTGGTCAATATTTGAATAAGACCCTATGGCAAGACCTAGTAGGCGGCCATAACCTGAGCCCATGAGGATGATTGGGAGGAAGAGTCCAGACGGGACAGCAATGCCAAAGGTAAACAGTCCTAAGATGCAATTGAGTGCAAAGAAGATTAGGAGAGAGGAGGTTTGATATTCATAAGGAGTGTTTGCGGAAAAGATGTTTCGGAGAGCATCATCATTGGTAGTAAGAAGTAGGGTGGCTAGATCATTGTAGTAACCATCAGGGCAATTAAATTGCTTGAAGTTGCCTGACCTTCCATTGGTGGGGCATTCAGTTTCTGAAAGGGAGGAATCACAAGGCCTGCATTTTAATAGAAAAGGGAGACCATATTGACAAGCTGAGGTGAAAAGTGAGACAGTGAGACTGAGAAGGAGCTTATGGATTCTTCCCTTCCTGCAACACCATAAACAAAATAATAGTAATTATTGCTATCACAATGAAATCTAGATATGAAAACTCAGGTCAGTTTGAGTTAGGTCCTTGTGACAATCATAGTGTAGGTTAAATTTTGGATGGCATGAATCAAATTACTTGAAGAAATTGGGCCATCTAGGTGTAGCTGTTTAGTGGTCTGATGGTTGTCTCTGTTACCTCACTTCAAGTTTATGTTTGACTGCAAAATGGCCTAACTTAGCCTGAATTGTGCTCTCTTGTTGCATTATATTAAAGAGTTAAAGAGAACGGAGAGTTGGACATGATGCTTACTGATTGATGAGATTGTAGAGTCTGAGGACCTTGTGAAGACAATAGTTGTAAAGGCTTCCCAAAACTCCACCAATAATGCCAATTACAGCAACTGGGATGATATCCATCACATGGTACTTAATAGTAACATTGCTCACATCAAACATAACAAGCCCTCCTGACCCGAAAGGTCCACATTCCCCAGAATTGCATATTTCAATAAAGGCCCTGAGCACCACCACCACAACAGCGGTACTGAAGAATGTTCTCCAGAGGAGGGCACTCCTCCACCATGTAGCAACCTCTTCAAGAGAAAAGAGGACACCACCCACTGGGGCTCGAAAAGCTGCGCAAACTCCTGAGGAAGCACCATAGGTAATTAGATCATGGCTGTCCCTGTCACTGTTGAAGTAGCGAAGCCAGCGCCATTTAAGCCGGTAATTATTAGGCCCCCCTTGGCCTAGTAAGGAGGCAATGCAGCTGCCAATGTGTACCAAGGGCCCTTCTTTCCCTAAATCTAGTCCAGCAGAGACAGCTCCAATGCTTCCAATTATCTACACTAGTGAAAAAGTTTCAGGCCGCTTAGCTAATGAAAAACAAATGTAAAAGAGGAAACACCTGACATAGTAAAGTGGAATCTAACATTGCCTACTACATCATGTACATCTTTTACTCTAGAGTAACTCCTATTTTATTCAGCCAAAAAAAAAAAAAAATAGTGTAACTCTTATTTTAAAAATAAAAAATAAAAAAAATCTTCTCCCCACGGATATATTTTATTAACTGTCCTTAGATTTACTACCTAAAGTTTGAATTAAAAAAAGTAAACATTTACCAATACATTACAGAAGTTTATGTTCAGGCATTGGACATTATCAAACATTGACAGCCCCGAACTCTGTAACGACAAGAAAATAATAATTATATAGTTAATAGAACTCATGAATTGATTTTTGATTGGTAAGTAAATCCCACTGGAAGAAACCTGTAGTATCTGGTGCTAGCCACATTGAAGTGTTCCTGTAATGTAGCCCACTAGAATTGGTCCTCCAAAATCAATTTCTCAGTTTTAGGGCTTTTAGCACGTACTCTGTTACTAAAAATATCCAGGCAATATCCTATATGTGAAAGGCAACACACCTTGACAATCAATGTCGTAGCTCCAAACATGTTGGGAGTATCAACTCCATTAAGATAAGCTTTGATTTCAGGTATCCCAAGCCCAGCTGCTGTTGGCGCGAAACAGACGCAGAGAACAGCAGCAACCATTGTCAGAAGTAAATTAGCCCCAGTGAAATAGAAGAATCCCATAAAAAACCTGCACCACATTAGAAACCAATAAAGAAGATTTGCATCCTAGCCATTGACATAATAGATTACAGAAAACTGATTATAGGAGCTGTGACTGTGAAATGAAATGGTTATCAAACCTTTTCTTCTGGATCAAGTGGACAATGAAAAGAAGCTTGTAGCCAGCAATGTTCTCAATCGCAAGATTGATGAGAGTGGCATTTAAACCAGTAAGAAGTCCAACAAGGAATACAAGTGTCCATTTCAAGAATACATACTGCAATACTTGGACTTTGGATCTGCTTCTCCTGTCATGCTTGAATAGGTCATTCTCATTGATCCTGCATCAAAATGACTTTCAAGTTTCTTCCACATAAATGTTTCTTGGAGGAAGGATTGAAAAGATAGAAGATGAGAAAGAGAATTGAGTTCTAAGAATAATGAGATGGTATGATGTTAGTAATTATTACTCATAGTCCAAGCTTTCTATATAACTCTCTCTCCAACCATGGCCAGTGGATTGGAGGAAAGCGTTCGGCTTCTCTTGAGGAGTGGCTGGTTTAGTGGATTGCATTCTTCATCAGCTTCTACTTCCATGTTTTGGGTGGCGGTTGCTTCTGCAATAAATGGACTTCATTCTTTCTCCATTGGAGCAATAAGTCTAAACACAGACTCTAAGAAGCTCAGAAGTTGGTGCTCTTGGTTGGTTCTGGATTGGAAAAAAAGTGAGCTACCTTTTCTGTTCTTGGGGAATTCAAAATGAGAGAGAGCATGCAATGATGCAGTCTACATGTTTATACTTGTTCTGTCTATTAATAGACACATGATTGTTTCTTTGCATACCTGTTGAAAACATGCATTGGCATTGAGATATGTTTATGGAGTAGGTGGTTACGCTCTTTCCTGAGCTGATTGTGAACCATAGATTGGACGCTTGCCAATGAAAGATGACTAATTCGGTCATTTCCTTTGAAACGTCAAAAATTTTTAGTAGCTAGCCTACCAGGGATTACTCTCAAAATTCTGAGTCAGAAATGGCAAAAATTCATTTTCAAGGGCATTCTCATACTGGCATTTGAGAGTTACATATTCAACGTGACTTGTGCATGTCTCAATTATTACGATGGTGATGCTTAAAATGTAGAATTTACACTTATATTATGGCAGTAAATGAATTTTTTGGGTCAAAGGGACTACTCTACTAGTAACTAGCCTGCCAAAATCTCCCTCCCGTTCTATTGTGGCCGCTTCACAGATATAAAAACTACCAACTATACAATTCCTTTTGATCATAACACTTTCTATCGAAATGCATATCCATTCTGCCTATACTCCTTACAAATTTCTCCTATGTACTCTTTACATAAATTTTCTAAGAATTCTATAAATTTCTATGTATTGTAAATAACAAAATGGTTCTAGTCTCAATTCGCAATGCCACATGGCCAGCTGTGATTAGCGAATTGGATAGATCAAACTGGCCCTTCAAGTGTCTGAAAGGCCACACGTTATCCATAGTTTCATAGCATAATAATTGATTATTAAAATTATGCCTATTTAGTCGGATCAACATGGGTTTATTGACCCCACATATCTGTCTCTTCTTCATTTTCAATATTCCAAGAGGACGAAGTAACGTTTCCTATTTCTCTCCTATAAAGAAATGTTTTTCCTATTTATCATCCAATGCCATGTGTGGGTTTTTTTTTTGGTCTTGATAATGAAATTCATGATGCAGTTGTCCCCTATATATATATATATATAATCAACCAACCTGGAGCTCGATCCAACTTCCTATTATTTGATAATATAATTTTTTTTTAAAATTAAATTAATAAGGTAACAAGCATAATTAAATTTTTTTACCACTTATTTGTTTTGAGAAATCCTAATCTGCTGGTACTATTGTATTATAAACGGATAGACTTAGTGAATATGTATCTGCACAATCATGAGATTACTCGTATTGCAAATTTATAAAGAGATGACTAGGCTGGCTCAAGGCATTACAGAGTTTAAGGCAACTACTTTAAGTGAGGTCTATTTTTATATTTTAAATATTAATAAAAGATCTATTTAACTTTTTTTTTTTCCATTCAAAATATATATTTATAGATGCAAAATTACAAATTAAAACAAATATATTTGATATCTCTAAATAAAATTTGAGCATAAATTTATTTACAAGTGGGAAATTAATGAGCTCTACACTCTAAAACTAAGAAAAATAAACAATCATTGCCATAGCCAAAGAAAAGAATTTTCTTTAACGAGTTTTTCTTTGATAAAAAAAAACTACTTAATATCTATTGATGAATATTTGAGGCTTAATTAATATTTCAATTGGTAAAGGGTTATCTCTTTTCTCTAATGATAAAAATTTGGGGGCATTTTTTCACTGGAAGTCTTAAGCAATTGTCTATTTGTCTCACCCATTGATCCAGCGCTGGACTTCACTTACACTAATCATGAGTCGTAGCAAATTGTAGGGTTTTTAAGCCCTAAAAAACTTCACCCTCAAATGACATGGTTTTGGGAGCTCAACAAGCAAGGGACAACATAAATTTTCACATTATAACTTTCATGTTTAGACAAAAAAAAAATGTTAAATTTTGTCATTGCATAGGTTATCAACTAGTAAAATCTATGTTAAATTGTTGGATTTTTGAGAAATCCACAACATTGGACACGTCACCATTTTTTAATTGATTTGTTTCTTTAAAATTTTTATAATATTAAATATATTAAACCATCCAAGATATTAATAGAAAAAAAAAACGTTCAAGTTGAATGTGTAAACTCAATTGATTAATATATTTAGTATTATAAAAAAAATAGAAGAACAAATCAATAAAAAAAAAAAAAAATTTGGTCATGTGGTCGATGATTCGGTCCACTTTGGTCTATTCTGCCCACTTTAGTCTATTTCTGTTCATGTCAATCTAATTTGTTGTACTTATTTAAGAATGGGAAAAGACAAGTTTGGATGGAGAATACCTATTCTAAATCCAAATTTATTTAAAATATATAGATGATAAAAAGTAATATTATTATTTTTTAATTGTTTAATTTAATGATTTGTTGTATTATCATTTTTTTTAATGTTCTTTTTTCCCCTTATTTGATATTAGTATTTTAGTTTTTTAGTGAATTACACAATTTTAGTATTTTGATCATAGTTTTAAAAAATCAGACTGGACTAGTTAGTTCAACTTGGAACCAGGCACTAATCTGATCTGGAAAAAACCCTCAAAATTCGTCAAAATTGGAAATTGAGAGCTTTTCTGGTTCTTTGACCGTACTGGTTTTTAAAACCATAGTATTGATATGATATAATTTATTTGAAGACCAATTTCTAAATCAGATAGACATTAGGAGATTGCTATAACTATGGTTCTTTTAACCTTTTAAATGAATAACATGAGCACATGAAAGCTTTTTTGTATTGACCTGTGTAGCTCTTCTTGTAATATATAACCTATTTAATTAACATACTATATATAGCAGAAATTTGTTCATATAAATTTATGGTCACCTTTATTCTCTAAGAAGAATGATCATATATATCTGCATACAAGCGCTCAAAATAGTTAATATGACAAAACAAAACTGCATGAAGCTAGCTCTTTATATTGATGACTTTGTTGTGTGATTGGAAGAAGCACCAAACTTTTTACTATATATATATATATATATATGGGCTAGGCTTAAATTATACCTGATGTAACTCTAGGCAATGTTACACCACGTAATAACTTATTATTCAATTCATATTTTGAAAATCCAATTATAAAATTACATGTTCTATACGTTCTTAACATGCATGCCAATTGGATGTAATCTATCATTCGATTTGTAAACTTATCTTTTATGCATTATTGTAAACTACAAAAACTTGAATTTAAACAATTGATTGATGACATAACTGTTGATATTTGATCATCTTTAAATTTTGTAAGTATGAAAAATATATGAAGATAATATAATCTAGCAGTCAAAATTCATATCTAATTACAAAATATTGGGTGGTATAACATTATTTAGAGTTACACCCTGGTGTAACTTGAACCTAACTTTATATATATATATATATATAGAGAGAGAGAGGGAGAGAGAGGGAGAGAGAGAGAGAGAGAGAGAGAGAAATTGTAACTATCCAACGCATTCTGAGGGGTTGCGTCTAGTGTATATAAAACCAAAGGAGTTTGACTTTTGGTTAACTTTATAATATTTTACCCCACAAGATTTTGAGTTCTCATAATTTTACACGTTAATATTCTAATATATATTCCCTTTATCCCAATTTATTTGTCCAGATTCAAAAATCCAAATTTTTAAGGAAACATCATTTATTGTCTTGAGATCTGGTAAAATATTTGATAGTTCAATCCTGCCTACACTAAAAGCTGATTGTGTCTTGATTTAATTAAGGGTGTCCAACCAAACCCAGAACCCAATCAACCTGCCCAAACCAGCCGATCCGGCCCAAGAACCATCTAACCCGACGCCAGTGACAATCGGCAGCAGGTCTCTGCCTCCAAAACCTGAGACCGGCGAGTCAATTGATAGGTATGAGCATGAATAACCAATTTAAACCGACCCAATCGAAAAATACACCATAAGTTGTTGTTCTCTGCCGATTAGAAGGTTCGCCTGTCTGATTTTGTCCGATGAGATCTCGTCCTGTTTGTGGCAACGATTGTATCAGTTATTAAAAACCCAATGAAAGGAGTGAAAATGTACCCAAAACCACTTTACCCATACCCAATGGACCCTCATTCTGAAGAACATGACCTAAAGGAGGACTCTTTTTCTCGTAGATTGGGATTTGACCTCGAGAGTGTTGTGACATGCATCATTATTGTTATTGAGATCCAGTGAGATCTGCCCAGATCTCTTCAAGATCTGGCCTAATCTCGTTGAGATCCGCCAAGATCTCTTCAAGATCGGGTCAAATCCAACAAAAACCAACAAATTTTGGCAAAATCCAACTAATTTCTACAAATTCCGGTGATGATTCGCAGATTCCGACGTCGACCGAGACCCAACCATAAACCGGTGACATCCGACCACCCGAATCGTTGCCTTAGGCTGGTCAGCAACAGGTCCAAGTATCAAAGACTTGAAGTGATCGGGTCGATTCCGGGTTGGGCATAAACCCGACCCGTGGACAGGCCTAGATCTAATGATAAAAAGTTATCATTAAGAGTAGACGTCATAGGTTGAAACTTAAAAAAAAAAAAAAAAAAAAAAAAAAAAAAACTTATACAATATCTTCTCATTAGATGAGTAGATTCCAGTTAACTCAACTAGTAAAGTTTCTAATGGTTGAATAAGAGATTTGAGATTCAATCCCCACCTACAACAAAAACCGATTGGTGTCTTAATTTGATAATAAAGAGCTATCATCAGGAGTGGACGTCATAGGTTGAAACTCTCTTTAAAAAAAATCTTCTCATTAGATGAGAACTTTTAAAAATCCACCATTAATCTACATTTTCTTTTTAAGATTAAATTCAATAAGGACGTGGTATAAAACTCTTGTTTTATACTCTCTAATCTCAATATGCCACATCATCATTTCACAAATAATTACAAATAATCAAATAGGTTGTGCCACACACAATCAATCCTCACTTATATCCACCAGAAAATCAAAGCTTAGCAACGCAAACTCAAATCCAGCTAGTCTTCTACAGCGTTTGCTCCAACCAGCAGTAGCCCATCCGGCCATCTTCATCGACGGTGTCAGCGAGTTCTTGGGTCATATCAAGACCATCATGGCCTGCCAAGAACGCAAAAGTCAAATCTGGGATTTGAAAGCTTCATTGATACCAATTTCCTAGCAAATGCAACACACCCTTGCCATCCCTACCAAGAACCCTTTAATCCCATATCTCTTGTGAAGAATTGAAAATAATTTTTTGTGAAACAAACCCAGTAACAAACATTCACACAATAGCCTGACTTTACCACCCTCTATTGCAAATTGGAAACAAAAACTCACGCTTTAAAATAGGCATATAGAAAACAACGTGGAAGGCTTTGAGGATGAAGAAGGAGACAAACTACAAATAGAGTTCAGCCATGCTCCCCCTTGTCCTCCGCCTCCCAAGAACTCGCCGTTGATGAAAATGGTCGGAGAAGACTATCTAGATTTGAGTTTGTGTTGCTAAGTTTTGGTTTTCTGATAGGTATCAGTGAGGATTGATTGTGTGGCACACCCTATTTGATTGTTTGTAACTATTTGTGAAATAATGATGTAGCATATTGAGATTAGAGGGTATAAAATACCATGTCCTTATTGAATTTAATCTCTTTCCTTTTATATCTTCCATACTTGAAAAAATTTCAGAAGATAAAAAATTAATAATTATGTAATCAGTAAAATATTTAATTTCAAGTTTTTGTAATTTAGAATTATGTATAAAAAATAATTTTGTAAATTAAATAATAAATAACATCTTATTGAAATGAAATTTAACATACATAATAAGAGCATAAAGAAAATACAACTGAACGGCTAGATTATCAAAATATGTAGCTATGACAATTTTTTTGTGAGAGTAGTAGTCATTGTTTACAACCAAATATGTAGTCACACTTTGTCCATATATTTAATAGTCAAACCTTGCCGAACTTAGTAACGTAAGCTTGTAACTAAGTTGAGGCATTAAAGTGATTGAATGTATTTTATGATTTTTTTTTTTTTTTTAAATGATGAAATGTATGTTGTGATTGGCTAGGGTGGAATCCATGCAGTTATGCACTCTTCGAATAGGAATTCATTTTCTAAAAGATCCTGGCTTTCGTGCTTTGGTGGGATATGGTTAGTTTAGATTTGTCCACCATGGAGTCAACTTTAGCGTGCCCCTTTTCCCTTGGGATTTAATAATTTCATATAAAAACACAATCATAATAATTATTTATTAGTAATTATCTTATCATAATGATATATTTAAGAGTTATATAAAAAGAATACAATCATAATAAATTCCCATTAATAATCATCATAATTATTATATTTCATATTTAATATTTCATATACAAACACAACTAAAATAAATGTCTCCTAATAACTATTATAATTATCAAATTTCATGTTTGAATACAAAATAAAAGAGAGAGAAATTTTTTTTTAATCCAAAAAAGAGAGAGAGTGAGAGAGGGAATTTTTTTAAATTTAATTTTATAGAATTTTCTTGTGTTCAGCATGTGTTGTTGACTGGTATAATAAAGTTTGACGAAAAGTTTTTTGAACCAACTTCATGGTGATTTAAATGAACATTTATATATACTTTTAATTAAATGACTTACTATATATTAATGTGATTTATATACACTATTTAACAATACTAGTGTATATATATATATATATATATATATAAAATTAAAATACATATGAATAATTTTATAAATTAAGAATTAAATCACATAATAAGTTGGAGGCCTTTCAATCCAATTTAAAGGCAGGTTTTATATAATAAAAAATTACAACTATTTACCCCAGTATAGTTATAGCAAAAACTGTTTGTTGATTGGCTCTTTGATTTGGGTTCCTCATAAATTAAACAATGACTTCAAACCTGCACTACACAACACAAAATCCCTACACAATTAACTACATGCAAGGATATAAATCCTCTACAACCTTAATTCAAAAATGGCTTGATGACATTTCTTAGTCAATCTCATGAAAGAGAACCTGAATTTCAATCTCATTTTTCCCACTTGTTGCAATTTGTTAGGGAAAAAAAAAAGTCAGACTAGAGAGAGTAGGGTTTTTTTTTTTTACTAGAGAGTTTACCTAGTTAATATATGTGGGGCCCAAGGGCCCAGAATCCCCGGCCCACCTTTGGGCGGGCCCAGGGCCCAAGCCGAGGAAGGAGATCTCCCCGGATGGTCGGCCTAAAGGATTCAATCCTTCCAAGGCCCGAGCCGAGGATACACCTATCCTCGGCGAACCTAGCCTAAACTGGTTAGGGGACAGACTTACTGCATGTAGTTACATCCACACTTAACCATCCTGCCAGGCCCTCCAGGTCCCATCAATGCTGACAAGACCCTTCACTGAAAAGCCTTGGGGGAAGCAACCCCCGGCATGGGAGAGAGCCTGCCTGATGGGACAAGTCCTGAGCCATTAGCCCGGATGGCCAACAGCTGTAAGGCCAGGATCGAACCAGAGGGAGTATAAAAGTTAAAGGACCTCCCAAGTGCAGGGGGGCCTCCTCGGACCCCAGCCGAGGAGCAACCCCAGACGGAGAGCAAATAAACGAGAAGTCTGAAGAAGACCGGAAAAGGGCCGGCCGGAGCCAAACCCTTTGCCCCACTCTCTACAAATTCATTGTCGGGGGCCCACCTCCGAAAAAGGAGCCCCCACAATTGGCGCCGTCTGTGGGGAGGGTTAGTGTGCCGGCTGGCGCAACCGGCGATCGTTCTAAGGCAATTATCGCTCAGAAGTTGACGATGCAAAAAAAAGAGAGAAAGCAAAGGAAAAGAGGAAGAGAAGAAGGGCAGTGCGAAAAGAAAACTCAACAACAAGTAAAAGAAAGGTCTTTTATTAATTCAGAGGAAATTACAAGAGACTACAATTACAATTCTCATTATTTCATAAAAAAGAAAAAAAAATTACAAATACAATCAGAGGCTCAGACAGGCATGTTTTACAAGAACTCCTACCAGCTAATCCTACAATCGGAGGCTCAGGCGGACCGGTCTCGGGACTGGCTGGGCAAGAGACTCGCAAAGAATTGCCGTCAGGAATGAAGGAAGTGTCAAGCCGTGCTCTTGTTGGCGTTAAGAGAATGGGAGAGCTTGACAGTAAAAGCACGGGCCGGGGGGCTAGGGGCTGGCTCACCTTCAAACCAAAGCTTCAACAAAGTGAGGAGCCCCCAGACCCCGGGACACCCTCCCTCGTGATGCTTCCTCGACCCCCTCCGAACTACACGAGCATTGACCGTCGGAGACGGCAATACTCGGGCGCCGGCCATGACGAGAGTTCGCGTGCTCCCTCCGTCGGAGGTGCACTCTGGGGGAGGACGTTAGGTATTTCAACGACGTCCCCCCTGGCCACCATGAGAGACTCGGCCAGTGTTACGCCTGAACTCTGCCGCGCCGGCAGCCCAGTGGGGACTGCGGCCACGGCGGCACTTGGCTCCAGGTCTCCTAACTGCGGTCACAACCCTGGTGGCGGTATCAAAGGGGCTCAGAAGGATGTAAGAGTGTATGTCTGTTTGTGGGGGAGAATTCATTGAATGAGGAGAAACGCTCCCCCCAGAACGCCTTTTATGGGGGGGCGAAAGCCAACGGGGGCTGAACCGCGCGGAATTCGAAGGGGAATCGTCGAGGGAAATTAATTCCCACCCAGTTCCAAGGGGATTGCCAGCCGCCCGCAGCGTGTCGATTCACGAGGGCATTAATGGAGGCGCGTTACGGACACCGAAGCGTCAAACAGGAAGCATGGAAGGCCAGGCGACGCCTCGTAAACCAGGAAAATGGGAAGCACGGACCAGAGGTAGGATTAGCTCCACGTGCGAAGTCACGAGCCGACCTGAGGAAAGAAAGTCCACGGAAAATACCCGAGGATAACCCCCCGCCAAAAACGAAGTCCTCGGATCCGAGGACAAAATCCTATTGGAGGCAACGGTGCAATCGTGGTACAATAGCTCTTGCTCCCGCACCCTGCAAGGGGCTAGGGGGATGGACCCCTACCCGACGTGAGACTGAGTTGCCCAGAGAGGTGAACACTGTGTCCTCACGCTCGGGAGCCACATGGAAACGATGGCAGCAATTGTACCTAGGTCTTGCATGGTCCTCGGACTCAAGCCTACGGGGAGCTGACCACTCGTACTTAAAAGGCAGCAACTGTACCTAGGTCTTGCATGGTCTACGGACCCAAGCCTAAGGGGAGCTAGCCACATGGAAACGATGGCAGCAATTGTACCTAGGTCTTGCATGGTCCTCGGACTCAAGCCTACGGGGAGCTGACCACTCGTACTTAAAAGGCAGCAACTGTACCTAGGTCTTGCATGGTCTACGGACCCAAGCCTAAGGGGAGCTAGCCACATGGAAACGATGGCAGCAATTGTACCTAGGTCTTGCATGGTCCTCGGACTCAAGCCTACGGGGAGCTGACCACTCGTACTTAAAAGGCAGCAATTGTACCTAGGTCTTGCATGGTCCTCGGACTCAAGCCTACGGGGAGCTGACCACTCGTACTTAAAAGGCAGCAACTGTACCTAGGTCTTGCATGGTCCTCGGACTCAAGCCTACGGGGAGCTGACCCCTCGTACTTAAAGGGCAGCAACTGTACCTAGGTCTTGCATGGTCTACGGACTCAAGCCTAAGGGGAGCTAGCCACATGGAAACGATGGCAGCAATTGTACCTAGGTCTTGCATGGTCCTCGGACTCAAGCCTACGGGGAGCTGACCACTCGTACTTAAAGGGCAGCAACTGTACCTAGGTCTTGCATGGTCTACGGACCCAAGCCTAAGGGGAGCTAGCCACATGGAAACGATGGCAGCAATTGTACCTAGGTCTTGCATGGTCCTCGGACTCAAGCCTACGGGGAGCTGACCACTCGTACTTAAAGGGCAGCAACTGTACCTAGGTCTTGCATGGTCTACGGACTCAAGCCTAAGGGGAGCTAGCCACATGGAAACGATGGCAACAATTGTACCTAGGTCTTGCATGGTCCTCGGACTCAAGCCTACGGGGAGCTGACCACTCGTACTTAAAGGGCAGCAACTGTACCTAGGTCTTGCATGGTCTACGGACCCAAGCCTAAGGGGAGCTAGCCACATGGAAACGATGGCAGCAATTGTACCTAGGTCTTGCATGGTCCTCGGACTCAAGCCTACGGGGAGCTGACCACTCGTACTTAAAGGGCAACAACTGTACCTAGGTCTTGCATGGTCTACGGACTCAAGCCTAAGGGGAGCTAGCCACATGGAAACGATGGCAGCAACTGTACCTAGGTCTTGCATGGTCTACGGACTCAGGCCTACGGGGAGCCGACCACTCGTAACTAAAAGGCAACGACTGCACACGGGTAGCTACCTATTTTACGACAGGGTCAAAGTACTGCTTGGTCCGAGAATCCATTCCCGTGAAGAAATTAACTACCTAATGAAGGGCCTAACGGTCGATCCGACCACTCAAGAAGGGACCAGCTGAACTGACGGCCTTCCGGACCATAGGGGCCGAGGTTTGCAAAACCCTCCTCCCTGTCCGAGGGTACGTGCAGCAGGGTTTTTGAGGGGCTATTGTGGGGCCCAAGGGCCCAGAATCCCCGGCCCACCTTTGGGCGGGCCCAGGGCCCAAGCCGAGGAAGGAGATCTCCCCGGATGGTCGGCCTAAAGGATTCAATCCTTCCAAGGCCCGAGCCGAGGATACACCTATCCTCGGCGAACCTAGCCTAAACTGGTTAGGGGACAGACTTACTGCATGTAATCACATCCACACTTAACCATCCTGCCAGGCCCTCCAGGTCCCATCAATGCTGACAAGACCCTTCACTGAAAAGCCTTGGGGGAAGCAACCCCCGGCATGGGAGAGAGCCTGCCTGATGGGACAAGTCCTGAGCCATTAGCCCGGATGGCCAACAGCTGTAAGGCCAGGATCGAACCAGAGGGAGTATAAAAGTTAAAGGACCTCCCAAGTGCAGGGGGGCCTCCTCGGACCCCAGCCGAGGAGCAACCCCAGACGGAGAGCAAATAAACGAGAAGTCTGAAGAAGACCGGAAAAGGGCCGGCCGGAGCCAAACCCTTTGCCCCACTCTCTACAAATTCATTGTCGGGGGCCCACCTCCGAAAAAGGAGCCCCCACAATATATTTTCATGAACATATGCTTTAAATAATCCTAAAATAAATTATTTATACATGAAAAAAAAATGTGAATAATAGGAAAAAAAATGTGACATTAATAATTATACTTTTTTTTGGCTTAATTTTCCTTTAAATGAGTGTTTGTACAGTTTTTTAAAACTTAGATGTATTTTCTTTTTAACATATGCTTTAAATACTTCTAAAATTAATGAGTTATACATGACACAAAAGTGAATATTAGAAGGAATGAGAAATTAACATTTTAGATGAGTTTTTTTTACAATTTTTTTAAATAAGAAGGAGGGCCAATAAGTAATTTTTTTTTAAAATTATTAATAAATATAAGGGAGAGGATTTTAAAAAGCCAGCAATGAGAAAAGGGTTTGAACTTTTAAACTTTGAAAGCGTACTATGTTTTACATGCAAGACTTCAACTTACCCGATTCTAAAAGAAAAATTAGCCCAAAAAATAATTTTAAAAAGAAAAAATTGCATGAATGTGAAAGCATTAATTAGCTTCAACCTCCCTTTTAGATGGATGTGTCATATACTATGTATTATGTATATATATGGCAAGTATCTTTTTAGATTACTCTGTGTAACGGATGCAACTTATTTCTTTCTTATGATTATAAAACCATAAAGTCTCCACCTTAATTTCTCAAAACAAGTTTAGAGAAAAGTCCATTCATTGAGAGAGAGAGAGAGAGAGAGAGAGAGAGATGGGAGGGTCTAGACTGATAAAGCCTGTAGTAGCTTTCTTAATCGTTTTCGTTGTATGCTTGCTGTTTTATCGATCTTCTATATCAACGGGAGTGACAGGAAAAAAATGGCTTCTCAATTTTCGATCTGTAAGAATCTTTTCTTCTTACTCTTTATTCATAGGGTTTTAGTATTTCTTTAATTGTAAGTCATTTCTTGGAACCTTATTCTGGGTATTGAACATTTTATTTTAGTATATATTTATGTAATATTTTTCTTGTTTTTAACTCTTATATTTATTTATGTTATTTCTATGGTTTTGAGTATAATTGTACCTTTGTTTTGGGTGTTTAATGTTTATATCCAAACCCTGTATATATACACCCATTGTTCTACCCAAACATATGCTAGAGAAGTTCCACACTCAACAGTTGGGTTTTCTGAGTTTGATAAATACTAAGTTCTTATTAGTTAACCGAAATCACATGAAAAAGGACATGTCTTCAAAATATAACCCAAGCAAGGTTTCATAAATACAACAAAATTTTTTAAAAAAAAAACTAAGGAAAATCAATTGATCAAGAAGAAGTTGGATTCTCTAGAACTACACCATGCCCAAGTATAAACAGATTATGAATGATCTGTAGATAAATGTAGGGGTGTGCATTGTACAATCAATTCACCGATCTACCAAAACCAACTCAATCCAATTCAGCCTAGTGAGTTCATTGGATTGGTTGTGGGTTAGCCTGAACTTGACTTATGCACACCCCTAAATAAATGGTTACATGTTACTTATCCTTGTAATAAGTGTTTTTTTTTTTTTTTTTTTTGCAATTTGGTAGATTATACTTCAGGGCAATACTTAGATACAGTATCTTAGATATAGTTCCTTAGGTATCTCTCTTAAATTTTAGACATCTATCCATTTAAACATCTCTCCAAACGGCATTAAAATCCTCTCTATCGGTTTACTTTTTTCTCTTTTCTTTTTTCTTCCTATCTCACAAAAACTGAAAAACCCAATGACTAGATTTCTTTGGACTTCTCACACCCAATCTAAAGAAAAACTTCTTCAACAAAATCCATAATCCATAGGTTGTTTTTGAAATTATGAAACACGTTGACTTCAATTTTCATTTAAAATAGATTTATTGGTTGGAGAGATGAACTTTGCTGTACAAAAACTTCCAAGACCTTGAACACCTAATTCTCTCTTTGGACCGACAATTTCAACACTAGAAGCTCCCATTGATGCCAAAAGAGAAACTATCACAAAAATTGTGTTACCACCTCTCATGGATGTCTTTCACTATTATATTTGCTGAGTGAGATTTCGGTAAGAATTAAAGGAATTGCCGATGTAGTCAACGAGTTGGACAGTTTTGCAGATTTCGCTTGCAATGGACCAGATCTGAAGCCATTAGGTTTTGAGAGAGAGAGAGAGAGAACTAAAGCAAGCCAGAGACTGAGAAAAAAAAAAAAAAAGGTCTTTAACGCTGTTTGGATATATGTGCAAAATGGACAAATGTCTAAAATTTAAGAAGAGTGTCTAAGAAACTGTACCTAAGATACTGTATCTAAGTTTTACTCTATCCTTTATCAATGAGATTGGATGACCTGGTTGGATACATGGATGTTGCATAGATTTGATTTTGTGCAAACTGTGGGCTGAACTCAAAGTTGGAAGTAGACAACTGTGTGTTTATGCTTTAATTGACGCATTTTATGTTTTGATGCTAGATGAAGAAATGATAAATTATATTATAGATATTGATGGAATCTTGATGCTTTATTTTGATCATCAATGAAGATTGGTTTGAAATGCTGAAATGTAATGTATTTGAACATGTCAAATAGTGATTGGTTGATAATATTTTGCATATAAATCTAATTTAAATATTTATAATCAATAGTTGTATAATTGAATACATCATAATAATTACGGAGAAAAAGAAAATTAATCAACATATTTTTCATTCTTTACCAAGAACGAATATCATGCTTGATGCACTTTATCCTGTTGTATCATGTTATCCCACTATTCAATCACATCACTCTCCACTCTCCAAAGAAAGGAATTAAACCCCTGTGAAAGGAAATTCCAAAAATTACGACATAATAATAATAATAATAATAATAATAATAATTAATTTATATATTGTCTCCTACGTCAATATGATAAATTGATAGGCAAATAAATTAATAAGCATAAAAATTTCTTACTTTGATGGTGAAAAGTTAAATTCATTTTATTTAGTAAGGTTCCAGTTAACTTAATTGATAAAATCTTTTATTTTTGTAATGGTGAGAAATCAAAATCACTTTATTTATCTAATTTTGGCTTTGAAGTTTAGCCAAAAGATGACATTTATCCTTCTTATGTTTGATAATTTCTACTTTTGTTACTAGAACTCAGAATCCAATGATTTGTCGCAAGTGCTGAGGAGTGCATCCACGGAAGATAGAACGGTCATACTGACCATTCTTGATGAAAAATTGGCAAGCCCAGTCTCTGTTCTTGATCTCTTCCTAGAGAGCTTTCGAATTGGCCAAAAGACCCAACAGTTCTTGAATCACATAGTTGTTGTTGCTGTGGATAATCAAGCATATCAATATTGCATTTCTATACATCCCCATTGCTTCCAACTCACATCAGTTACATCCAAAATTGCAAAAAGAAAAGGATCCACAAGCCCAGATCACCTTACGCTAAAAATAATGAGATTTGACCTTTTCCTGGAAGTGGTTAAACTAGGTTACAATTTCGCTTTCACGGTAATTTCTTTTTTCTTTTTTTCGGTTCTAGTAATTAAGAAGATGGTTATGATCACTATTTAATGTTGATAATTCCATATATATGCACGTTAATTTTTTGGTTGCAGGAAGCAGATGTCATGTGGCTTAGGAATCCATTTGAACATTTCGACTCTGATAAAACAGTAACACTTGCATGTGGTTCCAATCCACAAGGGGGTACCAGTACCATGATAGATAAGGGACTCTTCTTCATGAAAGCTGATGAAATATCCTTTGAATTCTTAAAAATTTTGCGTTTTGAGAGGGTTCTATTCCCCAATTATCTAGACAATTCGATTTGTGAGATGGTAACTCACAAGCTTAAAGGGTACAGTGTTAAACATCTGGACATAACATATTTTGGTGGATTTTGTGAGCCAAGTAAAAATATGAGCAAGGTTTATACTATGCAATCAACCTGCTGCGACAATGTAAAGAGTAAAGTCCATGACCTCAGGCTTGTTCTTGATGACTGGATCAACTTCACAGCACAAGTGTCAACTAATGCTAGTATGGGGACGTCCCCATTTACATGGAGAGCTCCGAAGAAATGCGTGGGATAAAAAAAAATGCTTATATCGAAATTTAGTCCCATGAATTTGCCCTGTAGATAGCAAAGTAAAATGGAAAGGGTCTTATTCCGTTTACTTGTAACATTAATCACGAGGTCAACTTGAAAGGCAGAAAAATTACTAAAAGGACTTTGCACCGAGTAAAACAGTATATATTGGATTATTTGTGGCATCCCAAATAAGATCATAACTATTTATATATAGGTAGGGAAGTTTTGCTTTGGAACTCCAAATAGGTAGCTTCCAATATCTACTTAGTGATCATGAGTACTATTGCCTTTCATTATGGAAGTTTGTCTAGATCACAAATTTCTCCTTAAGGCTAAGTTGCAGACCTCATTAATTTATGATTTTTTTGTTTTTTGTCCACAATTTTATTTATAAGATAAGATGGTGTTGTACTCACATGAAAGCAGCACTGAGTTCTTCAATATATAAAAGGAAAACCAGGTCAAGGGATTTATTTCTCAGCAAAGTCAGATTTGTAGCTCAAAGCATTCTGTGATGCAAATTGGGCAGGATGCCCAGATACTAGAAAATCTCTAACTGGGTATTGTGTGTTCTTGGAAAATTCCTTGATATCTTGGAGGCCTGAGAAACAATCTTTTACAAATTAACATTCAGGTATGTTTGAATGGGTGACAAATTAATCAATTATGCGTGCTTTAGCAATCCATCCTTCAATTAGATTTGTGTGAGCAGTGAAAAATTACAACTATTTACCCCCAATAGGCATAGTACGTTTATCACAATCCAAAAACTACTTATTGATTGCATCTTTGATTTGGGTTCCCCATAAATTAAGCGATAACTTCAAATTTACATTACACAACACAAAATCTTTACACCATTAACTAGATGCAAAGATATAACTCTTTTTTTCAAATACAACTTTAATTATGTTTAATGTCATTAGTATGTCTCCCATGAAGAGAACCTGTATTTAAATCTTATTTTTCCCACTCCTTGCAACCTTTTAATTTTTTTTATTTTTTTATAATTCAATAGTTAAGGAACGGGAGATTTAAACCCTGAAAATTTTCATTAAAAGCACCAAAAGATCCAACCAATTGAGCTACAAAACTATTGATACCACTCCTTAAAATTTTATGGGAAAAAAAAGTTCCAGCTAATTAAAGATAGTGCTTCTCTTTTTTTTGGAGATTAGAGCCATATTTTCTAACTCATTATGTGGCGTTTTATAATGTTATCAATGTTTATTATTTAAATAATTTTCATAAATTATTGAAAAAGTCATATGGCTAAAACCACATATGAATGGTCTCTTCAATCATCGCATTATAAGTTGGAGCAAGATAGCTTAAAACTAGTTTGAAGTTAAACTTTTTCCTTTCTCAATGCAAGAGTGAGTAAGACTTCATCAGTTCAACTATACCTACCCTATAAAAAAGAGAAAAATATTTTACTCTAAGCATGTTGAGAGTTTTGGACTTCAACCACCAATAGGAAGATAACGTGTGTTCTGTCATGTACAATGCACATAATTTACTTAGTTTGTTGAGTTAACTTAATTGAGTCATGTGCATTCCGCGTGACTAGCTGAGTTGTTGACCTAAATTCCTAACTGAATTCAAATTGGGAATTAAATTTGCTCCTATTTATTTGATGATCATACTATTAAATGCATATGATATCACAACCATCATTACCAACCAATCACTCTCCAGATAAACTTCTTTGGTCACCAGAAAAACATGAAAATATTAACATTAAATCTGCAGACCTTCTATATCTAAGGGATTTCCAGACTTACCCAAATGAAATGGAAATATCTTTGGAAGTTCAAAATACACGATAGACTCAAACTTCTCCTCTAGAAAAAACCCAACTAGTTCATTGAGGACCGTTTAATTTGCCACAACTTTTTTTAACAATTTGACTTGATTGCACAAAAATTTTCATATGAATTCACTATATTTTTTTCCCCATATAATTCATAGTTAATTATCTCAAAATTGTGATTAAATTGTAGCACATAAATTGTGTCCTTAGACCCTCACGTGATACTGTGGAAAATGATTACGTAAAAGAGAATAATGGTTAGGTTAGAAAAACGAGTGATTTAAATTTTTCCTATTCATTTTCGCTGGCTCAGTCAATGAAAGTTGATCCATCCTTGACCCAAAAAAGTATCTAGAATCTTTTTTTTTTTTTTGGGAGAATCAAAGCATCTAGAATCTGCTTGGTCATAATTTGAAAAATAATATAACCAAGAAAATTCCAATACAATTTCTATAATTCCACTTTCTCAAAAAAAAAAAAAAAAAAAAAAAATTCTATAACTCCAGTGAACCATAGTTCAATTTAACAAAGTTTAACAAAACAAAAGTGCAAAAAATATAATTGAAGCATAATTAAAAACAATAGATGCTTGGATTGAAAATGTCTCCAACAGTTTTGGCAATTAGGAGGACAATCATTGATATGGGTAGTAAGAGAAGGTTATTGGTGAGTTCAAGGAATATTACACACAGTGAAACACTCATTCTCATTGAGCCAGCCATAGGCGAGGCTGCACCAAGCACAGCAAAAAGCCCCTGGTCAATATTTGAATAAGACCCTATGGCAAGACCTAGTAGGCGGCCATAACCTGAGCCCATGAGGATGATTGGGAGGAAGAGTCCAGACGGGACAGCAATGCCAAAGCTAAACAGTCCTAAGATGCAATAGAGTGCAAAGAAGATTAGGAGAGAGGAGGTTTGATATTCATAAGGAGTGTTTGCGGAAAAGATGTTTCGGACAGCATCATCATTGGTAGTAAGAAGTAGGGTGGCTAGATCATTGTAGTAACCATCAGGGCAATTAAATTGCTTGAAGTTGCCTGACCTTCCATCGGTGGGGCATTCAGTTTCTGAAAGGGAGGAATCACAAGGCCTGCATTTTAATAGAAAAGGGAGACCATATTGACAAGCTGAGGTGAAAAGTGAGACAGTGTGACTGAGAAGGAGCTTATGGATTCTTCCCTTCCTGCAACACCATAAACAAAATAATAGTAATTATTGCTATCACAATGAAATCTAGATATGAAAACTCAGGTCAGTTTGAGTTAGGTCCTTGTGACAATCATAGTGTAGGTTAAATTTTGGATGGCATGAATCAAATTACTTGAAGAAATTGGGCCATCTAGGTGTAGCTGTTTAGTGGTCTGATGTTTGCCTCTGTTACCTCACTTCCAAGTTTATGTTTGACTGCAAAATGGCCTAACTTAGCCTGAATTGTGCTCTCTTGTTGCATTATATTAAAGAGTTAAAGAGAACGGAGAGTTGGACATGATGCTTACTGATTGATGAGATTGTAGAGTCTGAGGACCTTGTGAAGACAATAGTTGTAAAGGCTTCCCAAAACTCCACCAATAATGCCAATTACAGCAACTGGGATGATATCCATCACATGGTACTTAATAGTAACATTGCTCACATCAAACATAACAAGCCCTCCTGACCCGAAAGGTCCACATTCCCCAGAATTGCATATTTCAATAAAGGCCCTGAGCACCACCACCACAACAGCGGTACTGAAGAATGTTCTCCAGAGGAGGGCACTCCTCCACCATGTAGCAACCTCTTCAAGAGAAAAGAGGACACCACCCACTGGGGCTCGAAAAGCTGCGCAAACTCCTGAGGAAGCACCATAGGTAATTAGATCATGGCTGTCCCTGTCACTGTTGAAGTAGCGAAGCCAGCGCCATTTAAGCCGGTAATTATTAGGCCCCCCTTGGCCTAGTAAGGAGGCAATGCAGCTGCCAATGTGTACCAAGGGCCCTTCTTTCCCTAAATCTAGTCCAGCAGAGACAGCTCCAATGCTTCCAATTATCTACACTAGTGAAAAAGTTTCAGGCCGCTTAGCTAATGAAAAACAAATGTAAAAGAGGAAACACCTGACATAGTAAAGTGGAATCTAACATTGCCTACTACATCATGTACATCTTTTACTCTAGAGTAACTCCTATTTTATTCAGCCAAAAAAAAAAAAAAATAGTGTAACTCTTATTTTAAAAATAAAAAAAAAAAAAAAAAAATCTTCTCCCCACGGATATATTTTATTAACTGTCCTTAGATTTACTACCTAAAGTTTGAATTAAAAAAAGTAAACATTTACCAATACATTACAGAATTTTATGTTCAGGCATTGGACATTATCAAACATTGACAGCCCCGAACTCTGTAACGACAAGAAAATAATAATTATATAGTTAATAGAACTCATGAATTGATTTTTGATTGGTAAGTAAATCCCACTGGAAGAAACCTGTAGTATCTGGTGCTAGCCACATTGAAGTGTTCCTGTAATGTAGCCCACTAGAATTGGTCCTCCAAAATCAATTTCTCAGTTTTAGGGCTTTTAGCACGTACTCTGTTACTAAAAATATCCAGGCAATATCCTATATGTGAAAGGCAACACACCTTGACAATCAATGTCGTAGCTCCAAACATGTTGGGAGTATCAACTCCATTAAGATAAGCTTTGATTTCAGGTATCCCAAGCCCAGCTGCTGTTGGCGCGAAACAGACGCAGAGAACAGCAGCAACCATTGTCAGAAGTAAATTAGCCCCAGTGAAATAGAAGAATCCCATAAAAAACCTGCACCACATTAGAAACCAATAAAGAAGATTTGCATCCTAGCCATTGACATAATAGATTACAGAAAACTGATTATAGGAGCTGTGACTGTGAAATGAAATGGTTATCAAACCTTTTCTTCTGGATCAAGTGGACAATGAAAAGAAGCTTGTAGCCAGCAATGTTCTCAATCGCAAGATTGATGAGAGTGGCAATTAAACCAGTAAGAAGTCCAACAAGGAATACAAGTGTCCATTTCAAGAATACATACTGCAATACTTGGACTTTGGATCTGCTTCTCCTGTCATGCTTGAATAGGTCATTCTCATTGATCCTGCATCGAAATGACTTTCAAGTTTCTTCCACATAAATGTTTCTTGGAGGAAGGATTGAAAAGATAGAAGATGAGAAAGAGAATTGAGTTCTAAGAATAATGAGATGGTATGATGTTAGTAATTATTACTCATAGTCCAAGCTTTCTATATAACTCTCTCTCCAACCATGGCCAGTGGATTGGAGGAAAGCGTTCGGCTTCTCTTGAGGAGTGGCTGGTTTAGTGGATTGCATTCTTCATCAGCTTCTACTTCCATGTTTTGGGTGGCGGTTGCTTCTGCAATAAATTGACTTGATTCTTTCTCCAATGGGGCAATAAGTCTAAACACAGACTCTAAGAAGCTCAGAAGTTGGTGCTCTTGGTTGGTTCTGGATTGGAAAAAAGTGAGCTACCTTTTCTGTTCTTAGGGAATTCAAAATGAGAGAGAGCATGCAATGATGCAGTCTACATGTTCATACTTGTTCTGTCTATTAATAGACACATGATTGTTTCTTTGCATACCTGTTGAAAACATGCATTGGCATTGAGATATGTTTATGGAGTAGGTGGTTGCGTTCTTTCCTGAGCTGATTGTGAACCATGGATTGGACGCTTGCCAATGAATGATGACTAATTCGGTCATTTCCTTTGAAACGTCAAAAATTTTTAGTAGCCTACCAGGTATTACTCTCAAAATTCTGAGTCAGAAATGGCAAAAATTCATTTTCAAGGGCATTCTCATGCTGGCATTTGAGAGTTACATATTCAACGTGACTTGTGCATGTCTCAATTATTACGATAGTGATGCTTAAAATGTAGAATTTACACTTTTATTATGGCAGTAAATGAATTTTTTGGGTCAAAGGGACTACTCTACTAGTAACTAGTCTGCCAAAATCTCCCTCCCGTTCTATTGTGGCCGCTTCACAGATATAAAAACTTCCAACTATACAATTCCTTTTGATCATAACACTTTCTATCGAAATGCATATCCATTCTGCCTATACTCCATACAAATTTCTCCTACGCACTCTTTACATAAATTTTCTAAGAATTCTATAAATTTCTATGTATTGTAAATAACAAAATGGTTCTAGTCTCAATTCGCAATGCCACATGGCCGGCTGTGATTAGCCAATTGGATAGATCAAACTGGCCCTTCAAGTGTCTGAAAGGCCACACGTTATCCATAGTTTCATAGCATAATAATTGGTTATTAAAATTATGCCTATTTAGTCGGATCAACATGGGTTTATTGACCCCACATGTCTGCCTCTTCTTCATTTGCAATATTCCAAGAGGACCAAATAACGTTTCCTATTTCTCTCCTATAAAAAAATGTTTTTCCTATTTATCATCCAATGCCATGTGTGGGTTTTTTTTTTTTTTTTTTTTGGTCTTGATAATGAAATTCATGATGCATTTGTCCTATATATATATATATATATATAATCAACCAACCTGGAGCTCGATCCAACTTCCTATTATTTGATAATATAATTTTTTTAAAATTAAATTAATAAGGTAACATGCATAATTAAATTTTTTTACCACTTATTTGTTTTGAGAAATCCTAATCTGCTGGTACTATTGTATTATAAACGGATAGACTTAGTGAATATGTATCTGCACAATCATGAGATTACTCGTATTGCAAATTTATAAAGAGATGACTGGGCTGGCTCAAGGCATTATAGAGTTTAAGGCGACTACTTTAAGTGAGGTCTATTTTTATATTTTAAATATTAATAAAAGATCTATTTAACTTTTTTTTTCCATTCAAAATATATATTTTTAGATGCAAAATTACAAATTAAAACAAATATATTTGATATCTCTAAATAAAATTTGAGCATAAATTTATTTACAAGTGGGAAATTAATGAGTTCTACACTCTAAAACTAAGAAAAATAAACAATCATTGCCATAGCCAAAGAAAAGAATTTTCTTTAACGAGTTTTTCTTTGATAAAAAAAAAAAACTACTTAATATCTATTGATGAATATTTGAGGCTTAATTAATACCTCCATTGGTACAAGGTTATCTCTTTTCTCTAATGATAAAAATTTGGGGGCATTTTTTCACTGGAAGCCTTAAGCAATTGCCTATTTGTCTCACCCATTGATCCAGCACTGGACTTCACTTACACTAATCATGAGTCGTAGCAAATTGTAGGGTTTTTAAGCCCTAAAAAACTTCACCCTCAAATGACATGGTTTTGGGAGCTCAACAAGCAAGGGACAACATAAATTTTCACATTATAACTTTCATGTTTAGACAAAAAAAAATGTTAAATTTTGTCATTGCATAGGTTATCAACTAGTAAAATCTATGTTAAATTGTTGGATTTTTAAGAAATCCACAACATTGGACACGTCACCATTTTTTAATTGATTTGTTTCTTTAAAATTTTTATAATATTAAATATATTAAACCATCCAAGATATTATTAGGAAAAAAAAAATGTTCAAGTTGAATGTGTAAACGAAATTGATTAATATATTTAGTATTATAAAAAAAATAGAAGAACAGATCAATAAAAAAATAAAAAAATAAAATTGGTCATGTGGTCGATGATTTGGTCCACTTTGGTCTATTCTGTCCACTTTAGTCTATTTCTGTTCATGTCAATCTAATTCGCTGCACTTATTTAAGAACGGGAAAAGACAAGTTTGGATGGAGAATACTTATTCTAAATCCAAATTTATTTAAAATATATAGATGATAAAAAGTAATATTATTATTTTTTAATTGTTTAATTTAATGATTTGTTGTTTAATTTAATGTTCTTTTTTTCCCCTTATTTGATATTAGTATTTTAGTTTTTTAGTGAATTACACAATTTTAGTATTTTGATCATAGTTTTAAAAAATCAGACTGGACTAGTTAGTTCAACTTGGAACCAGGCACTAATCTGATCTGGAAAAAACCCTCAAAATTTGTCAAAATTGGAAATTGAGAGCTTTTCTGGTTCTTTGACCGTACTGGTTTTTAAAACCATAGTATTGATATGATATAATTTATTTGAAGGCCAATTTCTAAATCAGATAGACATTAGGAGATTGCTATAACTATGGTTCTCTTAACCTTTTAAATGAATAACATGAGCACATGAAAGCTTTTTTGTATTGACCTGTGTAGCTCTTCTTGTAATGTATAACCTATTTAATTAACATACTATATATAGCAGAAATTTGTTCATAAATAAATTTATGGTCACCTTTATTCTCTAAGAAGAATGATCATATATATCTGCATACAAGCGCTCAAAATAGTTAATATGACAAAACAAAATTGCATGAAGCTGGCTCTTTATATTGATGACTTTGTTGTGTGATTGGAAGAAGCACCAAACTTTTTACTATATATATATATATATATATATATATAGGCTAGGTTTAAATTATACCTGATGTAACTCTAGGCAATGTTACACCACGTAATAACTTATTATTGAATTCATATTTTGAAAATTCAATTATAAAATTACATGTTCTATATGTTCTTAACATACATACCAATTGGATGTAATCTATCATTCGATTTATAAACTTATCTTTTATGCATTATTTTAAATTACAAAAACTTGAATTTAAATAATTGATTGATGACATAACTGTTGATCTTTGATCATCTTTAAATTTTGTAAGTATGAAAAATATATGAAGATAATATAATCTAACAGTCAAAATTCATATCTAATTACAAAATATTGGGTGGTGTAACATTATTTAGAATTACACCAGGTGTAACTTGAACCTAACTATACATATATATATATATATATATATAGAGAGAGAGAGAGAGAGAGAGAGAGAGAGAGAAATTGTAACTGTCCCATGCATTCTGAGGGGTTGCGTCTAATGTATATAAAACCAAAGGAGTTTGACTTTTGGTTAACTTTATAATATTTTACCCCACAAGATTTTGAGTTCTCATAATTTTACACGTCAATATTCTAATATATATTCCCTTTATCCCAATTTATTTGTCCAGATTCAAAAATCCAAATTTTTAAGGAAACATCATTTATTGTCTTGAGATCTGGTAAAATATTTGATAGTTGTATATGAGATCTGGAGTTCAGTCCTGCCTACACTAAAAGCTGATTGGTGTCTTGATCTAATTAGGGGTGTCCAACCAAACCCAAAACCCGATCAACTTGCCCAAACCAGCCGATCCGGCCCAAGAACCGTCTAACCCGACGCCAGCGACGATCGGCGGCAGGTCTTTGCCTCCAAAACCTAAGACCGGCGAGTCAATTGATAGGTTTGAGCATGAAAAACCGATTTAAACTGACCCAACCGAAAAATACACCATAAGTTGTTGTTCTCTGCCGATTAGAGGGTTCGCCGTTCTGATTTTGTCCGATGAGATCTCGTCCTGTTTGTGGCAACGATTGTATCAGTTATTAAAAACCCAATGAAAGGAGTGAAAATGTACCCAAAACCACTTTACCCATACCTAATGGACCCTCATTCTGAAGAACATGACCTAAAGGAGGACTCTCTTTCTCGTAGATTGGGATTTGACCTCAAGAGTGTTGTGACATGCATCATTATCGTTGTCAAGATCTGGTGAGATCTGCCCAGATCTCTTTAAGATCTGGCCTAATCTCGTTGAGATCCGCCAAGATCTCTTCAAGATCGGGTCAAATCCAACAAAAACCAGCAAATTTTGGCAAAATCCAACTAATTTCTACAAATTCCGGCGACAATTCGCAGATTTCGATGCCGACCAAGACCCGACCATAAACCGGTGACATCCGACCACCCGAATCGTTGCCTTAGGCTAGTCAGCAATGGGTCCAAGTATCAAAGACCTGAAGTGATCGGGTCGGTTCCGGGTTGGGCATAAACCCGACCCGTGGACAGGCCTAGATCTAATGATAAAAAGTTATCATTAAGAGCAGACGTCATCGGTTGAAACTCTTTAAAAAAAAAAAACTTACACAATATCTTCTCATTAGATGAGTAGATTCCAGTTAGCTCAACTGGTAAAGTCTCTAATGGTTGAATAAAAGATTTGAGATTCAATCCCCACCTACAACAAAAACCGATTGGTGTCTTAATTTGATAATAAAGAGCTATCATCAGGAGTGGACGTCATAGGTTGAAACTCTCTTTAAAAAAAATCTTCTCATCAAATGAGAACTTTTAAAAATCCACCATTAATCTACATTTTCTTTTTAAGATTAAATTCAATAAGAACATGGTATAAAACCCTTGTTTTATACCCTCCAATCTCAATATGTCACATCATCATTTCACAAATAATTACAAATAATCAAATAGGTTGTGCCACACACAATCAATCCTCACTTATATCCACTAGAAAATCAAAGCTTAGCAACGCAAACTCAAATCCAGCTAGTCTTCTACAGCGTTTGCTCCAACCAGCAGTAGCCCATCCGGCCATCTTCATCGACGGTGTCAGCGAGTTCTTGGGTCATATCAAGACCATCATGGCCTGCCAAGAACGCAAAAGTCAAATCTGGGATTTGAAAGCTTCATTGATACCAATTTCCTAGCAAATGCAACACACCCTTACCATCCCTACCAAGAACCCTTTAATCCCATATCTCTTGTGAAGAATTGAAAATAATTTTTGTGAAACAAACCCAGTAACAAATATTCACACAATAGCCTGACTTTACCACCCTCTATTGCAAATTGGAAACAAAAACTCACGCTTTAAAATAGGCATATAGAAAACAACGTGGAAGGCTTTGAGGATGAAGAAGGAGACAAACTACAAATAGAGTTCAGCCATGCTCCCCCTTGTCCTCTGCCTCCCAAGAACTCGCCGTTGATGAAGATGGCCGGAGAAGACTATCTAGATTTGAGTTTGTGTTGCTAAGTTTTGGTTTTCTGATAGGTATCAGTGAGGATTGATTGTGTGGCACACCCTATTTGATTGTTTGTAACTATTTGTGAAATAATGATGTAGCATATTGAAATTAGAGGGTATAAAATACCATGCCCTTATTGAATTTAATCTCTTTCTTTTTATATTTTCCATACTTGAAAAAATTTCAGAAGATAAAAAATTAATAGTTATGTAATCAGTAAAATATTTAATTTCAAGTTTTTGTAATTTAGAATTATGTATAAAAAATAAGTTTGTAAATTAAATAGTAAATAACATCTTATTGAAATGAAATTTAACATACATAATAAGAGCATAAAGAAAATACAACTGAATGGCTAGATTATCAAAATATGTAGCTATGATAATTTTTTTGTGAGAGTAGTAGTCATTGTTTACAACCAAATATGTAGTCACACTTTGTCCATATATTTAATAGTCAAACCTTGCCGAACTTAGTAACGTAAGCTTGTAACCAAGTTGAGGCATTAAAGTGATTGAATGTATGTTATGATTTTTTTTTTTTTTTTTTTTTAATGATGAAATGTATGTTGTGATTGGCTAGGGTGGAATCCATGCAGTTATGCACTCTTCGAATAGGAATTCATTTTCTAAAAGATCCTGGCTTTCTTGCTTTGGTGGGATGTGGTTAGTTTAGATTTGTCCACCATGGAGTCAACTTTAGCATGCCCCTTTTCCCATGGGATTTAATAATTTCATATAAAAACATAATCATAATAATTATTTATTAGTAATTATCTTATCATAATGATATATTTAAGAGTTATATAAAAAAACACAATCATAATAAATTCCCATTAATAATCATCATAATTATTATATTTCATATTTAATATTTCATATACAAACACAACTAAAATAAATGTCTCCTAATAACTATTATAATTATCAAATTTCAAGTTTGAATACAAAATAAAAGAGAGAGATTTTTTTTTTTAATCCAAAAAAAAAAAAAGAGAGAGAGAATTTTTTTAAATTTAATTTTATAGAATTTTCTTGTGTTCAGCACGTGTTGTTGACTGGTATAATAAAGTTTGAAGAAAAGTTCTTTGAACCAACTTCATGGTGATTTAAATGAACATTTACATATACTTTTAATTAAATGACTTACTATATATTAATGTGATTTATATACACTATTTAACAATATGACTTACTATATATTAATGTGATTTATATACACTATTTAACAATACTAGTGTATATATATATATATATATATAATTAAAATACATATGAATAATTTTATAAATTAAGAATTAAATCACATAATAAGTTGGAGGAATCTCCTTTCAATCCAATTTAAAGGCAGGTTTTATCTAATAAAAAATTACAACTATTTACCCCAGTATAGTTATAGCAAAAACTGTTTGTTTATTGGCTCTTTGATTTGGGTTCCTCATAAATTAAACAATGACTTCAAATCTGCACTACACAACACAAAATCCCTACACAATTAACTACATGCAAGGATATAAATCCTCTACAACTTTAATTCAAAAATGGCTTGATGACATTTCTTAGTCAATCTCATGAAAGAGAACCTGAATTTCAATCTCATTTTTCCCACTTGTTGCAATTTGTTAGGAAAAAAAAAGTCAGACTAGAGAGAGTAGGGTTTTTTTTTTTTTTTTTTTTTTTTACTAGAGAGTTTACCTAGTTAATATATTTTCATGAACATATGCTTTAAATAATCCTAAAATAAATTATTTATACATGAAAAAAAAATGTGAATAATAGGAAAAAAAAATGTGACATTAATAATTATACTTTTTTTTGGCTTAATTTTCCTTTAAATGAGTGTTTGTACAGTTTTTTAAAACTTATATGTATTTTCTTTTTAACATATGCTTTAAATGCTTCTAAAATTAATGAGTTATACATGACACAAAAGTGAATATTAGAAGGAATGAAAAATTAACATTTTAGATGAGTTTTTTTTACAATTTTTTTAAATAAGAAGGAGGGCCAATAAGTAATTTTTTTTTTTAAATTATTAATAAATATAAGGGAGAGGATTTTAAAAAGCCAGCAATGAGAAAAGGGTTTGAACTTTTAAACTTTGAAAGCGTACTATGTTTTACATGCAAGACTTCAACTTACCCGATTCTAAAAGAAAAATTAGCCCAAAAAATAATTTTAAAAAGAAAAAATTGCATGAATGTGAAAGCATTAATTAGCTTCAACCTCCCTTTTAGATGGATGTGTCATATACTATGTATTATGTATATATATGGCAAGTATCTTTTTAGATTACTCTCTGTAACGGATGCAGCTTATTTCTTTCTTATGATTATAAAACCATAAAGTCTCCACCTTAATTTCTCAAAACAAGTTTAGAGAAAAGTCCATTCATTGAGAGAGAGAGAGAGAGAGAGAGAGAGAGATGGGAGGGTCTAGACTGATAAAGCCTGTAGTAGCTTTCTTAATCGTTTTCGTTGTATGCTTGCTGTTTTATCGATCTTCTATATCAACGGGAGTGACAGGAAAAAAATGGCTTCTCAATTTTCGATCAGTAAGAATCTTTTCTTCTTACTCTTTATTCATAGGGTTTTAGTATTTCTTTAATTGTAAGTCATTTCTTGGAACCTTATTCTGGGTATTGCATGAACATTTTATTTTAGTATATATTTATGTAATATTTTTCTTTTTTTTTAACTCTTATATTTATTTATGTTATTTCTATGGTTTTGAGTATAATTGTACCTTTGTTTTAGGTGTTTAATGTTTATATCCAAACCCTGTATATATACACCCATTGTTCTACCCAAACATATGCTAGAGAAGTTCCACACTCAACAGTTGGGTTTTCTGAGTTTGATAAATACTAAGTTCTTATTAGTTAACCGAAATCGCATGAACAAGGACATGTCTTCAAAATATAACCCAAGCAAGGTTTCATAAATACAATAAAATTAAAAAAAAAAAAAAAAAACTAAGGAAAATCAATTGATCAAGAAGAAGTTGGATTCTCTAGAACTACACCATGCCCAAGTATAAACAGATTATGAAAGATCTGTAGATAAATGTAGGGGCGTGCATTGTGCAATCAATTCACCGATCTACCAAAACCAACTCAATCCAATTCAGCCTAGTGAGTTCATTGGATTGGTTGTGGGTTAGCCTGAACTCGACTTATGCACACCCCTAAATAAATGGTTACATGTTACTTATCCTTGTAGTAAGTGTTTTTTTTTTTTTGCAATTTGGTAAATTATACTTCAGGGCAATACTTAGATACAGTATCTTAGATATAATTCTTTAGGTACCTCTCTTAAATTTTAGACATCTATCCATTTAAACATCTCTCCAAACGGTGTTAAAATCCTCTCTATCGGTTTACTTTTTTCTTTTTTCTTTTTTCTTCTTTCTTCCTATCTCACAAAAACTGAAAAACCCAATAACTAGATTTCTTTGGACTTCTCACACCCAATCTAAAGAAAAACTTCTTCAACAAAATCCATAATCCATAGGTTGTTTTCGAAATTATGAAACACGTTGACTTCAATTTTCATTTAAAATAGATTTATTGGTTGGAGAGATGAACTTTGCTGTACAAAAACTTCCAAGACCTTGAACACCTAATTCTCTCTTTGGACCGACAATTTCAACACTAGAAGCTCCCATTCATGCCAAAAGAGAAACTATCACAAAAATTGCGTTACCACCTCTCATGGATGTCTTTCACTATTATATTTGCTGAGTGAGATTGCGGTAAGAATTAAAGGAATTGCCGATGTAGTCAACGAGTTGGACAGTTTGGCAGATTTCGCTTGCAATGGACCAGATCTGAAGCCATTAGGTTTTGAGAGAGAGAGAGAGAACTAAAGCAAGCCAGATACTGAGAAAAAAAAAATATAAAGGTCTTTAACGCTGTTTGGATATATGTGCAAAATGGACAAATGTCTAAAATTTAAGAAGAGTGCCTAAGAAACTGTACCTAAAATACTGTATCTAAATTTTACTCTATCCTTTATCAATGAGACTGGATGACCTGGTTGGATACATGGATGTTGCATAGATTTGATTTTGTGCAAACTGTGGGCTGAACTCAAAGTTGGAAGTAGACAATTGTGTGTTTATGCTTTAATTGACGCATTTTATGTTTTGATGCTAGATGAAGAAATGATAAATTATATTATTGATATTGATGGAATCTTGATGCTTTATTTTGATCATCAATGAAGATTGGTTTGAAATGCTGAAATGTAATGTATTTGAACATGTCAAATACTGATTGGTTGATAATATTTTGCATATAAATCTAATTTAAATATTTATAATCAATAGTTGTATAATTGAATACATCATAATAATTACGGAGAAAAAGAAAACTAATCAACATATTTTTCATTCTTTACCAAGAACGAATATCATGCTTGATGCACTTTATCCTCTTGTATCATGTTATCCCACTATTCAATCACATCACTCTCCACTCTCCAAAGAAAGGAATTAAACCCCTGTGAAAGGAAATTCCAAAAATTACGACATAATAATAATAATAATAATTAATTTATATATTGTCTCCTACGTCAATATGATAAATTGATAGGCAAATAAATTAATAAGCATAAAAATTTCTTACTTTGATGGTGAAAAATTAAATTTATTTTATTTAGTAAGGTTCCAGTTAACTTAATTGATAAAATCTCTTATTTTTGTAATGGTGAGAAATCAAAATCACTTTATTTATCTAATTTTGGCTTTGAAATTTAGCCAAAAGATAACATTTATCCTTCTTATGCTTGATAATTTCTACTTTTGTTACTAGAACTCAGAATCCAATGATTTGTCGCAAGTGCTGAGGAGTGCATCCACGGAAGATAGAACAGTCATACTGACCATTCTTGATGAAAAATTGGCAAGCCCAGGCTCTGTTCTTGATCTCTTCCTAGAGAGCTTTCGAATTGGCCAAAAGACCCAACAGTTCTTGAATCACATAGTTGTTGTTGCTGTGGATAATCAAGCATATCAATATTGCATTTCTATACATCCCCATTGCTTCCAACTCACATCAGTTACATCCAAAATTGCAAAAAGAAAGGGATCCACAAGCCCAGATCACCTTACGCTAAAAATAATGAGATTTGACCTTTTCCTGGAAGTGGTTAAACTAGGTTACAATTTCGCTTTCACGGTATTTTATTTATTTATTTATTTATTCGGTTCTAGTAATTAAGAGGATGGTTATGATCACTATTTAATGTTGATAATTCCATATATATGCACGTTAATTTTTTGGTTGCAGGAAGCAGATGTCATGTGGCTTAGGAATCCATTTGAACATTTCGACTCTGTTAAAACAGTAACACTTGCATGTGGTTCCAATCCACAAGGGGGTAGCAGTACCATGATAGATAAGGGACTCTTCTTCATGAAAGCTGATGAAATATCCTTTGAATTCTTAAAAATTTTGCGTTTTGAGAGGGTTCTATTCCCCAACTATCTAGACAATTCGATTTGTGAGATGGTAACTCACAAGCTTAAAGGGTACAGTGTTAAACATCTGGACATAACATATTTTGGTGGATTTTGTGAGCCAAGTAAAAATATGGGCAAGGTTTATACTATGCAATCAACCTGCTGCGACAATGTAAAGAGTAAAGTCCATGACCTCAGGCTTGTTCTTGATGACTGGATCAACTTCACAGCACAAGTGTCAACTAATGCTAGTATGGGGACGTCCCCATTTACATGGAGAGCTCCGAAGAAATGCGTGGGATAAAAAAAAAAATGCTTATATCGAAATTTAGTCCCATGAAGTTGCCCTGTAGATAGCAAAGTAAAATGGAAAGGGTCTTATTCCGTTTACTTGTAACATTAATCACGAGGTCAACTTGAAAGGAAGGAAAATTACTAAAAGGACTTTGCACCGTGTAAAACAGTATATATTGGATTATTTGTGGTATCCCAAATAAGATCATAACTATTTATATATAGGTAGGGAAGTTTTGCTTTGGAACTCCAAATAGGTAGCTTCCAATATCTACTTAGTGATCTTGAGTACTATTGCCTTTCATTTTGGAAGTTTGTCTAGATCACAAATTTCTCCTTAAGGCTAAGTTGCAGACCTTATTAATTTATGATTTTTTTGTTTTTTGTCCACATTTTTATTTATAAGATAAGATGGTGTTGTACTCACATGAAAGCAGCACTTAGAGTTCTTCAATATATAAAAGGAAGACCACGTCAAGCGATTTATTTCTCAGCAAAGTCAGATTTGTAGCTCAAAGCATTCTGTGATGCAAATTGGGCAGGATGCCCAGAGACTAGAAAATCTCTAACTGGGTATTGTGTGTTCTTGGAAAATTCCTTGATATCTTGGAGGCCTGAGAAACAATCTTGTACAAATTAACATTCAGGTATGTTTGAATGGGTGACAAATTAATCAATTATGCGTGCTTTAGCAATCCATCCTTCAATTAGATTTGTGTGAGCAGTGAAAAATTACAACTATTTACCCCCAATAGGCATAGTACGTTTATCACAATCCAAAAACTACTTATTGATTGCATCTTTGATTTGGGTTCCTCATAAATTAAGCGATAACTTCAAATTTACATTACACAACACGAAATCTTTACACCATTAACTAGATGCAAAGATATAACTCTTTTTTTCAGATACAACTTTAATTCAAACAATCTTATGTTTAATGTCATTAGTATGTCTCCCATGAAGAGAATCTGTATTTAAATCTCATTTTTCCCACTCCTTGCAACTTTTTGATTTTTTATTTTATTTTTTATAATTCAATAGTTAAGGAACAGGAGATTTAAACCTTGAAAATTTTCATTAAAAGCACCAGAAGATCCAACCAGTTGAGCTACAAAACTATTGACACCACTCCTTAAAATTTTATGGGAAAAAAAAGGTCCAACTAATTAAAGATAGTGCTTCTCTTTTTTTGGAGTTTAGAGCCATATTTTCCAACTCATTATGTGGCGTTTAATAATGCTATCAATGTTTATTATTTAAATAATTTTCATAAATTATTGAAAAAGTCATATGGCTAAAACCACATATGAATGGTCTCTTCAATCATCGCATTATAAGTTGGAGCAAGATAGCTTAAAACTAGTTTGAAGTTAAACTTTTTCCTTTCTCAATGCAAGAGTGAGTAAGACTTCATCAATTCAACTATACCTACCCTATAAAAAAGAGGAAAATATTTTACTCTAAGTATGTCGAGAGTTTTGGACTCCAACCACCAATAGGAAGATAACGTGTGTTCTGTCATGTACAATGCACATGATTCACTTAGTTTGTTGAGTTAATTTAATTGAGTCATGTGCATTCCGCGTGACAAGAATTGATATCATATTTTTATTTGTGGTTGAAGTTTAATGTTTCAAATATATTTAGAGCCAAACTTTATCTATATATATATATATATATATATGTATGTATGTATAAAGAGAGAGAGAGAGAGAGAGAGAGAGAGAGAGAGAGAGAGAGAGAGAGAGAGAGAGAGATGGGCTTAAGCTATACTTGGTATAACTCTAAGGAGTTACACATTTTTTATACCATTTGACTCTAAGCATGTTGAGAGTTTTGGACTCCAACCACCAATAAGAAGATAAAGTGTGTTCTATCATGTACAATGCTCATGATTCACTTAGTTTGTTGAGTTAACTGAATCATGTGCATTCCACGTGACAAGAATTAATATCATCTTTTTATTGGTGGTTGGAATTTAATGTTTCAAATATATTTAGAGTCAAACTTTATCTATATGTGTGTGTGTGTGTGTGTGTGTATAGAGAGAGAGAGAGATGATTTTAAGTTACACTTGCTATAATTCTAAGGAGTTACACATTTTTTATATCATTGGATTTAAGTAGATCTAATGGTCATTAATGCTAATATTCTAATTGATTTTGTGGGGTACAAAAATTTAAATAAGGCACCTATGCCACGTGTCATATCCATGGCCGAGGAGTCCATTGCCAAGCCAAGGAGGCCACGCGCTCAGACAGTAATGCCACATCAATGGCACATTGCCAGATGAGGTCCTACTACTAAGAAAAAGTTTCGGAGAGGGGCTAGCCCTGACATGACTAAAGGGGTGATGGCTGCCCCCACATTTAATGCATCCTCTCAAACCCCCTGGCTGCATTTATGTGGCAAAAAACCCCTGAATAGTACTGCCTTGGCCGCCGCAACTCACAAGGGGCTTAGGAAGGTGTTTGATGGGATAAGCACTCAAGTGGTGTACTGGATAATCAACAAATAGAGAGCTAAGATCGCCCAAAGGGAGTTATATTATGTGAGAGAACCTCCAAAGGCCAGGGGACACAAAATTTGTAGTGAAAACATTGTAGTATTAAGAAAAGTAACTGTAATCAAAGCTAAGAGAAATATATTCCAAAACTACTCTCCTCGAACATTGTCGAGGAAGAATTTTTGTGTGTCACGTTTGTCTATTTATTGTTTTTCCTAATTCTCTTACCATCCTTAGCCCATTAAAGGCATCATCCACTTCATTGAAGCCTAACTTTTCAGCTCACTCTCTACAAATTTATTATACTAGGCTCTTTGGGCCTTAGTCCATTCATCTTTTGGACCTAAGAGCTAAAGCCCGCCCCTACAAATCTCATTTATTATCTCTTATTTAACACATACCATACTTATTTCTAAACCCAAAATGATTTATACGTTCTCTCCCCACCGCACATTTCTCTCTCTTTCTATTTGCACAGCTCTTCCTTTATCTCCTCCACGACCATATCACTGGCAACAATTAAAAAAAAATTAAAAAAATTAAAAAAAAAAAAAAAAAAAAAAAAAAAAAAAAACCGCAGCCTGCCATACTTTGTTGAATAATACAAATATTGCTATCGTGTTGTTCTGATCTCCATGTTTTTGGTCCTTGGTTCTCTTCGATTCTAAGAGATTGAATTTAACCATACTTTTAAAATTATAATTGGCTATGTGCTGTTTGTTTGTTTGTTTTTGTTTTTTATTTTATTTTATTTTTTTAATGAATGGTTGTGTGCTGTTTTTGAACTCAATTTTCTTGAATCTTATACATAAGAAATGTAACAAAATTTTCATTTGGAGACTATATAGAAAAATTTTAATTGAATGAGAAATGTAAAAAATATATAATATTTATTTGACCTACTCATTTTTTACACTCACAATAGTCATGCAATTTCCTTCCTACCTTACCTCAAAAAAGCAAAACCTATTTTCAAATTATCTTTCCATTATTTCCCCTGAGCATTGTCCAATGATGTAAGAGGATCATCTGCTTTTAGATGGAATTTCCACAACTTAGGTCTTAGTGATAATTACTGCATAAGGATAATGGCTAGGAGGAGGATTGAAAGCCATTATGGCATTGCTTCTTAAGATTTAGAGTTTTGTTGTTTCTATCTCTGTATTATGTATAGTTGTAATTTATTGGCTTTTCACATGGAGATTGTGCATTTGAACAAACCTTATCAAATCCATGTTCAAATTAGATTGAAATTAAATCGTATTCCTTTTCACTGCCAATTTGAACTCCTCCCCTTTCCCTTCCCTTTTCTCTTAAGCATCAAACCGCATTGATTTAATTTGGTTAGAAACGTAGATATAGAGAACAACACGGTAGCAATATTTGTGTTATTCAACAAAGTACGGTAGGCTGGGTTTTTTTTTTTTTTTTTTATTGCTGCCTGCTAGCGACCTGGCCATGGAGGAGATAGACAAAGAGCTATGCTAAGAGAGAGAGAGACGTGCAATGGAGAGAAAACGTTTGAATTTTTTTTGGTGTAGAAATAAGTATGAGATGTATTAAATAAGGATAATAAATGAGATCAATCAAATTATTAGCATTAATGAGGGTCTTTTTTTTATCGTTGAATCTACTTAAATCCAATAGTTTAAAAAAATATAACTTGAATCCATCTCATATATATACATATATATATATATCAAGTGCATGGATGAGAAAGCATTTACTTCAACTTGCCTTTTAGATGGTTGTACATAAATGGCATGTATCCTTTCAAATTATTCTCTCTTTCTGTAATGGATGCAATTCATTTCTTCCTTATGAATGTATATACCATAAAGGTTCCACCTTCCTCACAACAGGTTTCGAGAAAAGTCCATTCATTGAGAGAGATGGGAGCGTTGAGACTGATAAAGCCTGTAGTAGCATTCTTAATCGTTTTCGTTGTAAGCTTGTTTTTCTATAGACCTTCTATACCAACAGAAGTGACAGGAAATAAAAGGCTTCTCAATTTTCAATATGTAAGAATCTTTTCTTCTTAATCTTTATTTATAAGGTTTTAGTATTACTTTAATTGTAAGTATTATCTTGGAACATTTTTCTGGGTGTTGAACATATGATTTTTTAGTATATTTAAATGATTTCGAGTATTACTATACCTTTGTTTTGGATGTTTATTGTTTATGTCCAAACCTGTATATACGCCCCTCTTCCTTTTCGACCCAAACATATGCTAGGGAAGCTCCTGACTCAACAGCTGGGTCTTCGGAGTTCGATAGATACTAGTATGTTCTTACAATCTTACTTAACTGAAATCGCATTAAAAAGAACATGTCTTTGAAAGACATCACAGAGTTCACCCACAGCCGCCTTAAAAAAATCCTACATAACCATTAGTAATAAAGATATCGTGCCACCACCTCGAGCTTTAGGTCATGTGACAAATTCGCGGGATAACATTATGAGTCTTGCTAAAGAAAATGTAAACATGTTTGATAATTTCTACTTTTGTTACTAGAATTCAGAATCCAGAAAGTTGCTCCAAGTGCTGAGGAGTGCATCCATGGAAGATAGAACAGTCATACTGACCATTCTTGATGGAACATGGGGAAGTCCAGGCTCTGTTCTTGATCTCTTCCTGGAGAGCTTTCGAATTGGCCAAAAGACCCAACGGTTCTTGAATAACTTAGTGGTTGCTGCTTTGGATAATCAAGCATATCGATATTGCACTTCTATACATCCCCATTGCTTCCAGTTCACACCAGTTACATCCAAACTTGCTAAAAGAAAGGGATCCACAAGCCCAGATCACCTTATGCTAAAAAAAATTAAATATGACCTTTTGCTTGAAGTGATTAAACTAGGTTACAATATCGTTTTCACGGTAAGGTTTTTTCTTCCTTTTTTATTTCTTGGTCTAGTAATTAAGAGGATGGTTATGAGCATTAACATTTAATGCTGATAATTCCATATAGTGCACGTTAATTTTTTGTTGCAGGAAGCAGATGTCATGTGGCTTAGGAATCCATTTGTACACTTCGATCCCCGTGCACGTGTAACAATTTCATGCGCTTTAAGGGGAACCAAAATCCAAGATAAGGGACTCCTCTACATGAAATCTAGTGCAGAAGCCATCAAATTCTTAAAATTCTTGCAGTTTAAGAGGGTTCTATTCCCCACGTATCTAAACCGTTCTTTTTGTGAGATGGCAGTTCACAAGCTTCGAGGGCTCACTAAATATGTGGACACTGGTTATTTTGGTGGATTTTGTGAGCCAGGTAATAATATAAGTAAGGTTTATACCATGCAATCAACATGCTGTGACAATATAAAGAGTAAAGTACATGACCTCAGGCTTGTTCTTGATGACTGGATCAACTTCACAGCACGAATGTCAACTAATGCTAGTAAGCCTAGTATGGGGCTATCCTCTTTTTCATGGAGAGCTCCAAAGAAATGCATGAGAAAAAAAAATGCTTATACCTAAATTTAGTTCTATGAAGTTGCCTTGCAGATAATAGCAAAGTAAAATGGAGATGAACATTCACGAGGTCAATTTGAAAGGGGGAAAAAAACTGAAAGTACTTTGCACCGTGTAAAATAGTACATATTGGACTATTTGTGACATCCCAAATAAACAGAGGTTGTTGTTATTCTAAAGAAGTTCATAACTAGTATTTATATATAGTGTGAGTTTGTATCAAACTGAAAACTCAACATGTTTGGCGTTTGCATTTAGCGGCCGGGTCCCGTGCACTATTCATGAGACTCAGTTGTACGGAAAAACACAAATTTAACTTTAAAACGGGGTCCCACAGGCACTATTTATCATTTAAAAATTATTTTACTACAGTGTTTTTAGTAATAAGTTTTCAATTTTCAATAATAAGCAGTATCCAAATAGACAAAGTTTTATTCTAGAATTTCAAACAGGTAGCTTCCAATATCCACTTGTGCAGAACATATTCATAGCAACTTAGTGATCATGAGTAGTAATGGTGGCGCCACCTTATGGCCAGGGTGGTCCCAAGACCACCCTGACCTAAAAAAATATATATATATATATAATTTAAAATTTTATATTTATTTGCCTTTAAAAAAAAATTTGGGACTATCCTAAATTTTTTTTTATACCAATAAAATTAAATTTTGGTCCATAATTTGAGCAACTTAACAATATATTGGGGTCTTTCAATGGATGATGGCAACACAGGTCTGATAGGTTCATAGTGGACGGGTGTGTAATGCCTATGGGATACTCTTTGTTTTGGTCCTTTCCCTGGGGACATGTTTTAATGGTTTACTATTCCCCTTGGCTGAGCTTAATGCTTCAGTCTTTAACTTGTATTCTATTTCGTTTCAATAAAGTTTTCTATTGTTTTGAGTTTTAAGGGGAAAAAAAAATACATTGGGGTCTTTCAAGCAAAAAAGAAAAACTCAAAAAAAAAAAATTGAACTAATATCTTTAAAAAAAAAATTATAATAAAACTACTACAAGTTGGGCAATGGCTTGATTCCTTCGACTCAGCACACTGCCCAATACAATACAATTTTCAATCTTTTATTATTTTTAATTATAATATTATTTTTCCTCACCAGACATATATTACTTACTTCTCATTTTTAATTATTTTTTCTTGTTTATTCTTAACCACACACGTTTTCTGTCTCCTCGATTTTTACACTTCATACTTTTAAATTTTATCACATCTTTATCTACACTTTTACATCTACATTTTACCTTCCTCCTTATTCGTAACTTTTGTGTCTTCTACTAGTACCAATGCGACAGCATCTTTTCTTAAGTTTTGAGTTTCAAATTTCTCAATACGATTTTTTTTTAGCTGTACAAGTACCTTAGTTCATTTCTTTTCTTTTCATTTTTTTTTTTTTCCCTTTTTGAGGTTTTTTGGTTTATAGAATGCAAATTTTTTTAAGAAATTTTTTTTTTTTTTAAGCACAAAGTTCATGCCGGCTGAATCTTGAATTTCGGCCGGTATTTGCCGAAACACCCAAAATAGATCGGAATGACCCGAAATTTTTTCCGAAGTGGAATAGGTGGGTTACTATTCCGGTTTGTTTACTGGCACGGTATTTTCCAGCCGTTACGGCCGGAAAGGAATGGAATTAATAACACTGAATCAAACCTAATTACCTAAAGGCTAAAAAGAAATAAGATTGTGTAATTTATGCTTCCTAAAGAACAACTTGAACAAAATTCCTAGAGCCGCCACTGAGTACTATTTCCTTTTATATTAATTTCTTCCTTATGATTGTAAAAACCATAAAGGCTCCTCCTGTCTCACAACAAGTTTAGAGGAATGTTCACTCATTGAGAGAGATGGGAGCGTCAAGACTAATAAAGCCTGTAGTAGCTTTCTTAATCGTTTTCGTATAGTATGCTTGCTGTTGTATCAATCTTCTATACCAGCAGGAATGACAGGAAAAAAAAAAGGTTTCTCAATTTTTAGTCTGTAAGAATCTTTTCTTTGTAATCTTTATTTATAGGGCTTTAGTATTACTTTAATTATAAGTCATATCTTGTAACCTTTTTCCGGGTGTTGATATGATTTTAGTAATATTTTTCTTATTTTGACATATATATACCGACACGGCTACAGGGTTGCCGCACCCGCATCCGACGCAGGGTATGGTGGGCGACACTACTACCTGCGCGTCAATGCCATGTCAGAAATTTTTTTTTTTTTTTTTTTGCTTCCAAATACGCGCCGATTCGGGTCGAATTGGATCGTATCGGTCGAAATAGGCCGATTCAGGCTAGAACCAGCTTTGGATCAAGCCAAAATTCAAGTAAAAATTAATTAAAAAAAATGAGTGCAAAATGCACCGTTTGAACTTGAAGCATCTTTAAACAAACAAACAAACAAACAAACAAACAAACAAACAAAACCCTAAAATCTCTCGTTCTCTTCTCACCGATTGCTCTCTGGTCTCTGCCTCCCTACCTCTTTACTCTCTCGCTCGCTCCCTCACTCTCCATCTCCCCTCTCTCACTCCCTAAGAACCCATGACCACTCACTCAAGGTCTCAATCTCTCTATCTCTCAGTCTCAATCTCTCCACGGCCATTCACTCACTTGTGGGTTGTATTTAATTTATGAACATCATATTTTAGTTATTATCTACTATTACTCTTAAATTTGGTATATGTTTATACAATGTGAAAAATTATGCTTAGCAATATATAGAAAATATAAAAAAATATATATATATATATATATATTTTTAATAATTTTTTAATCGCCGCACCCCACCACACCCGCACCCGCACCTGCACCTGCACTCGAATCCGGAAACGCACCCATGCTTCATAGCTATATATATGTTATTTCTTTTATTTTGAATATTCTTGCATGTGCCTTTGTATTGGGTGTTTAATCTTTTAATGTTTATGGATAGAAAACACGCAGTAATGCATATTTTTTGCCAAACAGAAAGAATTTTTTTTGAACGCAAGAGAAAGAATAGTTGAGTAAATCAAACACACATATAAATATACTAAAGAATTTTTTTTGAACGCAAGAGAAAGAATAGTTGAGTAAATCATACACACACATATATACTAGCCTCATCACACGCGCTTCACACGTGCGATAAGACTTTTTTTATAGTCAAAAGAAAAAACTTGTGTTTTTATTATATATATATATATATATAATTTTTATTTTGAGAATCTAATTTATAAGTGGATAAAACAATTTGAAAATCAATAGGAAAGTGACCATATTTTTTAGGCAATATTTGAGTAATTTAAAATGCAATTTTATCTCAAAAAAATAATTTTCTCTCATTTATTATGTATCTATATATAATATTTGATAATTATGATAGTTGTTAATATGTAATTACTATGAATGTGTTTTTATATGGAATTATTAAATATTTAATGTGGGGTCTATGGGCCTGGTAGCCTCAGCCCATCGCCTAGTAGGCCCAAGGCCCACGCCGAGGAAGACTGATCATACGAGGCTAAGATGGAGAAAGCCTCTTTTCGGTTGCAAGCCGAGAACCTCTTTGTCCTCGGCATGCCGAGGATGAATCTTAGAAGGGACAAGTTTGGGGCAAGCTGTCACCTCCGCACTTAATGCATTCACCTAACCCCTCTGGTCGCATTAATGGTGATATAACCCTTTGGCAGGGCAACGTTGATCAGATTGAAACACTTGAGTGCTGATAAGACTTCTGATGGGATGGGCAACCAGAAGAAAGGCGAATAAATGATCAACAGATGGAAGAGTGAGAGAGGATGGTGAGGACTATATAAGAAAAGCGAGTAAAGTAAAATAGAAGGAGGGGGAAGAAAGCTAAAAAGAAAAAGGGCTTCTCGGCCATGGGCCGAGGAGCATTCCCCAGTTGTAAACAAGTTGCAAGCATATTTTATATAAGAGAAAAGAGATTCTTGCATGGGGGACGACGGCCAGCGCCTAATCCTTCTACCCATTCTCTATAAATCTATTGTTTGGGCTTGTTGGACTGAAAACCCGTTTATATTCTGGGTCCAATCAAAAATTGAGTCCCTACAATTGGCGCCGTCTGTGGAAAGGATTAGAGTGCTGGCCGGCGCACCAAGCGATTATTCTAAGTGGTCGTTTTACTATAGGTTAAAAAAAATAATAAATAAATAAATATAGAAGATTTGACAGTGAAGAGAGAAATTTTGATATTATTATTCCATAAATAGAAACAGTACAAATTACAATCAGAGGCTCAAGCAGGTGGGTTTCACACAAATTTACAAGCTAATCCCACCAGCTATTTCTACAATCAGAGGCCCAAGTGAAGCCGCCCTAAAAAAGCTAGCCGGTGGGAAGTGTCAAGCCGTCCCTTTATTAGCATAAAGAGAATGGGAGAGCTTGACACAAAAGGCAGAGAAGGGAGAGGGTCATCATGTTTCCAGGCCACCGACAACTCCCTTCTCGGCGAGGCGGAGCTGGAACAAAGAGAGAAGCAGATGCAGGGGCTCCGAGATACCTTCCCCCATGATGTTCCCCTGATTCCCTCTGATCCTCACGAGTGTTGGCCGTTGGAGACGGCAACACTCGGGCACCGCCCATGAGGTGAATTCGTACATCTTCTTCGTCGGGGGTGCGCTCCGAGGAGAGACGTTAGGTACTCTAACAACATCCCTCTGGCCCACCTTGTAGGGCGCCATGGGGTTATGCCTAGATTCTGCCGCACCGGAAGCCCAGTGGGGGCTGCGGCCATACCGGCTTTTGCCAATTCCGGTCACAATTCCGACAGGATTGTTAAAAGGGCTTGGGGAGCTGGAGGAATGTGTTTTCTTTTTTCTGTTTGTGTTAAGAGGTCCATGGATTGTGGAGAAACCATCTCCTCACCTTATATAGGGGATGGGGGTTGGTGAGAATTAATTCATGCAGAGTTCGAAAAGAGAATTATCAGTTGGGCTAATAATGAAGCTACCAATTTCCAAGGAGGCCATAGACTGTTGGACTCGTGTTAATTCACGAGGACATTAATGAGGGCGCGTCTCGTGCACCAAAATGTTGAGCGCGAAAAACGAACCGCCAAAGGACACCTCGTAAATGAAAAAGATAAGGCCTCGAGCTGGAGGCAAGATCAACGCCACATGTAAAAATCATAATCCGATCCAAGGAGGAATCACCTCCAGTAAAGCAGTTTGAGGACAAATCTTTGCTGCCAGAAAAATAGAAGTGGTAGACAGAACTAAGGTATTGCATGGTCCTCGGACCCAAGCCTATGGTAAAACTATACACACCATTATACCTGGGTACTAGACAGAACCAAGGTATTGCATGGTCCTCGGACTCAAACCTATGGGGAAACTAGATACTTACAGAAAAATAGAAGTGGTAGACAGAACCAAGGTATTGCATGGTCCTCGGACCCAAGCCTATGGTAAAACTATACACACCATTATACCTGGGTACTAAACAGAATCAAGGTATTGCATGGTCCTCGGACTCAAACCTATGGGGAAACTAGATACTTACAGAAAAATAGAAGTGGTAGACAGAACCAAGGTATTGCATGGTCCTCGGACCCAAGCCTATGGTAAAACTATACACACCATTATACCTGGGTACTAAACAGAACCAAGGTATTGCATGGTCTTCG